>CM028383.1:5787324-5882378 GCA_013146195.2 Codonopsis lanceolata | reverse complement strand
GCGTCACCGTTTTCTTTAATTGAGTCCTTGCATGAATTGTAGTCCTATTTGGGCGGCTCGACTCGCGATTCCTCCTCGAGGTCAGGGTTGGGTCGTCAAAGATTAATTTTGACATCAATAGAATTTAAATAATCGAAAATAATGTCAGATGTCAAAAGGAAAGGAACTTTCGACTTTTAGAATTGGGGGCGTTTATAAGGAATTTTTCACAGAAAGGTAGAGAATAGGATAGAGCTTATTATTTCAATTATTCAAAAGTATTTTCGGGGCTTTTTGAATCATCACAATCCTCAGCAATCTCCAAAAAAAATATCTAAGCACTACCGTTATCAAAGTTTGAAGTATAGGTGTTGGAATTCCTTAACATACAATTATCCTTAGGGTAGGATAAGAGTGAGAATAGGTCGGCGGGGATGGTTTTGAGATGAAGAAGGGTTGATCAGTAGAGATGTAAGTTTCTTGATACTGTGATGATGAAGAATGGAGTGAATATGTTGGAGAGAAAAGGGGTGAATAAGAAGGTAAGATCAGTAGAGGTGAAAGTCTCCGAAACTAATTGTGAATAGGAAGGTGAGATCGTGAGAGGTGAAAGTCTACTAATCTTGATTGATATCATTCTGCGATGAAAGAGCTAGCGATACCAATTAAAGATTTGGGCGAAAAGTTATCGACTAGAGATACCGATAGTTGTAGAAATGAAGTGAATGAGTTTAGTAGATGTGAAGATTTGATGGAACAACAGATATGAAAGTCTTTAAGATATGAAGAAAATGTCGGTGAATCTTCCTTTTGTGCCTTGGTTATTGGAAGGAAGACCCATAAGCTTCATCGACAGAGATTATTTGTTGACTATGCTCCTTCTCAAGAGAATCGATTAACGGAGCTTATAAAGCGAAATGGAAGGTAAATTTTATTTTAGTCGAGAGAACTTGTATCACAAAGGCACAAATTGCTCATTCTTAATTTGGTTTTGAAAGATGCGAAAACACATATTTCGCTTAATCAACTTCAGATTAAGATGATGACTACAAGTCGAGATGGGGACGATCATCTAATCAAGACAAGAGAAAGAATGAACAGTTTACTAACATCATTGTCTTGATGGGAAGGAACAAGAGACTAAAGAAGTACTAACACTGGATTTGAAGAGCAAATGATGCTTGTTCCTTAGTAGGTCACATGTGTCGATTAATGCGAGATATGAAGTCTACTAATGTATAGCATTTTGCAACGAGACCTGATCTTGAAGGATCTTGGAGAGGATGAAGATTCACCAAAACATTAGGGGTTAAAGTTATATCTTACATTCCTGAGAAAGAAGTTGCGTTGAGAGAATCATCATTTCTAAAGAAATCCAAAGACATAGTTATTCTAATTCTAAAAATATCTCTTCGATGAGGTTTTACCAGTAGTCTTTAAAAAATTATGGTGCGGAGTAAGGTTCTTTTTAACGAGTTGAATTCAGGTCTAAGATACCAATTGATCTAGTCATAATGATATTATGATAAGAGTCAATTTAGTCTTTTAGCAAAAAAAATTGACATAAAATGACATCCTTTTAAGTGCAATGTTCACAGATAAATTTGATCAACGTGAGTAGATCATATTCATAAGACTATTATTTAATAAGGAGATCCTGGTTTCATCACATCAGAATTGTATTTCATCGAAGAAGAGTACTAATATTTAAGGATTTGTTTCTTTGTTGGGTTGATTGTGAGTTGTGTTCTTTGTTGTGGATTTTTTTAAAAAATGTTAGTAAAACACAAGTACCAAATCCATAAAAGAAACATAAGAGTTCATGCTATCAAATAATAGGCATTCAAAAGTGGATAAACATGAAGTAAAGCTGATTTGAACAAGTTCTCATGTAGATCAAGATACGATACAAAGAATTACAATGGGGATCTATAAGATTACAAGAAACAAAACAACTTCCAAAGACTTAACTACTTTCAGGGAAACAACGAATCTAAACACTGATACATTTTGAATAAAAATTGTTACAAAGAGCTGTTTTTGAAGAACGTGGACCTAAACTACTGAGTCTATTGGCAAAAGAGAATAGAGGTCCAGATCAAGTGACTGAGCTGAAAGAGATAGCCAAACGGGATCTCTACACTGACTAGAGTGAAGATATATGATCATGTCACATGTTCTTCCTTCTCCCTTCAGCTAGCTCTCAAGCCTTGGTGACCTTCACAAGCAAGGACGACTCCCTTTCGAAAGTCGGCTGTTGTGATTGTGCTTCTCACACGGAGAATCACGTTTGGGCAAAGAACATCAGAAAGTCTGCATTGCTAAGAAGGGGCAGACAAACGTTAGCACGGTCAAGAAGATCTTGAAGGGGAATGCTGAAAGGTTTTTGAGGTAAATCTTCATACAAGAGGATTTCTCAAAACGAACCAAACAACTTTCGGAAGGTAAAAAGAATAATACCAAGTTGTTGAGAGAAATGCTTGATCGAAAACTAAGAATAGTGCTAAGTAGCATTTGAAAAGAAGAAGGCTGGTACAGTGTCTATCATAGTAATAAGAAGTAGTTTGCGAGTGATGGAGACAAAGAGGGAAGGTTTCTATATATATTTGTAGAGGCAAGATGAAGGGACAAATTAACGAGAGAGAATAATTAAAGATAGAGGTGTCCTTTCACCCACCATAATAAAGTTAGGCGAGATAACTTGTAGGTAGGGTTAATTCGTAGATATCTGGTAAAGTTTTCTTCTTGGAAAGCCAAATTTTTTTTGAAAACACAATATGGCTTTTTTGAGAAAGTAAAAAAAAATTGATTTGACAAAATAACTTTTTGAAAAAAAGGTTGGATTTGAGGAAACAACTTTTTGAAAAATGTTGGATTTGACAAAACAATTTTTCAGAAAAAAAAAAGGCAAGACCACTTTTTCAAAATATTTTACTTTAATCGAGAATTTAAGGAACGGTCTTTTGCTTTAAGAAATAGTCAATTTCAAAAAGTTTAATCATAAACTTTGTAGAAATATCACAAAGACACTCTTGTATAATGTATATTTGACTACGGAGGTAAAAACTCTTATAAGTCAGCATATAGAACTGAGCTTATGAAGTGCTAGCAGCAGAGAATGAGGGAAAGGCGAAGCCGAAGATTTGATATTCACGAAGAAAATACAGGTCAGTGAAGAAGAAATTTTACTGACAAAGTAATATTTAAAAAGTTGAATAAAGCAGATCATACTTATCAAAATGTATCAAAAGATAAAAGCAAAGTATGATAAACAAAAATTCATGCATCATATCTGCAAAAAGAATAGAAACGAAATATCAGGCAGATAATAATGCAACACGGTGAGTATATATTCATAATCCTGATTAGCAAAGAAACCTAAATCGAAAAGGATTAGATATATCAAAAAGCGGGAGAATGAGAGAGAGAAGACTGAGAAGAAAAGATAGAATTCAACACGACAGTCTAGCACGTAGATACAACATGTGGAGAGAAATAAAAGTTGCTTAGTGATCTAAAAGTATATGTGTCCCCGTAAGAGAACTAGGAAAATCATTAGCAACATTTTAAGAGCTTTAGAAAGCTCCTCTAGATACAAGAAATAAGAACTTCAAATAAATCAAGAGAATATAAAATAAAGAACCTGAATTTGAATTTCTTATTTTTCCTTAATCGCATGTGCTTGTTGAAAAGTGAAGATCAGATGAGGAGATTGAGCACATGATTTGGGGTGTACCTCAAATGACAGACGAATCCAGATTGTAGAAGAAGTTCATAGAAGAATGTCCTTGGAATTTGAGCTGATATGTCTGCAAGCTTGATAGATGTTGCCTAAAGGATAGATTTCCTTTGTAACATCTTATAATATCCTTAATTTACATCTTTCAGTAATTGATTACAAATAACTCTGGAATGAAATATAAGCCAAGTCTTCAGAAACTAAGTATCATATAACAGAGGGATCAATCAATGTTTCATGATAGGAAGTTTTTGACTCTTGACCTTTTTCATAAGAAGAGATACAAATTTTAATATCCTTTAACTGTAAAGTTGAAGGATTCTGAACTAAAAGATTTCTCTCGAGAGGGTGTTGGATTAATAACAATCGTTAGCCTTCTGTCAAGAGAATTAGATAAAAGATCATTTAAAATGAAGCATCCATCGGAGTTTTGAACATTTGAGATAATTTAGTTCATAATGCCAATCGAAGAATTAACTTATGTCTTATAAATAAATTTCTCACAATCAAGCAAGGAATCATCATAGAAATTCTCTAACTATAGAGTTTTTGAAAAGCAATTTTTTTTTTAAATTTTGGACATGTTTTAAAAAAAAATTTCTCATGAAAAATCCTTGTCAAAAGATTTTTGAAATACAACAATTAAAAACATTTTCTTTTAACATGCATCAGGAATGAGCAATGAGGGTCAAACTCTCAGGTGGTTAGACCTGACAAGAAGCTCTCAAAGTCCCACTCTAATACCAATTGTTGGTCCGCAAGTATGCTCAAATAGATTAGATAAAGGAGGTGAATAGCCTATGATGCCAATTTTAAAAAAATCTTTTGATATTCGTAAAGAGCATATTTAAAGGCATAAGCAATCTGAAGAGGAAACATGTCTGTTGTTAATGCAGAACATCAGACTTGCTATGAGCAGAGTAATGAACTCTACCGGCAGACTGCAAATAAATCGAAAGCCAGTATAAAGAGTTTTAGTAGCGGAAATAGTGAGGCTTAGATTTATCTAAGAAGTCTTAAGCTAGCTGTACACGAATATATGTTTAGAACAACATCAAACTTAATAATTCTCCAAATGCAGGTTTAGGAAGTCATGAGAAGATAGTTTATGAAAGATTAAAACAGTTTATAAAAGCTCATAGATGAATCAAAGTTGAGTTTTAAAGAAGATATAATATGAAAGAACATCTGAAGTTTATTCAAAGACAAACTTACAGAATACATCAACCTAGACTCTTTATGTACATTATCTATCCTCATGATCCCTAACTTTAATCCTTACTTAATTATTTATAGAAGAAGTTCTTAAGTAAAGATAACAGTAGGAGATGACAACGAAAGATAGATATGTGAAGACAATTTTTAGGATCGTTCAGATAAAGGATATCTGAACAACTGAGTGCAAAGCACTCGACTCCCTATGATGATCGATGATTGCACAATCAATCAACATTTGCAATGGAATACAAATCTGAATATATGAATGCAAGGCACACATATAACTCTTCATCTTCCTTGGGCATCTTTCAAGATCTATCTTCAAACGGATCTAAAGTGCTTGGCCTCTAGCTTAAGAATAAGGTTTTTGCTAAGGTCTGGGTTCTTTCACCGTGATCTCTTGTGAAGATCTAGGAATATCGTTGTTGGAGATAACTTCCTTTTCAGATCTCACAACTTTGTAGTTCAGCTCTATCACGCTCTAATCTCTATCTTGTTTTTGGAAGGGGGGAAGAGGTTTTTCTTTTTATAGACATGGGTCATTTAATCGTTGAGATATGTTGAGAGATTTTCTATCCGTTTGGAACAGTGTTGACATTGAAAACTGTTGGATAAAGATTTTGTTCTGCAGATCTTGAATTGTTGCCTATCAGACTGAATTGATGTATCTTTGAAACAATAAGTCTGATGCATAGTACACGATAGATGGTCTGTCCAATAAAGTAGATTCTTTTGACTTTCCTAAACTAAATGTAAAGAGAGAATATCTTGCAGGATTTGAGATGTCAGTCTTTGAAAAAGTCTGAATGACTTTTGAGGCTTGAACACTTTGTCGTATCTAAACAACTGCAATATTTTCTCTTTGTAGCACGTGCAGAGCTAAGTTTGCTGGTATGATGTTCCTTTATAAAAGTTATGTCTTCCAGTAGATAGGACTACCGGTGACGAGTCTTCGGGATATTTTTCACGCTGTAGAAAGTCTACTCGTGCTGGTGTACTGGAATCACTGATCGGCTGATCATCATATAAGAGTAGGACAGAGACTCAGACTCACCTAGTATAAGACTTATGTGATGTCAAACAAGTTGCCACATTAATCGGTAAGCAGCCCTTTTAATCATTTGGTTATGACACATAGCAATGAGAACAAACAAATTAAAGTGTTCAGAATATACAAAAGAACAAGTTGTTCATTGGCAGACATATTCCAACATATCCATTTCATTTTATTAAATTAGCAATTTGCTATATTTCATTTCATTTTGTTTACATAATCATTTATTAGTATCAAATCAGTAAGCACAAATATTTTCTATCTCACAACTATGAACACTATTATAGAATTTTGACATTTATATATTTTTTGAAGCAAAAAAAAGGTGAAAAACTAATCATGGCTTCATATATATATATATATATATATATATATAGTGTAACAAAAGCCACTTTTTATTTGTGGAGTTAAAAAAAGGAAAGAAAAAGATAAAAGTCAAAATTAGTAGAGTATCTTGGTTGTTAAAGGTGAAAAGTTTATGAAAATATTGTGAACGTTAAGTTATTAACTTACCGTTGTGTGTGTGTGTTTGCGCGTTTATGTTTTGGCGTGTGTATGTGTGTTTGGGTGGGTGTTTGTGTGGGTGTGTGGGTGTGTATGTATTTGTGTATATATTGTGATTTGTAAATAATAATAATATATGTAGGAGCGTAGTACCCAAAATAATTAATATACAGTAATGTAGTGTTAAGAAGATCTACTAAAATTAGGAGATCAACAATTCCTAGTGATTATGAAGTGTATCTACAGGAATAGACTATAGGATTGGAGCCAAATATGATAATGAAAAGTTTTTACAAGCTATGAGTTCTACACCATCAGCCTTGTGGCACAATGCCATGAAAGTGAAATGATAAGATGGCCCTTTCTTATTCGTACACATTAGCAACAAGAGTATTCTCAATTGAATCAAGTATGAACCCAAATAATCGGTCCTTAATTATTAGCATAAACTTACTTTTTGAGTTAAATCGGATATTTTAAAGTAATACGAACTACTTCCTACGTCTCTAAATAATTTTCCTACTTTTTTTAAGTTTGTTCTAAAAAATTGTTATATTTCTAAATTTTCATTTTATAAAAATATTTTATCATTTTATCCTTACTTTTTTTATAATATTAATTATAACCATTATAATTAATATATTAAAATTATTAATATATAGAAAAAGTGGTTATTATTAAAATATATAGAAAAAATAAAGATAAATTGGTTAAAAAATTTAAAAAGAAAAGTTTGATCGAAAACAATTATTTTGGAATGAATAAAAAATCGAAATAAAGATAATTATTTAGAAACAAATGGAGTATTCATGAACTAAAGGAATATATGTTTTATGATTTTTTTTAAAAGCTAAATTTTATTTTAAACACCTAATTTAACTCAAAAATCAAACAAAATACTCGTAATTATTTACAATAATAGCACTTCTTTAGCTCCAAAGGGCACTTCTCAATCACTATTATTATTGGGTGTGTCTTTGTAATTTTAAGGTTTAAATAGCAATTTAGTCACCCTACTTTCTAGTTTTTTTTATTAAGATCACTTAACTTTTTTTTTCCTCAATTTAGTAATTATACTTGGTAAATCGAGTCAATAAGGTCACTGGGGATTATTTTCGTTAGTTAAATGGATGAAAATATTTGAAATGACCAAAATACATTTACTACTATTAAGGGTTTTCAGTTTAAAATGTTAATAGTTAAGGGATCAAACTAAATGATCAAATTATCAATATTTAATTTATATTGCTAATCCGCGCCAGCTCCGTTGCTGACCCCCCTCATCTGCTATCATCTCCAGTCGATTTCTCATCCCCGTCTCGTCTCTTCATCTCACATCTCTCTCTTCTTCGTCTACAACCCCAGATTAAATTTCAACTCCTAAGCGATCTACGTACGCCATCACCGCACGAATCTAGCTCAGCCATCCACCATAACAGTCGGCGGAAACTCATTGACCAAAATCGGCAGAAACTCATTGGCAGACACATCCCGATTTTGCCCTAATCTCATACAATTTCGAAGAATTCTTCAATGGCGACATAAGCGAGGAGATGCCAATCGAGCAGAACCCAAACTGCAGTCAGTGGCTAGAAAACAGAAACCTTATTTATCCGAGCACTTCAATCTTGCTACTTGCACAACACTCTTACCAAATTGACTAAGTTGCTTCAAATTGACTAAGTTGCTTCTACACTTTGATTTTGCAGGCATACTTCATAACTAATATGAAGGCAATCAAGTTTTGGGAGTTTGTCTTACTTATTCTGGAATCTTGACTATGAAAGGTATTCTTGTTCTTCTTGCAGTGACCGAGCTTGCCTTCCAGCTTAAGTTCAATTCTCAGAAAGTAATGGAACTTTTTACTTTTAGTGATGGATTCAAGCGGCTTGGTAGTGTATAGGTAAAGTGGGGGCTAGGGTTGCTGCCTCTTCATCATCTACTGTGATTTTATGTGATGCCAAAGAATTACTTTTGAGCTTTTAGGTGCTTCGTCTCCTTTCTTCTTACCATGAAGGTTGAGGTCTTGAGTATGAAGTTGTTTACAATGTTGTGCAGTTGGTATGTAGTAGTGTAGAGTGTTTCATCCTTAAAAAGAAAAAAAGAGTTTATGAGTGTATAATTGGGTTTATGATCTTAAGAATATTTTCGGATTTTCATAAATGTTTTAAATTTTTCATCTAAAAATCTTGACATAATGATAAACGTGCTATTTATATTTAAGTAAAGTGATTGAAGAAAGAAAAAAAATAAAAAAAACTTAACGAAAACAATTAAAAAGTAAGATGACAAAATTACTATTTAAGCCTAATTTTGAAGTTGCCAAGTGCCAACCATCTCCATAAACTAAAAGCCCTCTGAATGTGTCAATCCAGGCCCGGTTTTGGAGGGGTTCAGAGTGATCGATTGAACAGGGCCCCCAATGTAAGAGGGCCCAATTTTATATATGTGTAGGCTAGTTTTATAGATATACTAAAATAATGTAACAATTGTGAACAAGTTGTTTTTTGACTCAATGGATTGGGTAATTGTATATATGATGAGTGTAACCTTGAAATCCAAGGTTCAAGCCCCTTCATTGCCAATTTTTGTATTTTTTTTTTAATTTTGGGTCTACGGTCAATTATTATTAGTATTATTTTATATGCATATTATATCATATACTCTCCCGATTTAGTTAAATAGTCCCTTATATTGTTTTGATAGGTTTTATGTAAATAATCAACTTTTAAAAAACATGCTTACAATTTCATAATATTTCATCTTTATCCTCCACTAGTATTGTAAGTATAATTGTTGTGGTTAAGTTTTTTTTTATAATTTTTTATTATCAACTTCAAATCTACTTATATATGTTTTAATATCGGATCCTAATAAATAAAGAGTTACTATATAAAGATAAATAATTTGTATTCGGTTTTAGTCGTTATTCAACCTTAATTTTATTTTGCGTTCGCTAAATTTACTTATAAAAAAAAGTTAGTTGACCATCAAATTTTTTATCTGGGTCATAAAAAATAACAATTGATTGGGCATATAATATCAATATTTCAAGCAAAAATCAAATTTTATTGTTATGTTACTATCAGTTTTAATTATTTCTTATGCTTATTTAATTCTTTGCTTTGTTAGTTGATTGTTTTTTAACTTGAATTTATAGTGCACAATACATGTTATCAAAAAAAATATCAATCTATAAGTCAAAACATAAATAACAAATTTCAATAATTATTTAATACTTATTTTTTTATATGTTTGGTTATTATCCATTTTCAATATTTCAAATGATGAAAAGTCAAATAAATTGTTCATCTAAAATTCATATACTTATATTTTTTTAAGGGCCCCTTATTTTTTTTTTCGATCTGAACCTCCAAAAATTCAAAACCGGTCATGTGTCAATCAAATCACTTAAATTCAAAAGTCCAAGTGATTGACCCATCTCGTGAGTCTACTACTCATAACTCATCCTCCCTAATAGCCGTCCATTTTAGTAAGTGGCTCAACGAAAAAAACATCAAATGCCAATAAAAAGTTAATTAAACTGAACTTAGCTGTTTCATTATACCGAAACAGATGAGAACATCAAACTGTGAGAGTGTGAAAAAGTAAATCTCTGAAAACAGCCTTATTTATTTTAATTCAGATGAAATTTTACCTTTTTACGATACAATTAAACAATATACAATGAGCCAATTAAGCCGTTTAACCTACCTAAGTTGTTGCTGGTGTAAAAAGATACTTATTTTTTTACTTTCGCTTATGGAGAACAATGTGGTAAGTTCGTGTGATTTTCAAGCTCAATCTCATGGAGAAACCATTTTAATTTTGTTCATAAAAAAAATGTACGTCTCATGTATCATTTTATGTGACATTAGTCTAGAGTTTTATACTCCCTCCCTTTTTAAATTATCGTTCTCCTTTTCCTTTTTATCCGTTTTAAAATAATTGTCTTTTTTCAAAAAAAAAATTTATAAAAAATATTTTTACCACTTTACCTTTAGTGTTTCTACCTACTTTAATTATGGCCACATGTTCAAGGGTATTAAAAGAAATTACATATTTTACCAATATTTATAATACAATAAATTACTTTTTTTTAAACGATATACCGTGTCAAATAAGACAATAATTTGAAAACATATGGAGTAAAACATTTATTAACATTGATAAAAAAAAATTCCTAATGACACAATATAAGTATCTGCTTAATTTTAGAAGATTTTTAATATTGAAATTCATGTAAGTGGCTTTGAAAAAAAATACTTTAAAGGTATTAATGAAAAGTTACACAAAATCACTTCTTTTATAAAAATAAGTGCAAAATTCATTAAAAAAAAAGATACTCCCTCCATTTAAAAATTAAGTATTCCCTATTAATTTTACACAAATTTTTATAAAGTTGTTGACTTATTGTAATTTCTTTTAGTACCCCGATACTCCTCATTCCTAAATAATCGTTATATTTGGCATATATTTTTTAAAAAATTGACTTTAGTAGTAGAAGTATTTTCTTTTAAAAAATAATAGTAAAATGACAATTATACTTCAACGGATAAAAAAAGAAAATCGAAAAATTATTTAGATACCGGGGAGTAGTATCTTCGATTGGTATTACTATTACACCAACAAAACCCTTTTTTTTTTCTTCTTACAGTTAACAAGGTTATTACGGACTTATGGACTATTGACTTAAAAATAAAAATATTAAAAAACTTATTTTAATTTATTATTAAAAATAGTACCTTATCCGTTTTCAAATTATCGTTTTTCTTTAATTTTTTGTCTCTTCTAAAATATTCCTTCTGTTCCACTCAAAGAGTCTCTATTTGAAAAGTCTAATTATTAAGGTATATATTAATACCATTAAAGTTAATCATAATTACAAAAATAATTAAGCACAAAAAATGTGGTTACAACACAAGTGGAGGGTAAGTATGAAATGTTATAGAAATTATAAGCATAATTTTTGAAAATGAACTCTTATAGTGAAACATTCCAAAATAATATAATTGACTATTTAGTCTGTAACGGAGGGAGGAATTGTCTTTTTTTTAAACTTTCTTTTTTAGACACGTTTACCCTTATTTTTCTATCTACTTTAATTATGAACATATGTTCAAGAGCATTAAAGAAAACTACACATTTCACTAATATTTATAATACAATAAATTACTTTTTGTTAAACAATGTGTCGGATAAAAAAAGACAATAGTTTAAAAATGAAGTACTCCACATTTACTATTTAATCTCATATTAGAAAGAAGAAAAAAGACTAATTTTATTGTCACACATTACCATCCATTTTCACGCCCAAATGTTAAATAAGATCTCAACACACTTTAACTCAATCCCCCATGAAACATTGTTATATGTGTCATATTCTATCATAATAATAGTGTTTTTTTTTAGAAGATGAAGATTGTTTATCAAAAGCCATTTATATGAATAATACACTATAAATGGTTAAAAATTACACACACACACATATATATATTCTCACACACACCCACACACGAAAAAAAAGACCAAAAGATTGCACGCATCCCATCTTTTTAACATATAGTTTTTTCTTAAATCATGAAATAATAAATCATAATTGTATAAAAAACATTCAGTTATACCAAAAAAGTCAAATTTAACAATAATTTTGGATGACAGGAATATATGTGTAAGATAAAAATCGTAAATTAAATGAAAAAAATGAATGATAAAAAATTAAACTCTATTATCTATGAAATTCACAATTTGTTGACTGTACGTAAATAAATACAATTTTTTTGGATTATGAAAACAGTTCGAAAGTAAAGTAGTGTCCCTAAAGACTTTAGGAAGCTAAAGTCTATTTCAAATTTAGAGTTTTTGTGTGATCTTTTGATTTATTTATAACTTGTAATTTGTCACAAAAAAAAAATAGAACTAGTATTTTTAGAGATAAAAGATATTGATATTACAATTATGAATGAGAATTATAATTGCATGTTTCTAAGTTTTCAATTTTAAATTTTAGAACGGAAAGGTATTTATATGTGAAAAATACAATGAGTAAGATAAATCAAAACATATTTTATTATAATTCAATATAAGAGAATTTTTGAAAAAAATAATGACAAATGATATTACGAGCTAGAACTTGTAATATTATTATAAGTTTTAGCGTTAGAGTTGTTAGATGATTAAGTTGATGATGATTTGGAAAGTTCGTATCATTACTTAAAAAATATATATTTGATCTAACATTGTAGAGATCTAAATAGGTTTGATCAAACGGTACTAACACTAAAGGTTGTAATAATACCACAAGCTTTAGCTTGTAATATCATACCTCAAAAATAATCTAATTATGAACTTATTATTGATTACCAAATACCGGATAAGACAACTAGCAAAATAAATTAGGGGTGGAATCGGGACGGGACCAATCCCGATCCCGTCCCGATAAAATTCAGGATTTTAATTTCCTTTCAAATCCTATTTTCGATAAGTATCGGGACCCGACGTGTCGGGATCCCGACAGTTTGAGAGATAAAAATCTCATAATCTCGACTATAATATTTATGAACAATATCTCTGATACTAAAATATTTTTAAAATGTCTCCATCATGATTAAGATTTTAAGCTGTATAGTTACAAGTATACTTGAATATTTACTTAATGATGAGTATTGATGAATCTTGTCATTATGAACAAAATGCACACCTCATTCACAGGAGAAGAATTGTACTAAGTACAAAAACTTGATAGACAAAAGAAACCACAACATTGTGAAAATAAATTTAACAAATACTATTAAGTAATCTTAGCAAGTACAAAATAAACATTGTTTAAAGATAGTCTCTTGGCTTAACAACAATACACACTCAAATTATTTAAAAAATTAAAATTATTTAAAAAATTAAAATAATTTAAAATTTTTAAAAAACTTAAAAATAAGTAGTCGAGAATCCAACAGAATTGACATATTTCTCAAATCTCGTCTTAAAATAAGTCCGAATGAAAAAAATCCAAATAAAATTGGGATCAAGATTGTGTCGATTCAAAACGGGAAAACGAGACATTTTACGGTCCCTAAAATAAATTAGTGATTTACCAAATATCAAATACAGTAGCAAATAACTCTAAAGTGAATATATGATACACTTAACTTCCCGGTGTCAGAGAGTCAGAGAGTCCGAGAATCCGAAATCCCTCTCCATCTTTCCGCATCACTGCAGCTTTTCTTTTGCAACCACTACCCGAAGCATTAATAAGTTTTTTTTTTTTTGTCTATTTGTTTGGACCTTCTTTTTAAAATAAATATATGGCTCTTTCTAGTTCCAAATTATTGTCTAGTTTTAATTTTTTGAAGTAACTAAAATACTCTTTTCAAACCAAAATTATTGTTTTTTTAACTTGGCTCACAAATTAAAAAAAATAATTAATTTAATTATTAATATTTATATTATTTTATTTATTTTAAAGTATATGTGCATTATGCACAATATCAGACAAATAGTTCAGTAGAGGGTCACAAATTTTAACCATCACATAGAAAGTTTATAAATTATAAATTTATTACAAAAAAAACTTTGAGAAATCACACGTTTGAGCGGAGTCCTTTGCCCCTCACTTAAAATTTTGACGTAGTTTTTTATTTTTAAAAAAAATCACAAAACAAGTAACTTTTTCACATATACATAAAAAAAAATTATTTGAAACAACCTCATTTTAAGTTAAAAAGTTGGATCAAGAGAAGGATTTAATACAGACGAAGTAATATTTTGTATATTTTGAATAAATATATTTATTTTTGAACAACAATACATACATTTGTACAAATGAATAATACTCCCTCCGTCCCTAAATTATCGTCCTCTTTTCTTTTTTCGTCCGTCCCAAAATAATTGTCAATTTTGAAACTTACCTTTTTAAAACATCACTTTTACCACTTTACCCTTACTTTTTCACCCTACTTTAATTATGAGTCACATACACATTACACATTATCAATATTAATAATCCAATCAAATATTTGATACAAATGAATAATATTAAAATACAATTGCCATGCAACAGTTAATGATATAAGGCTTCTTCACAAGTACTACTTCCTACGTTTTCCAAAATTGGAACATTTGACTTGATATGTGTATAAAAAAAATTGATTTAATTATTAATAGAGACATATCACATATACGGATGTATCTTATAATTAAATAATAAGAAGAAGTAAGAATAAAATCGTAAAACACTTTGAAGAGTAATTTATATTTCTGGATGAGACAAAAAAGAAAAGAAAGAGAAAGAGAAAGAGAGAATTATGGGAGGGAGGAGTATTAGATTAGAACCACAAAAAAAAAAAAAAAAAAAAGGTCTATGTCATTTTGATTTTTGACATTGGTGCACACTCTTGACTCCTCTCTGACTCCCCCACCACCCTTTTGTCTCTCACAAATCTTTTCTCCTTGAATTCTTTTTAGAAAGACAGCCCCTCCTCAGTCCTCAGTCCTCACATCTTTGCTGATATGACTGTACTATCTTCCTCAATCCTCAAATAGTAAACTTAACAACCACTTCTCCTTCTAGCCTCTACCCTTCTCCCCAAAACAACAACACTTCCATTGCTATTCTCTAGAGAGAGAGGGGGACAGACAAAAATGGAAACTGGCTGGAACTTGGTCTCTGGTGACAGAGGGCAGAACAGTAATTTCACGACCAGCATTGCATGCGATATCTGGCAACTCGGTTCTACTACTTCTGCTTCCCGGTATGATTACTGGATCAACGCCCACAATTCCTTCCCTCATTTCCCGACCGCCGCCTCCACCACCACCACCACCACATCAACGCCCACGCTCGGGGAAGCGAGTGGATTCCACGCGCTCGTTCACCATCAAGCTTCTCCATCGACTGGTTTCTACGCCGGGGCTGGGACCCACTTTAATCAGCCGGACCCACACTTAATGTGCTTGAAACTGGGGAAGAGGCACTATTTTGAGGATGCAACGCCTCTGGGTTATCGAAACATGGCGTCGGTATCCAAAAGAGGGAAAATGCGATACTATGGTTATGGGATTGGGGAATCGTCGGGGGTGACGGTAGTGACTCCGCCGCCGGCGCCGGTGCCGAGGTGTCAAGTGGAAGGGTGCCAGGCGGCGCTGTTAAACGCCAAGGAGTATCACAGGAGGCATAAGGTTTGTGAAATGCATTCAAAGGCTCCAAAAGTGGTTGTTCATGGCATTGAGCAACGCTTCTGTCAACAGTGTAGCAGGTCATCATTCATCACTCCCTCACCTCCTTTGTTTTGCTTGTGTGTGTATTAGTGGGAGATACAGCAATAGGGACTATCTCCAGAATTGAACTCAATTAAATTTTCACCCCACGATGTCGTAGGTCTTTGGAAAATAATAAATAAATAAATAATAATATTATTATTATTATGTATTTTAAATTATTGAACATTACTAATTCAATAATTTATAATTAATTAACATTTTTCAATTATTTGTATATAACATATTAACATATACAAATAAATAAATAAATTATTACTATGTTTATTAAATTATTTTCTTCAATTTAGTTATAAAATTACTAATTTTTAAATATTGTTAATGACGTAAATAATATTACTAACGTAAAACTATTAAATATACTAAAATTATTAATTTTGTAATCTTAATAATTATTATTTAAAAGGTTAATGGAAAATTAATATATATGTTAATAAATAAAGTAAAAGTAGTAAAAATAAAATATGTTAAAGAATATTTTATTTGAGGTAAGATTTGTGGACGTAGTTTGGAATTAGAATAGTTTTCGATGATAAAATGAGCTTTAGATAGAATAAATCCGACCGAATTTGGGGCACAGCATGGTGTAACTATCCTTAGTATGCTAACCTTTTAAGTTAAAAGGTGAAGGCTTGATGTTCTCGGCTTTTCTTTTTCAGACTGTCAGTTTTCAGAAGTCAATTTTCAGCTTTACCAAACAGCCGTTAAGTGTACAGTGTACATTGTACACAATATTGTGGTTTACATAATCTTAGTTTACATTATATTTTAGTTTAACAAACAGGCCCTTAGTGTCACAATTATGTAGTTTACACAATCAATAATGCTAGTCCCAAAAGAGCTGAGTCTCTTATACGACGGTTGTTCGAATTTTAATTCGTAAGATGAAGTTTTATTTTCTTACGACTCAATTTATTGACACATGATGGGTTGGCTAAGGAGGATTCGTCCTATAAAAATAACTGTAAGACCGTCTTACCTAAGTTTTTGTTTCGCCAAAAAGCAACCTCGGCGAGTCATCAAGCGACATAGGCAACATTCTCTTTAATTTATTTCGAAACCAAAAAAAAAAAAAAAAAACTAGTATTTGGGGTCGTCAATATTATGAGATTTTCTTGTCTAATCAATTAAGAGAAATTATGGTTCATGACATGATATTACCGAATGTGACGGGTCTACAGTGGCGGACGTAGAGATTTACTCAGGTGGCGCAAAATGTAAAATATAACAGATTTAAAAAAAATTGTTTCGTTTAAAGAAACCCAAGTGGGGGCAACTTCCCCCGGACCCTAAGTCTCGTGTCCACCTCTAGTCTAGAATACTAACCTCGAGCGTGGTACAAGTGTATGGAACGTTTAAGATTGAAATTGTAAATTTCCAATACAAAAAGTTTGTGTGGATGATATATACTTGGGTTGTTGATTGATAAGAATGTGGTCTTTTTGTTGTAGGTTTCATGAAGTGTCACAGTTTGATGAATCCAAGAGGAGTTGCAGAAGGAGATTAGCCGGTCACAATGAGAGACGAAGAAAAAGCTCCCACGATCATTCACTAGCTCGAAATCCCCCTCAAGGTACCACACACTCGCCGTTGGCCGTCCTCTATTTATTCTTAATTTACCAATCTCGTCATGCAAATAAATTTACTTGTTATTATTCTTTCAAGTATTCCTCTCCTATTGCAAAGTTGTTCCAAATTGTCAAGGAAATGCATAAGCATTTTCTTTTAAATTGCACATAGGCATTGGATGCTACACTATAAGAGTTGACTACATATTTCAGTAAGAATCTACTTTTTTGCTGTTTATTTCCATGAAAATGTCTTGGATGCTACACTACAAAAGTTGGTGTACTTGTTTGGAGATGGAAATTTAAACCTGAAAAATGCTACATCTAGCTTAAAATTTCCATGAAAATGACTCAGATGCTCCAATAAGATTTTCAAGCCAAGTAACTACATGCGCCTAATGAGTACATAATTTAATGCATGAATATGTGACATGTTGAGAACGGAATGGTCCAGACAGATGGTATGGACTTTTGGGTTTTGGTCACAAGGCGGTCACGTCTTTGGTGTACAAGGCGACCGCGTCTGAAAGGCGAAGGCAGCCGCATCTCCAAGGATGGATTACCGACGATGTTATTGTAAAATTGGCGGCCGCGTATAATAGGGAAGGCGACCGCATCCTACAACGACGCGGTTGCGTCCGGTTGTGGAAGGCAACCGCGTTGGTGTGATAACTTGTTTTGTCCTTTTTTCTTCCTAGGCTGTTTTAGGGTTTAGTATTGTATCCTTATATATAGTTATAACCCTAAAACATGTACAAGGTTGACATTATAAAAATTAAAGAGTCCGTTGGCCCCAATCTCTCCCTCCTTCTTTTCTGTGATTGATCTTGGTATGACTCTCTGTTTGTTTGCAAAGTCTTCCACTATACACAAAGTAACATATGTGTCATCTTGTGGGTCTCACTAAGGGTTAAAAAGTAAGCCAATTAGAAGATGACAAATATGATGTCATATCATTTTGTAATTAAAATTAGGTACTCATTAGGTAAATGTTGCATTACTCCTCTCAAACCCTGCCAATGCAAAACCTAATATGTGGTTGGATGCTGCCGAACTATTTGATGGAGCTCATTTTTGTGCCGACACATTTTATACCCTTGGATGGATGGAAGGGAAAGAATGAAAAAAAGAGAGAGATTGAACTGAAGAGGTTCCAAGACCAACGTGCACCAAGAATTAAATCTAGATCCAGCTCCAAACCAGAAAAGAAAGAAGAATTCACTCTAGAAATGGTGAGAGGCCATATGTCCAAGAACCTGGCTGGTCTTAGTCATGTTTTAACCCTTGAGAGAAAGATATTTTTTATTCCCGGAATAGAAATTGAAGTTACTTTCTCCCACTTTTCCATCCTTCCATTTCCCTATCCCTCCTCTGTACGAAACACGACATTATCATTATAATGACCTGTCATTATAACAGAAAGGATAAGTTTGTTTAAGTTTAACACACCGCCAAAATGTACACGAATTCCTCCTCTCATTTTTTCTCTTTCTGTTTTTTCGATAACCAAATACTAATTAGTAAAGAGTGAAGTTTTTATGTTCACAGCCGAATTTTAAGGAAAATATATGATGGAGGTTAGAAAGAGCATACAAACGTTTCTTTTTTCAGAATTATAGTATCACCTGATAGGGAATCTCAGGAAAAGGTCACTGCATTTCCCATCAATAAACTTCACATAATTTCCAACCTACAAAAGACTGTATGTATCTATAGCTCAACACTAACACCCTACCTGAAGAAACCATCGGATTTATATAACCATGTGAGTGACTTACACATTTATTTCTAAGAAAGATCACATCACTCGTTATCTTTGGATTAAGGTATTCTAGTGGATCCATGATATTTCCGTTCCATTAGTATAGATCATGACCATTCCTTCTTAAGCCTAGACCAAACAAAAGAGATTTGTTTTATTTCCACCACCTAGTTGGAGCTACTAAATCATTGACATAGTTACTATGACTAGTCTTCAAATTTAGACAAATCAGCTTGAAAAAGCATGAAACTTAATTTCAATTAAGTATACCTAGTTACAGAAACACTCGGACTCGGAGCAATTATTTTTCTTTCAAAATATGAATTGAAGTATTTAAAATATGTGATGACCTCATTAAACATACTATTCATACACCTCTTCCGCTAGCATATTCGGAACAATGATAATTGAAAAACAGGAGGAAAAGAAAGAGCATCTTCTCGTGCTTGGAATTGTTAGAATGGCTAAAGAGAGAGAGTTTAGATTGCCCAAGATAATTTTGATTTAACATCTCAACCGAAATATATAGGCATGTTACATGGAGGACTATTCAGTGTACAGTGTACAGGATACAAAGAGGCCTTGATAACTCAAGCCTGGTTGTGCTGCCTTGATTACGGAAGAGTGGACTGTTGAGAAACCGGGATTGACTTACAGCTTTCACTCCCCTTCAAGCTAGATGGAGGTTGGCAGAGACGAAGCTTGGCACAGAGGAGATGAAAGCGAGAGGACTGTTGAGATGTTGCCTTTGACTTCGGTTGAGATACTTCTCTTTCACCACCCTCAAGCGAAACGGAATGAAGTGGAACTTGAGCTTGAATCTACTAGAGTGCCCTCTTAATTGCAACAAGAGGGAGATCACACATCCTCAAACAGCACTAAAAGTAACCAATTAATGTTAAAGAGCAACACAGCTGGTAGTGGTAAAGTACCCATAACTTGTAGAGGAGCGTTCTTGATATCTCGAGAGAGAAGAACCCATCTTCAAAAGCAAAATCCAATTGTCTATCATGAAAAAATGATGAAAATATTTGGGGGTGATTATTTGGATAGAAATTAGGAAAGTACACAGTAAACTTTGGACAAACTTTCAGTGTCAGAAATGTTGTATCGAGCAAACGGTCAATTTCAAAACGCTGCAAATTCAGGGGTGTGGTTATCAAATCCGAAAGAGGAATGAAGAACTGTGAATCAACCAAGTAAGACCTCAAAACAACATCAGAGTGAGAGTCCGTATGATGTGTCATAGAAGAGAAAATATAACCAAGCAGTTCATTCTTTGGAAGCAAGAATGGGAAATGCGTATTTTTGGGAATGGCAAGGCAAAGATCATCCAGGGAAGAAAGGCAAATTTCAGTTTGATCATAAGCTCCACAAATATTTTCGCTAGAATGCGCGGCTCGAGTACTTTCTAGATCGAGAAGTGGTGTTTTTGTCTTTGGAGGAGGAAATGGAGTTGTGTTTGGAATGATAGGGGTAACATAATTTTGAAGCTCTGCAAAACTAGAAGACTTCATGAGTCGTTGCTCCTCGTCAAGAAGCTATTCAAATAGGAAGCCTAATGATAATTTTGGCTGCTGAAAATAATAATACTTCAAAAAACTCTTGTTTGATTGATCAAGCCTATCAACTATACAATCAATAAGTTTAGTTCCACTTATTTGACATTCGATCATGGCTAGTGCATAATAAAGAGACTTGGCTTTTGAAAAATAACTTGGCAGGGATTGGTTCGGTAGTTTTCGGAGAGAATGAAGTTGATCAAGAAGATCGTCATTGTACCGATTAGAGTCTTAGAGATAGGAGGAGAAGAAGAGGAAAAAGTAGTAGAATTCAAAGTGGTTAAAGACGAGTTTTCTATTGAAAATTATAACTGGAGATCAAGAAGACTTGTTCAACAATGAGTTGTAGAAAGCGGAGCTGGGTGTTTGCACGACGGCAGGACACAAAAGAGAGAAGAATTGCCGGATCTAGAGCCGGAGAGAAGAGAGATCAGAGGTGGGTGTTTCCTCAGTTATGGCGTGAGCCTTTCATTGCTCTGATACCTTGTTAGAATGGATAAAGAGAGAGAGTTTAGATTGCCCAAGATAATTTTGATTTAACATCTCAACCGAAATATATAGGCATGTTACATGGAGGACAATTCTGTGTACAGGGATACAAAGAGAGATTCAGCCTTGATAACTCAAAGGTTGTGCTGCCTTGATTATGGAAGAGTGGACTGTTGGGAACCCGAGATTGACTTGCAGCTTTCAGGAATTACAGCAAAATTGAACTAAAAAAGAGCCGAATGCAAAAACAAGAAAGTGAAACTCAAAAGAAAGGAAAATGATGATCAAGTATAAGAACAACAAACAAGCTATGATCATTCTTAACAATTTGATAAAACGTTCTTTCATTGGATGGCTGATTGTTGCCATCTTTTGATTCTGGAAAGGAAATATAATCATGCTATAAATTTCTATTGCACCCAATAAGAAGCTCTATTATTGTTGATTTCAGTGAATGCTCTATTCAATGGCTTCTTGAAACCAAGTTGTGATTTTCTGCTGCAACAATGTATGCTTGTTAAGTAGTCAATGGAAAGTTTAAGTAAGTGATCTTCTAATTACAGCCGGTTGCATAGTCCTCCTTAGAGTGAATTCAATTACCTTCAAAAGAAATTGCCAAAATCCATAAGTGCAATGAGATCAAAGGCCACGTTTTAGAATTTTGCGATTTGAAATGAATTCAAGAACTTGAAAAACAACAAATAGACTCAAATCCATGGTCTTTCAATTAACAATAGCATATCTTCTAGAGTTTGTATAATTTTGTGCTTATCCTGTAGCTCAAGCTATTTCTTGTATTAGTTAAATTTCCTGTCTTTTGTCGTAGCCAATGGAATTTGAAGAACATTTTAGTTATAGTTAGTTTTCCTGTCTTTTGTTGTAGCTAATGCAATTTGAAAAACATTTTAGCTATGCGTATTTATTTATCTTTAATTTCCCGTCACGAATCTATGAATCAAACAGAATTTTTATATAAAATACCTAATCGTAAAGTGTCTTCTGAACAGAAAATACACTGACGACGGATAGATTCTCACACTTATCATCGCCGACAGGATGTGCTCTCTCTCTTCTGTCATCAAAAAACGAACCCTGGATTTTTCCATCTGATCTCTCCTCAAGATGCAGCGCAGCACTAAGAGAACTCATAGCTGAAAACCGAGCATCCATCCTTGGTAAGCAATTCATACTCGACAAAGATTATCGCCGGAACAATCATACAATAGAATCCTTTAGTGAAAACCAAAATAGTAATGCCTCCCATCCTGATCATGTTGTTACCAACCATCATCAAATATTACATGACTCGCAAATCTGGGATCGTTTCAATGAAAGCAGATACGAATGTGACACTCAACCTGGCTCCAACTTCTGCATTTGAGCTATATATTGCCTATGAGGGAAAAGTCTTATAAGGACACTGAAGAGGGCTCTGCTATATTTATATTTTTTTCCTGTAGTATAAGTACTTGTTGAGTTTAAGGTAGTGACTTTTTTGTGTTGTTGATGAAATTAATGAAAAGAATCGGTTTGTTTCTTGTGCATTTTTTGGTTCTACTGTTTCTTTTGGGAAGTGTAAACTGAAGAAAAAGACTTAGAGTACTGTTATAGTGTTATTGTCCCAAAAATATGCACCAAACGTGTATCTAGATAAAACCCTAATTATCGGCTTGTTTAGTTGATTAGACAATCTACCAAACCTCCTAATACGAAAATGATTTTAACATGCTGTTTATGTAAATGATGTTTAAATTTTGACTAGGTTTCATGTGAGACGGTCTTATGGATCATTTTACATCTCACAAAAGTACGGTCCACTTCTGTATGATCCCTATATTCCATTAAACACCTAGGTCAACCAGACACTCGACCCATACCCAAAAATTTGGTCCTCTACTCATGGCCAATACATTGGCCCACTAAATATCTGGGTCATCTAGGCAATCGAAAAGTCAATGAATTATATTGACATCTAATGGTAGTAGGCGATTGCTTAAAAACAAACACACATGCTCCACATCTAACCGATTGGGGTTCGGGGTATTCGTATTACATTATCTCAATCATTATTAAAATAGCCTGGCACGTTGTAGAAGTTAATTGGTTGTACCTCGAATGGGGGACGCGAGGGCGTAGCCTTTGTGGTACAAATTTTGGTTTTTACGCATGAAAGCAGTTGCATCATGATTGAAAAAGGTGAGCGCGTCAGTCAAGGCAGTCATGTCAGTAGAACAAGGCAACCGCATCGGGCTTCGGAGTAGTCCCAGTACTTGAAGCAGTCGCGTCAGACGACCACGTCACTTTAGAAGAAACTTCCAAAAATTGAAGCAGTCGTGTCTGTGAAGATAAAGCAACTGTGTCTAATGACGAAGCGGTCGCGTCACATGGAGTAAAGTGACCACGTCAATGCGGTAAAATAGTTTTCTTCTTTCCTTGTTTAAGTCGGTTTAGGGTTTGGTAAAATAGTTTTCTTTATGTATATTTGTATTCCGAAAACATGTACAAGGTTGAGTTATAATAAAATTTTAATAGTTCATTCACTCAAATCTCTCTCTCTCTCTCTCTCTCTCTTCTCTTTGATTAATATAGTTATACTTTATGATTGTTTGCTATTTACTTCTCCTTTCCACAACACATAATATATGATATTTTGATCTTAATATCATTTTTTCGTTGTTTACGAATTTCAATTTTGGCAAATGATGTGCAAGTGTGCATGCATGAAGTACATTCCAACAATGTTAGTGTTTTTTTTTTTTTAAAGCCAATATTGGTTTGAGCTAGAGGATCGGCAGTCGCTCTTGGCCAACGAACGAGACAACTAAGTACTAGATGGAGTTCGAGATATCCAACAACTCACCAAGGCTGAAAATGAATATCGTAAACTTACATCTTAACCCCTTCAACTAGCAGGATTTTCCAAAATTGGTGGCTGAATCTCAAGTTTCCAACATAAGTCATCGAAATAACCTTCTTTGTATTTTATGCCATGCTCATTTCTTGATGGAATTGATGCTACTCTCACCTTTTAGGCTATAGTCATGTGTGGATAGGATAAGGATTGAATTGGCAAATGTTGTTTGTTGGAGAAATGTTGTGCAACCTGAAGAATATGCATGGACCAATATAGAAAATTGGGAAAGTAAGTAGAGAGCATTCATACTTGCATTTAATGTTCCCATGATATTTGAACATAATGAAAAGCTTGCCCCTCCCCCACCCAGTCTCATAGTCATAGGCCATATCTTCCCAAATCTCCAATATTGTCGATGCCCAAAATTGAGGTGGTCCCAACAAGTACACAATTTATTACCTCTGATCACATGCCGGGCACGTGGGCCTGCAACTATTGTTGTCTACTACTGCAAAGAAAGACCACATCACTCTATTCTCTCTCAATTCTCAAAGGCACAAACTCCTCAAAAAACTTTCCACCTGCGAGGTTTGAAAAGGTATCCTCTTTGAACAGTCTCTCTGAGAGTAAGTAGTTACATTTAAGGTTTTGGACCCACTCACCCAATCTCTTCAGATTCTTGTGTTCACAATTTATCAACTCACTGACAGAGGTTGGGGTTGGGGTTGCATCGTTATTCATTAGCCTACTCTCCCTTTCTTACTAAAGTCCTATTTTGATTGCGCTAGTAATTAATATTTACTCCGTTTTCAAATTATTATTTTTTTTGTTTATTTTAAAATAATTATTTTATTTAAAAAATTTTAAAATAATATTTTTATCATTTTATTTTTACTTTTTTATCATATTTTAATTATGGATCATATATACTAATACACATGAGCTTTAAAGTAAATTATATATTAAATTAATATTAATAATTCAATCAAATATATTTTCTTAATTAAACCATACACGAAATCTACATAAACGATAATTTATGGATGGAGGGAGTAATAAGTTTTAGGGCTTGATATATACTTTTCTCAAACTTCATGTTTTCTTCGAACTTAACTAACTATATTTAGTGTCACTCATTTTGAGTCTGCCACGCTGACATTGCCTTATATACCCATCATTATATATCTATTCGGTAAGTCTATATTTATTTGTATAAGGAACATTACTCTTTTACAATTTAATCTATTAATATATGATGATTCGATAAGGTGGATTCGTATTACAAAAAATATCTGTAAGACCATCTTACTTAAATATTTATCTATCTTTCTAAATTGATCAAAGTTTGTTTAGTTTTTGAAGATCGTAGTTTTCTTGTTGTGAGTGATTGTTTGAGACATACGAATGTAAGGGGTATTTTAGAACTTCTATTTTTATTTTTTTATTTTATGTAAAACGACATCTTGAATTGTACATTGAATTTGTTTGAGGAGGATTTTCAAAATTATTCGTAGCCTTTTTGTTTTTTTTTCTCCAAAACAAGTATGCACACCATTCCTTATCATCATGCACAAAGCCAATGCTAAGTTATTAATTTCGAGTAGGTTTTGTCGAAGATAATCATTTATCTTCAAGCAGTAATACCAAAGGTAACTATTAGAAATAATATTTGTAATTATTATTAGTACTAAATACTGTAATATAATTTCTTCCTTATATATGTTTTTCGTATCATATTCCTTGTATAATTTTAATTGTAACTACTTATATAAATATGTGATTCAATCAATGGAAAAATTATGTCGTTATTTATAATTATTGTAACTCCTTTTGTCGCTGCCGCAGCCCAAACTTCCGCCTCCATGGCTTCTGGCTACCAAACCTTCACCGTCCAAAACCCCGTTGATCCAAACCAAACCTTCCAACTCATTAACATCTCTCACCACAACATCACCAAACTCACCACTACCAACTATATCGCTTGAAAACTCCAAGTTGAGGCAACCCTCATTGGCTATGACTTCCACAAGTTCGTAGATGTATCACATCCATGTCCGCCTCCCACCTCTCCAAGGATGCTCAAACATCCAAGGATGTTCATACGCCCAACCCACAATACCAACCCTGGATTCAACAAGACAAACTTCTGTTTGGCGCCCTTGTTTGCTTCGTTCCTGCTCCCTTGGTTCCTTTGATCCAACAGGCCACAACCACATAAGCAGCATGAGAAACCCTAACTCACACTTATGCTCACCCAACTTGCGACCATATCAAGAAGATCAAGGACCACCTCAAGCGAGCTTCCAAGGGTACTCAGTCGATCTCCGAATACATGCAGTTCGTCAAAGGTCATGCTGATGAGCTTGCTGCTCTTGGAAAACCACTCGACAACGAGGATTTCATTGAAATCATCCTCGAGGGTTTGGATGATGACTACTGTCAAATTGTTGATGTGGTCGAAGGTAGGGACACTCATATCTCGTTTGATGAACTTCATGAAAAACTCATCAACCGCGAGTTTTTACTCAAGCAATCCCAGCCCACGTCCTTATCACATCCTGCTTCAACCAACCCTTCTGCCCCGAGGGCTCGTCTGCTCGGCAACCATCCGCGCAAGCTCGACAATCTTCCTCGCAACCCTCAGCCTCAGCTCCTCGGCCACAGTGACCTTATCTTGGCAAGTGTCATGGATGTCGCCAACAGGAATACACTGTTGCTCGCTGCCTTAACTATCAACTGGTCGCAACACACCTCAGTCCACTGGTCACAACTTTACAAGTGGACCCTAAATGGCAACCACAGGCACACTTAGCAACCACATTGGACACAGGGACTCCGAGCTGGCTTCTTGACAGTGGTGCCTCTCACCATGTTATTGGCAACCTTGGCAATCTCTCCCTCCACTCCACCTACACAAGCACCGACGACATGGTCATTGGTGGTGGTACAAGGCTAACAATCTCCAAAACTGGTTCATCATCTCTCAGCACACCGTCACACACATTTGTTTTGCATAATATTCTATTTGTACATGACATGAAACAAAACCTCATATCCATATCTCAATTTTGCATATCAAACAAAACATCTATTGAGTTTTTACCATCTTCTTTTCATGTGAATAATCTATTGACAGGGAGCATCCTGCTGACCGAGCAATCTAAAGATGATGTGTATGAATGGCCAACCACAGCCCTTGCCTGTGTAGGCTCTAAAGTCTCACCAGGACTGGCATCATCGACTTGGTCATCCTTCTGAACATATCCAACGTTAGATTTTATCTAGTTTTGGTTTAGCATTATACACTACTCGTAATAAATAAACACATTATAATGACTGTTTATGCAATAAAAGTGATAAAATTCCTTTCTCTCAATCTACTATTGTGTCTACCTCCCCATTGTTGACCACTTCACACACTATATTTGACTTTATCCGTTTAGACAAAAGTCTGAAGTCACCATCATCCTTCCCCGTTTTAAGGCACTAGTCGAAAACTATTTCAAAACAACCATTGTCACCATCTACTCGGACAATGGTGGCGAGTACATAGGACTTGCTCGGGACACTGGCTTGGCCGCCTACCTGTCCGCTATTGGTATCTCCTATCTCACCTCGCTAATCGGCACTCTGGAACACAATGGGTTCTCGGGACGTCGCCACCATCACATTATTGAGACTGGTATATCCCTCATATCTAAAGCATCTGTTCCACTGTCCTTATGATCGTTTGCGTTTCAAAAAGCGACCTATTTCATAAATCGCCTACCCACACTGATATGATTCCTAGATGCGTACTCGCGATGGAGGAATCAAGGAGCACGCAACACGGCAAGCGAAGAACGTCAATAATGAAGATGAAAGATGACACCGCGACTTGATGAATCAATCCAAATGCATTCCTCAGTATATAGACCTTGAAACTACGTTTGAGACGACCACAACCCTTGGTATAATGAAAAGTGTACCTAAGTACGAGTTATCGATCCCACTGGGAATGCGCGCAATTCTCACTCCAACAAAGTACTAAAATTAGGCTAACTAATTATATTTGAGCGAAAAGAAAAGAATTAAAATCTAAAAAAATAAACAACCTAGAAAGCAATTAAATCTAAATTAACGCGGAGGCGGTTTGGCAACGACAAATCAAGGTAAAAATATAGGATTGCATTATTTCTAGTCTAGCCGGTGTTTAATTTAATCCTCTTTCTGTTTTTTTAAACTCAAGTCTTGGTAGTCGGACGCACTATAAAATTCGCTACGGGCTTTCACAACGTATAGCAAATCTAGCTACAACTCCTAGCTATGGGCTCTCGATCTTATAACATAGGAGAAAATAGTCGCATGTCAAACCAAGCACCCAATGACTATCTACGCATGATCTCCTCTCGGTCTCACGTAACGCAAACAATTATTTTGATTTTCAGAATTAATAGGACGGGCTCTCGCATCTTATCATATAATTCTAATGATCATTTAATGGTTCGCTACGCCATTAAAATCATGAAGAACACACAATAATAACCAAGCGCATGGGTAATACTTCGCAAAAAGAAATTCTCTATATTTTTCTACAAATCATGTTGGTAGCCGAGACAACTAAAATTGGTTAACTACGGGCTCTCGCATCTTATAGTCAACCCTAACCTACCCGACCTCACGAATGGCTAAGGTGGTTCGATCGCGTGTCAAACCGAGTCTCACAATGGCTATCGGTGTGTGTCACAAAACACCAACTATTAAATTGATTGGTCCGAAATATAAAGGCAACTCTCGCGGATCCTAAATATTTCTAAAATCGTTTAATTATTGGTTAAATAATTAGAGACATTAAGTTCACAAAATAATAACCAACATGAATGTGTATTAAATAAAGAGATAAATTAAATTAAAACCCTACATTTAACATAGAAAAAATAATTGCATTCCATAAATAATTTAAGCATAAACCAATTCTTCATTTACAAAATTAATCAACCCAAGAAAATATAACAATATCTCAAAAGATAGGTTGGAAGAATTAAACCGAAGAATCGCGAATCCGGGGTTGAAATCATTTGTAGTTGCTTCCTTGGCCATTGATTTGAAATTCCAAACCTTCATTGTTGGACAAATTTTGGAAAAAATGTTGGAATTTTGGAAAAATGGGGCTGGTGCCCCATTTGGGAGCAATGTCCCGAAATGGGGACTTAGAATGCAAAATGAGGCAGCTTCCAGAATTAAATGAAGAAGGCAATGGAGTGCACAAACTGGCAGGGGTATAATTAGAAGAACAAAGGAGAGTTAAGGGCTGAAAGGGAAAGAAAAAACTGGCTGGGGCACGCTTGGGAAAGGGCAGACCCAGGTGGAGTTCGCGGGTCAACCCTAGGCTAAAACGGGTGAGATAAAGAGAGGAAAGTGGACTGGAAAGGAGGGCACGTGGGTTGGATGGGACGCGGGTTGACCCGGATCCAGAAGGAAGAACACGCAGGTCAGGCTGGCTGGAGCTGCTGGAGCGCGACACGTGGCTCCACTAGGAGTGCGACAACGTGTAGGGACTTCTGGAAATTGCGCCGTCCTCCCCTTGCCTTTTCATATTTGCTCCGGTTCCCCTGGACTTCTGTTTGTTGGCGCCGCATTCCAACCCCTCCAGGCCTTGCAAATTAGTCCTCTGTCAGCTCTGTTACTCTCCGTTAGCCTCTGTTTGCCTTGGATCTCTTAACGGACGTTGGCATAATGATTCAATGCTTAACTTTAAGGCCCGGAATTGTCTCGAACTTCGTGTTAAACACCATATAATTGCTTGATTATGCATGGAAACCTACATTAAGCACAAATACACAAATAATAATAATTTCAAAGCATAATTAACTCAAAAATAGCACAAAATAGAAGAAAATTCGTGGAAATCTTGCGCTCATCACCCCCCCCCAAACTTAAACTTTGATCGTCCCAAGCAAAGAAATGAATTATGGAAATGCTCGAGAACAATATGAAATGAAGGGGGCGTGCAATTAAGATCCTACAAGCATTACCATTTAAGAGATCAACCCTAAGATTATAAACATGCATAATAGAGGTATGAATTGATTCATATGCTAGTAAACAATCCTCAAACAATTATTCAACTCATAAAATATTTTTTTACCAAAAAGTAGCAATGCTTTAGCTTAGATTGAACGGCCAACTGAGATACCAAATGCAAGTCAAACCGAAAGAATCATCAACCAAATTTTTCCCACAAGACAAGGCAAGAACTCACGGTATGACAATATTAATAGGACTTTTTAAAGCTTATAGTGTTCGGCCAAGGTTTGGGCTACAAATGAAGGATAGGATAGCAAGTCAAGAGAGCAAAAAATTTGAAGTCTTCACAAGATGACTAGCTTCATTAAAGCACAACTCTTCAATGTCATAACCTCACTTCAACAACCCCATAAACGTTAAACTTTGGGTTGAAAAAATGTCTCAACTACCACAAACAATTAAACACCACCCTTATATCTCCTTGAGAAAATTAAGAACAATGACATTTTTTTTCTTTTTTCTTTTGTGGCCACCCTTTATTTAATTTTTTTCTTTTCATTGCTTTCCAAGGGGGCTCTTTTCTTTTTCATTTCATTTTCATTTTTTTCACCACCATTCAACAACAATTTTCAAATTCCTAACATCAACATTAATAAGAACACAACCTTCATGAAGCACACACTTCCCAACAATATTACAAAAATAAAATAATTCATTTCAAATCAAGCTCTCTTGAAGGGTGACGTCAAAAGTGTATAGGTTCATGTGATAGGATAATGCGTGTATAAGAAATGAAGTCGAATGGGGGTCATTGTGTGCTCTAGGCACACACCATTCTTTAAATGAGCTCAATGGGGACACTAGAGATTTTTGTGAGATAAATGGGTAGGATAGAGAAAGGCACAAACGGTCCAAAGATGGCCTATATCATGCTCTTGTCATACACACATGTCCAAACCAAGCTTTTCATCATCAAAATACAACTCTCGGCATTTAGACTCACAATATGATACTCTTAGACATGCACAACCATCACTAAAGCAAAGCATAAAAATATTTCCATCAACAACTTGGGCATTATCTATCATGAATGAGGTGATGCTACCACATGAATCACAAACATATCCTCAACTATGCATATAGTAATCTTAAAATTGACTCCAAGAAAATAATGCAAGCAAAACTCAAAGAGCGCCAAAATGGAGAAACGAGTGATCAAAGCATAAATAATTTGGGGCGTATAAAGCATAAGATTTTCAGAATTTTCAAAGTTCACTAATCAAACCATATTCCCTAAACATAAAGTAAAAGGAGAAGGGAAGGAAAGAAAAATCCCTCAAAGTTGATTTCTTATGGAGTCCGGGCCGAAAAGATCTACTCCATTAATCTCTACAAGCAACCTCTACAATAAAAGCGCTTAACCCCTGTATCAAATCAAGTTCAAAAGAAAAAAAGTAGGAACACAATTATGGAATTAAAAAAAGAAAAGAAATATTTTTGTGTGGGGACACTATATACACCTCCCTACAAACCCACAAACTCGGGAGGGCTTTGAAAAGCGACTCTATATACAAAACATATAAATACAAAAGCAAGTAAACTATTTTTTTTAAAAAAGCATGCTCAAAATACAATCAGCTTCGCTTGATATCGATATTAGCATATAGGAGCAAAAATTAAATCATTCCCCAGCAACGGTGCTAAAAACTTGACGTGCGCAAAACGCAACATGGGCAAGATTACCCAGCCGTATCAAGTAACAAAGTGTACCTAAGTACGAGTTATCGATCCCACAGGGAATGCGCGTAATTCTCACTCCAACTAAGTACCAAAATTAGGCTAACTAATTATATTTGAGCGAAAAGAAAATGAATTAAAATCTAAAAATATAAACAACATAGAAAGTAATTAAATCTAAATTAACGCGGAGGCAGTTTGGCAACGACAAATCAAGGTAAAAATATAGGATTGCATTATTTCTAGTCTAGCCGTATTTAATTTAATCCTCTTTCAGCTTTTCTTTAACTCAAGTCTTGGTAGTCGAGCGCACTATAATATTCGCTACGGGCTTTCGCAACGTATAGCAATCTCAAAATTAACTCAACCCTTATTTATATGGGTTGTGAATCCTAATCCTATAATTTAAAAAAAAACCTAAAATAAAAGGAAACATCTTAACTTACCTAATCTATGTAGAGAACAATTAGGTAAGTTACCTAATCTAATTAGTAAGCATAAAACAACAAAAATACGGAAAATCTACAAATTCTGTTTTTCTACAAGGCCCATGTTATAAAGTGACTAAAATCTTGGGCAAATTCCAAGTGGATACAATTTTATAAACATGTTTTTATATAGGATCATCATTTTTTTGGACATTTCATATAACTACAAATTGGTTGCCAAATGACAAAAATATCATTAATTAAGAAAAATCTCATCCAGCCTATAAAAAACCAAAAATGCTGAGGCCAAATCTTGGCATCAGCACTGTTTTGACAGTTTTTTCAGAACAAAAAAAATTCAAAAATGCTGATGCCAAAGCTTGGCATTAGAACTTTTTCACAATTTATTCAGGACTAAAAAAAATTCAAAAATGCTGATGCCAAAACTTGGCATCAGAACTATTTTGACAAAAAAAATCAAAAATGCTGACGCCAAGGCTTGGCATTAGGAGTGTTTTGACAGTTTTTCCAAGACCAAAAAAAAATTCAAAAATGCTGATGTCAAGGCTTGGCAGGACTGTTTTCACAGTTTATTCAGAACCAAAAAAAATTCAAAAATGTTGATGCCAAGACTTGGCATCAAGACTGTTTTGACAGTTTTTTAAGGACAAAAAAAATTCAAAAATCCTGATGCCAAAGCTTGGCGTCAGGATTGTTTTCACAGTTTATTCAGGACCAAAAAAGTTCAAAAATGCTGATGTCAAGGCTTGACATCAGGACTGTTTTGACAGTTTATTCAAACAAAAAACAAAAACAGAAAAATGCTAATGTCAAGGCTTGATATTAGGACAATTTTGACAGTTTTTTAACGACAAAAAAAACTAAAAAAATGATGATGCCAAGTTCCTCTAATGAATTAAAGGTTTTCTGATGCCTAATCCAAGCATCAACATTTTAATTTAAAGTGGATTAATCAAAAACAACATGAATCTAATTTTATTTTTAAGTTTTGACTTCCTTTTTTCTTGTTTTAAGTTGGAGTGCTGGTAGCAATGCAATGAGATATGATAATGTAAAGACATTCTGCGTCCTAGTTTGTATGTACTTCACTTTAACAGTTGCTCCTTGTTAGTTTCATATTTAGTTGCTGGGTTGTCCGACCCAACCATACTGATTTCATTATAAAGTGCACTAATTACTCTTGTAAGTGGGGAAATCGATGTGTGTATTATGTCATCAGAAGTTAGTAGAATTTGAATATCTATCTTCCAATACATGCAATGTTAATTATTCAGAATACCCAATTATCCAATCTCATGTACTCGCGCTATTTCACCGTCCGATTGAAAGCGAAACGCCTCCCTCGTTTCCTCTCTCTCCTCGAAAAACACAGACTTCTCTCACCTCACTCACTTTCTCTCATTTACTGTACTGACACTGATTTTGCGGGGTTTTGCTCTGTATATGTAGACACCCCAATTTCGTACCCCTGGTATGTAACATTGACATGCGATATCAAGACCTGTTGAAACTTAACTAATGTCAAGTTACATGGTTTAAAAATGCAAGAGACAAAGCAGGATGCGTAAAACAGTAAAATGCAAGGGCTAGAGTGCCCAAAAAGGAGGCAAAAATTGAAGGCTGGCGCGACCAATAAGCCAGACAGGTGCGGCGCCCAATCTCCATGGTGTCGGTGCCAGGATCCCAAATAGTGCACTCCGTCTTAACGCATTGCACAAGTCTTCAAGTACGCAGTACAAGCTGGTGAAGCACAAGATGAAAATCACAAATGACAGCGGTGTCCCTCCTCTCACCTATAAATAGAGGTGCCCGGCTTCGCTTTCAGGGATGAGAATTTTTCTCACAAAAACTCTGTGTGTTTATTTTACGCAGCGATAGAAGAGTGATCGTGATAATAGTGAGCGCCCCCTCCTATAAATCCTCGAAGCTCTGCCCAATCTTCTCCAAACACAAAACTAACCGGTCAAAGTGAGCCTTAGTCTCCCAGCTAGGTTTCCACCCTATTTCCCCGGTCCAAAAATCTCAAAAAGAGCAGTTGCTCTCCCCGAATCCAAATGCCAAATCCGCCAGAAGCAAGAAGTTGTTCTCCCCGATTTCTGCCAGCAGCAAGCAAAAAACAACAAAAAAACAAGCAGTTGCTCCGCCTGTTTGACGGTGCCCAGAAGCAACTTTCGGAAGCAGTTATTCTGCCCAAACCGCAGCAACAGAAAAAAGACTCCCTCTCCCGAAAGAACAGAGCGAGCACACCAACACTCTTAAAGGTGAGCCTTTAAGGGTTTTATTTATAAAAATGTTATTTTCATCCGACCCAAAGTAGAAAATATGAGTAGTTATGCTGCCCGAATCTATTTAGAAAATAACATTAAAAAGAGTCATTATTATGGCCAAATATTTTTAAATGTATTTGTAAGTACTGGAAGGAGGCGGCTGCAAGTCCGTAATTAATGTATATACAGATATATTTGTTTCCTTTTTAATGCTTTATTTATTTGCTAAACAAATATAACAAAAAGCATACTTTAGCCAAAAATTGTTTTGAGACCGAAAGGGCGAGTTGGGTGCCTAGCACCTTCCCAACTCGTAACTTAGCCTCCGAAACCGTTTTTACAAACTCTGGTTTATTTTTGGTTTTTCTTTGTTTCTCCTTAAAATAAAGATGGCAACTCTGTCAAAACATTTTGGATCACAGTGAGGTCTGCAACATCCTTTCTTGCACTTTTCTGATTTCCCCTAAACAAGGGAATATGGGAATGAAAGGGTGATGCATTTCCCGTATTTTGTTTTCCCCTAAATAAGGGAGGATGAGATACGGGGAGCCCAAAGCACTCATAGTGATCCAAAATAAACCTAAGGTCATGGTGAGGCTCGCAACATCCTTTTTTGCACTTTTCTGTTTTCCCCTAAACAAGGGACGATGAGAATAAAAGGGTGATGCATTTTATGTGCCTCGTCTTCCCCTAAACAAGGGAGGGTGAGATATGGAGAAACCCCAGGCACTCATAATGATTTTATGCGATTTTCGAAAAGTCCATAGTGAGGCAGGGCGTGTTCCCACGCGCTCTCGTAACTTCCATTTTTTGCACTTTTCCGTTTTCCCCTAAATAAGGGACGATGGGAATGAAAAGGGTGATGCATTTTTAGTATCTTATTTTTCCATAAACAAGGGAGGGTGAGATACGGAGAAACCCAAAACTCTCATAATGGACCAAAAATCACTTGATGACCGAGGCGTATTCAACGCGCTTCTTTGACAACACCTTTTCTACATTTTTAATTTCGTCTTCCCCTAAACAAGGGAGGGTGGAATGGAAAGCGTGGTGTCCTTCCGCACATCCCATTCCCTTAGAAAAGGAAGCGCAGGACGCGGGATTTTTCGGGGCACCCACACTATATATATGTCTATGTATCATCTTTCGTTCCCTTGTTTCTTCTCCGGCATCGAAGACCACGCGCAGAACACCAACTATAACGATCATAATTGAATGGAGCATGAGAAAGCGCAATAGCTTATTATCAGAGATGCAAACAGGAAATTGATAACAAAAACCTGTTTGGAGACATGGGATACAGTTCAGCGCACAAAACAAGTTCAATAGACCAACAGACCCCAAAAGTGTCGAAGGAGAAGACTGCATCACCTCGACCAAATAGAAATAAAATATCTCGAGACAATTCTAAAATGGAAAAATCATTTGGTCAATCATACCTTAGTCGGCATGATGAGCTAAGGCGGAGTGCATGTGACATACCCGTGGTTGAATTAAGTTTTTCACGTGATCACAAAAAAGAGGGAAATAACACTAATAAAGATGATGAACTTGTGAAGCACATGAGGAATTTGAATGGCTATCTCCGGCGATAAGAAAAAGAGAAAAATCTTCAAAGGAAAGCTTTAAATTTTGGAGTTCTTGATTGGAGCTGTCTTGAAAATTAGAAGTCCAATGAAAAACGTATTCCTCCTAGAGTTAACATGAAAGCATCATCCTCTACCAATAAAACCCTGTTCATAAAAGTTGGGTCCCAAGGTGTACATCTGTCTAGAGGAAAGCACATATAACATTAGGATTCCATAGTTGCTACAAGAACTTCATATACTAAGCAAAAGCCTAGCTGGCAGGATACGTCTTTGAATAGTTATTCTCACATAAATATTGATAGAGGCAAAAGGATAGACACAGACAAAACAACTACATTCCAGATGGAAACTTCATCTTCAGAATCGAGGAAAAATGGTTCACAACAATCTTCAAATTCTACTGCGAATGCTCAAGATCATTGTCGTAGAGGGCATGAGAGTGTTGTCCTTGTTTTACCTTAACAACGGAGAGAGAAAGGGGGCGGGAATAGGGTGGAGAGGAAAGAAAAGGAAAAGGGCAGTGACATACTTTCGTCCCAAAATTGTACCTAAAAGATATGTGCAAAAAATAGGTGGAGTCATTTGAAAACATGTTTTAAAAGATGTACCAGCTAGTAATTTTTTCTAAAATCTTCCCCTAACCCTAATTTAACGTAGGAAAATAACCCTTAGGGATTAGGACTCATAAGGGCATCATTTTGGTCTTTTTTTTTTACTCCTAAATTGGTCCTTGAACCTTTTGGGTCGTAGATCAACCTCGTGCAAACTCTTGAACCTTGATCCATGCATTTTAGTACCATTGAACCTCGATCCATGCTCATATGAACCCACGAACTTTGATCTACATGCTTCCAATGCCTCTTTTATGCTTGTGACAATCTTGATTCTTGGTTGGTGGCAAGAATCATATCATTCCCTGTCGCTTGAAAACAATTTGTCCTCAAATCAAGACCTACATCACATAGACATGATTTAGTAACCAAGATATAGTCTCTAAAATTGTGCTTACCATATGATTTCATGTTGTCAATTTGCTCAAACTCTCCATGTTTGCAAACCATTCCATGCAAGTTCATGCATCTCCAATCACCGGGATCAAAGACTATTCTAGCTTGACTTTCCATCGGTAAACTTTGGTACTCCATCAAGATTTTCACATTTAACTGTAGAATAAACACAACAAAACGATGTACTACAACAAAAACAACATTGTTCGCGCATAATTGGTTATGTATCAATTTACCACCACACGAAATTTGCTCAATATTATGAAAGGACTCATATTTTCGAGTATGCAACTCAAAACCCCTCCAATTGGAATTTCGATCCACATTCAAACACATCCACACCCTATCTCCGGGTTCAATTATCAATCTAACGTAGGTGCCCCTTGTCACCATGATGAGTATCACAATAGCACTAGGTAGCATAAAGATAACAAAAACATCATGAAACAATGACCTCAATGATAAGTATCCCTCGTGTCATGCAATCCTATCAAAATATATGCTCACATGCATTAAACTATCATACATCAATGTTTTCTCATGGAAACCCTCAACACAAAGTTTACAACCTTCCCAAATTTTTGCATGCTTATGAAGAATTGCATCTAACAAAGAAGATAAAGCTTTATGTATATCATGCAATCCATAAATCTTATGAAACATCAACGCATCATGGGAAACTTCAACAATCTTATGACATGCAACGAAATAATTTATCATAGAAATATCATGCATAATCACAAGTTTAGAATTCACATCTTGGTGAAACTTAGAAATCCCCAATGCAAAATTTAAAATTTTCTTTCCAACTTGCAATGCACAATGCAATCCTACCATATTGACAACCAATGTACCATCCATGAATTGATCCACATACGAATGATTAGGTAGATGCAATGTCAAATTTAAGTCATCACCAAACTATTCACCACATTTCATCCAATCACTTAGACCATGGTGACTAACAAAATCTTGCAATAGAAACTTTCTGCACATGTCATATGGTCTAACAATCTCTCTCATGAACAAGTCACTCATAAGACTAATCATTTTTTTCAAAGCAACACTTCTAAAAAAATTAAATTTCTCACCCAAGTTATGGTGTTTAACATGTAATAAATTAGGTGGCTTAACAATTTCACACATGACACAAGTGTCCACAAGACCACTCAATTTCCCAAACTCAACAACAACTCTATTGAGCTTATTTTCAATGTCATGGTGCTTAACATGTAACAATTCACCACACAAATTATTCTTCAAAGAAAGATTAAGATCATACATTTTAGAAAATGTAGGTTCTACAACAATCTCCTTACCTTGTTGGTATTCCATCTTGAATCTCACAATTTCTTTTGGTGGTGCCTCTTGAAAAGTTTGTGAAAAAGAAACAATAGACTTTGGCAATACAACATTAACTTGATTAGTATCAGAATTTGCCTCGTTTTCTTTTTCTTTCTCTTTCTCACACTCTTTCTTTTGAGAGCACACACTAATGTTCCTCTCCTTTTGCCCGGTTATCTCACATCTTTCACTAGTCTCTAAAACCGGCCTCTCACTCTTTTTTCACACAAGCTCTCTTTTTTCTTGGCTATCTCACAAAACTCACTTTTATCTCTAGCCAAACTCTCATTATTTTCTCTTGCGCTCTCCTTTTTCTTAGCTATCTCACACTCCTCACTTTGCTCTCTAGCCAAACTCTCTTTATTTTCTTTCAAGCTTTTTTTTAAAGGTTTCTCTATATTCTTTTCCTCACTAGCCTTTCTCTCTTCACTAGCTATTGAACTTAACATCATAAAATTCTCATAATCTTGTCTTGGAGTCAATAGCGCAAGTTTAATGGTTATTTGATTGTGTACAAATCATTGTCTTTTTGTGTTGCCATCATAATTAACACCCCTCTCAACTTGCCAAGGTCGCCCTAGCAATAAATGAGTATGTCGTATTGGCACCACATCACACATCACCTCATCTTCATATCTACTAATCTTGAACTTCACAAGCACTTGCTTGTTCACCCTCAACATACCTCCTCCATTCAAACATTGCAACTTGTAGGGTTTAGGATGCTTGGTTGTAGGTTACCCTAATTTCTCAACCATGGTCACACTAGCAACATTAGTACAACTACTTCCATCAATGATCACCCCACAAACTCGCTCTTGCACATTGCACTTAGTAAAGAAAATTTTCTCCTTTTCAATCTCTTCAACACTTGGAACTCTCACTTCTAACATCCTCCTAACTACCATATTGTTTTCTCTCTCATCACATATTGGTAAAGGTTTAGAAGAATTTTTGTCACCCTTATTTACCTCCTCATGTTTTAATTTTGAGTTTTTAATTTGCAACTGAAGATCCTCCCAAAATTTCTCTAAATTAAATTATTCATCTAATCTACGTCTTGGCACATCATTAGGTTTATTACCTCTCTCTCTTGTTCTTTTCTTTCTTTCACTACGAATCTTCTCAATCTCTTGCATTAGATTCTCCTTTTGCTCCCTCATAGTTTTATGCAAATCTCTCACAAAACCTTCCATATAAAGTCTCACATCAAAGGTAGGAACATTATTCTCACTTGTTTTAGACATGGTGTACCTGCAAAAAAATTTATTAGCAAAATCACCTCACCCACTCCCTTACGTGTATCGCTCAATTAATGTCACTCCTCTCATGTTTACCTACTCTCCCTCACTTTCAATTCCTCCAAGTTCTAAAAAAACTAAGCAAATTAATAGTGATTAACAAAGCAAGCAAATCCACAAACTCAATCAACAAGAATCACATGTAGAGAAAATAATTTAAGAGTGGAATTTCAAAGATGATTGGGTCAATGGTAATTTTTTAAAAGAAGATTCAATATTAACTTTAGAATCTAGACGTATTATATGACAACGGGCTGTCTAAAAGAATAATGCTAACAAATTTTTTATTATTTTTTTTTTGAACTGACGTGAACAGTAACTATGTACAGTAACAACAGTTTTTTTTAATTTTAAAATTTGGATTCCTTTTTGTGTAGGCCGAAAGTTGCTTTCTCTTTTTTTTGAAACTTGTTGTGAACAGTAACAAAAGCAAGTAAATTTTTTTAAAAAAAAAATCAGACTGTGAACATTGACGTGAATAGTAGCAGCTGAATTTTATTTTATTTTTTGATTTATAACCCTAAAAGTTTTAGGGTTTGAAATAAACAAACAAACACAAATTCTTAAAAGAACAAACTAAGATTAATGATCCTAGTTTGAAGGAAGAAGAGAAACAAATAGATGAACAAAATAAAAACAACTTAAGTAAGATAGATTATGGAAACAAAACTTAGCTCTGATACCAAATGATATGATTCATAGACGCGTACTCGCGATGGAGGAATCAAAAAGCACGCAGCACGGCAAGCAAAGAACGTCAATGATGAAGATGAAAGATGACACCGCGACTTGATGAATCAATCCAAACGCACTCCTCGGTATATAGACCTTGAAACAACGTTTGAGACGACCAACCCCTTTGGTATAATGAAGAAGGCCACAATAAGGATGAATATCCTATTGATAAGTTCGGGTTTCGATTACTTAGCCTCTCACCAAATAATCACAAGTTCTAAAAAGAACAAGAATGTTTTGAAAAATACTCAAAAACTATATTAATCAATATCAGCCAAAATTTGTAAAGCAATAAGCCACAATCCTTATTTATATGGGTTGTGAATCCTAATCCTATAATTTTTTTTTAAAAAAAAAACCTAAAATAAAAGGAACCATCTTAACATACCTAATCTATGTAGAGAACAATTAGGTAAGTTACCTAATCTAATTAGTAAACATAAAACAATCAAAATAAGGAAAATCTACAAATCTCGTTTTTCTACAAGGCCCACTTTGTAAAGTGACTAGAATATTCCTCTAACCTTAATTTAACATACGAAAACAACCCCTTAGGGATTAGGACTCATAAGGGTAGTATTTTGGTCTTTTTTTACTCCTAAATTCGTCCTTGAACCTCCCGGGTCGTAGATGAACCTCGTGCAAACTCTTGAGCCTTGATCCATGTAATTTAGAACCCTTGAACCTCGATCCATGCTCATATGAACCCACGAATCTTGATCTACATGCTTCCAATGCCTCTTCCATGCTTGTGACAATCTTGGTTCTTGGTTGGTGGTCAGAATCATATCACACACCAACCTTAAAACATCTCTCATCCTAACAGAAACTGTTCGGGTCTTCTCCCAACTACTCCAAACTTTGTGCCTTTGGTTGCCTCTGCTACCCTTAGCTCTGCCCACAAACTTGTTACTCGTTTCCCTCTGTGCGTCTTTCTTAGTTACTGGCTCACTTATAATGCTTATCTTTGTTATGATCCGAGCATAACCAAACTATTCATCTCGCATCATGTTCGGTTTGTTGACTCTGCTTTTCCCATGGCCAACATTTACACTTATCTTGCTCGCTCTGATGACTCTACTCGAGCCATTTGGTCACTTCCACATCAATTGTTCCATGTTTCATACACACCGTCTGCTGCCCACTCTAGTGACTCCACGTCAAATGCTTCTAGCACTAATCAAGCAGTGGTTGATCTCAGCTTTCCCATACACCAACCTCAGCCAGTCCGTCATATGCTCGCTACCAGCCCGGTGCATACTGCTCAATATTCCTCGGCACCAAGCCCCATGCCCGAGGACAGCTCTATGCCTGCTGCCAGCTTATCCTTGGAACCAAGCACCCTACCCAAAGACATCTCTATGCCTGCTACTAGCTCATCCTTGACACCAATTCCCATGACTGGGGAAAGCACTATGCCCATTACTCATGTGCCCGTTGATCTCGAGGACAATCTAGTGCCTGCTGTTACTGGTACATGTTCTATTATTACTTGTTCCAAGAATAATATTTATAAGCAGCTCACCAAACACAATCCCTCGGCTTTACTAGCAGCAGACAGCGAACTCACTTGTGTCACACAGGTTTTCAAAGATGTCAATTGGCGCCAGGCCATGTCTTAACAATATGATGCACTTACTCGCAATGGTACTTGGGATCTGGTTCCCTCGGTAGGGGATCGCAATATTGTTGACTGTAAATGGATATTTCGCATTAAATGACATGCTGATGGCACCATTGATCGCTACAAAGCTCGTCTCGTTGCCAAAGTGTTTCACCAACGACCAGGGGTAGACTATCATGAGGCCTTCAGCCAGGTGGTTAAACCAACCACTATGCGACTAGTTCTCTCGCTAGTCGTATGCTGAGATGGGATCTTCGACAACTAGTACGATGAGCTACGATAGTTTTTTCTTGCTTTTGGGTTCAAAAACTTTGTGGTCGACATGTTGCTGTTTATACTTAATGTAAGGGGAACTATCATCTATCTCCTTATTTATGTGGATGACATCACTATCACTGGAAACCAGCTTGCTTCCGTTCAGTCCTTCATCTCTGTGCTCGCTACCCGCTTCTCGTTCAAAGACCGGTGAACTTCACTATTTTCTTGGAGTTGAAGTTGTTAAACGTATTGCAGATCTTCTAGCTCGCATGGGCATGACAGATGCCCACCCTGTCGCTACACCCCTTGACACCTCGCTAACTCTGAAACTTCAGTCGGGAACTGTTCTCACCGAACCTACTGAGTTTCGGACTATGATCGAGAGCCTTCAGTATCTGTCTCTTACTCACCCTGATGTCGCCTATGCAGTAACTCTCTCAGTTCATGCATAGGTCGATTAACGAGCACTAGAATGCGGTCAAGTGTGTTCTATGCTATCTATGCGTGTCTATTGATATTGGAATTCGGCTTCATCGTCAGTCTCCCCTCGCTTTTCATGCATTCACCGATGCCAACTGAGCGGGTAACAAATATGACTACACTTCCACCAGTGCCTACATTTTTTATCTTGGAAGCAACCCAATCTCTTGGAGCTCCAAGAAACAATGCACTATTGCTCGCTCCTTAACTAAAGCCAAATACTGGGCTGTGGCCGCTAGTGCTGCCGAAGTCCGTTGGATTGTTTCTCTCCTCGGCGAGCTGGCCATCACCTTCTCCACTCAGCCTGTAATTTATTGTGACAATGTGGGTGCTACTAGCATGTGCTCCAACCCAATCTTTCACACTCGTATGAAACATGTGGCACTAGACTTTCACTTCATTCGACAACAAGTTCAAGATTGGCACTTAAGGGTCTTTCATGTCTCCTCGACTGATCAGTTTAGCTGATGCGCGTACCAAGCCACCAACGCTTCCAACTATTACTTCACAAGATTGGTCTCTACTCTCGGGTATCCATCTTGCAGAGGCATATTAGGAAATAGTATTTATAATTAGTATTAGTGGTAAATACCATTTATAACTCCTTGGTTGTATTAGTTTTTTGTACCCTACTCCTTGTATAACCTTAATTGTAACTCCAATATAAATAGGTGATTCAATCAATGGAAAGAATATATCGTTATTTATAATTATTGTAAGTTTCTACAGTAACATCTGTTGTTTTGTCTGCATTAGAGACTTCCAATCCGTGTTTTGTTTGTATTCAAACTCTTTGTATATATCTAGTTTAACCTAACTATGTCTCTTCCTTTTCGTATTATATATGTATCTGTATTAATGATTAATATATGCAAGCATCATTCAAACCTTACAGGTTTCTTGTAAGATCGTGCGTCTTACGGAGCTTAATTCGTAAGACGAAGTTTTACGCTATTACAACTCAACACACTAACACACAGTAGGTTGGATCAAGATGATTCATCGTACATAAAATACCGTAAAACCATTTTACCAAAGTTTTTAACATTAATTTTTGTCATTTTACGCGTTAGTGTTGTGATATAGGAAATATATATATAGTTTCCTCCTATAGAATTAGTATTAGAATGGTCTTTCTTTTAGTCCCAAGTGATATAGGAAATATATAGTTTCCTCCTATACATATATACACACGTCAAGAGAGGGTTTTTATCTTTTTGTCTTTTTGAACTACCATTCATTTATAGGTTTGTATAGGAAGAAGAAAAACAGTACTAAATGCGTCTCTGGTAGGGAACTATTTTAACTTAATCATAGATCTTGAAAGGGGAGTTTTACCCTTTTTGTGAGTTTGCTAGGGAGATTAGGCTTTCTCAGCTCAACTTACATAATTACGGAGAATTTGACAAAATATGAGAATAACAAGTAGAAGTACAACTATGTTCAATTCACATGTACATTTTGTTCCTTTGTTTAGTTAAAATAGTTTGATCCACCTGTACATGCTTCAATTTCCTCACCTAACATTGCCCACAATAATTTTCAAGTCAAACTAGTCACCAATGCCTTATCATTACTCATTCTATTTTTGAAATGTTTAATTATTAAAAACTATATATATATAACATTAAAGGAGATCAAATTTAAAATTGCATTATTATGAAAATAATAAATATTTTTTAAAAGCGGATTTTTAAATTAAGATATCACAAACTAGTGTAGTAGATTCTTTGTAGGACAAATATGAGTAGTTTTTAAATTGTATATATGGATATTGGAGTAACATATGTCTTATCATGTAACCAACTGGTATTAATTTTGGGATAGTGTATTACTATCAATATAGTACTATAGGTCTGTTTGATGTAACTTATTGATATGTGTTGATAACTTATTACTTATAACTAGTGACTTATTATGTATGACTGATGACTAATAACTGGTGATGTTTGATTTAACTTTTTAAAAGTACTAATTAGCTTTCATAAGTTAGTGTGTGTGTATTTGATTAAAAGTACTAATTAGCTTTCATTATTATTATTATTATATTAATATTAATATTATTACTATTATTATTATTGATAATATTAATTTTAATTGTATTATTATCACTTTTTTATTATTTTATTAATATTAATACAAATTTTATCACTATTATTAATTATTACTATTATTATTATCATTATTATTGCCTATGTTATTATTATTATTTTATTAAAATTCATATTACTTTTATTATTATTATTACTTATTAATTTTAGTATTTATTTTATTATATTAATAATATTATTAATTTTATTTATATTATTATTTATATTATTGATTTTATTATTATTAATACTATATTTTATAATTATAATATTGATATTAATATTAATTTTATTATTATTATTACAATTATTTTTACTATATTATTATTAATATTACTTTTTAGTATTACTAATAATAATAATAATAATAATTATTATTATTATTATTATATTTATCATTATTAATACTATATTTATTATTTTTTTATTATAACTATCATCATTACTCATATTATTATTTATTAATATTATTATAATTCCTTTTATTATTGTTATTTATTATAATAATAATTATTATTTTTTTGTTTTTATTACTATTATTAAGAAGAGTAATCTTGAAATATATAAAATTTCAATAAAAAAGATGACTCACATGTTTTTGAAAAGTAGAATTAAATTGCTTAGTCTTTATAACTTATGACCTTATGTCTTTAAGTAGGCATGCATGGTGATGATTTATCTTACCATAAGTAAAATCAAACATTTCAAAACTAACTTATAATAAGTTATAAGTTATAAGTACTTCTAAATAAATCAAATTCTAAAATACTATATATATATATATATATATATATATATATATATATATATATATATATATATATATATATGAGACACAAGAAAAAGAAGAAGTTGGTACTGAATTCTCTTCCCACTCGTCTCTTCGGTCTCCCTGTTTTTCTCTTATAAGATGTCTTTAAAATTAAAAGATTTAAACCTTTTCTTTTGGTCTCCTAGAAGATGTCCCTATCACAAGAACTTAGCAATGACAAAAGAAATCAATCTATCAATTGATCTAAAGAGTCATGGACGGCCTTTTCCATTTTAACTACCCACAACTTCAAACAAAACTTTTTATCTAATCTAATCTAACTACCTATAAAAATCTAAATTATCTCTTAAAACTTAATATATGGATAAATTTACCCTTTAATTTAATAAATCACTCATCATTAATTAAGATTAAAATAATAAATTTATCATAGACTAATTAATTTTATTAATAATTAAATAATAGTTTGATCTATTGACTTGTACCTAATTTAAAGTTAGATCCTATATTTTTTAATTCTACTCATTTCTCCTTATATTTTGATTTTTTTATCAGTTTCCCTCACCTACCATGATCATTACAAATATCGTCCAATATTTTCTAAAATGACAAAAATATCTTTACTCAGTTGAGACACTAAAATTTTATTCGAAACTAAAAAATAATATGGTTTTACTTTCTTAAATATATTCGGAAAAGATATTATTAGATTTATATGAAAAATTATATCTATAATAATAGAATTATCGGTGAGTATCGAGATATTAAGCAAATTTGTAGCATGTTTAGTTATTACCCATGAATAAAATAAGAGAAATGAGTTAAGAAAATGTGTCATAATGTCAAGAAGATGAAAAAAAAATGAAGAACTATTTGATGAATTTATATCTTTTGTTAAGGAAAATAGACATAAATTTACCATGACAAACAATAATGATTGGAAAAAAGTAATCATAATAAATATAATAAATCACTTACCATGAATTAAGGCCAAAAGAGTAAATTTGTCATAGGCTAATTAATTCCATGAATAATTAAATAATAATTTGATCCCTTGACTTGTACCTATTTTAAAGTTAGGTCCTACATTTTTTAATTCTGTTTATTTTGTCTTATATTTTGATTTTCTTATCAGTTCTCCCTCCTACCATTATCGTTACAAATGTCGTTCAATATTTTCTAAAATAACAAAAACACTTTTACTCAGTCGAGACAGTACAATTTTATTTGAAACTAAAAAATAATATGATTTTACTTTCTTAAATATGTTCGGGAAATACATTATTAGATTTATATGAAAAATTGTACCTATAATAATAGCAGCTAGAATTATTTGTGAGTATCGAGATATTAAGCAAATTTGTAGCATGTTTAGTTATTGTCCATGAATAAAATAAGATAAATGAGTTTAAAAAATGTGTCATAATGTCAAGAAGATGAAAGAAAAAAATTAAGAACCATTTGATGAATCTATGCGTTTTGTTAAGAAAAATACACGTAAATTTACCATTTCAAATAATAATTATTGGAAAAAAAAATAGTCATAAATATAATAAATCACTCACATTAATTAAGACCAAAAGAGTAAATTTAGCATAGGCCAATTAATTCCATGAATAATTAAATAATAATTTGATCCCTTGACTTGTACCTATTTTAAAGTTAGGTTATACGTTTTTTTAATTATATTCATTTCGTCTTGTATTTTGATTTTTTTTATCAATTTCACCCGCCTACCATTATCGTTACAAATGCCACCCAATATTTTCTAAAATGACAAAAATACATTTACTCTGTTGAGACACTAAAACTTTATTCGAAACTAAAAATTAATATAGTTTGATAAATATGTTCGGAAAAGACATTATTAGATTTATATGCAAAATTGAATTGTTGGTGAGTATCGAGATATTAAACAAATTTATAGCATGTTTAGTTATTACCCATGAATAAAATAAGATAAATGAGTTAAGAAAATGTGTTATAATGTCAAGAAGATGATAAAAATAAAGAACCATTTGATGAATTTGTGCGTTTTGTTAGGAAAAAAAACTAAAATCTACAATTTACTTCTTTGAAATCACTAACCACCACCACCACTAAACTAGAATAGATATTTGACAAATTATTGTAATCTTATTTAAATAGAATCTAAAATTACAATTGAATTTTCGCACATTATCCAAACCATAAAATTGTTATGATTTTGAAAATAAATTCCACATTATTTAAATTTTATATAATATGAATATTTGTAAAATTAAAAATAATATATCCAAACGGACCCTTAATGAAAATCAAAGATAAAACTACTCAATTAGAGAACTTGCGAGTCATCAACCGATAACTCCAATGAACCAAATTATATGGGACACATGTAGGCAATTAATTAACAACAACACCTATGTTTGAATCAAAAATTTGCGAAAATGAATCCCCTATAATTCAGAATCTTAGCGGACTTCCATGTGATTGGTACTCTCCCTTCTAACCAAACAATTCACTTTCAATTTTTAGAAGTGAATACATGAGAAAGCACGATAGCTACTGAAACTGTCAATATAGTTTGTGATGAATCTGTATTTGAAGATACATTGATCATATTATCAAACAAGTAAATAGCGGAAAAAATTTAATCTAATAAAGTAAGAATAAATACACAAGTTTATCAAACAATCTACAAGTTATACATATAGATCCAGCCCATGGTCAAAAAGATTTCACTAAAAAGATTATGAGTTTTACAAAAACAATACAAATTGTAAAGTTAACAAAATACCAAAACTTTTAACAAAAAATCAAGTTTATAAAGGAAACCCACAAACATATGAGTAAAACAAACGTAAAATTAAAAAATAAGTTTTCTAACAAACTAGAAAACAAACATCAAAATAGTCGATGCAACTTGTAGTGTTACTGCATCCGAAGCTGCATCCGAACTTCAGTGAAACTCTCAGCTATTCATCACTCTTTCAGAGTGTATCTCTATGTATTTCTTGATGTTTGTCTGCACTAAAGTCTTCTTGTATTTATACTTGAGGTAAAGACATACATAAACAAGAAATCCAACAGTTCCAAGGAAACATATAATATTAGGAAATAAATAAATTAGTTTCCTAAATAGGTTTCCAAATTTAAATTGAAGGATCTTACCAAAGATTTTATCCAACGGACTCTTGAAAGGCTATGGAAGTATTTAAATATGGTAACAACTTACCATTACTTTCGGACCAAGAAATGTATTAATATGATAACTACTTACCATTGCTTTTGGATCAAGAAATAACACAATAATAAATTCAATGAAGAAAAATAAGTCGATCTCATTTTACCCTTACAAGGTGAATCAAAATTTTACATAGTTAAACTTATGTCTTATAAGAAATAAAATCTCATTTACGTGCATAAAACTACAATAATAATACGCCTTCATCCCAAAATTATTATCTTGTTTTCTTTTTTCGTCTGTCTCAAAATAATTGTCTTGTTTGAAACTTTAGTTTTTAGGACAACATTTTTACCATTTTACCCTTATTTTTTCATCATACTTTAATTATGAGTCACATACACATGAGTTTTAAAGTAAACTACACATCAAACTAATATTAATAATCCAATCAAATGTATTTTTATAAACCGTGCGCCAACTCAACCCAAACGATAATTTTGAGACGAAAGGAATACCATAGATTACAACTTTTACGACTTTGTAAAAGCAAATAAATCTACCTAAATTTTCGGTCAAACTTGAATTAAGTTGACCTAAACAATCAAAAGTGTATTATTTGAATTATAAGTTTTTAATGTTAAAATCGTTAAATGATTAAGTTAATGATGATTTGAAATATCAAATATATTTGTTTTAATGATGGGTAATGCTAGGACCACTCTAATAACACTCAATTTTGAGTATCAAATGATGTGGCATCTTATGTGTCATATTGTTAATATAACTTTTTAACTTATAGTGGAGCACATAAAATACCAAATAAGATGATACATTGGAAACCACATCATTTGGTACACAAATTTAAGTGCTCATTAAGTGGCTCTAGCATTACTCTTTAATGATATAAAGATCTTTAAAAAAATACTAACGTTAAAATTTGTAATAATACAACAAGTTTAATCTCTTAATATGAGTAGATCGGTGTTTGATTGGAATGGCGAGAGTATTTAAGTTAAATCTCGGACAACCAACTTTGAAGATAGAAGTAAGAGGATGAGGGGGCATGTCTATGTAGTAAGGTTAAGAGACACTAGTTACCTTCCACTTTACATAGGTTGAATAGGACATGGGACCAAATATGTGAAATGATAGGTGTGGAAGAAAGAGACCTCTCCGTCACCAATTAGTTGAGATTAGATTCTTTGTATTGGCCAGTACTCGATCCTGTCCTTGGCTTCTGCAAAAGTGTATTGTATTGGCGAATAAAGACACATGTAATTATAAAAATTAAAATAAACTGTGGGTATAAATAATTTTAATTTATTTTTATTGTTATACATTTAAAAATTTTATATCGACAAATAATCACAAAAATAAAATTATTTATACATCGATGTATCCTAAATTATTGATAACTTAAGAACTTTTTTTCTAAATTTTAATTTATCCTTGCTGTCCTCAGACAAATATTCTCTTATAATGACAATAAACCGATATATTCATGATGAGTAAAATGAAAGTGTTGAAAATTAAAAGTGTTGAATTTAATTTGAATTTGGTTGATTTTATAAATGAGAAAAAAAAAAGTTTAATTTGAAAATTGAAAACTGTCAATTAATTAACGCCTAACAGGGAGAAGGCTTAAATTGAAGGGAAAAAAATTCAAGGTGGAGATTTAAAAGGTCGAAATTGAAAACACATGATTTAATTTGCAATTCAAAATAGGACACAATTTTTTTTTGCAATTAACTCGTACTATACGTTTCTAATTTTAATGTGGTATGAAGACTTCTGGTGGTAAGCAAAAAATAAATAAATATAATACGAGGTCGAGTTGAATTAAAGAGATTTAATAAAACAGTTTTTAAGTGCAGTCGCGAATATAATCTAGTCGAGGTTGAACAAGAACTTACGCACCAATCTAGATGAGTTATTTACGCGGTCGACCTCCAATCTGAACCGGGTGAAAGTTTGGCGTCGTTGTGGTTTCCTCATAAAAGTTATCGAAAAAGAAAAGGCTTTTTCAGATTTTTGCTTTATGCATGGGTTCAAATTCTCTTTTAACCCCTTCATCCAGCTTTCGAAAATCCTCTACCTCTAAGATAGATGAAGATGCTCTTAGATCCGAGCAAATAACCTTTTAATAACTAACTCAATGGAATAAAACTGTAGTTCTGCTGAGCACCAAATCAACATTTCGACACTTCGTTTACGTTATTTGGAAGGTAAAATATCATCAAAGACTCAGACTATGAGCAGCCCTATAGTAACATGTTCTAAGAAAAGAACAAAGAAGGAAAGATTTGAAAGAACAAGGAGAGGGGACCCCTAAAATCCCCCACAACACAAATAATTTCTGAGAAGGTGCATAGGATAGGATGTTACAAACAAATAAATCATTGAAAAGAATTTGAATGTTGACAGAAATAACCAAGACCACCTTCTTGCCTTCATAGTCCACAGCAATCAATCATATACACATATGCTTGCAAAACCATTGTTTGATTTTGACATCTCTCTTTCCTTCATCATAAATCATTCGTTTGTGACAATAACCTCTCCCTCTCTCCCTCTCTCTCTGTGGGTAGGGTACCAATTAAATCCATGTTTGATTAGTTGATTATGCAAGGTTCCTAGACGATAAAACATCATATCATAAGTAAAGTTTGCCTTAGCTAGAACTTGTATGCCTTTTCAACAGCTTCTTTTACCCTTGATTCGTTCATGGCCAAAAAATATTTACATTACCCTTTAACTTTTTCCAGTCAAACCGACTGTTTTCAATTGAAAATATATTATATTTTACGTGTTTTATAATTTTTGAAAAAAAAATAATATAATATATAACAATTTCATAAGAAAAACAATAGTATGTTTGAACCTATTTCTAATTTAAAAACGTAGGTGTCGAGACTTGTTTATATGGATGGTGTCTTTTGTATGTTCGAATATATAATCAAACTAATTATATACACCCATGATTCATTGCATGCTTTTAACGAACACCACAAAATTAGGGCAAATATCTACTAGTTATAGAAATCAGTATGACTATACAAATGTCATCACCGGTAGGGGTGTAAATCGAAACCATCGAATTACGAAATCGAACCGAACCAAACCAAACCAGTCGGTTTTGGTCGAAGACGGTTCGGTTTCGGTTTCAAAAATTGGGAAACCACGCGGTTCGGTTTGGTTCACGATTATTGGTATCGAACCAAACCACGATGCATATTTTTATTTTTTTATTATTTATTATATAATATATATTATATTACATATATTAACTATTTTGAACCTTTGATTTATTCATAATATATATATATATATATATATATATATATATATATATATATATATATATATATAGACGGATACTAAACCAAACAAAATCTTGATTGTTAGAGAACTATTATTTTTTTCATTGTTTGTGTTTATTTTAGAATTTGTATTGTTTTATTTATGATAATTTGTTGTTAGTAACTTATTTCCTAATTTTGATGTTAATTCCAAATTAAAATCTTATTTTTATTGTTATTTTTAATGTTGGTTACTTTCATTAAAAATAATTTATATAAACCACAAAACCGAACCAAACCAAACCAAATCGAGTGGTTCGGTTCGGTTCAGTTTGAGATTTTTGGAACCACTATGAGACAGTTCGATTTGTGATTTTGGTATAAACCAAACCAAATCGAACCATTTACACCCCTAATCACCAGAGTATATCCCTTAGCAATAGTTGTCAAAATAATAAAAACATAAGAAAAACGGTCTTATTGGTAATATATGAAAATTGAGTTCTTTTGATCAAACTCACATGATACTATTGGGTTAAATTGTAAGAATGAGACTCTATTTTTTGAATTAAAATCCGAGGACGAATTTACGGGATAACTAAAATTAGCATTTTTGCTTTCCATATGTATCTCAACATTAATCTCACATGTCCACGCTACAATGTACCACAATAATCATAGAGGGGAAAAGAAGGTGAGATAAGTGATTTGGACCGCATGATCTCTTTTCATATGGGTCCTACATATTGTGTAACTTCCTCAAATATAGCCTCCATGCAGGAGACAGCTTGACTTGTTGACCTCTTCTTCCCCAATCAAAATCTCAATAGTCAATATTCCTTCCTTTGAGGAAAAAAGTAAATCACTTTTACATACTCGCTCATCGTTCCTAGCTCTTTTCATATTCCTCTTTTTCATGCAATTTCTCAATGAACTAAACAGTAGTAGTAATTAAATTGTGCATAACACTATTAATAATACATCTGTTGTGGACAACGAAAGCAAACAACAAATAATCATAGCATGTAGCTAAATCAATAGAAAAAGAGAGATTAATGTTGAGGAACTATTAAAACTTTAATTTATTATGATCAACACTTTACCCGTTCGAGGGGGCAAGGCCGGCCCTGAGCATAAACCACTAGGCGACTGTTTGGATAATAAAATTTTCATATGACCCTTTATTTTGATGATGATACACATGAGTCCCATTAACAATACTTTATTTAACATAGTTAAGTCCAGAGACGATTGGCGTTCAAAATGTGTATTCTTTGATCTGTGGTGTACACTTACGTTGTATATGAACTAATGCTAGACTTTTGCATAGTTGACTCTTTGCATGAAATTTTGGGAGTTTATTAGTATTATTGTTTACCATAATTACAAAAGCATACCCAAAATGTTTATTGCATATGTGGAGGGTAAAGTTTTAAAAAAAAACTAGGTTTATGAAGAAAAAAAATATAAAGATCATAGACATAATTTTTTAAGTGGACTCTTTAATCAAATATATAGAATCGGAGGGGTATTAATCGTTTTTACATATAGATGTGAATGATAATAATAAGGCCTCCATATAAAGACATTTTTTCTTGGCATTGGAATTATATATATATAAATATTCCAAACATCAAAGAAGTAGAATTCCACAAACAAAGGGGGAATTCATATATTGCCCTAAGCAAGGATTGAAAAATCAATGCTACAGTTAATTCATATTCCTCCTAGCTACATATATAATACTTCACTAGTAATTAACACAGGCCATCCATCGATCCCTTGATGATCTCCACTATATATATATAAATATATATATATATATATATATATGTTATTACAGATTATAAGTGGCCAGTCAAGATGGAAATGGAATTCATTTTCCAACTAAACAAAAGTTACCCATTAAAGTGAAATAGTGAGCTCGCCGACGCCGAAGCCGAAGAGGTACTCGTGGTATTAGTTGTGGTGGTGGTAGTAGTAGCATGATACGATCCGAAACAATCCAACGAAATTCGAGGAGGGGAGATCGCAACGGTCACCGACGATGAAGATTGAGCTCCGGAATCCGATGGAGACCCTACTAACAAAAATCATTTGTCTCAAATTCCACCCTCTTTCCTTATTAACCTAATGTAATTTGTATTTTATAAATGGTGTGCTTTATGAATTAAAATACATGATAAAAAAAAATACACGGCAAATCTTGTACTTGATAAATATTTAGTTAGAACGAGGACGGAGTCGGTATTGGAGCTTACTTGGAAAGTGTTCTGAGGATGTGGTTGAGAGATGAGACTTGTTCTGATCTTGGTTTTGTGGCTGACTTGACTTTCTTCTCCGCCGGTTGTGATCGGCCAACCTTCTCCGGCAACTCCTTTTTCCGTTATCGAATTCCGTCAAGAGATGAAATCTATTTCATTTATTATTTATTATTATTATTATTATACAAAATTATTAAAAAAAAATAATAGCCAATAATGCTTTACTATAAGAAGTAAAAGCAAACAGTACGTAAAGTCATAAAATCTGTAACGTACACGGAAACATAAAGTTACGGACGCAAATGCCCTCGGGATCACCCCACGTACGGTGCATCAAACCAATCATTATGTTCTGTAGTTAACACATAATACCAAGGGCATTTTTGTCTTTTGATTATCCACCTCGGTCTTTAGTTTTTGTAATGTGCATGAAAATTAGAGTGAATTGTAAGGGTTTTGCGGTAAATTCACAGACAGAAAAAACAACCTGCTGCACTGTTGGCAGAATCGCTGAGTCAACCCGGCGGCAATGACGGTGGAAGCTTTGGAGTGAAACTCACAAACCTTATGCCGGCGGTAGTAGTGTTTGGCGTGTGTAAGGTCAGCATTGCAGCCTTCAGCTTGACATCTCGGAGTGTTGACCAAACCGGGTTCCAGCGGTCTAGGCCGGCGGTAGAGACGGTACATGAAGTCATCCTCGGACGACGAGAAGTAAGTCCGGCCACCCAATTTCAACCCAATTCGGCTCATGAAGTCAATGCCGCCACCGCCGGCCGGTTCAGTCTTGGGGACGACCATGTACCCGTTCGGACCGGGGTTAACAGGTTCAAGTGATAGCATGGAGGAGGAAGGGTTTGTAGGGTAAGAAGCACAGGCGCCAGTGTAGGCGCGTGGATCGTAGAATTGGGTCGGGGTTTGGGTGTCAGTTTGGAGAAAGTGGTGGTGTTGATGGGGAGTGAAGTGGTTGGGGGTGGTGGGAAGGAGGGAGTCATTGAAGGTGGGGTGGGAGTAGTGATCGAAAAAGGGACGGTTCAAGTCGGAGTCTTGAGTAGTGGGTTCAGCATCACCCGTTAACATTATGGATGATGGGTTGCCCCATTCATAGTCCAACATTGTCTTGCTCTTTAATTCTCTCTTTCTCTCTCTCTATCTCTCAACTTGAGTCTATAGCTTTTTCAAGTACATCCTGCTTGATCTGTACAATTAAAAAACAATTAAACAAAGAGAGAAAACAGGGGGTTTCAAGAATTGCAGTGTAAGATTTCAAGAAAATGTGTGTGTGTGTGAGAGAGAGAGAGAGAGAGTACCTTAAGAGATGCATTATGAAATTGAGGAAATGGGTGTAAGTGTGTGTACTGTGAAAGAGAGAGAGAGAGAGATGTCAGCTTTAAGGCTGAGATTTATGGGAAGCTTTTGAAATGAGAAGGTTGTTATATATGGGCTTTGAAATTGATTGAAGCAAAATAAGAAAGAGGAACTCAGGAAGAGAGAAACTTCACCTTATGACAGTAACTCTTTTATAACTCTGAGATACACACTCTTTCTCTCTCTCTCTAGGTTTCTGTTTCTAGGAGGAGGTGAGGGGGAACTGAGTAATGTATAGGCGGCTTTGCTCAGTGAGAGATGCTATTTTATGTATGCATGTCATGCATTTACCATTTAACCCCTTGTAGTGTTTGTAACCTTGGTTGCCAAAAACCCACAAACGTGTTGACCTCTATCATCATCCTTCATGCTTGGAGATGGGTGGGTTGGGTATATTTTCCCTTTTTTTTTTCCTACTACCATCTTTAATCTTTTTCTTTAAATTACATTAATTATTTTATATGGACCACATATATTATCTTAACTAGTTTTTATAATCTGTGCGTTAAATGTATATCATTAATCATTATAAATTCTAAAAAATTTCCTTATACACAATATTTGTTGTCTTATTAATTGGTTTTTCATCTTTACCGCATATCAATATATATCTTCAAACCAAAATAATTTGTTACTCTAGAAACTACGACATATAACTGTTCATAGCTAAATACTGGTTTTTTCAAAAAGAGACATACGTGCAATTATTGAATTTGACACTTGTTAATTAACATTACATGTGATACCAGCAATGAAAATTATCTTCTCTAGAACTTGAAAGACAGTCTTACATCGGATAAAGTTAATGACAATCTTAGGATAAAAACATTTTCTCCAACATTGCTTCCTTTCAAAAAAAAAACTCTGTATAATAAATGTTTATACTATTCAAAAACTCTGTATAATAAATGTTTTCGAACAAACTTTAATTTTTTACACCCTGGAAATAGAATTTGAACTCAAATAAGTTCTTCCTTTTGAATGATTACTTTTATTAAATTATATTTGTATTTTTTGAATAAAAAAATTTCTGAGAAGAAAATAAGCTAAAATCAAAATAACGAAATTATTTTTACCATTAACTATTATTTTTGTTTTGTAAATTATTTTGATTTTAATAACTTCCATTATAGTTTTTTTTATTGACTTCGTAACTATTTTTTTGTTTTATTTTTAAGAATTAGTTTTATAGAAAACTTTTGTTCCGTAATTTTTTATTATTATTTTACTAACCTCAGTTTAAATTGTTTTGTTTTATTGGCTATGTAACTATTATTTTTGTTCAATCAAATATTTTTATTTTACTAACGTATTTTTGTTTTATATAACTATTTTTAGGACTTTGTTTTAAACTTTTATTCCGTAAATTATTTTTATTATTTTAGTAACTTCAGTTTAATTTTTTTTTATTGACTTTGTAACTATTATTTTTGTTCCATCAAATATTTTTATTTTACTAACGTTTTTTTGTTTTTCATATATATTTTTAAGAATTTGTTCCATAAATTATTTTATTTTACTAACCTCCGCATTAAATTATTTTTGTTTTGTTGATTCTGTAACTTTTATTTTTATAGTGGCTTGCTCTATAAATTATTTTTATTATACTAACCTCTTATATTTTTGTTTTCTTGATTTCGGAACTATTATTTTTGTTTTAGTTGCTATTTTTATGTTTAAAAAGAGAAAAATATTTAAATATAATTAAAAGAAATGAGATGTTGGTGATGAGAGAGAGAATAGGGAGTAGACGGAAAAAAGAAATAGAAATACAACCAGAGAAGATATGAGGGGGAAAAAGTGAAATGGTAACTCAAAAGTCAATAATTCAAAAGTGAGATTTTATGGGAAGAAATCTACCCTTGCCATTATATATATATATATATATATATATATGGAGTATATAACAAAAGTCAATTATATTTTCTATCTGTGAGAGTGATTAAACATGAAACTCTTTTAAAAATTGAAGGAGTAATTAGTTGGTGGTTCTTGAAAACAAGATTATTGAGAACTAATTAAGGCCATAAAACCGCTAATGTCCATCTCTTTCAATTACTCTCACGGTGCCACACAAAGATTTCACTTTTTAATGGAGTAAGAAACTATCACCTAAGTGCTCGTTTGTTACAGCTTATTTGGAGTGATTTTTGGTTTTAGCTTTTGAAAAATCATATTTAAAGTGTTTGTTTCAGGTTATAAGTTAAAAGCCAATAAGTAAAGTACAACACTCTTTATGCATTGAAAAGTTAAAGTCAAAATTTTAAGCTTTTTTGGTTTTTTTTTTTTACATGAAGAAAACTATTCATTAATAAATATTTGATTATCCACATTTCATCCTTTTATGAAATATACATAAAAATATGAATATTAATTTCTAAGTTTTTTTTAACAAATAATTATAACAACTCATAAGCAGTTTTTCAACAGCTATAACAAACTGTCTATCATACAATCAGTCACAAGTCATTCGGCCACCAGCTTAAGCTATCAGCTATAAGTTATAAGTCATTTACCACAACAAATGAACCCTTAAATATTTAAACGTAATTAAGATGTTTTTATTTCTTTTACTAGGTAAAATTAAAAAATTATCATGATTGTATGTACATTTTTTGATTGTTTGTAAAATTAAAATTATAGATATTTTTTGTAAAATTGACTCTCTTTACCTAATTTACTGTGTGTTGGTGGGTTAAATTGTGAAATAGTAGAATTTCATCTTACAGATTAAGATTCGTAAAATCATCTACATGAGACTTACTCATATTAATTTTTTTAGTTGATTTCTTAAGTGTAAAATTTTTAAATAAAATAGTGAACGTGTTGGTAATATTAGCAGACAAATTGAATGCACTTTATAATAGCAATCAAACGTAACATTTCTAGCTAGTGAGACAAAAACAAAGTGAAAGTCTTTGTCACTAATCACGTCAAATTCGAAAATTTGTGTCAAAATGTGAGAGAGTCTTTTGGCTGTTTAGTGAACAGTTACTTTTTCTAACCCCTGATCGTCGACACAAAATCTTGTTTGGAAATGAAAAATGAGTTGGTAGTATTCCCAACATCTCAATAAATTAGTTTTTATAATGATGACGATTTTATAAATATTTTTTGTAAGATGGATCATAATTATTTAATCTACCCATCGTGTATTGGTGATATGAGATATGAGTGGGGTTCCATCTTACGAATTAAAATCCGTAAAACCGTCTTACATGAGACCTATTCTATCATTATTTACATGAGTTTTAATAAATTAATTACTTCATCTCTTACCTAATTTTTTGAATAAATTACAAATAACCCCCATTAAATTAGGGTTGGGTTTAAATTTTCTCCCTCAACTATCAATTGGAGCAATGTGTCCCCTTAGCTATAGTATTTTCTTTAGTCGCAGTTTCGCTTTAGGCACTGTCATTTGAGTTAACGTAAAAGGCACACATAAGACTCATATGATCATCTTTAAGTTTTTTTTTTTTTTTACCATAATGCTCTTTTAGTGTTTCAATTGACTATTTTCTGGATGACTGATAGACGTATTTTATACGTCTTTATCAGATACTTTTATGACTTAGAAACAAGGTCGGTCCTGTCATAAGGAGAGTGAGGCCATGGCCTTGGGCCCCCTAAAATATCCAATTTTTTGGGCGCCAAAATTTCACAAAAACCCTACACATTATTTAAAAAATAAAAATAAATGCCTTATTCTAATTTCTAAAAAATACTTAGGCTCCATTTGTTTCACGAAAAATGACTTTTGAAAAACGTTTTCCTTATTTTCTAGTGTTTGGTAACCAAAGGAAAATGTAGTCAACATAAAAGCTTTTCCAAGTCAACGGAAAATGAAGCCTTCTTCTCAGGAAAATGACTTACAGATTTATTTTCCAAATGTTCGAACACCCCTTCGCCCTCTTCCACAATGACACATATTTACAAAAGATTTACCAATAGAAAAAAAAAATGGCATACGTAACCTTTGTTTCTTTAATATTTCAAAAATTGGGAAAAAAATTATGCTACAAAGGAAGGGTCTCGTTCAACGTAATTGGCCTTGGGCCCCCAATTTTACATGACTGACCCTGCTTAGAAATAGTTATTCCACGAGGCTTTTGGTTACTAATATGCTTTTGTGAGCTATATTGTGAATTTTAGGGTTTTAGGTGAAAGTACGGGAACTATAAAGCTTTTAATGAAGATTTTGAGGAATGGTGTAAAGTGTACTTATTGAAAAGAAGACAAAAGAAGACATCTAGACACCTTGCGGCCGCATGCCTACAAAACCTTGCCCCTGCAAGGTATCCAGCGTGCAGCCCAACCTAATCAAGACCCTTGTGGCCGCAAGGTACCCAGAAACCGCCTTTACGGGTGTTTCACCTAGATTGAACCTCCTCCTTCCCCTTGATAGATTGGATTAATTATTTAGGATGGAGACTGAATTATAATTTGACGAGCTATATCTATCTTTCGTGAACAAACCCAAGTTATTAATTGATATTTTATTTTAAAAAGCAATATAATAGATCAAGTGAATCTCCAATCCTAGATTTTCCTCCTCCATACAGATCTTTATAACTGTGATTGTTGTTTAGTTTGTTAATTAGATTTCATGTGTTAGTAGAGTAAAATTAGATTAAATAAAACAAAATAAAAATTCTCCTTAGTTTAATTGCTACCGATATACTTGATATTTGAGTTTTCTTGTCTTTCTGGTTCGACCCTTGCTACCATATTATTCTATAATAGTCTTGTGCACTTGCAATGTATAAATTTAAGACACAATCAATGACCCTCGTACCTAAAGATGGCTAATATAATGATTTAATTAATTTTTTGGTCCCTCGATTTTAAGAAATTAATTTGTTTGATTCATATACTAAAATATTAATTCGTTTGGTCCTACATGTTGACTTTTACCATGAGATTCCCCCTCACGTCGTTACCGTTCAACTTACCGTCAATTTTTTTTTGAAATGTCCAAACTACCCTTACGATTTACCAGAGTTTTTTGGTCCCTCAACTTTAAGCTCATTAATGGCCGCCAAGAATCAGTGAAGTGCCAGCAACAAACAAATCCAGCAAAAATACAAAACCCACCAATTACTCAATCCATTTCATCTACTATTTTAATTACCCTTTCCCAAGGCCCCAACTACCCAATTTCTTGATTTCGTGTTCTTCCCCTCATTTCTCCTTCTCCACCATTTCAAGATCTTTTTTTTTTTTTATCTGTGCGAGAGAGTTGTGTGAGAGAGTGAGGGATAACGAAGGTAGGAATGGGTAGCAAATAGAGGAAAGTGAAAGGGGCGCTCGACTCCAATCTATGTGTCTACATACCCAGTTCTTCTGCCGATGATTCTCCCCCTCCTTCTCAAAGATACTCTGATGCCGCTTTGCTCTCGTCGTCCGTCTCTTCGACCACTGACTAGATCTTGGGTTCTACTCGATTGGCATCTTCTCGCTTCCCCTTCTCCAAAAGCTTAAACATATCTTCCAAGGTCAAAAAAAAAAAACTCCCTCTCCTGCCCCATCTCTCCTTTTTACTCTACCGTGTGACTTTTTGCGGAGAAAATGTGTAGGTAAATTACCTTATTGATGAGGGTTTTCTTTGATTTGGGTTGTGAGATGATGAAGATGAAGAATGCTTGGCAAAATTGAGATATGAGTTTTCTTTGATTTGGCAGTGAGAAGATGAAGAATGCTTGGCAAAATCGAGATCTGGGTTTTCTTTGATTTGGGCAGTGAGATGATGAAGATGAAGAATGCTTGGCAAAATTGAGTTCTGGGTTTTCTTTGATTTGGGTAGTGAGATGATGAAGATGAATAATGCCGAGGGAGAGAGGGAGGGGAGAGGAAATATGTGGAATGTATGTTCTTCTCAAAATCGAGCTTCGTGTATGAATGAAGATTACGGCAACACAGGAGTGAGGAGAGATGGGGTAAGCACAATTATTAAGGTAGACCCTTCCTCTTGATAGTGAAGAACAGATTGAGTTATATCTGACCTTGAATTGGAATTTTCTTTGATTTGGGCAGTGAGCACGATGAAGATGAAGAATGAATTCATAAATTACAATATTACCCTCATTTTTGTATTGATATAGGTAAGGGTAGTTTGGGTATTTTGAAAAGAAATTTGACGGTAAGTTGAACGGTAAGAGAGTGATGGGGGAATCTGATGATAAAAGTCAACATGTTGGACCAAACGAATTAATTTTTTAGTATAGGGACCAAACGACTTAATTTCTTAAAGTTGAGGGACCAAAAAATCAATTAAATCTAATATAAATAATTGTCTATTTTTATTTTGAATATTATGATAAAAATTCTATGTAAACATGGTTATGTGAGTCTTAAGTGGAAAAATTATGTCAGTTCAAATGACATTATTTAAATAGAAGGTGCAATTTAAGAAAATGTTTTAGTTAAGGGAGTACATTATTTTAGTTGGTAGTTGAGAGTAGAAATTTAAACTTGACTCATAATTAAGAGGGGTATATGTAATTTACTCTATAAAAATTTGCACAATGATGATTTTTGAGTAAAACATGTTTGTTGGAAATGTTGAAGAAGACGATATTTTCGGAACAATATTTCAAAAAATAATATTTTACGGTTGAAAAAAAATTAGGTATTAGAGGGGTTATAAAAAAAAAAATTTTTAAAAAGGGACCAGAATTTCACTCAAATTTGTATCGTTGTATAGCAACACTATCTTGATTTATTATAGCAACATAGTTTCCCAAGTCAGATTCTGTACAACCTGATAGTTGATATAAAACCCTATTTTGTCTGTAAATTATTGTCATGGCGTTTTTCAAATAAATTTCAAACTTTTTTTCAAAATCATGAAATATGTAATTTGTAATACCAAAAATTTATTATAATTACGTGTTTTATAATTTTTAAAAAATAAACGTCAAATTTCTATTCTAAAAATTGTATGTTTGGCTCAAAAAAATCATGTATGACAATAATTTTATAATGAGCAGAGTGTTAATCTATCATTTTTCGTTTAAAAATTGGTAAAAACAAAATTGTATACCTCATAGTGAAACAATATGCAAAATACACTGCTGCCCTCTGCACTTTTGCTTTTAGTAAACCATTAGTCCTTCAAATAAAAGCACTTTCCATTTTCCCTTCGTATTTTACCAAAATCTTTACTCCTCCGTCGGGCTCAAGTATTCATGCATGTTTTTACTTTTTAGAGCAATAGAGACATAGTATGGTCGGAATACTCTTTGATTTAGCAAGAATCTTTCCTGGGTTGTCTAGTATGGATCGTAGGATATTTAAGCTTTGTATTGAATTGTACCTTTGTGGAATTTGTCAAACAAAGAACACTTTAGAATAATATAAAGCAAGACCTCGCAAAACTCATTTGGACGTGAGAGTAAGTCTTATGCTTAGAAATAGCAATTTGACAAAGTTTCAGTATGTTTATGTGAGCGTACCTTTTAAAGGTGATGTTAAGGGGTTTTTATAGTCCCAAAGGAGACAAAGCCGGATGGATTAATGATAGTGGCGAGATCTTAGTGATTAATAGCCATTAATGCGGGTTGATCGTGTAACTATCGAAGTAGTAGCTTGAATCTCAAGCGAGGACGTTCTTCTGTGATTCCTCTTGGGTAAGTTGTAAGTCTGGTCGGGTCTCGATCAAAGACTTGAATGCTTGTGACTCCTATCTACTACTTTCGGGCAGGGCCCACTAGTCAAGGAGGCATGGCCGTCCTCAAACATGATGGAGAGTGAATGGTCTTATAAGGATGTCTTCCCTCTATTGCTCGGGAGCTTTCCTCTTCTACTTGGTATTGAGCTCATGACTTACACATAAGATCTAGAGATGTTAATAGGGTCGAGAACCGCAGATCTGAATCTATTAAATCGGTTTTTTTTTTCAGGGTTAGGTTTGCAATTTCAACAGACCGTTCAAACGACAACCGATTAGGGACCGAAACCGACATGGTTTGACTGATTAACATCTTTACTGGTCACGCTAAAATTTAAGTTGTCATTCCAACATTGCATCTGCCTTTTCATACTAACACTTATGTTAGTCTTACATTCGGTGGTGCAATTGAAATTTTATCTTTTTTTTTAAAGGTAAAATTGTTTTATAGTTTTTCTTTTTGGTCATCTCTATTTTATTTTTTCGATCATCACACAATGAAAATCTAAAATTTAAATACTAACCCAAAAACAACTATGCAAGTCAAACTCATAATGAATCAAATTATTCAAAATTGGATTATGTTTGGTTTAATAAAAGTTTAATTTATGATATTTATGATTCTCGACTTATTTTATTACTTCATACTTGATTAGGACTTTTTAGTTTTTAACTAGTAAAACTTAAAGTCTTGAAAGTTTGTTTGTGTTTTGAACTCTATCACATATATTTGATGTTGTTGACTCATTGTATGACTCATTTGAGTCAATTTGTTTTGGATTGTGTGTTGTTGAATGTTGATTGTTGGCTTATTGCTCGATAATTACTTGTTTTCAAACTTTATATTTATATATTTAAGTTGTTTTATTTTGTTTAGGCGTAACCCGTTAGTGACCCATTTAAAACCAAAATCTAGAGGAGTAGGTCTAGATTTGTAATTTTTGTGAACCGTCTAAATCGGATCGTTTAAACTGCAACTGATTAGGGACCGAAATCGACATAACTAAATCAAAATCGACAAGATTAACCGATCAACATCTCAGGACCCATGTGCCTTTTTCGTGCCGGACTTTTGGGCACGACACATCAATTATATTTTACATCGTTTGATCTCAATTCATAAAGAAAAAGATTAACATTTTGATGTTTTGAACATAAATTCTAAGAAACATGAAATACTAATTCAGGTTATCCATTAGAGTAAAATTGGGTCACAATCTCTCCTACTAGGGTAGAACTGAGGCAGACAAAAAGACTAGTAAGACTAGTAGTATCCTTCCCTAATCCAGTACATAATAAGTACCATTTTTATTAATTCTAAAAGATTGAGTCGAGTAATGAAACATGGGACCTCAAAGATGTTTCTCGTGGACCAGTCCCATCCCTTTAGTTGGTGAGTGGTGACTGAATCTGAGTCACTGATCAGACACCACCAACTGGGAGAGAGAGAGAACGGAGTAGGGGCCTTTCTGAAATAAACCTATAAATGAGGGTGATTTACTGACAACCAACAAAAAGTCTGACAAAGACGTTGACTCTTGTGTACGGAATATCTACTTAGTCAGAGATTGAGATTCATAAATTTATTTTTTTAGTCCTCCGTTTCTACGGTTCTCTTTTAAAAACTTACTTATATTATCATTTTGGCAAATATTTATTTAAAACACTATTATGGATATTTTTATTAAACAAATTCTCTTTTTTCGATTTGTTATATATTAGTGAGTTAAGTCGTAAAAAAATGAAGTTTTGTCTTACGAATTTAAAATACATTAAACGGTCTTACAAAAAAGCTATTTTATAATTTTTTGTATCATAAAAAGCCCAAAGGAAGGGAGGGGGAAAGTAGGGTGCTTGCTGAGACCTGAGAGCGAGATTAGATAAAGACAAAAACTTATGTACGGTATATGTATTTGTGGATTATTGTGAGATTTATCTTATGAATTAAAATAAAAAATAAAACCAACCGTTTGTTTTTAAATTATTGTTTTTTGAAAAAAAAAATCAATTGAATTAACTGTTTTTTAATATATAATTTCTTTAGTTATAAAATACATGATTCTCCGTATCACAAAAAGTACGACTTACATATTTTATAATAATTTGTGAATTTAATTTTTTTAAGAAACAAAAAAAAAAGAATTATTATCTTTTCATTTAAATAACAGTTAGTTTAACTTTTATAAATTGACATTAACTCAGGAATGGGAGGGAGTATCTCGTTTTACTAACTAGTGTCGTCAAGTGTCCTCATGGCTTTCTATAGGTTTCTTTTTCTTATTTAAAAATTTATTACATATAAGATTATACAAATACACTAAAAACAATACATTGAAAATAATTTTCAATGCAACTATTTTTTGGGAGAAATATGGGGGTGGTCCCCTCAAGATAATATTTAACCAGTTTACACTCGTATATTTTTACGTAACTAAACAAAGATACATCATACATCACGATGCATAAAATAAAACATTTTCATGCATCAAAATATACAATTGATGCATCGCAATGCATAAAGTGTTTTTTCCAGTTACAAAAAAAAAATATAAGAATGTAAATCAGTTGAAAAGTTTGAAATAGTCGCCGACTTGCAATTTTACCCTATTTTTCTTAAAAGAAGCTTAGCCAAAACAATATAACAGAGGCATTACAGAATCCAAAAAAGTATAGTCTCTATTTGAATAAATGACTAGCTTTGTAGTTCACGATTTTGCGATGATTAAGTCAAAAAATAGGAAAGGTGAAAGGAAAAAATAGTGAGAACCCACAAGATGAAAACACACACACACACACAAACTATGGAATCATTGAGTATGAACTGGCTGGAAGAAGTGGTCCTAGAGAAAAGAGATCAGTTTAGACCTATTCTTATAATTTTGGATGTTTTACTTAATATCGCATTTCAAAAATATATTTTAGTATTCTAATATATCATTGTTACATTAAAATTGAAAAGTAAAGTTAAAAAATTATTTATTAATAACGTACCCAAAGCGTTTTAATCTGGTAGTAGTTGACATCTCCTTCTCTAAAATGGTTCCCTCGTTATCAACTAAAGCTGCCAACAACAGATATTCCATGAAAGTTTAAGAAGATTGGAGCAATTGGAGGGGGTGAATTTGTGCTCAAGTGAGGGAGTTTCGGACAGAACTTGGTAGGTCTGGGAGAGCAATTGCCAAAGTGGAGAGAGAAACCGGAGCGTGGCCGGAGATGAGAGCTTGCTCGATGGGGTTGGGGATGGCGATGGCTGCACTAGAGGCTGACACTTTGAGTGGGAGGTGGGGGCGTTGAGCGAGACTCAACGAAGAGACGTGTTTGAGTTGGGCACTAGGGTTCAATTTGCGGGTTTAACCCAACGTAAAATTTATCGGGTTAAGATGGGTAACCCATTAAAACTCATTTTATATGGTTGTGTAATTAGTAGGTTGAATTGGATGGGTTCACGGTGAATGGATCCAAATTGACAAGCCTACCCCAACTCAAAGTTTGTCAAGTCTATTATTCTCCAAAGAGGCAAGGCTATGAAGAAGAAGAATAGATCAATGATAATATCAAGTGCTCTTTCCATCCACAAAACTCTTCCTCACCCGGTGGCCGTTGCCCCTGCCGAAAATCTCTAGAAAGAGTCCGTTTGTAGCACTACCCTTTAGCCTCTTTCGGAAAAAAAAAATTAATGATTTCAGAGCACAATTGACGACATGATGCGCCACTTGCAATTGCTGAACTTCGGAATTTTTAAACCTCATTTAACTTCCACGTCAACAATTTCAAGGTTCGACCAAGAACACCAAAGCTCAATAACCACCAAGTATTTTTCTCCTTCACGAAGTAAAGGAAAAAAGAAAGAAAGAAAGAAAGAAAGAAAGAAAGGAAGGAAGGAAGGAAAATGACTAAATGTCTAAAAGTACAAGCCACAAAAAGGTTCCCTCTCAATGTTTAACATCTGATACTGATAGTGAAACTTCCCCAATAATAGAACAACTTACCACAAAGCAGTTCTGCTACACATTGAGCTATTCCATTTGCATTGTCAACATCCCATCTCTATGATATTGACAGTGAATGATAACTCATCATTCAACATGCAGCCCTCTTCCCTTCATTTGTTCTGTAGTTTTCAAACCAGTCACCGTTTAGCCGACACCGCCCATGTGGCTGGCACGCCACTGAACATGATTAGATCACCCCCACCCCCACCACAATCAATCGCTACTTTACCTAGGCATTTCCACGCATGCGGTATTGAGTAGATACAAGCAAATCCAAATTTGATTAGAAATTACAAAATATTAGGATCTGAGATGACCCTACTGATCTACGAAATGGTAAATCCGTATCAGGGCTCGGATTATTCTAAAACAAATACAATCCAGTTGATGTGGTCCACTCGGCTTCCGTCAGGTACATGGTCCTTGAGTAACTTACAACAATGAGAGGGCCCCCAAATGGCTGCCTGAACAACAATAATAATACAACATAATCACTTGTCTTACCACCTGGGCTTAATCATAGAATTGGCTATAAAACTCTTCACTTAAATTTGATAAAATTTATTTCGCATCTTCTGTCTTGCACAATAATTGTCTTGGAACCCACACATAACTAAGATACTCTTACCACCTAGGCACACAATGCATTTTGCTCTCCAACGACAACAGTCATGTAAATGCAACGACAACAGCAAACAAGTCGCACAGACAGACAGATGGTGCGAATTCAAAACTTTATGTTTTTTCTTTGGTGAGCATGTATACAGTTCCTAGGTTATGTGAGGAGAGGTACTGTCTTGTCATTATATATGATTTCCACTCAAATTAAAATGTAACCTCATAGAAGCATCTTTCTAAACCAACGAAAGCATCCTTTGTCACTGTCTCTGCACTTCCTTGCTATGTCATTATCTCACACAAAACATGTTCAGATAACCTCCTCTACCTGAAATGGCAGAAGTATGTTTATGACTAATTGATTATACGGTAATCAGCTATAATTAAAAGGACCTGACCTGAATGAAACCACTTTTTAGAATACTGAAAGGCAATAAATAAATTCAACATGACCCAACAGACAATGGAATATGATCATGTGGATACACAACCGAGAGAGAGAGAGAGAGAGAGAGAATCCTAGTTAGTGCTGAAGCCAAAGGTTAAATTTCCACCCAGGAAACATTCACGGGTCATAACAAAAACAACCATCTCTTCCAAAACTAAAGGTGACATCAGATTGGAAAGGAAGAAGCATCACAACAAACTTTTAAAAATATTCAAAACCTTTCCTGTCCATGTGAGAACCTTTGCCCCACCGCAATTTTATCGATTGTCATCCTTCCAAAAAGTATGCATGTTGAGACTGCCAACAGACCGCTTATGTATCATTTTTTTTAATTTTCTTCCCCGCAAAGAAAGGTGATTGTTAAGTCTAAAATGTCAAATTTGAGAGGACAAAATGCATATATGACATAGAAATGGGTTGTCGGCATTCCATTACATGCATAAAAATGGTGGATCATTCTGAGAAGGGATTGACAAGATAAAGACAAAGTATCCCTCCAAACTTCACACAAAGGAACCTCTAAATGTAAAATCAATAAACTTGTGATTACTGCAGCGACATCTTTTCCCATGTAGGACATAGACATGTGGAAGAAAAGAGAAAGATAAGCAAAATAACAAAATATTCTGCAGACACCGAAGAGCAAGCAGCTTGACATAGTATATTAACAGTAATCAATGCAGAAGACATTGTTGCAATGTTAAAGATAGGGTGTCACTTGGATTGTTAAGTTAATACGACAATAACAAGCCATAAATAACAAAATTAGCATGATACTGAACAGAGACGTACTGCTAACCAAAGCTGCCAAAAGGAACTCAAGATAATAACCTAATGTGATCACGAGGTCCAAGAATTGTGTTCTACAAGAGGAGGGGCTCAAGTGTCATGTTTGGAAGCTTAGGGGAAAGTTAGAAGGCTTGGAGAATGCTTTGGAGAGTTCAAGGGGTCTAAATGTCAATTCTGAAAGCCTTCCTGTGTGAAGGACTTTGGCCCAATTCCAGTAACTTGAAATTTCAGCACCCTCGTCTTGGATGTGGCGCCCCCGTGCCACGCTGTTTCCAGTTTTTATTGATTTGGTAACTATGTTTTAGGGTTTTTGTTTCCTTATTGATTTAGGGTTTTCTTCAGGACGTCTTTAGTCTTCGGAAAATGCTGCAGTAATTGACGTGCCAATTTTTTTTGACCTTGTATTGATTGAGTTGTTTGCCAATGACAGTGTTAGTCCAGTATTAGTAATAAACTAGGAAAGTGGAAAGAAAAAAGCTTTAGAAGTCAAAGGGGTAAAATAAGTCGGAGTTGTTAATAAAAGAAAAAGGCAAAATAGAATTTATGGATAGAAGAAAGGAGAACTTGTGGATACAAAGTTAAGCTTAGAGGGGTAAGAGAACAGAACTGTAGAGGCCTCAATTTCACTATTTAGGGGTCATTATCAAGCAAGATGGAGGAGGTAGGGGATGATGTCGGATGATACAAGTGGCGATGAAGTGTTTTTGGAGCGTTGTGTGATAGTTGTATACACGTTAAGTTGAAAGGAAAGTTTTACGGGACATGTAACCCGTGGTGCTTTATTGAACAGAATGTTGGGTAACTAACCAAGAGTATGTTAACAAAATGATCGTAGCCGAAATAAGAATGTTAAGATGAATAAGTGGTTAACCCACATGAAAGCTAAACTTTGAAGTAAAAGTCACCCCAATAGGTAATGATAATGAGAGAAAATTGCTTGAGATGGTTTGAACACCTACAACGTAAAACACCAAGTACTATGTGCACTTGAAGTGTGATAGTAGTATATCGAATCCATTCCTGAGGTAAGTTCTGTGCAAAGACCAATACGTACAATAATGAAGAAGCCTCTTTAATAATTCTTTTAGGGTTTGTAGCCTATTTAAATGTCTTTCAAAACATTGTATTATAGTTAGAGATTTTATATCATTGAAGTGAATTTGAGTTTTTACAATATTATGAGCTTGTTAGAAAAATTCCTTGGATTAGGGTTTCTTGTTTCGTTTTGTTTATTGAGTTGCAAACTTGTGGGTGGGTGCGTACTTTTGGTTCCTAATCAATTGGGATTACTTTATTGAAGGTGCACCCCCCCCCCCAAGGTTGAAGGGATTGGCATATTCGCCCTAGTGTTGAGGTGAATTCATACTATCCTTATCAATCCGTTCAATTTGTTGTTATACTTTGTTTCCGCACTTCAAAAATTCAAAGGTTGGTTTGTTTCTTTGTAACCATTATTGGGTTCACAACATAACCTCTCCTGCAAGTTCTAATGGTCAAATGCACATAAAAATATGACATCTAATAGTAAGATTCTATTTCAAGTTGATTCATATACAACTGTTTTTTTCTTTCTGTTGATATGTAATTCATACATTCTGAGTTTCCCTTCATAAAATTTGTGCTTTGACAAAAATCAAGGCTCGTTATTGGAACGAAGATAGTACAAAAAAAAAGTGCTAAAGATTGGTTATTTCTCCTCAATAGGAAATAGTAGAAACACACAATGAGAACTATGAGAAACAGAGTGCAGCGAAGAGAAACAGGATTGACTTGAGAGGATGCTTAGACTTCTCGAAAGAGTGCAAAATATTTGACCCATTGCTTTCATATGCGAACCTTACTTTGGTTTGTCTGATAAAGTCACCATAGATTTTAGAACACCTGGACCTATCTTGTCTGCCAGAACGCCTTGTTCTGAGATCCATAAGGACTTCTCCTTCACATAGCTTTGTAGTTTATTTGCATCATAGTCGAGCCTTGTTTGATCTGCATCACACCATATACCACATATAAAATAAGTAACCCTCATCAGATAACGTAATTGAAAGAAAAATATCCACTAAAGGAATATCTAAATTCGAAGTTTCCTTAACATTTCAAAGGTCTTATTGAAATGATGAGTTCATCAAGTAACATCAAAATACAAAATTGCAGCTAAACTTCTTTTGCTTGGAGATTGAAGTCTTTTAAAAGAAAAAAATTGTGATTCAGTTCTTGCTTAAACTTATGAAGAACGTATGAATTACATGAATCAGCTACGGTAACAAACAAGAGTCAGCATGAATCTCCCGGGAGAAGTGGTATCCAACCAATAGCCAAACTGTCTAAGGCTCTCCCCAAGCAAAAACAAGTACATGCCTTATCATCTCTCCAAGTTGGAGATGAAGTTAGTTGTAGAACTATATCAGGTTGATTATACCTGAAAATTCACCGTCTCCCCACCCCCGCTTCCCTCCTCCCCCCAGTAAAGTATCAAGTGTGACGTACACTTGTAACACTAATAAGAGATAAGAATGAGGTAAACATCTGAAAAGATGGTTCAGGCACATACAAAGTAGACCAATAAATAAGTGCATGGTGATAATCAAAAAATCAATAACAATGGTTGAGGTCGTGGACAACCATTGGTCCAATAAGACCAAAAGTGCCATGGGCGGCCGGCCATGAGTAAGAAGAGTATAAATCGCTTCTTACTTACAGCTGAAAAATCCTGGTTTGACATAACATGACTTTATGGCGAAAACGATTCAAGCAACTGACCGCAAGTAACTGTGACAAAGGCTCAGCTTAGTTGAGTTGATTTTCAGCTCATGTCCTAGGTGTTTATACTGGCTCTCCATCTCCACAAACAATATCAACCATGTTATTTTCGTCTTTCAATATCCTTATCACAATGAAGATTTCTCCACACAAAAAAAAAAAAAACCTATAAGCTAGGAAACTGGCTTCCCATCTATTTTAGCTTTTCATCACTACCAAACTCATACCAGTCAATGCATCCTCCCCACTTATCTCAGCTAAAAAGAGTATAGAAAGGTTCCATGGTTAGAAGAAAAGGGCATGCAGAGGATTACTAAGGATAGAAGAGGGTTTAATTTCAATTTCTCAAACCAAACTATATTTTTTAAATTTAAATTTATTCCTTTTTTTGGAAAAGAAAATGGGGGCAGCATCCTGCAACTTTATTAAAACCAAACCATATAACTACATGGAGGAGACTGGTGCGAAATAATCTACCCAAAAACAATGCTGGCCAAAACACAATTCAAAACAGCAAGTTGCTGGCCGAATTGTTCCAAAACAGTCCCAAGGTCACACGAAAATAACACACAAGGATAGATTGGCGGAATGGGTGTTTGATAGGCTCACCGATTAGGATTCACTCTCCTAACATAAAGAAACCTTCGTGAAATTCTTCCTAATCTTTAAGAAAGAAGAACACGATGAATGACAAAAATCTGTCCGTTTTCTAGTACTTTTTCTTGACTAAAACATAAAAGCGAAAAAATAAAGAAGTCCTAATTTATACTAGAAAGACAAACCCTATTGTACTAGGAAACTTAAAAGAAACCCTAATTAACGTGAGTCCTTCTTTCCTAAGGACTTGTAGATGCCACCTCTTCCTTGTAGCCTAGCTCGGTTGCCCACCTTTGAAACTCAAGTAAACCGTACTATGCAAAACACAAGACTCTGTTCCCCTTTCCAGTCGAACAGCCCAACCAAATCTCCTCCTTCATTAAGCCTTCCCCAACCGTAGCTTAGGTTGAAGCCCATTCCCATGTACCAAATAAGTCCAACCCTTTTAGGAGAGAGCCATGTAACCATGTCCTTCTTGAGCTTCCTTAACCTGTCTTGAGCCCACTAGTTTTCCCTTGCCGTGCCATGCTCCCAACTATCCCAATTTGGGCTAACTTCCTTGACCAACCCCCTTATAATCTCACTACAGCCCATGCCCTTGTCCATGGGCTCCTTCACATGCTCCTGCCCTTTTGATCCAACCCACATACCTTGCAACCCATGTCCTTTAACAACCCCCCAAACAGTCCTTTTTGATCTTGAAGTGCACAGCCCGATTGCCTCCCCTTGCACTGCCTCCCATTTGGAACAAGCCCTTGCCAAATTTGTATCAGGGACAATCCAGCCTTTACATGTCGCGGGAACAAGGAATCCTAATCCATAAAAATGAATTACAGATAAATGAAATTCATGAAAGTCATCACTCATAACGGCAAGGAACTCTACCGGAAACTTTTCCCGTATACAGCCACTTCTTATGACCAGAAGCATAAAATACTAATCTATCTGCTACTGTGTTCATGCTTGATCAGATAGTGCACACTCAAAGACCTATTAACTAGATTTATAAAGCCAGGAGCAGACATAAGTGTTGCCGTATCACCAGTATAAAAACCAAAGAATTAAACTCAATCTAGACCTCTGTCAAACCTAGATCCCTACAAAGCCTTTCAACCGTCTTTACACATGCTACTCAAGGCTGACTTTGATGAGGGTTAACATGCTTTAGTTCTTCTCCTCAAGCACTTCAATACTAGAGGTTGAGTTTTCTAGAACCACGGGAGAAGGGTGCAGACAAAAGAAGCTCAACAAAAACTTCAATTGTGCATCAAATGATTCTGTTCTTTTGTTCAAATGATATGTTTCATTGGTCCTTGAGATTATTCAAAAGGGGTTCAGTTCTTATGTTTAAGTCATGATGCTATGGTTCATAGCTCCTAGAAATGATCTGAAAGTTAAGTGTCAAGATTATAAAGAATCATGCTGTGTGTGGAAGTCTAAAGTCTCCATATGATCCCATAAATACCTTGCATTTGAGCAATTGAAGGTAGTGTGATTGAGTAAATGAAAAATCATTTTGCTTATGATGTGTGAGACATCAATTCTTGGTTGAAAGGTTTAAGAACCCTACAAGTGAGGCTAGGTGTTCCATCTCTTTTTACGTCCTTGTCTTGATATTTCCTCCTTTCAATTTCCTCTACTCTTATCCTACGAAACAGATGAGAATTTCTAGATTATCCAGTTATTTTCCTTTTAAAAAAAACCCATAATTCTAAGCCCAAGTCATCCTATTTAACACAGCCACTTGCCTAGCAATGATTCGCTAACCATTATGCCTGGTCTCCATCTCCATTTTTACCGGGGAAAAAGAAAACAGGAAACATGTTTCATTTTTTTTTATTAGTATGATATAAAACAAATCGTCAAATCAGGTGACGCATCCTTTGTACACTAGGAGTAACAAATTCTACAAAAAATAATTAGTCAGAATAGTCTCCAAAGATTCAAAACACCAAAGAAATAGAGTGCGAAGCATGGTGTCTTCCAACTTAAGCATAGAACTTTCCTCATTCTCAAACACCCTTTTATTTCTTTGCCCCCAAATAGTCCACACCACAGCTAAAGGAATCGTATCCCAAAAAAAGTTTCTCCTTTTCCTCTTATAAATAGACCAACTCAGCAGCACATCTTTAAATGAGCTAGGCATCACCCACGCAATCTTTAACATTCCCAGAATCAGATCCCAAAAATGCCTAGCCACTGGCAGTGAATCAACAAATGATTAACACTTTCTTCATCAGATTTGCACATATAACATCTGTTTACAAAAATCTTGTTCCTTCTCCACAGATTGTCACCCGTAAAAATTGTCTCATTACACGCCTCCCAAGCAAATAAGGCTACTCGATTAGGGGCTCTGGTTTTCCAAATCAACTTCCATGGAAAATGACTGCAATTACTATGAAGCAGCACCTTGTAAAATGACTTTACCGAAAATATCTCATTTCTTTCTCTAGCCCACCTGACTTTATCTACTCCGCTCTCCCCTATTTGCACACCATTAATTTTCCCGAACAAGCTTATGAAAGATTCCATCTCCCAGTCTTGAAAGCTCCTTCTAAGAATCGGATTCCACACAGCATTGCCCTCATTCATTTGAAGGACTAATCAAACAGTCCTTACCCTTGCCAAAGTGAAAAGATAAGGGAAACATCTCCACAATTCTGCTTCTCCACACCATTTGTCTATCCAAAATTTGATAGAAGAACCGTCCCCAATCTCAAAAGAAATATTCTTCGCGAAAGAATCCCAGCCTCTACATATTCCTTTCCATACTCCCACTCCATAGGAAAAATCGATGGGAGCCAAAAGTGATCTCCTTCTCCATATTTACTAATCACCACATTCTTCCATAGATCATTTCTTGCAACCAGAAATCTCTATAGCCATTTGCCTAAAAAAGCCAAATTGAAATTCTTCAACCCTTCAATACCTAAACCACCCTCCTGTAAACTGGAGCAAACCTTATCCCACCTAACAAGATGATATTTGCGCTCCTCCGCTTGACCCTCCCACAGGAACTATCTTTCCAATTTTTCTATTTTATCACGAATCGAAGAAGGGATCACAAATAGGGACATATAATAAGTGGGTAGACTCGATAAAGTGTTTTTAATAAGAGTCAGAGCCCTTCCCCCTTTTGACAACATCTGTTCCTTCCATCCTGAAAGCCGCCTCTCAAACCTTTCAATAACCGGGTTCCACATTGTTTTATTCTTATATGGAGCTCCTAAAGGCAAACCGAGGTACGACGAAGGTAGACTTGTTGCTTTGCTTCCAAAAAAGAAGCTAATAACTGAATATCAACTACCTTGCCAACAGGATATCACTTTTGTTGATAGCACCTAAACTGCCAGGGGAGATCAAAGCATTCTGAAATCTGGAGGTCCTCCAATTTACAAAAACTTTGATTTCCTTCACAATATTATCCTTTTAAATACCATAATTACGAATGTGGAGGCAGTTGGAACTTGGAAGAAGTGGATTTGTGAAGTAGAACCACATACTAGGATAAAACTTTCTGAATTTAGTTCTTTACGAGTAGCTAGTACTAAACTAAAGTAAATTCACAATATCCTAAGTGTGCCTATATATTTTTTAATTTGTTTTCAAATCACCGAGATATACTTCCAAGAAAGTGCATCAGACAAATACATATCATGTATAGGAAGTAGGGTCTAAGACAAAATACCTTTCTCCAGTATGGTATGAGCTGCGTGAAATGGAATTCTAGCAAATATATCAGTTCCTGGAAACGTCATCCATATGTTTTCCTTGGAGTCATGGTTCCCACAAGTTGCACAGACCTCCTTCACCAAAGGTCTCGATTGAGATGCCTCAATCTCTTTCATCATCGACTCAAAAGGCGAAGGGACACTCGATTTAGTTGTCCGAGCAATCTTCCTTAGTGACGTCAATGCTTCCCTATTCCCATTCCTCACTCTATCATTTTCAACCAGCTGCACTCGCATAGAATATTCAGTAATATTTGTTATAAGAACTCATTAGTGTTCTTTTGAACTTAATTTTTTCAAGGTCAATGCTAGGCTCACCAATGTTTACCACGCTATGGCTTCATTGGCTTGGTTGCATATTCTGTAGGTCATGCCAATAGGATATGGGACCCACAGAATATGCAACAAAGTACACATTTGATAAGGAAAAAAATAATAATGGTAAGCATGGCATTATTCTTTTACACTAACCTGGTGCCGTGCTAAAAGGAGATTCTCTACTTCCTTCTCAATCTCTATAAGCCTGTCTTGAAAATGTTTCATACTCTCATCCATTTGAGTCATTATAAGTATGACCTGAGTGTATAAGAATATAGTCTGCCTTTCAATAAAGAACAAGATTTGAATATATATGGTAATAGACATACTCAGACGCATAAACACAGCTAAAGCGGCACCAAAAAAGGCAGAAGCGGATCATATTCAATTATAATTAGTTGAGTTATTCCTTGTTGGATATTGATACTCCCTGCCCAGCTGGCAGCTGTCCCTAATAAGCTCATTAATCATTTGTGGTTGACAAGAAATAATCTAATACAGTAATGGCTTAATTGTACTCCCTCCGTCCTTAAATTATTGACCTTTTTTATTTTTTTGGGTCTACCAAGATGTTTTTTAATGCAATTTTGAGTTTTTTTTTTCAAAATCATAAAACACATAATTCTTAGTACTATAAAAGCTTTACAGTGTTAGGAAGTTGAAGGTTCTTTTAAGTCTTATCACTATCAAGAAATATTAGGCTTGGCAGTTGGGTTGAGTTGGATCGGGCCAGAGTAGATAATGGGTTGAAGCAAGTTGCGACCCGGCACAACCCGAATAATAAATGGGTTGAGTTAAAGCAGGTCGCCCTGTTATTATTATTATTTTTCCCTCTCTCTGTATAGACTCCAACACCAACACTCTAGTTCAATACACCTAACCTCTAATGGCACTGGGACCTCCAAAAAAAACCACCCTAACATACCTAAAACAAGAAAACTACAAAAAACCCAAAACACTTGAATAGTGACACCACAAAAACCCATCATTATGCAGGCTCCAATACGTAGAGAAAATACCACCCACCAACATACCACATAATTCATACAGTAATTTAAGAAAACCAAAGCAAACATCAATTACAAATCAATAAAGTATCTTTAGCAAATTCGCAAAATTTGAAATTCAAAATTCTACTTGATGCCAGCAAGCTCCACCTAATCCCCCAAATATTTGCTTGTGTTCCAACCCTCGGACACAACTTTCTACAAAAACCGATTGAAAATAGCTGAGAAATCTTTAGAAAATAAGAGATTGATTTTAAAAAGTTAGGGATTGATTTTAAAAAGTTAGGGATTAGGATACTGTTCATCAGCGTGTTCGTGTGTGTGGGGGGGGGGAGAGGTTGATTTCAGTATGCTTGCGTGCTTATTTGTTTGTGTGAGAGATAGAGAGGAAGGGGAGAAAGAGGGAACCTGTCACCCGGTGGCTCCAATTGGCGCTCTGCCGCGGAGCTAAGAGAATGAGAGTGCGAGATCGATGGTAGTTTTCAACATTGATGGTGGTGGCCTGGTGGCGTACTACCGTTAACCATTCTGCGTTGAGTCGGGTTTTAGTGGGTCATCGGGTTCCACCCAACTTAACCCGCGAATTTTAGGGTTAAGCGGGTTGGCAATACTTTATCACAATATTGTGGGTCGGTCTACTTTTAAAAGTTTTAATTAATAATTAATTTCAATATAGTGTTTTTTTTTTCAATCAGAAAATGATATTTTTTTTGGTAAAATAACTGCGATACCCTCAATAAGTCTGTTACAAAAATTCACTGCAATTCAAAAATTTATGCACCACGATTCAAAAAATTAATGTATCGCGATTCAAATATTTTCGAAAATGTATCACAATTCAAATATTTGAGTATTTGTATACCAACCGTTTGAAATACAAACAAACATCATCATCTACTTATTAATAATTTCACATCGAAAACATCATCACCTACTAATTAATAAATTTCATATCAAAAACATCACCACCTACTCATTAATAAATTCACATCGAAAACTACAATATTCATCAATGCACTTATGCACTAACTTGACCGGATGAGATTTTCCTTTTCTTTTGCCCACAAAATCTTTCCGGTCTTTACCCCTCCAAATTTTTTTCTTCTTCTTTCTCTTTCTATATTCCTGATTTATGTAGTCGAAGGACGAGACCCGACTAGACCCCACAATCATTCACCATTGTTTAAAGTGGATTTTTTTCAATTCAATTCTAGAAATTTGAACTGAGAATGGAGGGTGAAGTGGATTATTTTGAATTCAATCATTCACCATTGTTTCGCGATTTGGGATGGTTCTCCCCATGCTTTTGAAGTTGCCGATCCCATCTCTAAGCTCGTCGCCAGTGATCCAGTATTATTCATTCACTCCCAATAAATTTTTGAATCGTGATTCAAAAAATGATGTGTCACGATTTAAAAATGATGTATCGCGATTCAAAGCAAGACACCAACGAATCTCTCTCTGTATCCCAAGTCAACCTTTTATACTTCCTCTCTATTATATATAGTTGTTTCATCTTTATCAAAAATAGGAGTGGCATGTAGGGAAGAAATCATCGTTGTCTCCATTGATGCTCATCGTTTGCAGATCTAAGTTGTGGGTTGTCCCTTTTATCTAAAATGAGTTTTTTTTCGATTGAACTCTATTTCCCCGTCGATTACATCTTGCTATTTGCTGGAATCTCTGTAATTGTTGATTCGAAATTAGTCCATTTGATTCCCAGTTTAGATCTTTGTTGGAAACTGGGTTGTATGCAATTAGGGGTGTTCTATTATGCATTTACTGAGTTTTTTTTTACTTTGGGTATTATAGGAACATTTATTTCAAAGATGGTCTTTTGCGATTTAAAAAAAAGGTGGACTTGAGGGGTTACAAATTTTATAAAAGGGACCGGCCCGAATTTCTCCCTTACTTTATTGTTGGGTTGAGTTGGTCAGTTAATTAGTGGGTTGATTAGGTGAATCGGTGGAAACTGGGTTAGAATTAATGGGCCTAACTGAAAGATGATTAGCTGACATTGTATGAGTATAAAACAAGAAATAATTGCGAGCCGATCCCATTTTGTGAAATTGTAACCTCTCCAGTACTTTTAAAAAAAACCGCAAAAGTACTTTTCTGTTTTTTTTTTTTCCCAAAATACCTACGCTACCTCTCCCCATCATCGTCATCATCATCATCTTCGATAATAAGCTTTGTGAACTACTTTCTTATATCCCGAGTCCATTTATTGATGTTTTACAATAAACCTCACGAATCTCCCATGATCACAAGGTCAGACTACTCCTCAAAACAGAAGCAAGATGAAACTTGTTCAACATGAGAAGTTCGGAAATACGAAACTGGCTTTGCAAGGTAGGTTGGATTGACATGTCCGAGCATGATAAAAATAATCTTTGGCTCTATTTTAGGCTGCGATGCATGAACAATCTTGCTTGATGGTAGTGGAAGAGATGGGCGAAGACTATGATGTGGGAGTCGTTGCCTATAATGTGGGCGTCGTTGCCTATGATTTGGGCGTCGTTGCCTATGATTTGGGTGTCGTTGCCTATGACTTGGGCAACGACGCCCAAATTGGAGGCAACGACACCTTAATTGGAGGCAACGGCACCCAACGACGTTCAAATTGGATGCAACGACGCACGACATGCAAGTATGGTGGCATTGTATATGAAGAGTATGGCATTACATTATTATAGAAGCTCTATTGTATACAAACATGTTGTTTTGAGCTTATGAGTCACGTTTTCATTTATTTCTTATGTTTTGCATGTGTTGTATATGAAGTGGGTGTGTTGGTCATGGCAACGACGCCCAAATTGAAGGCAACAACGCCCAAATTATAGGTAACGGCGCCCAAATTTGAAGCAACGACGCCCAATGTTTTATTGATCCCCACAAAAATGAACGACACCCAATCATGTCTCAGTGTATTAATTAGGCATCGTTTATTCCATTCATGCTTCGGTGTTATTAATCAGGCGTCGTTTCTTTAATATGGTGACAGACTTCAATATATTTTTCCAATCCCGCTTGACTTTTTCATCTACTTACGGGTTAAAAAGAAATATCACTTTTGTATTGATCGATGCCAAAAATTAATTATTGATGCCTAATTTTTTAATTGCGAAGTCCAATTTTTTCATTACGACGCCCAAATTTGGACAGTGACTTTTGAGCAACGCCCAAAAATTTTACCAACGCACAAATTGGGACAGTGGCTTTGTGTGCGTGTCTTTCCTTCATTAAGGGTAATTTTATCGTTTCTCCCTAAAAAGTGCACTGTAGCGGTTTTTAAAAATAATGATGGACTTTTGCGTTTATAATCTCACCACATGGTACCGTCCAATTATCACCCATAAAACAGATAAGGGCTAAGGAGAAGGGTTTATTTGAACGGACCTTACGCCGGCAAGGAAGATGTCAATAGGGACGTCGGACAATGGTGACGTTTTTTCTACGAAACTAGGGGTGTGTGTTTTCCAGGATAATTCGTTGTTGGAATACAACGCTAACCTTGAGTGTAAAAACTAAAAAGACCCTATCCATGGAAAAGGGAGCAGAGGATATAAAGTCGAGCTTTGGTCTAGTGATTGGGTCAGTGGGTCAGTGGGTGTTTTGTCAGGCCCTTGGGTTAATTAAAAGTCCAATCGCAGTTTTATAATGGACGAAAGTCGATATGAATTATATTTTTGTGTTCAAGTATTTTTTTTTTTTCGTTTTGTTTTTACTGATGGAGACAATGACATTTTTGAGATAAGAACTTTGTCTCCAAAATTGCTTACATTCAAGATTTTAGATTCTAAAATGTGATTTCCAAGCCTTTTACTGATTAGTTGGTAAAAAAATTACAAGAAAATATTAGTTGATTTTTTAAAATACAAAAAATGGTTAGATTTGGGAGATTGAGCATAAAAACATAATAAATAACAATATTTTTTACAAAAAAATTGGTTCAGATTTGCTAAAAATTGGTTCGTTGGTTAATATTCAAAGTTTTTTTGTTTGACATACATACTCGGCATTTTTTCTTTTGAAATTATAAATAATGGTTTGTCTTTTTATGTTTCTAATTTTTAATAAACGCATTTTTGTAGGGACTATCTTGCTTTTACATAAGCGTAAAAGTATAAGATTTTTAAAATACATGTTGACTGCAGCCAATTGTTTAAGTTCGTCATATTTTATCTTTTATAAGACCACTAATTTTTAACATATAAAATATTATTTTAAAAAATCGATTTTGATTTATTAACATGTAAAATGAACAATAAAATTAAGATTTTGATGGTGTTGAAATAGTTTGTTAACTGTGTTTTCAAATCATTATAAGTTTGTTCATATTCCAAGACAATATTTGGTTTTTATATTCAAAGGTGGTATTTGTTTTTCATATTCTAAGGCAGTATTTGATTTTCATATTTCAAGATATTATTTGATTGATTAGGACACATGTAATCAATGTACAATCAAATTGATGAATTTTCGGTTGAGTAGTTGCCAATGTGATTAATTTGGATTTTATGAGCCGTGATAATGGTGAAATTAATAATTTGGTTACTCATTTTGCGGTAATATTGGCAATCAATTTCATAATTATTGCACGTACAACCTGTTTCTTAATGTTTTTGCTAATCAAAAAGAAATTTTCAAACTTAAGCCATCATGGTCATGGGTAAGTAAGAAATATGCAATTATCATATACATAATTACTAACATAATCAAGTGTAGAATAAATTATAAATTATAAATTATTTTCTAAAAGAGCAATATATGCCAAAGGATAGTAGAGTTAGACATAGTAGAGTTAGACAAACACTCATTTCCCCTGTAGTATAGCACACTATTTAACATAACACGAATAAACTCACAAATCAACAACTTTGAATTCTATATGAAGGCACGTAAAGCACACCATTTGCAAATAATTGCAATTGAGTTGATAATAGTTGCTCTTATCAAGTTAAAGAGGAACTGTTGTATTGTTGTTGCCTCCCAACATCTTCAAAGAAACATCATCAATTTATATATTAAATGATTTATGAATCCAATTTACAAGTGTGTGATTTTATCAGAAGATTTTTAACTTATAAGGAGAATGAATATAACAGTAATCATGGTAGTTAAAAGATACTAATGGAACTAAATTAGAATCAACATGTTGAAATGGTATCCCCTTTTATTATCCAGTTTGTTATTTGAAAGTTATCCAATACAGTTCAGTCATATCATTTATTATTCTTAATGTGCTGATCTTTATATCTAGCATAATATTTGATTTTAGTGGTCATAACTCATAAGTAAAATATACTTATGATTTACGCGTGATTTTGTTGTGACTTAAATACCCCAAGTCGAGTGATAGTACTAATTGTTAGTACGTACAATGTAGATTTTCATTGGATTGAATGTGTATGAAATGAAAATTTAACATCTACTCCTTTAAGTCTATGTCTGATGCAGTATAAGAATGAAGTGAAAACTATATTTTCTTTTAATGAATAGGAATGACTCAACTACCTTTTTACTGTATTTTAATTTGTATGTCTTAGTGTCCATGAACCTTTGTGCCCATGATATTTCTCTCAAGATACCAGCTTTAAGTGTTACGAGTGCTATCAGAAATTTTGAAAATGGTCTATCTTTTTTGTTTATTTAAGTAAAAACATGAGTTCATAAATATTTATTTATCCAATGAAGCCTTTTATAGTACTTCTACTTCATTTTTTTTTTAATTCTTCATTATTCATGCAGCAACAAGTTTCACTTGATGGACTAATCTCACCGTCAAGAAAAGGAAATAACATCTACAAGAGGTATGCTTATTTTGAGCAAGGTATTGAACAGAGAGATGTAGACTTGGTTCGGCTAAAGATTTGGAAATTTCATTCGATTTCTTGATAATAGGCATGACCTATTTTGTTTTTGTTTATCTTTTCTTGGTCATTTAGTTTAGGCATTTTTGGAAACAAAATTCTTAAAGATTTTTTGTTGCATTTTTGGAAACAAAATATTCCTAAAGATTTTTTGTTGCATTTTTGAAACAAAATATTCCAAAAAAAATTGGTTTCTTGATCCTAAAGTTTATGAGTAATTTTGGAAACAAAATCTTTACAAAAATCTTCCCTTATGTCGTATCTTGTAGTCCTAGTTTATTTGGTAAAAAAGTCTAGCTAATAAGAAAGTTGATTTGATTTCTAATTCTGGAGTTGGTTTCCTTCTTTATGTGTAGGTTTTCTCCACATTATAAATAGAAGACATGAGGAACGGCTGAACACACATATAGAGAGCAGAAAATTCAGAGCATAATATTCATAGGAGAAAAATTCAGAATTTCAGAAGCTGTTCCAGTTCCAGATTATGTGCAGAAGTTGAATGTAGCTTCGAATGTTACAACATTGGAAGCTACATTGAAGTGCTGGAATTGTTTTGTCTTCCTAGCTGATTTTAGGAAGCTGTTTGTTTCTTCCCACGTTTTCTATACCTGTTTTTCTGTGGGATTTTGCTCTCCAAGACTTGTTGTCTTGTAAGAGTATTTTGTTTGGTGATTTCACATTCTTTTTGTAAAACAAATCATATTTTTAGTGAAATCTTTTTGGCCATGAGGCTAGATCTACAAGTATAGGCTTGTAGATTGTTTGGTATACCTTTGTGTTTTGTTTGTTGTTTTATAATCAAGTCTTCCGCTGTTTTATGTTTTTGTGACCAATGTGTCTTCCATTGTAGCTTCTTCACATAGCTACATTGGGAACTGCATTGGTAGTTTGGAGAATCCTAGCTACTATTGTTCTTACAATTGGTATCAGAGTCTTCTCTTGACGTCACTAAGAGAAGATTCTAGTTGTAGCCATGATGGATTCCCAATATGTGAATTTTGTTCGTCCTCCTACCTTAACGAATACGAATTACTCAAATTGGAATGTTGAGGAATTTGATTTTGATGAAGAATCAATGACTCTTTTAGCAACCAAGTTTAAAAATATTTTGAAAGTCAAAGAAAAAAATAGATCTCCATCTTCAAACTCCAAAACTGCTTTCAAACATGAGTATATTAAGTTTGTTCCCAAAGAAGACTCCTTCCAAATCTCTGAAAAATATTTTACCAACCCTTTTGCTAAACAGTCTACATCAAGTGATAAAAATATTGATTCTATTCGTTGTAGGGCTTGTCAAGGGTTTGGTCAATTTGCTAAAGATGATGTTTCAGGTTTGCTAGACTTTGGAAATCATGAGACACCTGCACAATCTTCAGAACCAGCACCTGCATATAGTGTACCTGCCCCAAAAGATACAAAATCTGCAAATACTGGAAATTCAGTGGATGAGTCTCAGGATGTAGCTCCGAATGCAGTTCCGGATGCAACTGCATCAGAAGCTATATTGGTTAGAAACCTGCCAGATACAGAAACAGATCCTGAACAGCCTGAAACTCAACCTAGCCTGACTGATCGTAGCCATGACATTCCCAGCCGCATTCAGAAAGTTCATCCATCTTCACAAGTCATAGGTAATGTACATGATGGAATGTCAACAAGGAAGAAAGGTAAGATGAACTATAGGAAACTTGCTTGCCTATCCACTCTTGAGTGTGAAGAATTTCATGCTTCATGTTATGTGTCTACCATTGAACCAAAGAATGTGAATGAAGCCTTAAAAGATGACTGTTGGATCAATGCTATGCGAGACGAGCTTGATCAATTTTCAAAAAATAATTTGGGTTCTTGGTTTAGTAAAAAACAGAATTGTGTTGAGATAACTTTTATGAACCAAATAATCAAAGATTATGGACTACACAGTGATGTGTTAACCTTGTATTGTGATAACACCAGTACAATCAGTATAGCAAAAAATCTAGTTCAACACTCTAGAACAAAACTCATTTATACAAGACACCACTTTATTAGAGACATGGTTGAACAAGAGATTATTTGCACTGAACATGTTGGGACAAAACATCGATTGGCTGATATATTTACTAAGAGTCTTGATTTTGAAGAGATTTTCCAATCTAAGGAAATCTCTTGGTATGTGTGCCATATGATTTTACACTTAGTTAATTATAAGAAAAGAATTTTTTTTGGCATGATTGCATTTTGTATTTAGAGGGCACTCTAGATCATTGAGTCACATGTTTGTGCCTTTTGTTGTTGCTTGGGAATTGTATTCAAAATCAATTGTGATTTTTTTTGTTATGATTCTCACTCTCTCTCCCAGTTCTTGAGCAAGTTTGAAGTCTACAAAGGAAAGAGCTACCTAAAGTACAAGAGTTGTAGCATTTTATCTTGGTACTATGGAACTTTGGTTCTCATGAGTTGATCTTGAGCAAAATGAATACACTTGGAAAAGTGTGAAAGCTACCTAAAGGAAAAGAGCTACCTATGAACAATGTTTGTTGTCATTCTCTCTTGGGACTATGAATCTTTGGATTTCATGGGTTGATCATGTTCAAAATGGCTTCCCTTGGTAAATAGTGTGAAAGGTTCCAAGTGACATGTTTTTATAGCTTGAAATAAAGTAGAGCTATATTCCTAGGGAAATAAAGTACCTATGGATTTTTGTTATGAAAAATTTATGATCTTGGGAGAGAAATCTAGTTGAGAAAACAAAAGATGCAAAAATTGCACAAAATTTTATTATTGATGAATGCACCTCCCAATGCAACTACATCAGGAACTACATCGCTTTGATCTGGTCTTTATCACTTATGTGTGATTGCATCTTTCTTTTGCCTAGCTTCTAGTTATCATGGTTTTAGGCATAAAATTTTAGGACATGCATTGTTGGTAAGGATATCAGCTTGGTGAAATTTTGTTATAAAATAAACTTTGCAAATCAATTTCTAAAATTTTCAATGTTGAAAAATATTTAGTGGATGTCTAACTTTTGTGTGGAACTAAGATGTATTGAATCTGGATATGAGGTGCTCAGTTATTGCTAGGGGTGTGATCAAATCATAGTGAACATTTAATTGTGTTTTTCAAAAACTTGGATTTTTGAGAATTCCTAAAAGATTGTTTATCCCTCTTCCTTTTCCGGTCAAATAGGGGGAGAGAGATCAAGTGTTTCTGGTGATGGTGATGAATCTCATAAACTGTTCATGTTTGTTTTGTATGCATGTGATTGCATCATTGGTATCATTGGAAAATCATTAATCAAGAAGTGGGTGTGTTGGGTTGAAGCACTGTTCTTGTTGTAATCCTGGATTCGATTCCAATACAATAGAATAAGAGTTCCTTATGAGCCCGAATACTTTACCAGCTCAACAGACCTCTCCAAAGAGTAAGATGACTTTTTCGACTAACTATTCATGAAAATACTTGATCGAGGAAATCACTTTTTGGATTCCAAATCAAGAAGTGATTGTGTTGGCCATGGCAACGATGCCCATATCGAAGGCCACGACGCCAACATTGGAGGCAACGACGCACACATTGGAGGCAACAATACACATATCGGAGACAACGACTCCCACATCAGAGGCGACTATTCTCTCTTTGTTCTTCAATAAGGGTGAAACGCCCATTCCTATTTCAAGGAAGCAATGGAATGAATTCTTGCATTATTTCCCATAGTAATCGAAATGATCATTCTTGGAAATGAGTGGAGCAAACAAAGAGGAGGTGAGTGTGTTGGCCATGGCAACAATTTTGGAGCAAACAAAGATGAGTGAAGCAAACCTTAATAAACATCGATTTTGGATTCCAAATCAAGAAGTGAGTGTGTTGGCCATGGCAACGACGCCCACATCGGAGGCAACGACGCCAACATTGGAGGCAACGATGCTAACATCGGAGACACGACGCCCACATCGGAGGCAACGATAACCTAATCTTGATCTTGATCTTGATCCCAATCTCATACAATTTCAAACAAACACACATCGAACGGTAATCAGTGCGTTTTTTTATGGGGCTCTAAAGCATTTCATCACAAAAGCAATTGTTAGATGGTCACATTTGTTTCTGTAATAAAGAAACAAAGAAATGTGAAAGGAAGGCTTTCAATAGCTAGACGTTTTCTTCATGGAGGAAATTAACTTAAAGTGGGGATGGATTATGGATGCCACTGCCAGTAGTGTTATGTACTATTTGTGCAGTCAAGTGCGCACAATTGTTGTATGGAATTTTGGAGAAGGAAGCACATGAGAAGGAAGGACGGGAGAAGGAGAAGAGGTATTTTAGGAAGAAATTAATGAAAATAAACTTATGCGGTTGGAAACAAAAATATGGCACTATAACGGTTATAATTTCAACAAAAAGTATCGACCCGCAATTATTCCAAAAATACAAAAATAAAAATCAGTTATCAATGAAAATTAGTTTAGGTTATCTTAAATTATATAACCAATATTAAAACAATAATTACTTGAATGATTGCATATTTTTTAAAAAAATAACAAAATATTACAATATTCTACAAATTAATGTATAGTTTAAACCAATTAATTTTTTTATTTTCATAAATATTACTCCCTCAATGCCAACATATATATGTATTCTATATTCTTATTTGAGACGTCCCAAAATAATTTCTATAATATGTTGTAGACATTAACATAATTTTTAAATCAATTCATTCAAAATTGACGTTTTAAAGATAAAATAAAGTATTTTTTAAATGTAGTATATCCATTTAAACCTTTTCTAACCATTGAATGATCTTCAAAAATGTAATTGTATTCAATCCTTAAACTTTATTAAGTGTAAGATGAAAAAAAATCCAACAATTTGATATTATTACAAGATACTTTAAAAATAAAAAATGTATAAAAACAACTATTTGCTCATATATGTATAAAAAAAATATACAATATTAATTCTGAAATAAATGTACTATACTAGTTTACCGTTCATTTGCATCTATTGACAATGCTTAACATTTGTCACATATTAAGTCAACAAACACCGATATTCAATCGTGATAATTCGTTATAAAAATACTCATAAAATGTATCAATTGATCTCAAAGTCAAATCGAACTTGTGCGGAGCAGCGCTTTGTGACTAGTATATTTCCTCTGTTTTGGGCAAATATTACACCATACTATTTTGAGATATTTCAATTTAATAGTCCACTTTGAAAAAAATTATGTCTATCATCTCTTAAGTTAGGTCATATTTTATAATTGTCTTGAGGCTTGTTTTAGACCATAAATGGATTTTTTTAAACTCGCATACCATGTGTTCCTTGCCCTCAACCTCAAAACCTTGAGGTTGTCTCACAAATAATTTAGGAAACAAGTCACCATGAAGGAATGCAGTTTTAACATCCATATGATGTATCTCTAAATCGTAATGAGCTACAAGGGCCATGACTATATGAAAAGAATCCTTTTTCGACACCTGTGAAAAAGTTTCAAAATAATCTATGTCTTCCCTTTGAGTGAACCCTTTAGTAACCAGTCTAGCTTTATATCCTTCAACATTACATTTAGAGTCAAGCTTTGTTTTATAGACCCATCTACAGCCTACAGCTTTGGCTCCTTCAGGCAACTCAACGAGATCCCAAACATCATTTTTCTTCATTGATTCTAACTCATCATTCATGGCATCAAGCCATTGAGTTGAATGCTCACTTTTAAGGGCTTCTTGGAAGAACTTTGGATCATTTCCAATGTCAAGATCATAGTCAACCTCATCAAGGTATACAAAATCATCAGATCTGGTTGGTTTTCTAGCCCTCTCTAACCTCCGAGGAGGTTGTTCATTAGCATGAGGTTCATTTGGCTTATTAATGTGGGGTTCAACTTTAGGTACAATCTCAAGTACACCAACATTCTCAATAGGATCCAAGATTTGATCCTTATCAAAAGGTACTGGTGCTACAACATTTTGAGGAACAAAAATAGAAACATGTTCTTGAATTTCCTATATATTTATTTTTCTTGGTGTACTCCCACTATAACCAGTAGTTTCTAAAAAAATTGCATACCTTGTTTCAACAATTCTAGTGGTATGAGATCGACAGTAAAAGTGAAAACCCTTTGATCGTTCAAGGTAGCCTATAAAGTAACAACTTATGGTTTTAGGATTGAGTTTCTTAATAGGCTTAAATCACAAATTGGTCACTCTACTTTCCAGCTTTTTGCATTATCATAACTCTACAATTTTTTTTTTCTATTTCATCATTGTACTTCACCACAAATAACAAATTGGTCACTCTGCCTCCTTTCCGTTAGTTATCATGGATGGAAATGATGAAAAAGACATGAATGCCCTTTATTTTGTTTGCCCTCACATATTGAAACCAAGTAAAGTTAGTCGACTTGGGTCGGGTTATTCTTGCTCATTTCACAAAGTTATACGAAAAGTAAAGGAAGGGAACGAAGGAACGAAGGAAAGAAGAATTATTGTTGATCATCCGGAAGAGAAGGAAGGGAACAAATCAATCGATTGCAAGACATTACTGGATTTGAAGCTCAAAGGATCGAAGGTAAGCATTCTTCAATTTAGATGCAATGTGCAGAAATTAGGGTTTTTCTTCATGTTTTGTAAAATTTGTTAGGTTTATGTTATGTAAAATTAGGGCTTTTGTTTGTCATTGGAAATATTTGGGTTTTGTTACTTGAATGTGTATGCATGCATGAATTTATCTTATATATGTGCTTTTTAAAATAAATTTTGTAAATGTCATGGTCCCAAAAAAAGGTTTTGTTAAAGGTTTTGTCCCCCACTAGGATATTAATATTCTGGTTGGCCATTGGCCCCCTTCCCAAGTGTTCTGTTTTTAAAATGTAAGTTGTCCCCCTTCCCCACCACTTTTTTGTTAAATATGGAAGTAGTATATGGCTAGCTGCAGTATGGTTTGTCTCATTATGATGGTCCCCTTGCCTTTTTTTTGTTAAACTTGCAGAAAATATGAAAGTTGCTGTGAAATGTCATTATGGGGGTGAATTCCTCCATGAAAAGCCAATTAAATATGAAGGGAAGTTGCATTACTGGGAGGAATTAGATATAGAAGATTTGTGTTTTTCTGGGTTAAAAAGCAGAGTAGTAAATGAGTTAGGGTACCCTCACGTGAGTTCTATGTGTTATTGTGTACCAATTATGCATTCAGAAGACACAGGTCTTAGGGCATTGTATACCCATAAAGATTGGGATAAATTGATGAAGGTAGGTGAAGAGTTTGGACAAATAGAGATCTTTGTCTTACATGAGGTTGGGGAACCAGAAATTGAGGTCATTAGTGATGCTGATTATGTAGGTTCTTCATGTAGTGGGGATGACGATTCATCAGAATGTAGTTTGGAAGATGAGGACCTACATGACCTCAATGATGATGAGCTACTTACTGCTAGGAGGAACTTGATTGCCTTTAAGGGCAAAGGTAATGTCAAGTCCAAGGCTGTTGGAATTAAAAGAAAAGGTTTTTCATATAATTTTGAGGAGGCTAAAATAGGAGGTGAGACCAATGATGAATTAGTTAATGTTGATCAGGATGCTCATGAGATGGTGTTTGATGAGAGGGATGCATACTTTCCTCCTGATTCTGATAGTGGCAGTGAAGATGATGATAATGGGTGAGAGTTAAGAGACAAAAATTCCTAGGTATAACCCTAAATGTAACATGAAGAATAGGGAGTTCAGCTTGCATGAAACTTTCACTAATGTGCAAGAGTTTAGGGATGCAATTAGGGATTATGGTTGTCTGAATGGGTATGACATAAAGTTTGTGGTAAATGATAGGAAAAGGGTCCATGTTCAGTGTGTGAATTCAAATGTTTGTACTTGGGAAATATGGGCAAGCACTATTCGTGATGAAACAACATTTCAGATCAAAACTATCTGTACAGTCCATCAGTGTGGAAAGAATTTCAAGAGTAGATGTTGTTCAGTTGGTTGGCTAGCAAAAATGTATCAACAAAAAATTTTGAGTAACCCTAAATGGAAGTTAAAATATTTTAAGAAAGATGTGCTGGACAATCATCAGTTGACTGTTAGTTTATGTATGTGCTTAAGAGCTAAGGCTAGAGTTCTTGGTGAAGAGATGGGATCACTTGATGGCCACTATGCTAAACTTTGGAATTATAGAAAAGAGTTAAAAAGAAGAAATGAGGGTAATACTGTGGAAATAGAAAAATGGGTTCATCCAACCACTGATAAAGAATATTTTTCAAAGATTTACATATGCTTTGGTGCATTGAAGAAGGGGTTCTTAAATGGGTGTAGGCACGTTCTGGGGCTTGATGGATGTTTCTTGAAAGGGATTTGTAAAGGGGAATTACTAGTTGCAATAGGAAGGGATGCCAACAATCAGATGTTTCCTGTGGCATGGGGTGTGGTGCAGGTTGAGAACAAAAACTCTTGGAAGTGGTTCATTCAGATGTTAAAAGATGATTTGGATTTAGGAAGTGGTGATGGATGGGCTATGATAAGCGATCGAGAAGGGCCTTATGGAGGCAGTACATGAGCTTTTGCCTTTTGTTGAGCACAGAAATTGTGCAAGGCACATTTATAGCAACTGGAAGAAGGATTTCAAGGGTGGTGAATTGAGAAAGGCTTTTTGGGCTGTGGTGTATGCAAGTAATGAGAATCAAATGCAAAAAGAATTGGAGAAAATGAAAGAGCTTGATGAGGCAGCATATTATGGGTTCATGAAGAGAGACCTAGGGCAATTCTGCAGGGCTTTCTTCAAGACTGAAATGAAGGTTGACAATGTAGATAATAACATGGCAGAGGCTTTCAATGGCACAATTGTGGAGTTTAGAGTTAAGCCAATCATTTACATGTTAGAAGAGATAAGGTTGTACATGATGGCTAGGTTGGAGAAAAGGAGAGATTGGATGATGAAGCATTATGATGATTATTGTCCTTCTATCAAGAAAATCTTAGAGAAAAACAAAGAGGAAGTGAAGTTTTGGACTTCAATTTACAATGGGGATGGGGAGTTTGAGGTGGGATATAGAAAAGAAGGTTATGTGGTTAACATGGACAAGTGGACTTGCAGTTGTAGAAAATGGCAACTAAGTGGTATTCCTTGTACCCATGCTATAGCTGCCATCTTACAAAAAGGTGACAGACCAGAAAAATATTTAGATGACTGCTACCTTAAGACAAGCTTTTTGAAAGCTTATGCATACTCTCTGAAGCCAATCAGTGGTGAAGATCAATGGCCAAAGTCCAGCAAAAAGCCTTTGTTAATTGCTCCAAATAGGAAAATGCCTGGTAGACCTAGAAGATGCAGAATTAAAGCTGCACATGAAGAAAAGAAGGGTAAACCAACTCAGCCAAATGCAGATCATCCACAGAAACAGGGCTTGTCAAGGAAAGGAAGGGTAATGAGATGTACATTCTGTTTTGGGATTGGGCACAATCAGAGAACATGCACCAAAAAGAAGTTGGCAACTGCTTCTGGGACTTCTGAGGTAAATTCTGTTTTATATTAGTTTGTTTGTTAGGTATTCTTTAGTTTCAAATTGAATCTAATGTATTTGAAATTGTGGTTACAGGGAGGGGAACAAACTATACCTCATGCAACTAATGCAAGTGCACATACTGCAGCTCAATCATTTATGGTACATTTCATGCATCTTATAACTTCCCTTCCCTACTTTGTTGCTATTATATTAACATCTTCAAGACTGAAATTATGGTTACAGGGAGGGGAAGAAGCTATACCTCATGCAACTAATGCAAGTGCACATACTGCAGCTCAATCATTTATGGTACATTTCATGCATCTTATAACTTCCCTTCCCTACTTTGTTGCTATTATATTAACATCTTCAAGACTGAAATTATGGTTCAGGGAGGGGAAGAAGCTATACCTCATGCAACTAATGCAAGTGCACATACTGCAGCTCAATCATTTATGGTACATTTCATGCATCTTATAACTTCCCTTCCCTACTTTGTTATCATAACATTTTTTTAAATTGTGATTACAGGGAGGGGAACAAGCTACACCTACTGCTTGCAATACAAGTGCACATTTCAATCCACCAACTGCAACTCAATCAACTCAGGTATATTAAATGCATAATTTGCATTTTTCCAGTTTATTGCTATTGTCTCACTATATGCCATTACAACTCAGATGGATGTGGAATTCAATGCCCCTGCTCCAACTCAATCCAGCCAGAAAAGCTTTAGAAGTTTACCAAAGGGCTCACCAATGAAAAGAGGTGGCAAAGTTGTTAGAGTCAGGAGTGGCGAAGTTGTGAGTCAACAAGTTACAACTGCAGGAATGAGTGAACAACAGAACAATGAAGTTGTGAGTCAAAAAGTGCCAACTGCAGCTGTAATCAAGAGAGTAAAAGTAGAGAGGGGGGAACAAATTAGAAGGTCAGAAAGGAGTAAGCTTGCAATATGGAAGAAGAAGAGCAAGGAGTTAAATGGAATCACAATAGAGATTGATTAGACATGTTGCTTAGCTAGTAATGTCTAGTTTTTGCTACTTGACAATGATGGGAATTAACATAGGGGGTTAGTTTTGATACATTTGTGCAGTTTTTGCTTATGAGATGGTGTATGATGGCATGTAAAACAAGGGGTTAGTTTTGGTACATTTGTCTAGTTTTTGCTAATGGTTGGTGTGCATGTAAAACATGGGGGTTTTTTTTTGGTACATTTCTGAAGTTAATTGGCCTGTAAAACAAGTTGAAGTTTTTGGTATATGATGGCATGTAAAACATTGAAGTAAATTTGACATGTTTGACATGTTTTTTGGTGTATGATAATCATGTTTTTTGGTGTATGATGACATTTTTATTGGTAGACTGCTCATGAAGTTTTTGGTGTATAATGGCATGTAATGTCACTTTATTTATTGGTAGATTGTGTAATCATGTTTGACATTTTTATACACTAAGAGCCAACTAAGAATGACAACAAATAGACAACAAATAGACAACTCATAGCATTGTCCCAACATACACTACCACATCAAATAGACAAATCAAGCCAAAATCTTGTCATTTGCTTTTTCAGTGAAAACACTAGAAATGTAATGAACCTTACATAACTTCCATTAACATAATTGTTGATACTACATACCAAGAAGTAAAACATTATCCCAACATACACTATCACATAACCAATATATTATGGAATTCATCCTAAGGCAACATCAATTGGGGAGTCATTTTAACATTTTTATACACTAAGATCCCACTGATAATTACAACAAATAGACATATCATCTTCTCCTTCCAACTATTGGCAACCAACTTTGACTTGAAGATAGCATTCTCTTCCTTCAATCTCCAAACCTCTTCTTTTAAATTTGAAATTGTCTTTTTTTTTTTGCAAGCTTGACATTGTCTTCATCTCAGCCTCTTTATTCTTAAATTCATTGAAAGACTCTCTTGCTCTTTGAGTCAATTGGAGGGTCATACCATGCAAAAAATTACATTTTCTATCATCAA
>CM028383.1:5738595-5787224 GCA_013146195.2 Codonopsis lanceolata | reverse complement strand
ATGATAAAGATAAAAGAAAATTATGATTCGTGGTACGGTCAATAGTTTCCCAGTAATCAAAACAATCTTTGTTCTAATCTTTTATGAAACATGTTCATTTGTCTTACGCATTGAAACTTTGTCTTTAACCTTTACGAGCATTTATATTTTCTATAATCTAGTCTCAAGTTACAGAACATTAAGCTCGATAATGATGCTGGTAAATTACTTTTTCAACATTTCATGAAGTCATATGTTGGAGGCGGGGAAATACATAAGGTAATTACGTTTGACCTTGAAGGTCTTACAAATGATTGGGAGCTTCCATTTGAACTTGAAGGATTGGAATTCCCTTTTTAGGGTCACACTCTGGATGAACGTATTTCAAGATCTGGACTACAGAAAATACCTTGCTCTATGAAATAGACAATATGTATAACTAGGAATCTTAAGCACTAAGAAATACGTCTTACAACAAAAGCATGTGCCTAACGGTCTAATTTTGCAACACCTTTCCCGATATACGTTTGAATTGGCTCCTAAATAGTCGTTAGCATTTCTTTCTATGATAAAGATAAGAAAATTATGATTCGTGCTACGGTCAATAGTTTCCTCCGATAATCAAACAATCTTTGTTCTAATCTTTTATATGAAACATGTTCATTTGTCTTCGCATTGAAACTTTGTCTTTAACCTTTCCGAAGCATTTATATTTTCTATAATCTAGTCTCAAGTTCTGATCATTAAGCTCGATAATGATCTGGGTAAATTACTTTTTTCAACATTTCATGAACTCATATGTTGGAGGGTAGGAAATACATACGGTAATTACGTTTGACCCAGTGATGTCTTACAAATGATTGGGAGCTTCCATTTGAACTTGAAGGATTGGAATTCCCTTTTTAGGGTCACACTCTGGATGAACGTATTTCAAGATCGGACTACAGAGAAAATACCTTGCTCTATGAAATAGACAATATGTATAACTAGGAATCTTAAGCACTAAGAAATCCTCTACAACAAAAGCATGTGCCTAAGCTGGTCTAATCTGTACGCAACACCTTTCCCGATATACGTTTGAATTGGCTCTAAATTAGTCGTTAGCATTTCTTTCTATGATAAAGATAAGAAAATTATGATTCGTGTACCGGTCAATAGTTTCCTCAGAAATAATCAAAACAATCTTTGTTCTAATCTTTTATGAAACATGTTCATTTGTCTTGCATTGAAACTTTGTCTTTAACCTTTACGAGCATTTATATTTTCTATAATCTAGTCTCAAGTTGAACATTAAGCTCGATAATGATGCGGGTAAATTACTTTTTCAACATTTCATGAAGTCATATGTTGGAGGGCAGGAAATACATAAGGTAATTACGTTTGACCCAGTGAGGTCTTACAAATGATTGGGAGCTTCCATTTGAACTTGAAGGATTGGAATTCCCTTTTTAGGGTCACACTCTGGATGAACGTATTTCAAGATCTGGGACATGACGAGAAAATACCTTCTATGAAATAGACAATATGTATAACTAGGAATCTTAAGCACTAAGAAATACCTCTTACAACAAAAGCATGTGCCTAAGCTGGTCTAATGCAACTTTTTAACCTTTCCCGATAGACGTTTGAATTGGCTCCTAAATAGTCGTTAGCATTTCTTTATATGATAAAGATAAGAAAATTATTTTTCGTGGTACTAGTCAATAGTTTCCTCCAGTAATCAAAACAATCTTTGTTCTAATCTTTTATGAAACCAGTTCATTTGTCTTCTGCATTGAAACTTTGTCTTTAACCTTTTTGAGCATTTATATTTTCTATAATCTAGTCTCAAGTTAGAACATTAAGCTCGATAATGATGCGGGTAAATTACTTTTTCAACATTTCATGAAGTCATATGTTGGAGGGCAGGAAATACATAAGGTAATTATATTTGACCTAGTGAGGTCTTACAAATGATTGGGAGCTTCCACAACACACTTCTAAACAAGTAAGTTAACATTCAGGATCATGCAAGTCATACTCGCAACTTCCAAATCATAGACAATGCATATAAGAGCATCATGTGAAAATTTATTCCATTTATTTTTCTTTTTCTTACGGTAAGAGGTTTAGTCAATTTCTAACACGCTTACTACCAATCTAGTCCTACCAACGAACCTCTTTTGATCACCAATTTAGGGTACCGGCTAAATTGGATTTCAAAACTTTAAGTTGCAAGGATGCGAGAGGGTTATGAGAAAAATCTTAAGCATCCTTTACTACAGTCTCACATAATCATGCAACAGTGTAATCATGGCATATCCATAAGGCATGAGAATCAAGATTTTATCATGATATATTTTAAACAAATTACATTGCTTACTAATGCATATAAGCATGTTCATACTCAAATACAACTATTTCCGTTAGACATATTTATTACTCTTATAAACCATGTCTTTTCTTTTTAACAAAAATGCATTTACCATGCATGTTCGCGTATAAAGATCATATATTAATTCTCCTTTTAAAATAACACACGCACCGGTACAAGTTATGTTTATACTTCAAAATCACAAATATATCTTACTCAAAATTTTAAATCATCAACGACATGATAAAATTCATATCATTAACAGTGTCGCATGTACACATGTATATCATGCAAATATGATATAAAATAACCAAGTATCATCATACATCTTCTCATATACTCTATGTAATTTCCGCTATTCATATAATGCATAAAACTCATGTAACTCATAATCATGCATATCGGTTAATCAAACGGCTAATATAGCGCATGAGATTTCGAAACTATTCGTACATGTTTATATCACAAAACCGAGAAGAAGTACGCATAAGAATTCCCTCGTGATAATTTTCTAAACAAGGGCAACTCTAACAAATAGCAAGGTTCGTATATTCACTATACTCGCCTAACAATACTTCCGTAGTAACTCAAGAGTAAAGAGGTATCATTCACTCTAGTACTCACAACCGTCAAAACTACGTGAAGTCCTTCATTACCTTAGTCCAAAATCTCGTATTCGTTAAAACACACACGAAATACTCTCGCGACAACGACACCTATTAGTCGCGACTTAGCGGTATTCTTGCTCGTAATAACCGCAATCCATCTCAAAACCACTAAGTATCGATCGTGCAATTCAAGCGCGTCCTACTCGCATAAAAATCACACAACAAAGTACCATTATTTTACTGTACACATATCTCTATAGAGCATACAAATTTAACGCACCACTAGTATTTACCACTAGTAGCATTAACACATATTCAATATTCACATATGTATAACATCGCCATCCATATAGGCTTACATAACCGTATTACTTTCTGCAATCGACTGTCTACCGACAAATCAAAATTTCAACCAAACCCGTAAACCAATCCCATACCGGGACATTCTCCTCAATAATATCCATAAATCGAGGAAAGCAAAAATAATTATATCTCAACACACAATGCAATGTATGTATTAATGCATATGAGTTACCGATACAACGTGCACTCATAATAGCGATAATAGCAACCACAATATCCGTATAATGAATTACCTCCTATCCAAGGTAGGTCTCAAAACTCCGCAGTGGCCGACCGCCACGCACGCAAACAACCTCAAACCCTAGCTCGTCTATAACCATTTCACTAAGGGTCACTAGACTGCTTATTAGCGCTCTTAGAGTCATTAATCCTCAATTTAAGGCAATCCATTCTAATGTGATCACCACCATCGACTAAACACTTGTCTATATTATTCCAACACCTACACTCGGTGTCCTATTTCTCAAACGAAATTTATATAATAAATTATCACCCTTTTCATCTATGATTTTAGGTAAAAGCATCACTCCGCTCACTAGTCCACGGATTTGCCTACACAGTTTCAGGAGGTACTAACTGTCCTCTAACCACATCATCAACCTTAATATTCCCTGAGGTCCTCTCTCAGTGCGTTCATAATATTTAACTTTTTCTCATAAATACGTCCACGGACCTCTCGAAAATCCGCAAGCTGTATCAGGATAAACTGCCTGTAATACCCCATCCTTAATCCTTAACTCTTTCACAATTTATGGAGTCTTCCTAGTCTCATCCGGTACTAAGTGTGCTACTCCAATGCATTAACTCTGTGATCTTCACTTAAATATTAATTCGCAATATCATCATATTTGCCACCAATTCTCCGGTGGACTCTCAATCATGGATATTACTAGTACCACCTTATACATATCAACATTGGTACCTCTACTAGTGCTAACCTCCATTCTAGTTCAAACATCTTAACATACTATAACTCTCGACGTTAAGATATAATAAATCACACAAAACCAACCCCCAAAGCCAAGGAACCTATCCCGGCTGAAAGCTAAATTTATAATCATAGCTCTGATACCAACTGTGACGACCCGACCCGGATCCCAAGACGAAATCCCAAGGTCGTGCCGCCAAGAATACAAATAACACTACACAAGTAGCAAATAATGGGTAGGGCCATAACGGCGATACACCGACAACTTAAAACACATGCGGAAGCAAATGAAATAAAACAGTGGCGCCCGAGCTAACAAGCTCAAACTACAACAACCAAAGAGATGATTAATCTCTCGGTCCAAAAATTCGACTCGCGTGCCGCAACATTGGGCACGTAGAACAAACTCCCTGTTATGCAATTCAATATATAGCATAAAATAAACCAAGTCATCGGCGAAGCTACGGCCGGAACCCAACATTACACTAAGTCTAAGACTCTAGTCTAACAACTCAACGGCTAAAAACATGCCGGAGTACAAACATAATATTTAACTAGCAATTTAACATGCTAACATAATCACCAATTAACCAAGCGCGACCAAAACCAGTCGACTACCAACAACATGAGTACTAACATTTATAAGTACTAACAACCAGAAAACATATGGAGATATAACCATAAATAAACATCCAGCACGACTTCTACTTGTCGGCTACCAAAAGAATAAGCTAAACAACATAATTACAAATAACACAATTCACATTTAGGTTGCTACCCCAACATGAAGTTTACATAACTTCATCTTTCCCAACGACCTCACCAAAAACAAATAAACTATCTAAGTAGCAACCTTGCCAGAAATAATACTTCATCAACGCAATCTTCTTGATTTACTTGGATCCGCACGCTCGGCTCGGATCTAGGGAAAACAACCAACAAATAAAAGTAAGTCACAAAGACTTAGTAAGTTACTAACCGTAACTTCCTATCATGGCATAATGCTCAATCATAAATTACATCATGCTATCGTCATGAAATAACTTTATATAAAATCATGTTATGGCATCCATGCTCAACATTAATAAAACATGTTATCATTGTAGTATAACATCTCACTAAAATCCATGTCAAGACAATTATATGCTTAACGATCATAATTCTTGTTATTGATATGACATAGCCTTCCGATGGGTTACATGTAAAGGCATATAAACTTAACAACAATAATTCCTGCTTTTAACAAAATGCCATATCCGAATAATATTCATGATAAAGCATATTAGCTTAACAACAGTAACTCATGTTATTGTTATAACATAGCCTTCCCATACTATTCATGTCAAGGCGTACAAACTTAACAATAATGCTGTAAAACCCTGAAATACTGCTTGCTTGTGATATGCATGAATTCATATATTTATAATCATGATGAATATGTTTATTTAGCTCCCGGTTATGTTTAAGAGTCAATAGCATGATCATTGACGTTGTTGGAGATGCATGTATGCATTTTTCTTTCGCGAGATGTGTTGAATCTCGGGTTTACGTTTTATGTGATTAACACATGGAAAATTGTTAGAAGGCATTTATAATATCACTAACATGCCTTGGTTATTGGTTAGATGCTTGTTGCATTGTTGGTTGGGTTGCTAGTTTGATTTTAGCGTTAACCCTTTTCAGTTTAACTTTTCCGGTCGTCGTTCGGGAGAGTTCTGCCTGGTTTCTTGGCATTGTTTTGATGGGGTTTGAGGCTTGATTACTTGGGTTATGGTTTGGAGGTTGTTAAGGTTGATTTATAGACCATTTTTGGCTTGGAAGGACTTGGGATTGAATGCGGGAGAGTCCGGGACCGAGCAAGGAAAGCAGAAATCATGGATTGCTGGAAACAAGGTGATGCGGTCGCATCACCCTTCTGCCAAGCGACCGCAAGGGTCCAATAACAGCTTACGGGATTTTGTTGTTCGGTTGTGCCTTTGTCGAACTTTTGGCCTATTAAACCCAACTTAAACCTATTCTAACCTCACTTAATTAGCCTAATACTAATCCTAATCACCTATTAAGAGAATTAGGGGGTAATTAGTGATTGATTAGTGGGAATTAATCCCTCATATAAAAGCAAACAGCCGCACTCTTCATTCATTCAGTCGATCAGTTTTGCGTCTTCTCCTTCGCGTCTTCTGCGAGCAGCCAAAGAAACTCGTGAGAGAGGGCTTTTGAGGAGTCGATTCTAGGGCTTCAAGAGGCTAAGCTTGGAAGCCATTGCTGGGAGTCTTCTTCTCCACCTAACCCGCAAGATTGAAGAGAGCGGAGTGGGAAGAAACGGCTTCTTCGTTGAGTTCGATTTTTTTGGGCAGTTTGTAGGGCTGAGAAATTGTAAGTTTCTACCTCTCTTCCCTTGATGTTTGAGCTCCATTGACCCTAGGGAAACAACCATTTGTGGTATTTGAGGTCAATGGAAGCCATTGTTAGGGTTATAGAATATGTATGAACCCTAGGTTTTCAATTGAATGCTAGAACTCGATTGGCCTATGTGAGACTATGATATTTGTAAAATTCATGCTCTAACTAGCCTAATGAACTTGTTTATGTTGATTGATAATGTGGATTAATGTTGGTTTGGATGAGATGCTTGGAGGGTGTCTTGCCTAATTTTGATTAGCTTGCAAAAATTAATGATGTGAGCATGATTAGAATGTTTTATATGTTTAGTAGAGCATATTAAACTATATTGTGTGAATTAATCATGAATTGGAAATTATTGGTTGGTATGGTGACTTGAATAAATTTATAACCAAGATGTTTAATTTGTTCTAAGTTACCTTGTTAATTATTGTGTGGGGTCTATGTGAGTTTATTGATCGTCGGGTTATGGTTTTGACGATAGATATGAACTTAGGGGGATGATGAAGCCTAAGCTTCTATTCCTTGAATTTTTGGAGAACTTAGATTTAACTCAACGGAGTTAACCTTTGGGTTAGTTTGAATCCTAGGAACTATGATTTTAAGTCCTACGGAATTTTGGGTAGAATTCATGGAGGTCGAGCCTCCAAGAAGTTTTAAGGTGTGTGAAGCACACTTGATTATGAGAGCTTATATGATTCTCGGTTGTGATGTTTATGCTAGTTGTGGATTAATTGCATGACTAGTTTGATGGTAGAGTGTTTACCTACTTGTTTTGAGCATATGAGTATATATTACTTGTGCTTGGGTCTTGAGTCCAGCTGGCGTCGATGCATTGAGTCTTTGGTGGGTCGATACATTGTTTTCACGAATTATGGGATTCGTGATTTCGATGTATCGTCGTGCCGGGTTGCACACACCCCTCCATCGATGGCCACGGTGGGGAAGTAGTTTATCTTAGTTGTAGTAATACACATGGCTTTGATAACTATGGAACTCGAGCGGAGACTGTCTCGGGGACGTCGATATCTACGAGAGGGATATCGAGGGCACATAAGGGTTTTGCACGTGTTTTTGCAGGAGCGACACGCGCGGAGGAATTTTGGTAATGGTATCATATCCCTTATATATATGAATTGCTTCACTAGTACTTAAGTGAATACGTGCTTAGTGAATTGGATATGATATGTTGATGGTTTGGTTTCTTACATGTTATACTTAATAGATAACATATTGATTAATGTTGTAAGCATAAATGCTATCACATGAATTTTATTGGAATATCGTTTTATGCCAAAGGTATAAATTATTATTGTTAAGACTTATATGCCTTAACATGGATTTTTTGGTAAGATGTTATACTATGATGATAACACATTTATTTAATGTTGAGCATGGATGCCATACATGATTCATTATGAGGTTATTTCATGACAATAGCATGATATAATTTATAATTGAGCATTATGCCATGGTAGGGAGTTATGGTTAGTAACTTACTAAGTCATTGTGACTTACTTTTATTTGTTGGTTGTTTTCCCTAGATCCGAGCCGAGCTAGCGGATCCAAGTAAACAGGAAGGTTACTTTGGCAAGGAAGTCTTTTGATCAAGGTTGCTTCTTAGGTGCTCATTTTGTTTTTGGTGAGGTCGTTGGGAAGATGAAGTTACATAAACTTCATGTTTTGGGTAGCAAACCTGTATGGATTTGTAATGTTGTAATTATGTGGTTAGACTATTCTTTTGGTAGCCGACCGGTGGTGGTTGTGCTTGATGTGTATATATGGTTGTATTTCCATATGCTTTATAGTTGTTAGTACATATAACTGTTAGCACTTATTTTGTTGGTAGCCGACTGGTTTTAGTCGTGCGTGGTTAGTTGGTGTTTATGTTTAGCATGTTAAATTGCTAGTTTAATATGATGTTGTTCTCCGGCATGTATTTAGCCGTTGAGTTGTTAGACTAGAGTCTTAGACTTAGTTTAATGTTGGGTTCCGGCCGTAGCTTCGCCGATGACTTGGTTTTTATTTTATGCTATATATTTGAATTGCATAACAGGGAGTTTGTTCTACGTGCCCAATGTTGCGGCACGCGAATCGAATTTTCGGACCAAGAGATTTATCATCTCTTTGGTTGTTTTAGTTTGAGCTTGTTAGCTCGGGCGCCACTGTTGTATTATAATTTGCTTCCGCGTATGTTTTAAGTTGTCGGTGTATCGTTGTTATGGCCCTACCCATTATTTGCTATTTGTGTGCTATTATTTGTTCCCCTGGTGGCACGACCTTGGGATTTCGTCTTGGGATCCGGGTCGGGTCGCCACAAATGCTTAATACCTTTGGCATAAAACCACATTCCAATAATACTCATGTGATAGCATACATGCTTACAACATTAATCAACATGTTATCTATTAAGTATAACATGTAAGAAACCAAAACAAACATCATATCATATCCAATTCACCAAGCACGTTATTCACTTAAGCACTTGTGAAACAATTCATGTATAAGGGATATGATACCATTACCCAAATTCCTCCGCGCGTGTCGCTCCTGCAAAAACACGTGCAAAACCTTTATGTGCCCTCGATATCCCTCTCGTAGATATCGGCGTCCCGAGCGATCTCCGCTCGAGTTCCATAGTTATCAAAGTCATGTGTATTACTACAACTAAGATAAACTACTTCCCCACCGTGGCCATCGATGGAGGGGTGTGTGCAAACCCGGCACGGCGATCCATCGCGATCACGAACCTCACAGTTCGTGAAGACGATGTATCGTCCCACCAAAACTCAACCAAAAATTTGGACTCAAAACCCAAGCACAAGTAATATATACTCATATGCTCAAACAAGTAGGTAAACACTCTACTATCAAACTAGTCATGCAATTCATCCACAACTAGCATAAACATCACAACCGAGAATCATATAAGCTCTCATAATCAAGTGTGCTTCACACACTTCAAAACTTCTTGGAGGCTCGACCTCCATGAATTCTACCCAAAATTCCGTAGGACTTAAAATTATAGTTCCTAGGATTCATACTAACCCAAAGGTTAACTCCGTTGAGTTCAATCTAAGTTTTCCGAAAATTCAAGGAATAGAAGCTTAGGCTTCATCATCCCCCTATATTCATAACTATCGCCCGAAACCATAATCCCAATGTTCAATATACTCATATAAACCCAACAAACTAATTAACAATGCAACTTAGAATAATTTAGCCATCTTGTGCATAATATCATCCAAGTCATCATACCAATCATAACATTCAATTCATGATTAAAATTCACCACATGGTTCAATATGTTCTATTAAGCTTGTAAAACATATTAATCAAGCTAACATCATTAGATTGCAAGCTAAAACCAAATTAGGGCAAATCACCCTCCAAGCATCTCAACCAAACCAATTTCAATACTCATGGATAATCAACACAACTAAGTTCAATAAACTCCACTAAACATGTATAACATGCTAATTAGGCTTACCATCATCTTTAACAAGCCAAATACAATTTGGGGAAAATCCCCTTCCAAGTATCTTTGTCATTCAAGCTCAATACACATAATCAATTCATATAGCAAAGTTTAGTATACTCTATTAAGCATATAAAACATATTAATCAAGCTCACATCATCCATTTGCAAGCTAAAACAAAATTAGGGCAAGGCACCCCCCAAGAATCTCAACCAAACCAACATCAATCTTCATGAAAAATCAACATAATCAAGTTCAATAGGCAATTTAGAACATGAATTTCACATAGACATGGTCTCACATAGGCCAATCAAGCTCTAACATAAACTTGAAATCCTAGGGTTCATACATTTCTAGAAACCCTAACAATGGCTTCCATTGACCCAAATAGCACACATGGTTGATTCCCTAGGGTCAATGGAGCCTAAAAAGAGGGAGAAGAAAGGTAGAAACTTACCAAAGCTTAGCCCTAACAATGGTGAAAATTCGTGCCCTAGAGATGATGTCTCCTCTTCATCTCCTTCTTCAAGTTTGTAGGAAGAATGGGGAAGATGAAGCCCTAGCTATGGCTTCCAAGCTTGGTCCCTTTGAAACCCTTGAATCAACACTCTCAAGCCCTCTCTCAAGCTCCCTGTTGAGAGCTCCCAGAATTCGCAAGAAGAGAAGAAGAGGGAGTCAAAGTTTCTGCTGGCCGAAATATGGAGAGAATGAGCGGCAGATTGGGGTTTTATATGGGGGATTAGATCACTAATTACCTCACTAATTAACCCCTAAATCTCCTATTAGATGTTAGGATTAGTTTAGGTTAAGTAATTGGGTCAAGGAGTGGCTTAAAAATGGGTTAATTGGTCAAACATTCGGACAGCACACAAGCAGGGACAAAATCCCGACTTTCTGGAAAACAGACCTTGCGGTCGCTTGGAGCATGGGTGATGCGACCGCATCACCCCCTATTTCAGCAATTAGGGTTTTGTTCAATCCTTGCTCGATCCCGGCCTCTCCCGCGTGCGTTCTCGAGTCCTTCCAAGCCAAAATTGGTCTACTATTCAACCTTAATATCCTCTAATCTATAACCAAAGGATTCAAGTCTCCAACCTCATCAAAACAGGGCCAAGAACTCAGGCAGAACTCGCCCGAACGACGACCGGAAAAGTGAAACTAAAAAGGGTTTTCGCTAGAATCCAACTAGCAACCAAACCGTCGATGCAACTAGCATCTAACAAACATCCAAGGCATGTAAATGATGTTTTGAATGCCTTCTAACAAATAACCATGAAGTTACAACATAAAACATAAACCCGAGATTCAAAGCATCTCGCGAAAGAAAAGTGCATACATGCATCTCAAACGACGTCAACGATCATGCTATTGACTCTAAACATATACGGGAGCTAAATGAACATGTTTATGATGATTATCAATGTATGAATCCATGCATAACACAATCAAGCAACATTTTAGGGTTTTACATTCTCCCCTACTTTAAGGAATTTAGCCCCTAAATTCTTACCGTAGTCATCAAACAAATGAGGATATTTCTCTCGCATCTCCAACTCGGTCTCCCAAGTTGCTTCCTTGATCTCATGATTCTTCCAAAGAACTTTCACCAATGGAATTTTCTTGCTCCTCAAAACTTGCTCTTTCATGTCAAGTATTTTCACCGACTGCTCAACATAAGACAAGTCCGGCTAAAAAGTAATCTCCTCATACTCAAGAACACGGGAATCATCCTTAAGATATTTCCGGAGCATAGACACATGAAACACATTATGAATCTCCGACAAAGACGGCGGTAAAGCCACCCTGTAAGCCAAATCTCTTGGTACCCCTTCTAGGCGATACCTTAAGAAACACAAGGTCTCCAACCTGAAATTCCAAATCTCTCCTTCTATTATCCGTATAACTTTTCTGTTGACTTTGAGCGGTGAGCGATCTATCCCGAATTAATTTCACACTCTCAACTGACTGCTGGACAATCTCTGAACCCCATAATCTTGCCAAGCCTGCCAAAACCTCGATGTAAACCTCGGATCCTAGTCCGAAACAATACTAACTGGAACCCCGTGCAATCTAACAATCTCCTGCACATAAAATGCCGCTAACGGACTCAATGAATATGTAAATCGCAATCGAATAAAATGAGCCGACTTCGTGAGTCGATCAATATAACCCAAAGCGGCATCAAAACTTTTGCAGTGCGAACACCCGAAACAAAATCCATCGTAACATGTTCCCATTTCCACTCGGAATATCCAACGGTTGTAACAACCCCGCGAGGTCTTTGGTGTTCGCCTTCACTGCCGACAAGTTGAGACACCTCGACACACGATCTGCTATTTGTCGCTTCACATCATCAACTGAAGGAACACAAACTCTACTCTCGGAAGTCAAAAACCCATCTTGGTTCATCGCGAACTCATACTCGTAATTCCCACTCGAACCACAAACCTAGACTCAGTCTCCGAGTCTACTATCTTACAAATCAACCAAGGAGGCAAAAACCAAACTACCAAAAATCCCACATTCACAAGTTCAAAAATTTTCAATAACCATAATACCAAGCACTTTAGGTTGAAAATATCTTGACTCATACTTGAGTCGCATAGCATTCACAAATTCCATGACTAATTAATTAAGCATGTGAATTCCAAATATATCCTCGGAGCGTATTCAAAGACTTTATAAACATAAGTCTCCCGAAACTATTTGCTTCGGAGCTACAACATGAAATATAAATACAAGAATTCTAAATCATGAGAGGTAAAGATAGCTGATAGAGCAATTCGTAACTTAAGGAAGAGTGTTCCACAACACACTTCTAAAACAAGTAAGTTAACATTCAGGATCATGCAAGTCATGCTCGCAACTTCCAAATCATAGACAATGCATATAAGAGCATCATGTGAAAATTTATTCCATTTATTTTCCTTTTCTTACGGTAAGAGGTTTAGTCAATTTCTAACACGCTTACTACCAATCCTAGTCCACCAACGAACCTCTTTTGATCACCAATTTAGGGTGCCGGCTAAATTGGATTTCAAAAACTTTCGTTACAAGGATCTGAGGGTTATGAGAAAAATCTTAAGCATCCTTTACTACAGTCTCACATAATCATGCAACAGTGTAATCATGGCATATCCATAAGGCATGAGAATCAAGATTTTATCATGCTATACTTTAAACAAATTACATTGCTTACTAATGCATATAAGCATGTTCATACTCAAATACAACTATTTCCGTTAGACATATTCATTACTCTTATAAACCATGTCTTTTCTTTTTAACAAAATGCATTTACCATGCATGTTCGCGTATAAAGATCATATATTAATTCTCCTTTTAAAATAACACACGCACCGGTACAAGTTATGTTTATACTTCAAAATCACAAATATATCTTACTCAAAATTTTAAATCATCAACGACATGATAAAATTCATATATTAACATTATGTCGCATGTACACATGTATATCATGCAAATATGATATAAAATAACCAAGTATCATCATACATCTTCTCATATACTCTATGTAATTTCCGCTATTCATATAATGCATAAAACTCATGTAACTCATAATCATGCATATCGGTTAATCAAAGCGGCTAATATAGCGCATGAGATTTGAAACTATTCGTACATGTTTATATCACAAAACCGAGAAGAAATGCGCATAAGAATTCCCTCGTGATAATTTTTCTAAACAAGGGCAACTCTAACAAATAGCAAGGTTCGTATATTCACTATACTCGCCTAACAATACTTCGTAGTAACTCAAGAGTAAAGAGGTATCATTCACTCTAGTACTCACAAGTCAAAACTACGTGAAGTCCTTCATTACCTTAGTCCAAAATCTCGTATTCGTTAAAACACACACGAAATACTCTCGCGCGACAACGACACCCTATTAGTCGCGACTTAGCGGTATTCTTGCTCGTAATAACCGTAATCCATCTCAAAACCACTAAGTATCGATCGTGCAATTCAAGCGCGTCCTACTCGCATAAAAATCACACAACAAAGTACCATTATTTTACTGTACACATATCTCTATAGAGCATACAAATTTAACGCACCACTAGTATTTACCACTAGTAGCATTAACACATATTCAATATTCACATATGTATAACATCGCCATCCATATAGGCTTACATAACCGTATTACTTTACTGCAATCGACTGTCTACCGACAAATCAAAATTTCAACCAAACCCGTAAACCAATCCCATACCGGGACATCCTCCTCAATAATATCCATAAATCGAGGAAAGCAAAAATAATTATATCTCAACACACAATGCAATGTATGTATTAATGCATATGAGTTACCGATACAACGTGCACTCATAATAGCGATAATAGCAACCACAATATCCGTATAATGAATTACCTCCTATCCAAGGTAGGTCTCAAAACTCCGCAGTGGCCGACCGCCACGCACGCAAACAACCTCAAACCCTAGCTCGTCTATAACCATTTCACTAAGGGTCACTAGACTGCTTATTAGCGCTCTTAGAGTCATTAATCCTCAATTTAAGGCAATCCATTCTAATGTGATCACCACCATCGACTAAACACTTGTCTATATTGTTCCAACACCTACACTCGGTGTCCTATTTCTCAAACGAAATTTATATAATAAATTATCACCCTTTTCATCTATGATTTTAGGTAAAAGCATCACTCCGCTTACTAGTCCACGGATTTGCCTACACAGTTTCAGGAGGTACTAACTGTCCTCTAACCACATCATCAACCTTAATATTCCCTGAGGTCCTCTCTCGGTGCGTTCATAATATTTAACTTTTTCTCATAAATACATCCACGCCTCTCGAAAATCCATAAGGCGTATCGGGATAAACCGCTGTAATACCCCATCCTTAATCCTTAACTCTTTCACAATTTATGGAGTCTTCCTAGTCTCATCCGGTACTAAGTGTGCTACTCCAATGCATTAACTCTGTGATCTTCACTTAAATATTAATTCACAATATCATCATATTTGCCACCAATTCTCCGGTGGACTCTCAATCATGGATATTACTAGTACCACCTTATACATATCAACATTGGCACCTCTACTAGTGCTAACCTCCATTCTAGTTCAAACATCTTAACATACTATAACTCTCGACGTTAAGATATAATAAATCACACAAAACCAACCCCCAAAGCCAAGGAACCTATCCCGGCTGAAAGCTAAATTTATAATCATAGCTCTGATACCAACTGTGACGACCCGACCCGGATCCCAAGACGAAATCCCAAGGTCGTGCCGCCAAGAATACAAATAACAATACACAAGTAGCAAATAATGGGTAGGGCCATAACGGCGATACACCGACAACTTAAAACACATGCGGAAGCAAATGAAATAAAAACAGTGGCGCCAGAGCTAACAAGCTCAAACTAAAACAACCAAAGAGATGATTAATCTCTCGGTCCAAAAATTCGACTCGCGTGCAACATTGGGCACGTAGAACAAACTCCCTGTTATGCAATTCAATATATAGCATAAAATAAACCAAGTCATCGGCGAAGCTACGGCCGGAACCCAACATTACACTAAGTCTAAGACTCTAGTCTAACAACTCAACGGCTAAAAACATGCCGGAGTACAAACATAATATTTAACTAGCAATTTAACATGCTAACATAATCACCAATTAACCAAGCGCGACCAAAACCGATCGGCTACCAACAACATGAGTACTAACATTTATAAGTACTAACAACGAGAAAACATATGGAGATATAACCATAAATAAACATCGGCCACGACTTCTACTTGTCGGCTACCAAAAGAATAAGCTAAACAACATAATTACAAATAACACAATTCACATTTAGGTTGCTACCCCAACATGAAGTTTACATAACTTCATCTTTCCCAACGACCTCACCAAAAACAAATAAACTATCTAAGTAGCAACCTTGCCAGAAATAATACTTCATCAACGCAATCTTCTTGATTTACTTGGATCCGCACGCTCGGCTCGGATCTAGGGAAAACAACCAACAAATAAAAGTAAGTCACAAAGACTTAGTAAGTTACTAACCGTAACTTCCTATCATGGCATAATGCTCAATCATAAATTACATCATGCTATCGTCATGAAATAACCTTATATAAAAATCATGTTATGGCATCCATGCTCAACATTAATAAAACATGTTATCATTGTAGTATAACATCTCACTAAAATCCATGTCAAGACAATTATATGCTTAACGATCATAATTCTTGTTATTGATATAACATAGCCTTCCGATGGGTTACATGTCAAGGCATATAAACTTAACAACAATAATTCACGCTTTTAACATAATGCCATATCCGAATAATATTCATGATAAAGCATATTAACTTAACAACAGTAATTCATGTTATTGTTATAACATAGCCTTCCCATAATATTCATGTCAAGGCGTACAAACTTAACAATAATGATTAATACCTTTGGCATAAAACCACATTCCAATAATACTCATGTGATAGCATACATGCTTAACAACATCAATCAATATGTTATCTATTAAGTATAACATTAAAGAAACCAAAACAAGCATCATATCATATCCATTCACCAAGCACGTTATTCACTTAAGCACTTGTGAAACAATTCATGTATAAGGGATATGATACCATTACCCAAATTCCTCCGCGCATGTCGCTCACGCAAAACACGTGCAAAACCTTTATGTGCCCTCGATATCCTCTCGTAGATATCGACGCCCTCGAGACGCTCTCCGCCGAGTTCCATAGTTATCAAAGTCATGTGTATTACTACAACTAAGATAAACTACTTCCCCACCGTGGCCATCGATGGAGGGGTGTGTGCAAACCCGACGGCGATCCATCGCGATCACGAATCTCACAATTCGTGAGACGATGTATCGCCCCACCAAAACTCAACCAAACCGACTCACCGGACTCAAAACCCAAGCACAAGTAATATATACTCATATGCTCAAAACAAGTAGGTAAACACTCTACTATCAAACTAGTCATGCAATTCATCCACAACTAGCATAAACATCACAACCGAGAATCATATAAGTTTCATAATCAAGAATTATGTGCTTCACACACTTCAAAACTTAGGCTCGACCTCCATGAATTCTACCCAAAATTCGTACTTTCTTTCTTTGGCTTTTCTTCATTTTACAGTGTAAGCTCATTGCTATTCGAAAAGTTGGTCCGAGAAGCTTCCTCATATATATATAAGAAAGTCTTTTTCTATCTTTCTTCTTTCTATATTCCACGATTTATGTATTTGTATGGGGAATCAGAGACTAGACCCGGTGGCAAATCCCATCTCAAATAAGGATCAAAAATCTACATCATCGGAGTGGAGTGGAATAGGGCGGATATGAAAGGTCATAATAGATCATAACTCAAGAGGGAATTCCATCCAGCCAATAGAATTAAGCCTCGGGCTTTCCAACTTTGAGATTCTACCCAAAATTCCGTGACTTAAAATTATAGTTCCTAGGATTCATACTAACCCAAAGGTTAACTCCGTTGAGTTCAATCTAAGTTTTCCGAAAATTCAAGGATTAGAAGCTTAGGCTTCATCAACCCCTATGTTCATAACTATCGCCCAAAACCACAATCCCAATGTTCAATATACTCATATAAACCCAACAAACTAATTAACAATGCAACTTAGAATAATTTAGCCATCTTGTGCATAATATCATCCAAGTCATCATACCAATCATAACGTTCAATTCATGATTTAAAATTCACCACATGGTTCAATATGTTCTATTAAGCTTGTAAAACATATTAATCAAGCTAACATCATTAGATTGCAAGCTAAAACCAAATTAGGGCAAATCACCCTCCAAGCATCTCAACCAAACCAATTTCAATACTCATGGCTAATCAACACAACTAAGTTCAATAAACTCCACTAAACATGTATAACATGCTAATTAGGCTTACCATCATCTTTAACAAGCCAAATACAATTTGGGGAAAATCCCCTTCCAAGCATCTTTGTCATCCAAGCTCAATACCCATAATCAATTCATATAGCAAAGTTTAATATACTCTATTAAGCATATAAAACACATTAATCAAGCTTACATCATCAATTTGCAAGCTAAAACAAAATTAGGGCAAGGCACCCTCCAAGAATCTCAACCAAACCAACATCAATCTTCATGAAAAATCAACATAATCAAGTTCAATAGGCAATTTAGAACATGAATTTCACATAGACATGGTCTCACATAGGCCAATCAAGCTCTAACATAAACTTGAAATCCTAGGGTTCATACATTTCTAGAAACCCTAACAATGGCTTCCATTGACCCACATAGCACACATGGTTGATTCCCTAGGGTCAATGGAGCCTAAAAAGAAGGGGAAGAAAGGTAGAAACTTACCAAAACTTAGCCCTAACAATGCAGAAATTCGTGCCCTAGAGATGATGTCTTCTCTTCATCTCCTTCTTCAAGTTTGTAGGTGAAATGGGGAAGAATGAAGACTCCATTAATGGCCTCCAAGCTCAGCCCTTCAAGACCCACGAATCTCCTCTTCAAGCTCTCTCAAGCCCCTTGAGTGCTCCTAAGTTGCAAGAAGAGAGAAGGGGAAGAAACTTTCGCCTTGGCCGAAATGAAGAGGAATGCGGCATTCAGGGGTTTTATATGGGGGATTAACTTACTAATTACCCCACTAATCAACTCCTAAATCTCCTAATAGATGTTAGGATTAGTTTAGGTTAAGTAATTGGGTCAAGGTGTGGTTTAAAATGGGTTTGAGAGGTCAAAATTCGACAAAGACATAAAAGAGTCAAAATCCGCATTCTCAACCGACCCATGCGGTCGCATGGAGCATGGGTGATGCGACCGCATCACCCCTATTTCAGCATTTAGGGTTTTTGTCCAATCCTTGCTCGATCCCGGCCTCTCCCAAGCGTGCTCGAGTCTAAATGCTTCGAAATGGCTCACAATTGAACCCTTAAAGTCCTCAAACATTAAACTAGTCCATCCAAGTCTCAAACCAATTTTAAAGTAGGTCTAGACTCTCATAAACAACACGAAACAACCGGGGCAAAACCGACGCAAGAGGCGTAACTACTTGCTATCTAAACGTCGAATGAAACCACAAACCGACGGGTAATAACCCATGATTGTAAACACCTATTAGGGCTAAAAAATAGGCCTGAATGCCTCTCGATGATGCTCAACAGATAGGGGAAATAGGCTCGAAAGACGAGACGCTCGCCTGCTCCATCTCAAACTACGCGATAAGGAGAATTGCTATTCTCGAGGCGTCAAAACTTCACGAGACTTATGGAATACATCCAATTAGAAGTCTAACACATCTAAACATGTTATTTAATCATCATGTAAAGATCTGGGACCAAATCGAGGTCGAAACACAAACCCGCATAAACTCTCAATCGCCGCATTTCGACTATCGTCGGGTTACGACTTTTGACTTTAACAAGTCAACCACTAAATGACATCTCCTAAAGTGTTTTAGTCTTAATGTGGTCTCTCATACACATTTAGACTCTCTCACAACCAAACAAGCGATCAACCGAAGAAGAGATGCGAGCATTGCACGCAATTCAAGCTAACAGGGAATCGGGATCTTACAATCCTTCACTACAGTCTCACATAATCATGCAACAGTTTAAACATGTCATAATCATTAAGCAAGGATAATCATGATCTCATCTTGCAATACTCTAAACAGGTTACCTTGATTTTTAATGCACATAAGCATGTTCATACTCAAATACAACTATATCCGTTAAGCATATTTATTACTCTTGTAAACCATATATTTACTTTTAACAAGGTGCATCTACCATGCATACTCATATATAGAAGCCATATATTAATTCTCATTTTGAAAACAATACATGCACCGGTACTAGGCATGTCGATACTTCATAATCAACAAATATATTTTACTCGTAATTTAATCATCAACAAAATGATAAAATTCCTATCGTTAGCAGTGCCGCATGTATGCACGTATATCATGCAAATACGATATGAAATCACCAAGTATCACCATACTTCAACTCATATACTCCATGTAATTCATGCAACTCATATAATCCTCATAATTCATATAACTCTTAGCCATGCATACGACACAATCAAGCAACTACTATGTCATGTGTAATTACTAATCCAATCATACATTCTCATCAAATTCCAACTTGATAATTTTCTATACAATGGCAATTCTAACAAATTACAAGGTTTGTATATCCACTATACTCGCCTAACAACATTTTTACAACAAATCCAAGGAAAAGAGATAATATTCACTCTAGTACCCGCAATCATCAAAACTCCATATAGTCTATCATTACCTTAACCCAAAAATCTCATCTTCAACAAAACACACACGAAATACCCTCGTGCGGCAACGACACTCTATTAGTCGCAATTAAACGGTATACCCATCCGTAATAATCTTAACGCATCCCATAACCACCAAGTTATCACCCGTGCGATTCAAGCGTATCCTACTCGCATAAAAATCACACAATAATGTATAATCATATTACTTATAACATTACACATATCTCTATAGAGTATACAAGTTCAACACACCACTAGTTAATACTACTAGTAAACATTGTCACATATTCAATATTCATATATTTATAACATCGCCATCTATATAGGCTTACCTAACCATATTACTATACTGCAATCGACTGTCTATCGACAAATCAAAATTTCAACCAAAACCGTAAACCAATCGCATACCGGGATATCCCCTCAATCATATCAATAAACTGGGGAAAGCAAAAATCAACAAATCTCAACACACAATGCAATGTATGTATGAATGCATATGAGCTACCGATACAACGTGCACTCACAATAACGGTAATAACAACCATAATATCCGTATAAGGAATTACCTCCTACCCAGGGTACGTCTCAAAACTCCGCAATGGCCAACCGCCACGTGCCCACACAACCTCAAACTCTAGGTCGTTTGTAACCACCTCACTAAGAGTCACTAGACCACTCATTATCACTCCTAGAGTCGTTAATCCTCAACTTAAGGCAATCCTTTCTAATGTGATCACCACCACAAACTAAACACTTTTCTATATTGCTCCAACACCTACGCTTGGTGTCTCATTTCCCAAACAAAATTTATACAACAATTTATCACCTCTTCGTCTATGACTTTAGCTAAAAGCATCACTCCGCTTACTAGTCTACGGATTTACCTACACAACTTTATGAGGTGCTAACTGTCCTCTAAACACATCATCATCCTTAACATTCCCCGAGGTCCTCTCTCGGGTGCATTCTTTAATATCTAACCCTTTTCTCAAAAGTATAGTCCACAGCCCCTCGAAAATCCGCAAGCTGTAATAAAATAAATTGCCTATAATACTCTATCCTTAATCCTTAACTCTTTCACGATTCATGGAGTCTTCCTAGTCTCATTCGGTACTAAGTTCTCTACTCTACTGAGCTAACTCCATGAACATCACTAAATATCGAACCACAATCTCATAATATTTGTCACCAATTCTCCGGTGGGTTTCCAATCATGGATATTACTAGTAACACCTTATACTCACCAACACCGGCACCTCTACTAGTGCTAACACCCATTCTAGTTTCAAACATCTTAACATACTATAACTCTCGACGTTAAGATATAACAAATCACACAAAACCAATCCCCAAACTAGGCCAAGGAACCTATCCTGGCAGACAGCTAACCAGTAGCTCTGATACCAACTATGACGACCCGACCTGGATCCCAATACGAGACACCAAGGTCGTGCCGTCAGAATACACAAATAGCAAGCAATGGGTAAGGCCATAACGGCGATACACCAACGACTCAACAAATGCGGAAGCGAATAACTTAAATGGACCCGAACTAACAAGCTCCGAAACACAAAACAACCAAAGAGAGTAAATCTCTCGACCCAAAAATTTGACGCACTTGACGCAACATTGGGCACGTACTACAAACTCCCTATAACAAATTTATAAACAATATTTTAACCAAGTCATCGGCGACGTTACAGCCGGAACCCAACATTGAACTAAGTCCACAACTCTAGTCTACACACTCAACGGCTAAACATGCCGGAGTACAACAATCAACAATAATATTAATAACTTGAGGAGAATAAAATATGTAATTAAATAACATGGCTCGACTAACATTTGTCGGCTCACAAAAACCAAGTACTAATTAAACAATACAAGAACATGAACCAATCAAAACGCAACTTTACTACCCATAGTGATATATATATATATATATATATATATATATATATATATATATATATATATATATATATATATATTTTAGAGAAGCATGGGCGGCACCCTGCGGAATTTTATTAAATAAGAGTAAAACATACAAACTTGAGGGGGACAACCAGCCTTGCCCTTATATAGTGAAGTCTATATAACTTCACTTCCCAAACGTCCTTTCCAATAAACTAAGGCTACAAAAATAAATTAAAGTAGCAACCTTCACAAAAATTACACTTCTATCGTAGGCTCGGCGGTTTCCTTCGAATTACTAGCTCGGCTCGAATCTAAGGAAAACAAAGCAAACGAGTAAGTCATAATGACTTAGTAAGCTACTAAAGATGCAATGTCATGGCATGACATTATGCTCAAATAAAACATGTACATCTCATGTCATACTTATAATATGTCATGTCATGGTATGATTCTCAACATAAACCCACTTTTCATTCGTAGCCACATAGAACATAATTCTTCATAATTCATCATAAATTAAATCATATCAAATAGATTATGATTCTAAATTCCAAAATGTGTAGCATTTTATTTCCACATCTTAACTTATCATCAAGCCACATAACCCAATCATATTATGAGTCTCATAGATCTTCATTTAACACAACTTATATAATAATTCATATATGGGAGACTACTGTTTCCATTCTAATCATACATAACATGTTATATTTTTAGTATAACATCATATCATGAAAATCATCATTTCATTAGCATGTTACATTTCTATTATAACATCTCATCAAGTAATCATCATCTCATGTAAATCTTATCATAACCACGTAGCACAACAATTCATATACGTGCTCGTAAAATAAATCACATAAGAGAGAGAAGATGATTTTCCTTTTCGTTTCCAGCGTGTAACTCCTGCGGAAACAAACGTGTCCTCGATAACCCTTTCGTGGCATCGACGTCCCCGAAACAATCCTTGTTCGGGTTCCATAGCTATCAAAGTCATGTGTATTACTCTAACTAAGATCAGCTACTTCCCCACCGTGGCCATCGATGGAGGGGTGTGTGCAAACCTGACGCGGCGATCAATTGCGATCACGAATCCCACAATTTGTGAAGACAATGCATCGTCCCGCCAAAACTCAAACCAAAAACCGCCAGCTGGACTCAAACACAAGCACATGTAATATATACTCGCATGCTCATCCAAAGGAAAAGTACAACACACTGCACTAATCCAATCAAGTAGATATTTACTTTTAACTCACATAATTATGCATTTCTATGCTAACTAACACATAAATATCTTAGAGCGATAATATCAAGTCTCTAATACCCAAGTGTTCTTCATACACTTGAAAACGCTTGGAGGCTTGACCTCCATCAAAACTACCCCAATTCCGTAGGATCTTAATATGTGATTCACTATATTCATATTAGTCCAATAATCGACTCCATTGAGTCATTTCTACTATTTTCAAATTTGAAGGCATAGAAGATATTTGCATCATAGCCCTCCTATTATTCATTTAACTATTATTCATGGCTAAGTTCTTAAGGTTAGCAACATTGTGCAACCCCATAATCCATACTTACCCAACAAAACCCCAAGACATGGTTCATAGGTCAACACTTAGCATTTGAAGTCAACCATCAAATTTCAAGCATGTATCTCAAGATAGCATTTAATCAAGCATGCCTTCATTCAAAATATCAACTTATGTAAGCAAGATGTAAATTCATCTAGCATGTTCATAACCATCATGTAAATTCATCTAACATGTTCATAACCTTCAATTCATGAATCATAGTTGACCAACATACTCTTATATGCATAATAGTCAACTCAACCCAATAAAGTCAAATCTTACATTTTATTCATGTAATCCATAATAATAATTCATTATACATGCTCATAACCAAAATTCATGAATTAGATAGTAACATACTCTTATATGTATGAAAGTCAACTCCATTATTAAAAGTCAAATGAAACATTCAAACATGTAATCCATTGTGAAAATTCATCTTTCATGCTCACAACTGAAATTAGAGGTTCAACAAGTATACTTCCAAACTCCCAAACATATATCCTTGTACGATTCTAACAATTCATAATATCCCATAAAACCCAAAAATCATACATATCATCAATAACCTATTTACTTTATCAACATATAACCAAACCCTAGGTTTTTAGGGAATCATATATCCATCATACCCAAGTCCAAAATTACCAATTGAAACTTAATAACATGCTTCATTAAACATAGAAATCAACCTACTCATGCTTCTACCAAGTTCACTCACCAAAAATCCAAAAATCAAAATAAAATCACATATAACATACATGTGTAGTCATTGACCTCAAATAGCAAGCATCTTTGTTTTCCTTAGGGTCAATGAGCACAAAATCAATGGAAGAGGGAGTCTAGTAGCTTACCTAGCTTGAGTGAAAACTCAAGAGAATCGAAATCCGAACGGTGAAGTCGTTCTACTCGTCGAATACGTCAAGAATCTGAAGTTTGGAGGCGATCTAACGGTCGGATCTCCATGGATTTGAGGAGGAAGAAGCTAGGGCTTCAAAGCCCCCATGTCTCCCAACTCTTTCTCACTCTATACGGTTGATGAAGAAGGGAAGAAATGGCTGAAATTCTACAAAGGATTAAGCCTTTATACTTCCACAACTAAAGAGGCACAAATGAGATTTCCATGGGTACAATTAGTGATTGTTAGTTGTAATTATACCCTAATAAAACTTTAATTAACTCCCCAAACATGTTAGGACATCATTAGGACTAAGTATGGGTGTTAGGAAGGGTTTAGAGGGGGGGTTTAGTGAAGGTAGAATAGGAATTGCACTTCAAAACATCAAAACAGGGAACAATCTGTCTGAAGCACCATGCGCTCGCATGGTGCTTCTAGAATGCGACCGCTTCAAGGCATTTTATGCCCTTGGTGAGTTTCTGTAATCTTCATTTGCGTCAGGTCGTTCCCGCATGCAACCGCAAGCCTTAAAGCTTCGAAACGACCTATAATTCAACCCTTAAAGTCCTCAAACACTTGGCTAAACCACACAAGTCTCAAATCACTTTCAAAGTAGGTCTAAACTCCCATAAACAACACCCCAAACAATTCAGAGCGAAACCGACGCAAGTTACAACAACGCGCTAACGAAACGACGAATGAAACCACAAACCGACAGGCAACAACCCAAGATTATAAACACTTCAAAAGGCTATTAAATAAGCCTGAACGATCCTCAGATGATTAACAAAAGATAGGAGAAATGAGCTCCCGAAGGACGAGACGATCACCCGGCTCAATCTCAAACTACGCGATAAGAAGAATTGCTATCCTCGAAGCGTCAAAACTTCACGAGACTTAAGGAATACATCCAAATAGAAGTCTAACACATCTAAACATGTTAATCAATCATCATGTAAAGATCTAGGACCAAATTGAGGTCAGGAACACAAAACGCAAGCGAACTCTCAATCGCGTCGCATTTTGACTATTGTCGGGTTACGACTTGTGACTTTAGCAAGTCAACAACTATATGGCATCTCTTAAAAGTATTTTGGTCTTAATTGTGATCTCTCATACACATCTAGACTCTCTCACCAACCAAACAAGCGATCAACAAGGGAAGAAGTGCGAGCATTGCACGCAATTTAAGCTAACCGGGAATTAGGGTCTTACAACTTCTTTCCCACATCTCTCTCTACACCCCACCTAATTACCCATTTTAACCTTCCTAACCTAAGCAATCTATCTATTTTCCTCCCTCCCTCTGCAAGCCGAGCAACCTGAGTGCTCTCCTTCCTCTCTTCTTCGTCTTCGTTGTCCATCTATCTCTCTTCTTCCTTCTACAAGCGAGCGATCTGCTCTCAATTCACTCTTCTCCATTGTCAGCTGCCAGGTCAAGTCGGAGCCAACTACCGTCGTCGTCAACTGCCTATCCAAGCGATGTCGCTCCAGTAAGTAACTACCCCCGCCATCGCCCTTTAGTCTAGTTGTCTTCTTCATCGTCGGTCACCTCCAATTTAGGGAAAATCCCAAATCGGACCAGCAACTCCGTCCATCCCCAGATCCAGGTATATATCAACTTGGAGCCCTGTTTCTCTCGATCTCCTACCATCTCCGATGTCGTTATCTCACACTGGTCAAACACAAATGAGAGTGTTCGTCTCATGGTGGCCGAACCAACCTCAGCCATTTCATCACGCCATGGCCGAACAATATCAGAGTCTAGGAGGTGGGCTTTTAGGTATTTTCACTTGATGACATTTGCGTAATATTTTTAAGTGGGGTGTAGAAATAGGGAATTGGGGCGTGGTTATCCTCACTCTTAGTTTATTCTTGGGTTAGTATCCCATTAGTCCCTAAACTTTGCCCAAATCCATCATTAGTCCCCCAACTTCAAAAAGTATCACCACTGACCAAATAAGGCATTTTTTGCTCGTAGGAGGTCCCTAGCCCCTCACATCGTTTCTTTATCGTCGTTAATGAACACATCTGTTGAACACGTGAGGGCTAATATGTCTTTTCCACATGTAGTTTCCCTTGCCTTCTTCTGGCACCAAGTACAAGAGGGATGGCCGGAGCAGTACAAGAGAGAACTTGAAATTTGTAATGTGGAGTACCAAACTCGAGCCCTTGGCTCGCAATTGCAGAATCTGTGATGGGAAAGAAAGTTGGAGCTGATGGTTCTGTTACAGAAGTTGGGCGAAATCGACAGGAATCTGTGAGTGATTGGTCGGAATTATAGATGAACGGGGACGATATGACTAGAGATGAGGTGCGACGTGGAGACAAATATGGCGTGACTAGATATGGGGTGCAGTTTCTAGTGACTGAGATGTGTAGATGACAGGATGAGAGAGCGAGAGAGATCTTGGATGTCGGAGTAGCAGATGGGGAGAACCTGGAGATGAAGAAGATGGGATGGCGATTTGGTGACAGTGGGTATGGAGATTCGTTGTAGAAGAGAGATGAACTGATTGGGGTTAGGATTTTCTATGGAGGTTCCCAAACTCTCTCATCTCCAGCCACTGCTGCCCCTGTTTCTGTCTGGTCTCCATCATCAGTTCTGGTCACTGCCATTATCGACCCTAATCTCTCCTTTTCATGCATAAGCTCAGTCGCGCAATCCTCATCTCCAGGCCCCGCCTTCTCTTCGTCCCCATCCAACCCAGTTGCGGTTTCTCTCCTTTATCCATTATAGCTTTCATCTAGGTTTTCCATGGATACGCCATTTAAGAAGGTAATCTGCCATGGAAAATACAATTTTATCCTCAATAGAGCACACGTGACAGGCACATTTGGATGTTAACGAAAATGCAATTGACGGTGTGACGGCTAGGGACCTCCAATGAGCAAAAAAGGCCTACTTTGGTCAGTGTTGATAGTTTTTAAAGTTGGGGTACTGATTATGAATTTGACCAAAGTTCAGGACTAAGTGCTCGTTTGTTGCAGCTTATTTGGAGTGACTTTTGGCTTTTGACTTTTGAAAAGTCATATTTAAAGTGTTTGTTTCAGCTTATAAGCCAAAAGCCAATAAGTAAGGTACAACACCCTTTATGCATTGAAAAGCCAAAAGCCAAAAAGCCAAAATTTTAAGCTTTTTTGGTTTTTTTAAAATATGAAGACAACTATTTATTAATAAATATTTGATTGTCTTCATTTCATCCTTTTATGAAATATACATAAAAATATGAATACTAATTTTCAAGTTTTTTTTTTTTGACAAATAATTATAACGACTCATAAGCAGCTTTTCAACAGCTGTAACAAACAGTCTATCATGCAATCAGCCAAAAGTCATTCAGCTACCAGCTTAAGCTATCAGCCATAAATCATAAACCATCAGCCACAACAAACGAGCCCTAATGCTATACTTAACCCTTTATTCTTTTACTTTTCTATAAACTTGGAAAGGGGTGTGTTCCAGTGTGCGTTGTGAGGGTTTGGGTGTTAAAAATCTTAGGATCTTCAATCGTGCTCTATTTGGGATATGGGAGTGGCGATAGATGGTGGATAGAGAGGCTTTGTGAAGGTAGTTAGTGGTGGGTAAGTATGGAGAAAGGGGGGTCATTTTTGGTTCCCGAAGGCTGTTTCGTCTTCTCACGGGTCGGGAGTTTGGAAAGGTATCATAAATGAGTGGTGAGCACTCTCGTGGTTCATGACAATCGAGTTGATTCCTAGAATCCTATTTTTCGTAGAGAGCTACAAGATTGGGAGACTGATGACATAAACCAGTTGTTTGAGTTATTATATGTGGATCATTTGGGGGTGCGGTCCTCAATGGTAAGTAAGTGAAGCAATGTTTTTTTAATCTAATACCATGAAAGCAATGTTGTAATACGATGCCACCAAATGACACGTATCATTTGCATCAAACCAATATGCCTTGGGAGCACTAATGTCGTTGTATTGGAGACTCACGTTCACTTTAGTAACATGATTACATTCAATTAAGACACGTGTGTACAACTCCTGGTTTGACATCAACTCCATTGACAAGTCTGCTCTAAACCTGCTCCATGTCTCCTCACTTCTATACATAAACCCGACTATGGCACGAAAACCGCAATGACCTTCACCAATGATATTCGTTGTGCCCAATATGAAAGGCCAAAATTCCTTCGATAATTGCTGAACGTAATTACCACTAGCTTTCCCGGCCCTCGTACGTGGTTGCACAACCTATATATATATATATATAAATAAATAAATAAATAAATAAATAAATAAATAAATAAATAAATAAATAAATAAATAAATAAATAATATATATATATATATATATATATATATATATATATATATATATATAGCAAACCTCGTATAACAATCCTTGAAATAAAAGAAGATTAATACCAGAATCTTTTCGTTAAGTTGGGGAACTGTAGTGAACGTGGGAGGTTGCTGCGATGGACCAACCTCGTATAACAATCCTTGATCACAAGGGGAGAAGCTATCTATCATCGACTCCACATGCTCAAACAAACTCAGATCACGCTTTGTTGATTTATCTTTTTTTACCTTCGCAGGCTTCGGACGACCACGAGTGCGCACTTCATCCTGTGGAACAATCAAGGAATTTGTTCTCCCCTCTTTCACCTCCATAGTTCTTTTAATGATTAACAACTTTTCATACTCAGGAGTGTTCTCATAATATTCACGAATCTCATCATACGTGCTATTGAATCGATTGTCCATATCCAGCTTCGCTGAAACTTCAACATTCTCAGGAGTAGGTAACATATCTAATTTCCTCCAAAATGAATCAACCTGATCAAGGGTAATTGGACTGTCATTTCTCATATACTTAGCAATCTCATGACGACAAGGCAGCCCACATGTTCTTCGAAGTACACAACCACACAACAACGGGTCTATATAACCATCTTCAGGCATATTAGTCATCTCATTGTATATCAGACTCAATGCATGAATAGACACCAAACCTCGAAGTTGTTGAAATATAACCGATCTGTATTTTGGAAAAACAACTGTCAAGCTCTTCATGAATGACACCTTGATTGCAATGTGAGATGTCTCCATCAGGGTGTGCAACTGTCTCCAACATGTCTCAAAGTCACCTTGACTTGATTTCAACTGTCTTTTTAAAGCTCCATGTTGACTCTCCACCCTAAAATAAGATACAATTAATATTTGTATTGCATGACAAAATTTATAGAAAACAATCAAATGTTGAAAACATTTAAATACCTGCTTGTTGTGTTGTTGTCGAAGTGCATTACATTATTCGTCCAAACCAACACAAATCTTTCCTTGTACGACCGTATCCATTGCTTCATGGCGTACTCAACCGCAACGGGATAACCAATAAAATCCATCTGAAATCTCTTCAAGTATTCTTCATATATTTGCTCATTTTTTGCATCCACCAAAAAATACAAACAAAGGGTAAATTGATCCCATTGCACTTTCGTGCGAAAGTATTTCTTACAATTCGCAAGGATATTTTTGTTGATATGCCATCGACAAAGGAAGTAGGAAAAGTTACCTCAATTGCATTCATTAACGCAAGATCTCAGTCAGTTACTATAACAGTTGTCAAGGAGGATTGATTCATCAAAGCTTTCAAGATGCCAAGCGCCCAAATGTAGTTATCTTGCAACTCCGACCCCATATACGCAGTTCCAACCAAAAATGTCATATTTTTCGACGTGACACCAACAATCTCCAACAAGAGTAACTTATATATGTTTGTCTTGTAAGTGCAATCCATGAAGAGAACCTTCGAAAAAGAATGCAATAGCTCAACACTCATTGGATGAGCCAAAAACAAATCTTGAACAGTGTTGGTTTTCTCACATCTCCTATGATGGTAGTAATATCCATGCTCCATCAATTTTGCTACAAGCTGCTGCATTTGCGATCAACCATCACGCTCGATAATTTTATTCTTGCTACGAGCATTGTAAATAGTCTGTATTGAAGACTTATTACTTTGAAACTTCTCGTGTAAACCTTGTAAAATGTCCTTGGGCCTCAAATTGGCATGCGACATGCCAAGAACATAAGCCTTCTCTGGGTCTGATAATCGACCAACAAATGAGTGGCCATGCATGTAAGGGGCCTCGGCATGGTTATGCAACCCACATTCAACCTGAAGTTCCCATACTCCCTCACATAATTGTATACCCTTCAAACGAAATGGACACCCACATTTTTTCGATCCACGTTCTCTCTTGCTATTCTTTGTTACTTTACTCGAATCATCACCCTTTTTTTGACGAGGTTGCCCACCAAGTTCACAACCTAAAGTCAACCGAGGTCCTCTATTTTCCGTACCACTATCAGACCTAGTAATTACTATCACAAGCCCATTCTCCCTTCCGATCGCACGCACCCAATCAAATAAATCATCCCGAGATGAAAAATATGTGTGATTTACGAGCACATTGCTGTAATCTATACACATCTGTTGTTGAAGAGGAATGATCACATCATTTACAGGACCAACGACACTGTACTCAGTAGGAAACGTGTTTGCTTCCTGAAAAATAAGCAAAAAAAACATGTTAAAAATTCATGATTCTGCACTGTTCATGCACTGTCCGGCCAGGATGAGATGAACAGAAGTGAGAGTGTTCGGCCAGGATGAGATGAACAGAAGTGAAAGTGTTCGACCAGGTTGAGATGAACAACTATGAGAGTGTTCGGCCATTCTGAGATGAACATAAGTGTTGGTGTTCGGCCACAGTGTGATGAACACCCTTAAGGTTGTTCGTCCAGCACTAGCCGAACAGCCTTAAGGGTGTTCATCACACCAGAGCCGAACAACCGTTATACCCAGCTCGATTTTTTTTGGCAAAAAATCAAATTTTAATCAAAGAAAGTGAAAGGAATACTTACATTACCCGACCCCATGACTTCTTTGTGCTCCTTGTAATATTATTTTTGACAATGTGATTATGTTTAGGGTTGGTTTTGAGAGAATTTTGAAAACAAATTTGGAAGAAGAAAATACAATGAAGGTCCCGTAAGCACTCTACATGTATTTGTGATTTGGGATTTGGGTTGTAAATATAACACAATGGGGTGTATGGAGTATTATTTGTCTTTTAGTATAAGGGTATTATAGTTATCTCAATGGGGTGTAGAGATTAATTGATGGGGTGTAAAGATTAATTGATGGGGTCTAATGCTTAGAAAGGCTTATTAGGTCAGTTCACTTAATGACATTTGTGTAATTATTACAAGTGGGGGTATAGAGATAGGTTTTTGGGGTGTGCATATCCCTCACCCTAATGGTATTAGGGTTTATATAGTGGGGCATTTACAAAAACGGTCAAGTCAAAGAAGACTTGGTCATTTTTAACCAAATTAAAAAAAAACTTATATGGCCACTTCAGCAGTAAAATGTCTAAATAACCCTTTATTTATCCTTTTCTTTTTTTGGTATTGGTTTTTACACTGTATACATATACCGAATAATCCCTCGTCGAATACTCCCTCCCAACAAAGTTCGGTAAGTTCATTAAAATCGTAACATTTGAAATCCAGTGTTCTCTCTTGTAAATTAACGGAGAAGAGAAGAAGAAAAATATATAATTTGGAAGCCTTAACCCTAAATGGTTAGGCTAGGGTATTTATATATACGTGCATATTAGACAATAATGTTACACATAACACCCTTCATAATACCCTTTATTCGCTAACACTCCCTCTCAAGCTGGATCATAAATATCATGCATGCCCAGCTTGTTACTCATATAACGCAACCTATTTCCAACCACCGACTTCATCAAAAAATCAACCAACTGATCACCAGACTTGACATAACTTGTGACAATAATCTTTTGTTATAGCTTCTCGTGAATGAAATGACAGTTAACCTCAATATGTTTTGTGAGTTCATGAAACACAGGATTCGATGCAATATGGATGGCTGCTTGATTGTCACACCATAGCTGCATAGGTGTTGAACTACCGAACCCCATCTCCTTAAGTATTTGGTGAATCCATATCAACTCACAAGTCGACTGAGCCATAGCTCTATATTCCGCCTCCGCACTGGATCTCGACACAACTTGTTGCTTCTTGTTTTTCCAAGATACTAAGTTGCCTCCAACAAATATACAATATCATGTGGTTGACTTCTTACTAATAGGACATCCAGCCCAATAATCGGCATCACAAAAACCTTCAACTCTTATGTGCCCATGATCTCGATAGAGTAACCCACGACCTGGAGCTCTTTTGAGATATCAAAGGATTTGTACAATAGCCTCCCAGTGAATAGATTGTGGAGACGACATAAACTGACTCACTTTGCTTACTCTAAATGCAATGTCTGGTCTAGTCACAACTAAATAGTTCAACTTCCCTACAAGCGTACGATACCTCTCCGGATGATTCAATTCTTCTCCATCATCATCTCTAAGCTTCACATTAGCATACATAGGAGTCTCAGCTGGGTTTGCCCCTAACATCCTAGTGTTAGTAAGTAAGTCCAGTACATACTTCCGTTGAGAAAGAAAGATGCCTTGTTTCGAACGGGCAACTTCAATTCCCAAAAAATACTTGAGGTTCCCGTGATCTTTTGTTTGAAATCTTTCTTGAAGGAAAGACTTGAGAGCATAAATTCCCACACTATCTTCGCCAGTAATAACAATATCATCAACATACACAACCAAGAGAATACACCTTGCCGACGATAAAAGATCGAATGATCACTGCACCGCATAAGGCCAAACTCTAATACAACTTCACTAAATCGACCAAACCAAGCTCGAGGAGACTGTTTCAGACCATACAACGACTTTTTTAACTTGCACACCATCCCGACTCCCCGAACAACAAAACCAGAGGTTGTTCAAGATAAACCTCTTCGTGCGGTCACCATGAAGAAAAAGCATTTTTGACATCTAGTTGGTGAAGCGGCCGGTGGTATGATTCAAAGAAGAGAAACAAGTAACCTAAGAAGCCAACCCGCGGAGAGAAAGTTTCTGAATAATCCACACCATAAGTTTGGGCATAACCCTTTCCAACCAGACGAGCCTTCAATCGAGCAAGGGAACCATCAGGATTCACTTTCACTGTGAAAACCCACTTACAACCAATTGCCTTCTTATTATTCGACAAAGGTATCAAATCCCAAGTATGATTCTCCTCAAGAGCCTTCATCTCCTCTTCCATAGCGGTTCTCCAACCAGGGTGAGCCACTGCCTCAAACACAGACTTAGGAATAGGGTAAGACTCAAGAGAATTAATTAATGAAGAAGTAGAAGAAGACAAACCAGAGTAACTAACGTAGTCAGCAATGGAATATTGTGCACAACTATGCTTACCTTTTCGAAATGCAATTCGGAACATCTAGATCGGATAATGGTGGCACGCACCGAGTGCTAGGATCTGAGAAGAGAGGCGGCTCGGTAGGGACCACATCAGGAGGTGCAGAAGGAGGTCCCTCTCGTGGACGGTGAGAGTAAACTTGCTGAATGGGGGGACGATAGGGAGGTACAGGAGGTGGTACAGGGGCTGTTTCAGACCGTACAAAGTGATAGACAAGGAAATCATCATTTGAGTTCGAAGAAGATGGGTTAACAGAAGGCAGAGGATAGAATGATTGTGATTCAAAAAATGTGACATCAAGAGAAATGAGATAACGATTCAACTCGGGAGTAAAAACAACGATACCCTTTTGAGACCGAGAGTAGCCAAGGAAGATACATTTGAGGGACTTAGGATCCAACTTGGTTATATGAGGTCGATGATCACGAACAAAGCAAACACAACCAAAGGTCTACAGTGACACGGAAAACAACGAACGGGAAGGATATAAGACATGATATAGAATCTCCCCCCAAGAACTGAGGATGGCATCCTATTAATAAGATGACAGGCAGTCAAAATTGCATCAGACCAAAATGGCTTAGGACATGCATTTGAAAGCTAAGAGCCCTAGCACTTTCCATTAGATGGAGATTCTTTCTCTCCGCCACCCCGTTTTGTTGAGGTGTATCAGTTCAAGAGGATTCATGAGTCATGCCATAGTCATGCATAAAAGTAGAGAAATGGGTGGAGAAATATTCTTTTGCATTGTCACTACGAAGAATTTTAATAAGCACACCAAACTGGGTATTAATTTCAGCACAAAAACCACAAAAAATGGAGAATAACTTAGAACGATTTCTCATTAAGTAAATCCAAGTTACACGTGAAAAATCATCCACAAATGTAACAAAAAAACGATAACCAAGTTTCGACACTACCGGAGACGGACCCCAAACATCAGAATGAACCAACTCAAACGGGACACAAGCCCTTTTATTGACTCTAGGAAAGTATGAAACACGATGGTGTTTAGCATACTGTCAAGCTTCATAATTTAATGTAGACAAAGACTCTAAACTAGGACACAATTTCTTCAAATTCGAGAGACAAGGATGACCCAAACGACAATGAATCTGATGCGGTGTAAGGGAAGTGACACTGGAACATGCAACGGGTGAGACAACATCATCCAGCAAGTAAAGCCCTCCTGATTCGTAGCCTCTACCAATAATCCTCTTCGTCTTAAGATCCTGAAAGACACAAGAATCAGAAAGGAATGAGACACTACAGTTGTAATCACGAGTTAATTTAGTGATGGATAGTAAATTGAACAGAAAACCAGGAAGGTAAAGGACAGAAGACAATGATAGAGATGGAGTGATACGAGCGATTCCGCTCCCCTGAACACATGCAACAGACCCATTGGCTAACATGACACTAGGCAATATAGAAGAGGTAAAGAAAGATAAAATACCTGCATCACCGGTCATATGATCGGTAGCACCATAATCAATGACCCATTTGCGACTCGAGGAGGAAAGACACGCAGTGGGTTTACCTGAATGGACAAGAGTGGATGCAAAAGAGGAAGATGAAGACGTTTGAGAGACTTGAAACTGGGTATACCTAGCATACTCTTCATCTGACATCATAACCATCTTCCGGTCAGTCAAAGGAAGGACTGACTAACAGGGTCGGGATGAGTAGCAACATTAGCAAAGCAGTTACTAGTCGTTTCCCATATAACTTCCAACAATTGCGTTGCAGATGCCCCGTGTCCCCACAATGGTAACATACCTTGACATCCTGATTCCCTCCACGTCCATGTGCATCATCACCACCCCGACCTCCTCTACCACCTCTGCGTCCGCCACCACCACGACCACCATGATCAGAACCTCTATGCCTATGAAATGCCTGTGTGTCAATAGCAGAAGACTCACCCGCATCCCCCTCAACTGGAGGAGGCTTAGGAGATGTGCGTAAAACCCGCGAGAAAGCCTCAGACAAAGAGCAAATGTCGATACGGACAAAATCGCGATCGGCGATAGCAAACTCAGGTCACAAAGCCAGCTAAAAAAACCCATGACAAGGAGCTGTTCACGTTGTGCCTGCATCTCCTTAATATCAGCCGTAATTGGAAGCAAAGTGCACCATTCCTGAGACAGTTTCTTAAAATCTACAAAGTACTGAGTCACGGTACGATCTCTTTGATTCTATCGAAACACATCAGTAGACAAGTCATACAAACGATTCAGATTATCACGGCTCGAATACAACACCTCGAAATACTCCCAAAGATCTTTGACTGTTTCGGTATGGGAAACTAACTCTGCAACAGTATCAGTCATGGAATTCATCATCTGCCCAAAGAGTAATGCATCATCCCGAATCCAAACCTTTGCACCTTCACCAGTTTTAATATCCGTGAGATGATCACCCTTTTCTATGCCAATCAGACTCTTACTAACCACCTTACGCCACATCATATAGTTTGTACCATCAAGCTTTTTATCTGTAAGCTTATTAGGAGTGGTGATCACTGCCAAAATAGTCTCAGACGACGACATAACGTGCAGAATAGAGGAGTCCCAACAAAAAACGGTAACAAGAAACCAAATAAGCAGCAACAGAGTCGCAACACACGTCCAAACCAGAAAACTAACCACATAGGTAGACTACCTGGACTTGGCCGAGCCTAACGAGGCTAATATTCCGGTGAAATTAGCGCGTGGCGTGGCTGAACTCGGCGGTGAACTTTTTCGGCAACAAAAACAACTCCTCCGGCGTCGCCTAGGGACGATGGCGGTCTCAAGGTGGAACAACGCGTGGGTCGAAAAGCACAACATAAAACAAGACAATCAACGACAATCAATCAATGGCAACTCAAAAAGCTTAGCGTAAGAAAGGAACGGCGCTTACCTTTGCATGTAGAGAAACAGAAAACTTAAAAAAAATAAAAAAATAAAAAATAAATAAAATAAAAGTGGATCAAACCAAGTTTGTTATGGAGAAACCTGCTTTGATCAAGTTCTTCTTGCATGGCATTTATCCAACACTCATCTTTTAGAGCTTCATGCACATTTTTAGGTTCAATGGTAGATACAAAACAAGATGCATGGATTTCTTCAAATTCTAGAGTAGACAATCAAACAAGTTTTCTATAATCCACCTTACCTTTTCTTCTTATTGACACCCCATCCTGAACATTACCTATGATTTGTGAAATGGGATGCACTTTCTGAATTTTGCTAGGAATATCATGCTCATGATCAGTCAAAGCTGGTGATTCTGCGCTTGTTCGATGCGTTCGGCATACGCCAAGTTTCTGTCCAATGTGACTTCTGATGTAGCTACATTCGGAACTACATTGGGTGTCACATTCTGAATCACATCGGCTGAACTTTACGGATATGCGGGTTACGTCGATCGACTCTTGGTTTTCTTGGTTTCGAATCTTTGGTTACGAGCGGTTATCTCCAAAATCAAGAATACCTTAAACATCTTCTTCAATGATTTTGTGGCCAAGATCCGTTAGATCATCAAAGACAATATTCATAGACTCCATGATAGTTTTAGTCCTAAGATTAAAGACTCTGTAAGCTCTACTATTAGTTGAGTAGCCTATGAAAAAACACTTGTCACTTTTAGAATCAAATTTAGAAAGATGATCTCTATCATTGAAAAGATAGCACACACACCCAAACACATGAAAATATTTTAAGGTCAGTTTCTTTCATAGCAAGATTTCATACGGTGTCATTGTGCTACCTGGTCTCAAGAAGACCCTATTTCCAATGTGACATGTTGTGTTCAAAGCTTCAGCCCAAAACCTTTTTGCCAAATTTTTAGAACTCAACATTACTCTTGCCATCTCTTGAAGTGTCCTATTCTTTCTTTCCGCCACTCCATTTTATTGTGGACTTTTGGGAGCAGAAAATTCATGGGATATGCCATTTGAGGCACAATAGCTAGAAAATGAGGAATTTTCATATTCCGTGCCATGATCTGATCTAATTCTAATAAGCTTTAGATCATACAAGTTCATAACATGGGTGTACCAGATTTTAAAAGCCTAAAAAGTATTAGATTTTTCTCTCAAGAAAATTACCCAAGTGTATCTAGAAAAATCATCCACACAAACAAATGTGTATTTTTTCTTTCCTAGACTTTCTACCTCAATAGGACCCATGAGAGCTGTGTGAATCATCTCAAGGCACCTAGATGTGGAACACTGAGATATGGGAAGATGAGAAGCCTTGATTTGCTTACCTTTTTGACAGGGTCCACATACCTTTGTGTAGTTCTTATCCAAGCTTGGCAATCCTTTCACTGCATCATGTTTTACAAGCTCATGGAGCTTACGAAAACTCGTATGTCCCAGTTTTGATGCCAAAGATCTGTAATGTTAAGACTAGCTTTGTAACATATTTGGCTATTATTGAACATATAACAATTGTCAGATGATCTGGTACCTGTCAGAAGACACTTATTAGTTTGATCAAAAACTTCACAAGAATTTTTATCAAACCTTACCTGAAGGTCATCATCACATAATTGACTTATACTGATCAAGTTAGTTTTAAGCCCTTCCACATGATAGACATTGGTGAGATTTGGAAGACCATCAACATTCAAGGTTCCTTTGCCAATTATCTTGCCTTTGGAACCTCCTCCATAAGTCACAGAACCACCATTGACACTCACATAGTCCTTCAAATTCTCAATAGAACCTGTCATATGTCTAGAGCAACCACTATCGAAGTACCATGATCCAGCTATATGTCACTTCAAGGATGTGAAGGTTACATTACATTTTTCATCATCAGACCATTTTGCACCAGGACATATGTCAAATGGTTCACATTATTTGGATTTACCTTTGTTATTACTGCCTTTGGGAACCCACATCTGTTTAAGACTTTTAGGTTGCTGTTTCTGTGAATGTGATTTCTGATGTAGCTTCGAATGTGACTTCCAATGCTGCTGCATTGGTTGTGACATTCGATGCTGCATCTGATTTTTAACCAAGAAAGCCTGCCTTACTTCTTCCTCATAGATAGCCTTTTTTAGAAAACAGAATGGTTGAATATGACCAGGCTTATGGCAAAAATGACACACAAAATTTTTCTTTCTTGATTTGGGTGTCTCAAAGAAATTTGGGTTCTGAAAATTTTGTGTAGGCTGTTTAGGTTCAGATGTACCTTCACCCTCTCTCACAAACATCTTTGGTACGAAACCAATACCTGACTTAGAAGACTTACCCGAGTTGAGCATCTCATCCATTTTTTGTTGACTTGAGTTCCATTTAGCCATGGTTTCATTGGCTTGAGTGAGCTGCTCTTTCAAACCTTCGATCTCAACATCTTTTTTACTGAACAAGCTTTCCAGCCTTATAATACAATCCTTCTGATCTTCATTGGCCTTCTTCAGCAGCTCATTTGCCTTTCCAAGCAATGTAACTTGGTGAGCTCGCTTCTCCCAATCTTTGTATAATTCTTTGTAACCTTCCAGCAGGTCAGACTCTGACTCTCCACCATCTTCTGTGACAGAGGAATTAAAATAGTAGTGATCTTCCTTGTTTATGTCCACTGCATCTTCTGATGTAGCTTCTGATGTAGCTACATTGGAAGTCACATTGGACAGAGAGCCTGCACAGTCAGTTTTAGAATCATATACATCAGTGAGAGTGATAAAATCACCGGGATCTTCTCCATCACTATCACTCAAAGTTACTGAAAAGTTTAAACCTTTCTTCCTTAGAGTATTTGCACATTGGTTTGCATAATGACCATACCCTTGACACTCTCTACATTGAATGGAATCAATATTCTTTCCATTGTAAGAAGATTTTGAAGCAAAAGGATTTGTGAAGGGTTTTTCTGGTGTTTGAAAAGAATTTTCCTTTGGAGCAAATTTACCAGAATCAGGTTTGAAATTGTTTTTGGAGCTTGATGATGGGAGTTCTATTTTGACTCTTAGTTTTCAAAAAAATTCTAAATTTAGTTGTCAAAAGAGCTATAGATTCTTCTCCAAAATCAGACTCATCAATATCTCTTTCAATATCAAGCAAGTCGGAAAAGATATCAATAGGAGCAGGCATAGCAATGTTTTTCACAATAGGAGTAGAAGATGATGCCCCTTTGCCTTTTTGTTTGATTTGATCATTTAGGTTCAATTCAAAGTTTTGAAAGATACCATCCAATCATTCAAAACTCATTTTGTCAATATCATGTGCTTCCTCTATAGCACATATTTTGACATTAAACCTTTCAGAAGAGTTCGCATCATCTTGCTAACAAGACGTTCATTTGTGATGGGATCACCTAAAGCAAGAGCAGAGTTGGACATGTCAAGAAGTCTACCATAATATGACATAATATCTTCTGATTCATTCATTCTAGTATTTTCAAATTGTGTGGTGAGCAATCTTAACTTAGAGGCATGAACACTGGCAGGTCCTTCACACAAGGTCTGAAGGGCCTCTCAAACATCTTTAGCAGACTCATAGTTGGCAATCACCCTAAAGGTGTTAACATCTAAGGCTTTGTATATGGCAGATAAGGCTTTAGAATTAAACGACGTAGTATTCCTATCTTCATTAGACCATTCAGATTCTTTGGTAATCTTGACATCACCATCAGAATCTGTAGTTTTAGGAGGACTCCATCCATTTAGAACAGCAAGCCACGCTCTTTCATCAATAGATTTGATGATGATACGCATCTTGACTTTCCAAATAGAATAGTTTGCATTAGTCAAAGTAGGAGGACGAACGACATTCTCATATTGAGAATCCATCACGGCTATGACCAGAATCAACTCTTAGTGATATCAAGAGAAGGCTCTGATACCAATTGAAAGAACACACTAGCTAGGATTCTCAAGAAAAACCAAGGTAGTTTCCAATGTAGCTGCCGATGTAGCTACAATGGAAGTCACAATGGTTAAAATAAACAATATAGCGGAAGACAAATCAATAAAACAATAAACAGAACACAAAAGTTTACCAAAAACTATCTACAAGACTATGCTTGTAGACCTAGCCTCAAGGCCACAAAGATTTCACTAGAAAGATTAATCGTTTTACAAAAGATATTGTGAAATCACAAAACAAAAGACTCTTGCAAGACAACACGTCTTGGAGAGAACAAAACCCCACAGAAAACAAGTATACTAAATATGGGAAGAAACAAATCAACTTCCTAAAACTTAACAGGAAGATAAACAACAATCCAGAACTCAATGTAGCTTCCAATGTTATAACATCAGAAGCTACAATCAAACTGCTACACGTCTGGAAGGAGGGTGTAGACACCCCAAATTCGTACCCCTATTTTATATTGTCCAATAAATATTACAAAATAGACTACTAATTATTTCTTGTATGTTTCAGGAACAAAGGTACAAAAAAAAAAAATCAAGAAAATAAATAAAACAAAAGAAAAACAAAAGAAATCAAAAAGAAAAGAAAAAGACAAAAGAAACAAAGAAAGAAACAAAAAGGAAAAAAGAAAATCAAAAAAGAAACGAAAAACAAAAAGAAAAACAAACAAAAAAAGAGAAAAGAAAAATCAGCCGCCCCTACTCTCAGCCGGTTCCCCTTTCCATTCCCTTAATCACTAAGTTTTCCCACTATATACATATAAATACTCCCTCACTCCCAGCTCTCTCTCAATTTTTTCCCTCACCCCGCGAGCTCCCCAATCTCTTATTCCAGCCGCCTCCCTCAATTCTCTCACTCACAGCACTCACCCACATAATATACTCCCTCACTCTCACGCCCACTATCTCGCACACACATATACTCTCTCTCTCTCGCACACACACGAGCGCACACACACACAATAAGTACAAAAACACATACACGAAAATACACATAAAACACATACCCTGCCGTTACTCTGCCCAAGTAACGAGCTAAAAAAGCCAAAATTTAAGTCTAGGTTCCGCCCCACTAAAAAGGCCAAAACCAACCCAAATAAAGCTGTCACTCTGCCCGAGTTGACAAGCCCCAAACCAGCTCAAATCCAGTTCAAATCCAGCCTCAAATCGGTTCAAATTCGGTTCAAATTCAGTCAATTCAAAAAAAAAAAAAGACTCCCTCTCCCGCAGAGGACAGAGCGAGCACACTACCGCTCTAAAAGGTAATACCTTTAAGGGCGTATTTTTTATTATTCCATTTGTATTTTTTTCTTTTATTTATTTTCAAAAAGTTGTATTTTAAATCCGGCACAATGTAGCCAATATAAGCCGTTGTGCTGCCCGGATTAGATTAGAAAATATTTTGTAAAAGAGCCATTATAATGGCCAAATATTCTTAAATGTGTTTGTAATTATTGGAAGGAGGCGCCGCGAGTCCAGAATAATGTAGCCACGAATGTATCTGCTTAATTTTCCCTTGTCAAAATAAGACCTTATTTATTTGCTAGATTAATATAACAATGAGCATATTTCACCAAAAACGCTTTGAGATCGAAGGGCGAGTTGGGTGCCTAGCACCTTCCCAACTCGTAACTTAGCCCCGAACCCGTTTTCTAAAATCTACGGTTTTCTTTCGGTTTTCCTTTATTTTTGCCTTAAAATAAAGGTGGCGACTCTAAAACTTTCAGATCCGTGGGGCCACGCAACATTCCCTCTTTGCACTTTTCTGTTCTCCCTAAAAAAGGGAGATACGGAATGGAGGGGTGATGTATTCCCATATCCCGTATCCCCTAAACAAGGGATAACTTGATGCGGGAAACCCATAGCTCCCATAGCGATCTGATTGGGCCATAAGGCTATTTTAATAAATCCATAAGTGGGGGCGTCGCAATATCTTTTCTTGCACTTCTCTATTATCCCCTGACAGAAAAAAGGGGAGAATGAGAATGGAAAGGTAATGCATTCCCATATCCTGTTATCCACGAAATAAGGGATAACCTGACATGAGGAAACCCTTAGTTCCCATTTTGGATACAAAATCCACTCAAGGCAACCGAGGCACATTCCAACGTGCTAATATAGACAAAGACACTCCTCTCGCACTTTGGATTTCGTCTTCCCTAAACAAGGGAGGGTGGAGCGAGAGCGGTGGTGTCCCGCATCCGCACGCACGCCACCCCTAAACAAGGGCGCGCGGGGCGCGGGTCGCACCCCGGGAACCTCACAGTGGCGACTCTGCTGGGGAGTTGTTTTATTTTAAATAAAATGGAGGGCTAGACTCATAAAATAAAACCTTTTTTTGGCTTTTCTTTGTTTCTGGCTGCAGTATGCTCGTTATATTAATTTACGCATTTCAATAAAGTGTTCCCATTACTACCGTGGCTATATTTGTGGATATGATCCTCCATCCGGCAGCCAGCCTCGCTCCGATATCTGCATGTGCATGTTCGAGAGTATTAAAAAAAAATTCAAAATCAAAAAAAAAAATAAAAAATATATATATATAAGGCGGTCTAAGTATATTGGCTGGAAACTCCATTGATACCCCAAAAGCATTCTGAATAGGGTGTGGTATCGCCGGAGCATACAACGCCGCTGCATTTGGCCGATCAAAAGCCTTCAAACACTATTATATATATATACATAAAAAAATTTCGAAAAATAAAAAAAGAAAATATATATATATTATATATTTTACAAATAAATTCCTGCAAAGACAACAAAAGAGCTGGGCTTTACTTCGGCTCTATTTTCTTTCATTTATTTCTTTCAGCCATTTTTCTTTTTCACTTTATTCTCAGAATCAGTATATTTGTACATCTCAAGATTCATTATGTCATTTTATTTTGGGGGCATAGGACCAAAATTTGTAATTAATAGGATAGATAGTTTCCCCACTTTTCTTTCTATTTCTTAATGTGATGTGCTTATTGCTCGCCAAACTAAAAAGCCGAGAAAATCCACACAAACAAAGAAGACAAAGCCAAATTTATTTTATTTTCTATATCTCAAAATAAATAAAGGCTTTATCGCTTAGATACCGCACACACGTGCACGCATGTAAATATATTCCGAATCGTTACCCTACACCATGGCCACCTACCCCCGCATAAGCCAACGTTAGAATGCATATAGTTTTTCAGACACTTCGCATCGACCGGTTTTTGCATTTTTGAATTGTGGGTCACCGTCAAAAAAAAAAAAAATCAAAAAAAATCAAATCGAAAAAAAAATATATATGTCAAAAAAAAAAAATGCGCAAGTCGAAAAAAAATAATAAGTGCGCACAAAAAAAAAATAGACAATAAACAATAAACATGTGGGCCGATTTATAATTCTCGATGCTCGACCTAGACCATTTCGAATGGTGGATCCCGAAAGAGTATAGGCCCTTCGCTAGACCCGCCCAGCCCCGGGAGTCGAAAGGCGTGTGGAATACGTTGGTCCTATACTCGAGAAAGAATCCACTATTCCAGAAAAGTCCCGAGACCGCCAAAATAAAGCAAGTGCTTATCCTGGCCAATTGTAGGAACATGAAAATTAATAATAAAATACTAATAAAAAGGCACGCTGTACTTCAAGCCCAGATAGCCTCCATCCAGCCTTTTGATATCTACCAAAATCCCATTTTCCTCAGAAACCTGGCCCGAACTTGAAAAGGCAGAGATAGTACTGGCCAATTGAAACAGACGTACATGGGCGTAATCACCATAAAGTATATCCAAGCAAGATGGCAAAGAAACAAAAAAAATGAACAATCCGCATAGCCCCCAAGGAGCATCACCTTCCATGTCCCTCCATATCCAATCTCCTCACCAAACACTAACCCACTAAATACCGCCACTACCCCAATATCCCTATCCAAACCAATATCCCTATCCAACCGTAATCCTTATCCAAACCCCAAAATTCATATCCCGCCTAATATCCCTATCCACCCTTAATCCTTATCCAAACCCAAAATTCATATCCTGCCCAATATCCCTATCCAACCAAATTTCCTTATCCTGCCCAATATCCCTATCCAGCCCAAAATCCATATCCAATCCAATATCCATATCCTGCCCAAAATCCTTATCCAACCCAAAAATCCTTATCCAAACCAAAATCCCTATATTATCCAAAACCCAATAACCCAAGACCTTTATCCAACCCAATACTTATATCTAGCCCAGAATCCTTATAATGCCCAAATTCCATTAACCCAGAACCCATATATCGGCCCAAAATCCACCAACCTAATCCCTACCGTCAACCGTAAAATAACCCAGCCTTTCCTAAATCCAAATTAACATATACCAAAACCCAACTTTCCCGTCTGCCAAATTGGAGGCTGACATCGAAGATGTGAAAGTCATGATGCTCAAAATTCTAAACCAAGAAGTTTCTAATGAAAATTTGGGGAACAATTTTCCCGGTATGTGGATAAAGGCACTTCAAAAAAAAAAAAAAAACTCCCGCCGAAGTTTGAGTCCATTTCTAATAAACCTCTCAGTAACTAGTATACTACGACCGACCCACTTTTGACACCCGCAGATCCGTGGACTACTTTGGATATATTACCCCTATTCCTTTCTCTAGCCTTACTGATTTGGTCATCTACCAATCCGCTCCCTAAAATTGAGTACCCCTATTCCTTTCCCTAGCCTTACGGATTGGTCATCTACCAATCCGCTCCCTACAATTGAGGATCTCAAACCCCAGGTCCTCAACAATGTAATACCCCCTGTACAATGTGCTTTTAATAATAATCTAATGGATGTCTTTGCTTATTTCTTAGTTGCACCTAATTTAAAAGACGCATTAAAAAAATTATAATGAGTCATTTAATAGGACCCAAAAAAAAAAAAATTCGCTGAGCTTGAAAAGTCGGGCCGAGTACCGTGAACAACACCATTCATCAACAAAGAATCAAGACCCCCACTATCAACCTGGGCCGGACAATGAAATCAAAGAAATCAAAATCGCAGCTACCTCCAAGGTCCGTAAAGAAAGGCACTTATTGATCTCCTAAAAGAGTTCGAGACATCTTTGCCTCGGTCCTACGAAGATATGCCCGGCCTAGATCCAACTATAGTCGAGCACCGGATTCACATACCCTGATGCTCGCCTGGCCAAACAAAGCTCCGCCGCATCAAGCCGTAATGGTCACTACAAGTCAAAGAAGAAATTATGAAACAAAGGCCAACTTCATCCGGTAGTTGAATACCCGACTGGCCGTCCAATATAGTGACTGCTCCTAAGCCCAACTGAAAGTCGACCTGTAGACTCCGCGACCTCAACAAAGCTGCCGCCCAAAGATGACTTCCTCCGCCCAACATTGACATTGTGGTAGATGCCGCCGCAGCCACAAAGTCCGATCCTTCGTTCGACGATGCCGGGCTATAACCAAATCAAAATGGCAGAAGACCAGAGAAGACTTCATTCACTACTCCTCGGGAACTTATCGTTATAATCGTCATGCCATTCGATTAAAGAATGCCTGAGCCACTTACCGTAGGGCGCCACCACCCTCTTCCATGACATGATCCACAAAGAGATGGAGGTCTATGTCGATGATATGATCGTGCATTCCAAATGACGCCTATGGTGCTCACATTAAAGATCTCCGTAAGTTCTTCGAAAGACTCGTAGCACCAAGATGAAGCTTAACCCCACCAAATGCACATTCGGGTTACCAGAGGCAAAGTCCCGATTTCTAGTAATCGAACAAGGCATCGAGATCGAGCCAAAGAAAATCAAAGCCATCCTTGAAATGCCACGCCCAAAACTCCCACTCGAAGTAAAAGGCTTCCTAGGCCTTGCAAGACATCACCTGCTTCATCGACAATACCGACTACCACCGCGAGCCCTCTCTTTAAACTTCTCAAAAGAATACCGATCAAGTCTGGGACGCCAAGTGCCGCCTAGCCTTCGAGAAAATAAAAGCCTACCTTACCAATCCCCCTCCGCTAGCTCCACCTCATACCCATAAACCTCTCCTCATATACTTAACCGTCACGCATTACCTCAAGCAGGGGCTATGCTCGCTCAAGAGAAAGAAGATTCCTACATTGAAAACGCCATATATTTCATAAGTAGAAGCTACAAGGAAGCGAGCTAAATTATTCTGCTGGAAAAAGCCGCACCGCCTAGTCGGGCCACTCAAAGGCTCAAAACCTATCTCCGTGGAAGGTCCATCAAGCTCATATCCGTGATGGACCCTATCAAATACATCTTCTAGAAGCCATCACCGGCCCAAACAGACAGCCAAGTGGTCTTTTCTTCTAAATGAGTTTGACATAACCTATGCCACTCTCAAGTCTATCAAAGGGAGCCATCGCGCACCACTTAGCCGATCTACCTCAAGACCGAAGATGCAACCGAGCCCTGGTTTCCTGCACGAAGGTATCCCGAAATCACCGACCAGACACCTGCAAATGTTCTTTGACCTGAGCCGCAAACAAAAGAGGCTTTCGCATAGGAATCTTGTTAATCGATCCCGCCGACTCTCATACTCCGCCGGCTATAAGGCTGGGCCGAGTTCGAATGTTCAAATAATACAATGAGTATGAAGCCCAGTATTGCGGGCTAGAAGAAGCTCTCAAAAGTGGGAGCTAAAGATCTCGAAGTCTACTTGAGACTCGCCCGATTATAAATCAAGTCGAAGGAAGGTGGAAGACCCAGATCCTCTACCGCAACTCTATCATGCCAAGCTAATAACGCTTGCCGCCCGATTTGTTCTATCTCGCTCCATTACGCCACGAGATAGAAATCAATTCGCCGATGCTCCGCCACTGCATCACTAGTCCGTATTCCCGCGAAACTAAAGTCCACCCATTCATAGTCGGGAAAGGTCACTCCCAAGATACCTGTTTCAAAATCAACGCGCTCCGGCGCATCACGAGCCCCGGTATGCCGACATCTTAAATCGCCTTTAAAAATCTTTTATCCCCCGGTTAGACAAAAGGGGAAGAGTCTCCTCGAGAAGACGGGCCTCCCATTGCACTCGGCAGTGGTACCGTGATAAGAGGCACTATCAAGGCCTCAACTTACTATGTGTCGATCAAAGCAAAGCCGAGCAATTATGGATCAACCGCATGGTGGTACCCGGGCCCCACATGAACGCCATATGCTATCAAAGAAAGTCATTCGACAGGGTACTATTGAGTACGCCGAAATCGATCAGATTCTGGGCGCATATCATGACAAATGTCAACGCCACAATCTACAAAGATGTGCCCCCACACGCCCTATACAACTCCACACCGGCCCTTCTCAACATGGGGTATCGACGCCATAGGCCAAATTCACCCGGGGATCCAATGGCCATGAATATGTCTTAGTAGTCCGCCGACACTTCACAAAGCGGGTGTAAGCTTCTTCCTACAAGGTCCTAAACGCCCTGAAGGTATCCGAATTCATTAAGGCCAATATCATATACCGCTATGGGGTACCTTTCGAGATCATCTCCGACAACCGCTCTCATTTTGAAGGGGACGCCAACCGCCGGATGAGTTCAAAATCCGAGACACAAATCT
>CM028383.1:5589382-5738495 GCA_013146195.2 Codonopsis lanceolata | reverse complement strand
CAACATCCTGGTAAGTAGCCATTTGATTCTTAAGGTAAAATATGTTTCATCTTCAATGACATGGATAATCAGATCTAACTTGCTTTCGAGAACAATAAATATGAAATGAAGATTGAACTAACTATTAGAAAGGATGAGTTGATTATAATAATTTATTTAACTAGTTGGGAAGAAGGCTGAGACGAGTCGGGCTTTAGCATGTAGAGCTAAATCATGGTTACAACATGCATCACTAATAAAGCAACTTCAACCAATTCCAACCATGCCCATCATTCAAGGACACCATAACAATGATACATATTTCACATAATCAGCAAGCACTAAATCTTCAGATTGTGCACAACTATCATAGCTAATAAGACTAATGTTTTTTCTCCATTCACAGGAGAAGTATTTATCACAAGCAAACTAAAGAGCATATAGCTTAAAATAAAAAATTACACACGTGGAAAAAAGTTAGAAAGCAATTCCACATAACAATAGCACCACTATGAGAAGCTTCGATAGCCAAAGAAATCAAGTGGACAAGATGGGAACGAGAGATTCAGCTATGATATTTCATCTACATAAACTTTTACAAAACAGTAGAATTATTCATATTCAGTAACAATATTTAAGATTTTTTCTATTGTCAATTCTCAATTTTTAGACTTCTTTCAAAAGAAGTAAATTGACATACAAATACAATGCAGCTTTAACATACAAATGTCAAGAAGCCTAACTTCCCCACCCCCAACAAGTATTACGATCTCAAGCTGATAAACTTGAGCTACATGTGACCGATATATCTAGGCTGAAAATGATTTCCTATTCGTACACACGTAACGCTCTCAACAATGAGAGTTGATTAGAACAATACTGGCAAATAATTCCTAGCAGGATATAGTCATGTCACTGTCAGATTCAAAAAGGAAATGGTAAAATTAAGAAATCCACCTTTGCCAAACCCGTGCCAGCCAATTGTTTGACTAGAAAAATACTGGCAAATAATTCATAGCAAGATATTCTTATGGAACCTTATTCAAAAATTGATTCTGCATCCCTAATTCCCTTTCTCTCAAATATATATGACTATAAGTCTATAACATCATGTATATATAACAAGGGGTACCCTCACTTGGAGATATCCATGTATCCATGCTCCACACAGGAAGAACCTTGCAAAACTTTGATGTTACAAATATGAAAATCCCTAAAATGAATGCAAATAAAAGATAATTATATAAACCTTAAGGTCCTTGGTTCCAATCCACATTCCAATAAGGGATCACACTTACCTATCAAAAAAAAAAAAATCCAACCACTCAATCTCTGATAGAAAACAGATACCAAACCTTAATATCTTGCTAGCCTACGTAATTACTAAAACATACAAAATTTATACAACATAGTTCTCTGCCAATGCCCAAACACTCGTCTGGTCCTTACTGATATTGGCTTCTAAGATGGATAGGGAATTCTCGCGCCACTCGCCAAAAACATGTCTTCATCGTTAAAAGTATTGGACTTCCCAGAAGTTGAAACTTCAATAACCAATGAACCACCATTTGGATCAAAACTTAAGGCATGGTTCCTTAGAAATTTGATCTTGTGCGACTCGTATCCATTTTCATTCACTTTAATAAAAAAACCATCTCCTCCTCCAATTTCGTAATCTGACCCTTATCTGAAGTCAGTTTAGTCTCCTCCATAACATTACCATCTGAATCTGAACTGGAAGTCTGGAACTTGAACTTAATACTGATCTTCTAACTTGTGCTGCACTCTTTGGTATGTCCCAAGAAACACTTTTTAAATCAAAGGCATGTCTTTAATTGTTGTAACTTGTATTTATTTGGACCACATTGGACCAAGAAAAAAAGAGATATACTCTAATGGCATCTTAGTATGAAAGTGTGAATGCTACCTAGCCCATGCCAACCTGCCCAGAAAAGATCTATATATCTTATGTAAATTACCAACACCTTAAACTCAACCATTTTTCTTGAGTTTGAGATGATCTATGAGTTTGACATGATAGTCGAAGAACAATAGAAGCAGGGGAAATTTAAACTACCAGATTTAGTATGAAGAGATACTTACAGATTTCACACCCATCAAGCCCAAAACCGGTTTTGCAAGACATATGAGAAACATGGTTTCTAGCATACCAAGCACCGCAGCAATTATCAAAGCTGTTGATGCTGAACTGCTGAAGGGATATTTCTTTTTTCACTTTTAGACTTCATGGAGATGTTGCCTATGGCACTTGGAGATATGCACGTAACTTTCTTGAAATCTGATGAATAATAAAAGCTATGATGTATTGTTGACCAATAATGTGAAAAATCGTGTCGATATATAGTAATCTTCATGCTTAATCTGCTGTAAACCAAGAAGATAGAGAGCATACCATCATCTCGGATTCTTATTAGGATCGATTAATTCTGTCTACCACAATGAAGGAAGACGACAGCCCGGGGCCATTACAGGTTGCTCAAGAACCGAAACAGGAGTGTGATATAAGGGCTAGCGAGTCGGAAGTAGTTAAGTTGCAAGAAAAACACAAAGGGTTTGAAAGGGATGAAGAAAGCGAGCGTGGGGTTGTTTTGACAAACAAAGAAAACTACGTACAGGACATTGAGTTTGGTGTTGTTTCAAAGAACATAGTTAAGTGGACTGCTTCAAAGGAAAGTCTCGGCTGTGGGGAGAATATGGAAGAAGGCAGCGGACTTAGGTGTGATAAAGCGCAATGGGAACATCAGAAACGAGACGACAAGAACGAAGTGGGTAATTTCGATACAAGCTTAGTCATGAATACTTCTTCAGTCCAGAATTGCTATTATAATGAGTTTGGGTTAAAACTCAATCAATGCATGATGCTAAGCACGGAAGAGGTGATGGAACAGGCAGAATTTCTCATCAATTTCTCTTTGTTCATTAAACACAATGGTAAAATGGAAGGGAAACAGGAAGGTACAGATTACTTGACCAAGGTGTTTTTAAAGTTGACAAGGATCAAGGCCGAAACATTGGGTTGTGAATTAACTTGGGTTTTCAATGAGTTTAAACAACCTTGGGGAGGTGAATTGAAGGACAAGGAAAAAGGAGTCAAGTTTTAATCGACCAAGGGCTGTTCAAAAAGCTGGAACAGATTTGTGTTGTCTTGAGCTTTTGAGTGGAAAAACACGCATCAAGTGGTATTAGAGCACGGATTTCACGAATCCTCATTCGTGGAATGGTCATGGAAGTCACGGATCAAAGAGAAAAGATTTTCAAAACTCACGGACTAGTTCAAAGCAGAGTTTGTGTAATAGTTTTTGATGGAGGGAGCTGCATCAATGGGGCTTCTACGACCTTGATCAAAAAGTTAGAGCTACCAACCGCGGACCATCCTCTTCCGTACGAGCTATTTGGGCCACAAAACGGCGACCTAATTAAGGTAACTCAACAAGCCCTAATTGCGTTTTCGATAGGTGATTATATAGAAGAGGTATTATGTGATGTGCGGCCGTTAGATATTTGTCACATCCTGTGGGACGTCTGTGGCGGTACGAAAAATTCATCATGCATGATGGAAGAGAGAATACATACGTGCTAAGGAAGGAGGGGAAGAAGTTCAGAGTAAAGCCATCCACCTCCATGAAGGACGAAGGCAACGTCAACACGGTACAATTTGTTCAGATTTTCGAGGAAGATAAAATTGAAACGGGAGGAGTTGAGTTTCAAGAAAAATGTGAAGGGTCTGAAAAAGATGAAGGCAGATTAGAGGTGGGTTTGGGAAGTGTTTTGAGCAGCTTTTGTGCGTGGGAAATTGCTGGAATAGGGAAACAACTTGGGCAGTCCTGAACATACCTTAGTTTAGATGTGGGTTGGGGTTTGTTGAAAGGAGTCTATGGTTAGTTGGTTAGTTATATCTATAAAGAAGAACATCATTCTAACAAGCAGATTTGTGGGAGAATAAGTGACGGGTTTTGGGGTTGATCTTTGGCTGCTTTTCGGACTGTTTTGAAAGCTATTTTTCGGCAAAGGATCTGATTTTTAAAAGCTATGACAGATTGGTGGTGTCTAAATTTTGACACCGTATCAGCTTGGCAACCCTTGGATTTGTAAATGAAAAAACAATTTCAATTCGTCTGAATTCAAATTGTTCATCTAATTTGAAACCAAGTCTTGGAATTGAGTTGCCAAGCATAGCCTTATTTACTTATGAACATATGAACACACTTGTGAATGTTCTTGGCACAGGAAATATTTCTCATTCTGGTTTAAAAACTCGAAACCTCTAGGAACCCGAATAGAAATTTGATATCATTATCACTATCGGAAGTAAAAATAATAGCAGTTTACAAGTATTGTCTACATTAAAACTCTAGGAAGGCAGGTCCTCTGTACCATTCTATTGGCTGAATTGGTTTATGCTCATGTTTTGAAATTTGGATTATGTGGGTAAAAACCCAAGTGTGGAAGATCTTATGGTGACTCGCACAACTTTCACTTATCAATGGAGCAATAACTCTAGGAGGACTCCTTTGGTGGCTCTAGGATGAAGTCTCTCAAATGCTTAGGGAACTCAACTGCAAGGGGACAACTCTTACGAGTGAATCCACTCTTTGGGTTCTTGACATCAGAGGCTTTGCTGAACCCAAGGGGCCTGGATGTTGGTTGCCCATTGGGGTGCTAAGTTTCACGACATTTTCGTTCCACGTTATGGGTGGCCTGCCTAGAACATTGCCAGGAAGATACATGCTATGGGGCTGTGACCTGCTGTCAAGTAGCACCCAGCAAGCCCTCGTGAATCCTAAGGGTCTTAGATTGGCGGTTGAAATACGGAGCTTTGCCACACGGTCCCTTCTCAAGGGGACATGTGTGGCCTGACTGAGGAGAGAAAGAACTGCAAATGGTTCCTTCAGGTGGAACACATAACATAAACACAAGCCCCCAAGTGCAAGTTCCAATTAATCCATTGCACATTTTATGGCGACGTGCTCTGGCACATGCAGTGATTCACTAAATATAGACCACATTACATCATTTTTGACAACAAGATTTTAGTTGGACATTGTGGTCAGTGCTTTTAGAAGCTTGCGCTGTGCTAACATCATCCACTTGTGCAGCTTCACAGTGCTTGCCCTCTCTCACCCGTCTCAGTTCAGACGTTCACGCTCATAACTCCTTTTCTCTCAGCGGTTTACCTAGTGTTTAATCCCAAGCTTTACCCATTACCTTCTACTTCTACACCCTCTTCTGATCCCTAAAGAACACAGCTCTTCAACAAATAAAACTTTAAGTAATAATGGTCCCAAAATGTGAACTTTCTATTTATAACAAGATCTTTTTGTTTCAGTAATACTCCTAATCATTTGATAGTATTATTATTGATAGTTTCAACAAAGATACGACAGAGACAACAAGTGAAGTAAACTGAAGTAAAATGACTTCATCCCCAATTAGAGGTCACTATGCCAATTTCCAACGTTCTCGCACATATAAGATTTCTTGGTACTCTTATGCCCCTAACATTCTAATACTTTCTCTTCTCTCCTTGCACTCACAAGTCCAAGAGGCTCTTTAGAAACCTCAAAAACGGATAAAGTTGGGTATATTGGGCCAAGTGTAAACTTGGTAAGTGCAATCATTTAAAAACTTCAAGGAACTTTTTCAAGTCATTTTTTCTCAAGCTATGGCAGATTCAATACATTATAAGTGAGGCCCTTGCTTTATTTCCAGTGTTGAGCTTACCATGTTTTATAAACCAAAAGAATGCTCTAAGAACCATAGTTTTCCAAAAAAATCAGAGAGAGGAAAATGAACTAGCAAACTAAAGCATAAGTATATCCCCCAAAACAAATATCACCTCATGCATAAATATTCCCCCTTATTGAGTTTGTTGGCAAGGCTTGTTTTTGTCCTCTTACAATTGATAATAATCTGTATGTGGTATAATTCATTGTTGATAATAGCAAGTTTTCATAAAACATACAACATTATTGTGATCAAATATTCTTATTGCAATGTGGAACTACAAGCTACGAATTTAGATAATAAAATGAAACAAATAGCTTATATCAACCACACAAAACTCATAGAGCTAATTAATTACCAAAATAATTTAATCAACACAATGCATTAAAAATCATGTCATGGATCTCAAAATAGACAACAAATTATGTAATTTTCACTTTAACAAGTTAATAGCATATAATTGGAGGATATGAACTATGTAAAGAGAACACACCTGATTCAGATTGAGTCAAAGTGTCTTCCTTCGACTGAATATCAAATATTCTGTAAAATCAGGAAAATATAATAAAAAAGATGAAGTTTTATTTCATGTATAAATCATTACAACTCCAACTTTCATGATTTCAAGATTATGAGTTCTTACAATGAACCCTAAAATTAAAATTAGACTTTAATCACCCCGATTTGGGCAATCAAGACCCTAAGTAGACTACAAATTCATTCCGATGGGCATGTATTTTAGAAGGTACCCAAAACCCTAACTATTGGGTAAAAAATTATTGTTACCTTTGAGAATGGAGGAAACTAATCTTGGTATTGCAGCTGGTGCTCACATTGCTAATGATCTTCGCGAAGTACTTTTAGTTATCGGTTTGAGGCTTTGTTGTCGAAGAAAGCGGCTTCCATGACTAATGCAAGAACTGAAGTTGGGCCTAGTATGGATGGAGTGGCTTTCACATCTCTTCGTGAAAAATGTAAAGAATCAATTAAAGAGAAAGAAGGAAGCTTTGACTTCCTTTCCCCTCCTTTCTACATAAGGCGGCAGACGGATTTCTCTTTCTTAAGAGAGCGATGGGTAAGAGAAGTTTTAGGGAGAAGACAAGAGGGTATTTCTTATCTCAAAAGAGTCAAGGCGCCGATAGAAATTTTTGGAAGAAAAAACCCCCCGAGTGTAGTTTTCGTGAATGACTAGGCGGCGACAATGAAAAAAATTGACTATAATGCTGAACTGTTTTTCTATTGAGGCAGTTCTTGAGTGCCTAAATATTAAATTTATTAATATAGTATTTACAAAAGCCTTCATAGATGACTTTAGGTGACCTTTTCTAAATATTTTGCTCTTTTATAATAGGACATTTCTAAAAGCTCCAATAGATTATTTTATGGGGTCTTTTTAAAAAAGCCTCATTAAAAGTGTTACAATATGTTATTTTTCTTGTAGTGACGAGTTTCGCTGGAAGAAGACGCACCAGTTTTGAAGAGAAATTGAGAGCGAGAGGTAGAAAATAGAGGATGAGGGGCAAAATAACCGAGTGTTTATTGGCTAGGTTAGGTTAGGTTGTGAACTAAGTAAAGGTAAAACAACGTCGTTTTAGACTAGTTTTTTGAATTTAATAAAATAAAATTCATATAGGATTAATTGCAACTGAATTTGGATGAGGAATTTGAAACCAATGTTTTATCTGTTGCAAAATCTCTTGCAAAATTAGGCGGGTTTCTTCCCTCCAATTTTTCGTCCCAAATAGAATGTCAATTTTTTTAGTTTCAAAATATAAAAATCTTATATTAATAAATGCAACTGAACTTGAAACGGAAAATTGAAATGGAAGCTCATCTGTTTCAAAAACCATTGCAAAATTAGACGACATTGAAACTGATTTCAATTCTGTTGCAAAATTTCGTTTCAATATTTGACATCATGTTTCCCTCCAACTTTTCCCCCTCAAGAAAGAACGCGGCTAATGGGTTTCCTCGTTAAAAATTCTTTGTCCACTCATATTGTAACTGAATTCAATTCTGTTGCAGTTGCCCTGTTTTCTTGTAGTGTATGAGGAGCTTTGAGATATCGCATGTGCACTTAGCAGAGGAGAAATAAATTGTATCTCGTCCCACAGTCCTCTCAACTTGGTGTAGTAAGTCGACACATATGTTCTATCTTGTCGTGTCAATGTTAAAGCCCACTTTAATTAACTCATATGCATGTGGTGCACTTTCTTTCCCAAACCTCTCTTCCAAATCTCTCCAGACTTCAACAGTGGTTTTGTCGTACCTTATGTTGTTTTGAATCTCTTTCTCCACATGGCGCGCGCTGCTCAACCATCCTTTGACCATGGCATTGCATCGTTTCTACAACGTTAGGTCCAATGAACCCTCATGGCATGGGAATCGAACCATCAACAAACCCTAACTTGTTCTTAGCAAACAACGCATTGCTCATCTTGTTCACCCAATCACCATAATTACCGTTGTGAAGGATTTCACTAACGTAAATCTGGTCGGGGTTGTCTGATGCGTGGATGTAGCTAGTATGGAGACATATTGTAAGTCCAATATGCAACAAAATAAGGTTATAGGGAGGTGAATAGTATTTTAAAAACTTTTAAAGGTTAATTTGAAAACCTTAAAACTGGCAGCGAAAAGGGTAAGTTATCAGCAGATAGAAAAACTCTTTATCAGTTGATAAACAAAATACTCTGAGTCAGCTTGTTGACACAGGTTTAAGTAGTAAAGGTTTTAAGTAGATCACTAATATAAGAAATGAGTTGAAAGACAATATATAAAATAATTAAGTAAAATTATTCAAGAATGTAACTAACTGACACTTAAGTAAATGGAAGTTGCTTAAGTGTTAGAAATAGTTCTATCTGCTAAAATATAAATGACAGAGTATTTAGTAGTGGTTCACAGTGGAAACTGAACGTCCACTACCAAGTTGGTCAAACTTGGATTTTTGAAGTGCACTAAGATTATATATATTCTAAGTGATCACTAACAGATCAATGTGCAACAAAAACTATTGTTTGAGGAATACTATGATTGAGAAATAATCAAACTCATGCAACAATCAAAGGTTCCTTGAAGATTTAAAAGAATAAAGGAACAAACTAAATAGTGATTGTTTTAAACAAGAACTAAAAAATAATAATTAATGAAAAACTATCGAGTAAGTGTTTTGGGGACTGGAACACATCAAGGAAAGAATTGATTGAAATAATATGTTTAGTGTCTAGTCCTGGCTTGAAGCTGATCAAGGAGAGAATATCGTGTGAGTAATGAATGATAGCTTCAACCGCTATGTCCTCTGTATATGTCTCCTTTACTCTTTGCTTCAATGTTATTTATAGAGATATTGAATAAAGTTGTTTGAAAGAGCAAGAATGATCTTTAAATATCTTGAAGAATGAAGATGAAATATTTTCATTGAATGCACAGAAATCTTGTAGAGGTTTAGAGACAAACGATATCTCATAGCATGAAATAAATGATATATCGTAGAACATTTAAGAAAGACATAAAAAGTCTTCATTTGAATAGTTCTATCTTTGAAATATGATGACCAATAATTAATTAAATATAAGAGCGTGAAATCCAAGTGTTTTAATGTGAAACCATTTGGAATCCTTTTAACAAAAGTTGAAGACTTAAAGTCTTAAGATTTTAGAGCAATATTCCAACATTGTACAATGTTCAACAGATAAAGAATTTTAAACGTTAAGTAGAGGTTGACACTGAAGTATTAGCAGCTTCTAACTGCTGATGACTATATTTAAGCAGATAAAATATTTTACTTTAAGAAGACTGTTTAACAAAGTTTAGGTGGCATCTGCTGTGTAAACAACAGTGGGCATCTATCTGCTGAAAGTTGAGCAGACATATTTAGACTTGTTATAAAGTCTAAGTAAAACAACCTAAAGGTTTTAAGTAACTATTTAGACTAACTATTTTAACTTAATGATTTTAATTAAATCTAAACATGCATGTTTCTACACATATGATCCACGGTGGTGGTATTGGAAGTGACGGTGATCTCCACCTCTCTCCCCATTAGGGTTTGCCATTATTCTCTAATCTAAGAGAGACTGCCATTAGGTTTTAGGTTTTAGATTTATGTTAGGTTATGAGTGAAACCTGCTCTGATATCATATAAAATATGACCAAATTATATTTTTCATTGTATTATACGGCGCCTATTTATATTGGCGTACAAAGTTACGGAACGATGTACAAAGAAAGATTATAACAATTAATCCCTTAATTATATCGGCGTACAAAGAATGGGACGGCACACAAAGAAAGATTACAACAGTTAATACCTTAAGAGTAATGTTAGAGCCACTCAATGAACACTCAAATTTGTGTACCAAATGATGTGGTTTCTAATGTGTCATCTTATTTGGCATTTTATGGGCTCCACTATAAGTTAAAAAGTTATGTTAACAATATGACACATAAGATGCCACATCATTTAGTACCCAAAATTAAGTATTATTAGAGTGACCCTAGCATTACCCATACCTTAATTACAGCAATAGAGATTGACTCCTAACTAAAGTCGGAAAAGCAATATTTACAAAATCCATCAAAGAGAGTGGCAACTATGTACGCCATATTTGGTGGGGTCATGATGTTATTTAGCTAGCCGAATATTTAGGTAATCCATGCAGTTACTTAATTGGTAGGCATCTCCAACAAGAAACATGCACCACCTTACACTTCCTGGTAGCTAGGTTGTTTCATACTAAGTGTGTGTGTTTAGTTGTTTACGAGTATATATACTTACACATACATTCCTTCCCATTAGCATCATCAATCATCTTTTACTGAGTTCAGTACCTAGTCGGTCATTTCCTAAGCCAACCATATAGACCGGATCCCTCGTCACCCATTTCCCTGCACAAGTCCGGCCCCCATCCTAGTCGTCTGAAAAGGGTGGGGGGACCAAAGAGCGAATTACCTAGGGAAATAGTGAGTTCTAGCTCAATTATATAATATATGGTAAAAACTTAGGAAAAACGATCTTACGGGTATTGTACATCAGACGGATCCATCGTGTATTGGAGGGTTAAATTGTGAGAAAGTGAAGCTCCGTCTTACAAATTAAGATCTGTAAAGCAGTCTCACATTATATATTGGCAAGAATGGAGAGAGGTCCAATAAGGGTTCTCGTGACAGGCGCTGCGGGTAAGATGTATCTTATATTTATGTTTTGTTTAATGCATATTGCGGTGCCCACAAATATATATGTTTAGTTTTTCTTTTTTGTTGCTCGATCAGGTCAATTAGGCTATGCATTACTACCAATGATAGCTCAAGGAATGATGCTGGGCCCTGATCAGCCTATAATTCTCCATATTCTTGGAAAAAATGCTGGGTCCTTGAAAGGTGTAAAAATGGAAATGGATGATTCTCTATTTCCACTTCTTAAAGGTACATCAATTCCAAAATTATCATTTCCTTCAAACCATGAGTGTTTCATTTCCTATAATTTCAGCTTGTTCCATTCTTCATATATATATAAGAAATATTCACAGAAATAACCAAATGAAGCGCCAATTAATCTCGTGCTAAAAAAGTTTAAAATAATTTTCTTATTGCCAACATACGCATACATATATATTATACTTGCAGAGGTCGTTGCAACTACGGATATAGTCGAAGCTTGCGAAGGCGTCAACGTTGCCATATTGGCTGGTGGAGCTCCTGCCAAAGAGGGAATGCAGAGGAGAGATATGTTGCCCATGAATGTGCCCATGTATAAGGCTCAGGCATCGGTTTTAGAGAAACATGCTGCTCCAAATTGCAAGGTAAAGTTTTGATTCACTTGCGATATATATATATATAGCATGGTAGTATTTGGCTTTGTTAAAAGGTAGGTAGCTTCGATCAATTCGATCGTGGTAGCTTCAAGTTTGATCCCTTTCAACTCTTCATTAGTAAGAAAAATGTTACTCATGAGGAGTTGATTACCGAATTCCTTCCAAAAATTATGCAGGTGGTAATGGTTGCCAATCCAGCAAACACGAATGCACTCATCTTGAAAGAATTTGCACCTTCAATCCCCATGAAGAACATCACATGCCTTACACGACTTGATCATAACCGAGCTCTTGCTCAAATTGCGGCCAAGTTAAATATTTCAGCGCGCAATGTGAAGAATGTTATTGTATGGGGAAACCACTCTTCCTCCCAATATCCTGATACAAATCATGCATCAATCACCACCAGTGACGGAGAAAAACTTGTTAAAGACCTAATTGTCAATGATGAATGGTAATAGTTAGCTAGCTCTAGCTATTCAATCACTCAATTTTCATTAATCAAAAACCATTCATCTTATTATTAATTTACTTAATTCAGGTTGCAAACAGAATATATCCCCACCGTACAACATCGTGGCGATACCCTAATCAAATTTCGAAAGAAAAATAGTGCACTATCTGCAGCAAAAGCTACTATTGATCACGTTCGTGATTGGCTTCTTGGCACGTCTGAGGTATGTTTTATTCTTTACATTCAAAACTCCGTCTATATAGCTGGTGTCAAATCCAACTAAATGAGGAGGATTGTGTAGGTAGCCTAACCGTCAGCCTAAAACATCATTGAGTTGTATAATTGGACGGTTTTTATTTTGTAGGGAGAATGGGTGTCGATGGGTGTTTGTTCCGATGGATCATACGGCATTCAACCTGGACTTGTGTACTCCTTTCCTGTTACTTGTAAAGGAGGAGAATGGTCCATTGTCCAAGGTAACCTTCTTTCCTCCCCTCATTCACAAGACTCCATGCATATATAGCAAGGTCTGACAATGATCAAACATTGTCAATCAGACCCTAGAAAATAAGAGGTGCTATTTTCATGTTTATCAAAAAAAAAAAAAAACGTGACGAGACTTAATTTCTTCTTGTCAAAATTAATTGTAGGACTTGATATCGATGGTTTTTCGAGGGAAAAAATGGATGCGACGGAGAAAGAGCTAATTCAGGAGAGAAATTGGGCTTATGAATGTCTGGAACAATGAAGGTAGCGTGAAGATAATAAATATGGATTCTCTTTGTTGGGGCTGATTTTTTTAATAAACTAGTAATGCACTGACTAATACTAACATGAATAAAACAATTGACACTTTAATGCCAACAAATAAATAAATGCATGGAACGTAAAGATCATGAGTTCAATGTATACAAATTAATTAAACATATAATTATAGCCCAAAGATTAAGAATCTATTATACAATACAGTTCAGTTTCATAAACAACGGCTGAGATTGATTATTTTACTTTATATCAAATGGTTGAGATTGATTATTTTACTTTATATCAAACGGCTGAGATTGCATATTTATACTTATATCAAACGGTTATAATTTATTCCGTCTGACACATGTGTTCCCCTGAATCGGGACTGTCAAGAAGATTCATAATCTCATCTAAACTGTTTTTATCTCATATATAAATCTCATCTAAACTGTTTTTATCTCATATAACTGATTTTAAATAGGTCTCTATTTAATTGTTACACGCTTACAATTTGACTTGGGATAAAAAGGGGTCGATTTCTTGTTTTACCGCGGATGATCCAAGCGAATGATTGCAAAAGTTTGTTTTGTAATTTATTCAATTAACTTAATCAATTAAATTTTTTCGACTCATAATTTCATATACAAATTTAAAAAATTTAAAAAAACTTAAGCACATGTGTCCCTGTCGAACAAACTTTTAATTAATCCCTCATTCGATTCCTAATATAATCTAAACTGTTTTTTATCTCATATATAAATCTCATCTAAACTGTTTTTATCTCAACTTAATCTAACCATTGAGATTGTAAAAATGATAGTTATAACAATAATGATAAATGTTTGACCGAACATTTGAATGGTCATTTAGATACAATTAAAAAGACACCTCGGTTACAATACTGAAGCTTCTGAGAAAATAATTCCATAATTTTATGGCTAAACGACTTAGACGAAAATGTGTATGTTGGTTGACTAATATGGGCACACATCATAACTTATATCATGACAAAATTACTAAAACGATTAAGTGAAAATAGTTGAAATTAAAATTATGTTAGCACCAAGTGGTTGCAAAAATCTACGGATAAGTTTGTTATATAATTTTGAATGTTTTGTTGATCGTGTAAAGGAAAGAAGGGACATGAATGTCTTTTTCATTTTGCGATGCAATATTATTTACAGTGCGATGCATCAATTAATGCATATTCAATTCTTGATTTGGTGTTTCATGACTAATAAATTGAATTAGGTGATTTAAATTAATGCATCTCGATACATAAATTGAAAACTTTACAAAGTAGATCGACCCGAATTTCTCATCTAAATTGTTTTTATCTTAACTTAATCTAACTGTTTCCTATTCATGTTTTTCTTCCTACGTTTTTATTTCAATCGGCTTTCTTCCATTAAATTTATTTGATGAAATAGTTATATATATATATATATATATATATTTGAATACTAACACCGTCCTATACTGACATCGTCTCATACTGGCGTCGTGCCATAGGCACGGGCACAGAATCTAGTATATAAAATTAATAGTAGAGAATCACAAAAAATGAAGAAAAAATCATTATAAATTTTGAAATACTTCTTTAAATACAACATTTGTCGTTCAACATATAAGATTACTAATACTATCACTTATTAGATATTAATATCTATGTACATATATTTTTAATTATTAGTAATCATTTTTTCTGATTCCTTCCTTATGAATGTCTTTTGTTTGTATTTGTCTATATCTCTCTTAGGGTAAATTAGTATTTGTGTTGTAACCCTACACACACACACACACACACACACACACACACACACACACACACACACACACACACACACATATATATATATATATATATATATATATTAACATCAATGAAAAGGCAAAATTCGAAGACCCTTAATATTAGTAACTCTAGACAACGAAGTGCAGTTTAGTGGTAACACGCTTCACCTACACAAAAAAATTTCCCTTGGAAAGAACGTGTCCTTCTAAAACATGATTTCCAAGCCTGTAATAATCAACCTCATGCCATTACATAGCTCAAGTGAATGATCTATTTTACATAGCAACATTACTGAAATTTCAACCTTCAAATTAAACTCATGATTAGGAATCCCGAAAGATTTAATTCCATTTAAAACTTTAAGAGTATGAATAACGTTCATGAGATTAACATTTCTATCATAATAAGAGAGAGAATCTGAGCTCAAATTCAATCTTTCCCCTAAATTGTTGATTGAAATCATGTAATCATTTACGAAATGAATAACATCAAGAGTCGAGCCAACCAAAATAGCTCTTTTTTTTTCTCTTCAAAAAAAACTCAAGTCCATTACTACAGCCCCATGATAAAAAATAAAAAAAGCTCTCTCTTCAAAAAATGGTGAGTCGTCATGATTACTTCCAAATGTGGAATATGTACTTTTGCATAATTGTAACAATTGGATCATTGAATTCCTTAATTAATAGATCATGGAGAAAAATATAAATACAATTTAATCTATGATAACAAATGTTCTTTGCACAAATGTAGGATATGTTAGCATGTTGGCGGAAAAATATAAATAAAATTGAAGTGATCAAATGAATTATGAAAAATTTACCCTGTGCAAATCCACACAAAAAAAAAATAAATAATAATCATAAGGAACGGAAAAGATAGCTAAATTATTTAAGATTGTCTAACAAAAGAAAATAGTTGAACAGTTGTTTAAAAGAATACAACCAAAGCAAAAATAAATAGTCTTTTTGCCATTAATAACGTTGAACTTTAATCTTCTCTCATCATCATTCTTCGTCAGCCATCTTCATTCCTTTTCAATCTTGACCATCACCCTCTTCTCTTTAGAGGATGAGGATTCATTGATTAAAGATTTCTTCATAATAGAAGCATTGCCCATGTCATTAGAATTTAGATTTCTTTGTCTTCTTCAATGGTGTGAAACCTCCACATCGGATGAACTCACATGTATAAAAATATAAATTAAAAATAAATTATTAATATACCCAATAACTACTGACTTGGTGAAGATAGAAGATATAAAAATTGACCAAAAGGATAAATTGATCCCATACAAATATTATAAAAAAAATTAGTTACCTCTTCAATCTCTATCATTTGTTCAATTGTTCTCAAAAGATCCTTTGAGTTCTCCAACGTTAATGAGATCGTACTTATCTCTGATATTGACTTGTCTTCCAAATTCAAGCTAAAACAATTAAAGTTAACATATCTATATATCAATATAGTTTATTTATAAAAATATAAGAGTTAGTCAAATATTTCACTAGTCACCAAAATCAGTATCATCATTTATTATAACATCTATTTGACACATAGTAGGTCGTAGACACTCGAATCTCGATGTGCACATTTGAAGTAGCCATTTTTTCCAAATCATTCGTCAAATCAAATCTTCCGTCAAATCAAATCATCAACCGAATTTTTTTCTTCAGATGTGTACGCATTCACTTTTCATCTTTACCATTGCATTCCAATTATTACATCTCAATCAATATGAAAAGTGATTAAGTGGAAAGATCCGAGTCTTTTCCCGGTGTACATGATACTTAGTGTATTACTATTCGATACTTGGTGGAAGCAATTTGTTTTTTTCTGAGGTTGGACCTTGTATGTGTTATTAGTTGACATGTTCTCAAACCCTGTATCATTCGGGCACATCCCGCGATTTTCCTGGTAGTAGCAATGAGGGACCGGAACTACTACCCCAGGATTCAACGTGGTTAAAAAAAAAAATAGTGTATTACTATTATCCCTATAAAATAATTATAGGGAGCATTAATTAAATTATATAAATACATGAATTGAATTATATTAATTATATATATATATATATATATATATATGATAAAACAAGTAGGTAATTGACTAGAGCTATTCAGAGGTTGAGATTAAATTATCCTAAAAAAATTAACGGTTGATATTCACCCTCATATTCACATGTGTGAGTAGTTATCCATTTTTAACTCCCTATTTTTACTTTCCCTATTACAAGTCATCTCTCTACAATTAATATTATAAGCAGTCACCTATTTTTGTTCTCCCTATATTTTATCTTCATATTACAAAGTCACACTCTGGGATTAATCTTCTGAACAGCCACCCCTTATAAAACATCAATCCATCAACTTTCATTTGAAACAATGTATCTTTCAACTGTAACTTTTTTTTAAAATCGCACCTTCTATTTAGGCACTGTCATTTCAATTGACGAAATCAGATATATTGGCACTGTATCATAGGCACGGATATAAAGATCTAGTATCTAGTATATATTATAAAACAGCTAGGTTCGTACATGTGCAATTGACTAGGGCTATTTAGAGGTTGAGATTAAATTATTTTAAAAAATTTAACGGCTAAGACACCCTCATTTTCACATGTGTGAGTAGTTATTCATTTTTAACTCCCTATTTTTTCTTTCTCTATTACAAGTATACAGTTCATAGTCGCACGCTTACAATTGACAAAAGATAAAGAGCGGCTGAGATTGATTCTTTTACTGAGATCATACAGTCATTATCACTCCCCGAGTTCTCATGTGTGAACGACGGTTGAGTAACTACCCATCTCTCTCTCTAACTCCCCCCACTATTTACGGTAAAATAAAATAAAAAACTCTGAATTCCAACACATAACGATAGATCATATCTTCTGTATTTTAACAAGATATCTTTGACAATACATTAACCATGTAATCTTATTCATTGTTATTCCCACCATATCAAATTACGGAAATAAATTTGAGATTGATCAACTATTAGATAGGTTTACTATTCTTAAGGGTTAGTATAATTGGTGTAGTAGTTTAATTACATTTGTTGACTAATTACTGATAACAAATATTTATCCACAAGAATCTATGCTTATACTCTCAAAAGTCCTGTGTTAGAACATGAATTAATTACAGAAATCAATTTGAGATTGATCAACTATTAAAACAGTTTACCAATTTACTATTTTACCAGGTTTACAAGACAATTTACTGTTTTACGGTTTTATGATTTTTTCACTTAATATGGTGACGTATTCGGCATGTGTTGTCATTATTCCCCTTTTTTTATTTTTTTTTATCCCGTCATTTACAATACAATCAAAAAAAAATTAAACAGTGTACCGGATCAAAATAGATAATATTTTAAAAACGGAGAGAGTATTAGTTGAGACTTGAGTACGGTGCCTTTAACTTTCTCGGTTTTTATTTTTTTTCTTTTTAATTATTATCGTAATTAACTTAATCAATTTAATTTTTGTCCGCCTGCTTTTTTCCAGCAATTTCAGATACAAATTAATCAATTTACTTTTTTACCAAGATTCTACGGCTATTGAATAAAAAATTATTTTGCAACACCAATTTCCAAATTACTCAATTTATCTTTTTTATTTTTTTATTTTCTAATAATTTCAGTGGAGTTAAGTATCCCGTCATTTACAATACAATCAAAAATAAATAAACGGTGTACCAGATCAAAATAAATAATATTTTGAAAACGGAGAGAGTATTAGTTGAGCACGGTGCCTTTAACTTTCTCGGTTTTATTTTTTTCTTTTTAATTATTATCGTAATTAACTTAATCAATTTTATTTTTGTCCGATCCGTTTTTTCCAGCCCGCAATTTCGTATACAAATTAATCAATTTACTGTTTTACCAAGATTCTACAGCTATTGAATAAAAAATTATTTTGCAACACCAATTTCCAAATAATGTCTCTCTATTTTTTTAAAGAATTTTCATTATATTTTTTAAAAAAAATTACAATTTTCTCTCCTAAAATTTTATAAATAGGTTGGAAATATTCTTAATTAATGGTAGCACATGTTTAAATTAGGAAGTATAAGTTAAAGTTATTGACGAATGTTAAATTTTTAAATGAAAAATTATGTGTGAGCATTCATTTCAATGTAATATTGATATATATGAAATATAAAGAATGTCTCTCTATCACGTTTAATCTCACAATCTCAACCGTTTTTATCACTTTTTTTCCATCCCTATTTTAATTATTGAAACATTAAAGTTTACATGACGGTTTACAGTTATTATTTTACATTTGCGAAAATTAGTTACTCTTTTACTGAGATATTACGGTTTTACAGTTAATATTTTACGGTTTTAACGCTTTTATGGTTGCGAAAATTTGTATTTGTATTTTTTATTTTTAATTGTTATCGTAATTAACTTAATTCATTTAATTTTTTTCCGACCCGTAATTTCGTATACAAATTTTAAAAAATTTAAAAAAATCATAAGTTTTATAATTTGAAATATTTGTTTCTTTTCTTTTTAACTGTTATCCGGCCCGTTTTTTTCGGTCCGCATTTTTATATACAAATTATTGATTAATCCCTCCGTTCCGGGCAAAGAGGCCCAATTTGAAAATCAATTTTTAAAAAAAAATATTTTTAGTAGTTCATTTCCACAGTATCTGTTTCATTTATTGATAAATTCCCAAATTGGCGCCGTTCCATCGGCACGAGCAAGAGTACTAGTCTATAATACAATACAAGCCAGTTTATACGTGTGCAATTGACTTGGGATAAAAAGTGGCTGTGATTAATTTTTTCACTTTAATCTTACGGTTGTAATTCTCTCATACCCTCACATGTGCGAAAGTCGGTTGGTAACTGTCTTTTACCTAACTAAATTTAACTCTATCTCTCTCACTCAATTATTTTTAACTTCTGTCTAACTCAATCTTTTACTGTAATTTACGGTCTTATTGTAATTACTTGAATCAATTTAATTTTTATAAAGCATGAATTTTATTTTTTATATATTTTTAATTAATGTTAGCACGTGTTTAAATTAGGAAGTATAAGTTAAAGTTATTGACGAATGTCAAATTTTTAAACGAAAGATTATGTGCGGGCATTTATTTCAATGTAATATTGATATATATGAAATATAAATAGTGTCTCTCTATAACGTTTAATCTCACAATCTCAACCATTTTTATCACGTTTTTTTTCCATCCTTATTTTATTACTACGGGCATTCATTTCAATGTATGATATATCTTCTCTATTGATAATTTATTAACTATTACTAAAACAAAAGCCGCTACTGCCACGTGACGACTTTCTGTAAAATGCTTAAAGCTCCAAAGGGATTCTGTGCTGCCATGTGTCACCCACAAAATTGTAAAAACAAATTCTTTTTTCTAAAATCGATTAGTTTAAGATAAAAATCTGAAAACTAATTAGATAAGATGAAATCCTAAAACTAATTTGATAAGATGAAATCCTAAAACTAATTTAATAACATAAAAATCCTTAAACATATTTAGGATATAGTTTTACCACCAAATTTATGATAGAGATTTAGGTGATAATTTGATTTATGACGTGTTTCAATTGATTATAACTTCTCAATTCTCATGGTAAAAGGTTTTTTTTTGTTACCATTTTTTTGCTACAAAAATCGATTACTACCAGATAGATTTTATCACATTTGATTTAGACGTGTTTCATTTGATTAGGACTCCTCAATTCTCATGATAAAAGTATTATTTTTTACCATTTTTTGACATTAATTTATTTTTCTCTCAGTTAGTACCCCATCCTTTTCATTTTCCCACAATGACTATAATTACATAAGTGTTGGATTCTTCTATTTTATTTTATAATTTCATCAATAAATACATATAAATAGTGCAAATCAAATAGGATAAAATCTCTTTCTGTGATTTTTATTTATTTTATTAATAATAAAATTTTAACAAACAAATCTTTTTCAAATTCAGATTTATCTATCTATTCTACAATAGAGCTCGGTGGGATTTTCAAATTATGATTTATCTATCTATTCTAAACATCATCTCTTTCAATGTTTTAATCTATAAATTATGTTTATCTCTTCTAAACAACATATGTTGCGATTAAAATGTCCTCCACCATTTGGAAAGGTTAACCCGTTAATCCTCTTAAATTTTAACTTATCACTCTCAAATTTCGTAGTTTTCAAATTGTTTGGTTGTGTTTTTTTCTTGTCAGGTTTTACAATATAATACACATACATGCTAAAAGTGAATGAGAAAATTAATGTATGTGTATGATTGTGTGTGTGTGATTTTTTACAGTATAATAAATTAACTTACCAATTATAGCATGCTTAGAATTTTTTAATGTTGCTATATGGATAAGATTTCTAATGCATGTGTGTATTACTTCAATAATAAAACCACTCTAAAAGTGAATTTTTTAACGAGTTATGCCTAAGTTTTCATTCAACATGACATGCATCGAAGCAAGGATAGATTGAGTGATGTGTCAGCTATGAACAATTGGATATGCATATATCACCTAGGATTTCATTTATTTACTTTTTAGTATATTTACTTTGTATAATTTTTTTATTATAATGAAATCTTCCACAAGATCTTATAAAGAGAAAAACATAAGATGTTTCTAATTTTCCTTTTTTATTTGTTTCTTATATCATATATCACCTAGATTTCATTTATTTACTTTTTAGTTATTTTTTGTATTTATTATAATGAAATCTTCCACAATATCTTATAAAGATGTTGTTAAGCCTAATCTTATTCTCATTTTATATGTATTAAATTAAACTCATATATGTGTTTGTATATATAAAAAATATTCAAAAATTTTATATTTTAATCAGGTTAATTGACATTTACAATATTATATCACTTTATCCATTTTTAGTAAGTTTTATGCCTAGAAATAGAGCAACAATTAATGTAATATCATGTTACATGTAAAGATCATGTGATCAGATCTCTTGATTCTTTTGTATCTTAAACTTTTGATAGATAAAGTTGTTTTAAATTATGAATCTTTAAACATTGGTCACAAATTTGAATAATAACATAATATCATAATTGAAAAAGCTAATAATTTTTAGGAATTATAAAAAAAAATCAATTTCCTTTTATTTCAATTTTTATTTATTTTAAATTTAAGATAGAAAGTATTCAATTATTAACTATTTTTAAATTACTAATTACTCTGATAAAAATTTAAGAAACTATTAATTTCATTATTTTATTTTGTCTTGAAGTAAACTAAGTTGATCAAGTTGTAGTTAGTTAAGTAAATTTGAAATTTATTACCCGTCTCTGCAACAATTTTATAAGATAATAGATTCATTTAATTAAACTAGTTCTTTTATATTGTATTAAATAGACATATATTAATTTCAGTATTTACCATATTAATTTTATAATAGTTCAAAAGATTCTAATTATAACGAATTTGGAACATTCTCTTATTATAAATAACTTTTGCAATTAAAAAAATCTAAAAATCGTGCATCACACGTGTATAACCTAGTTAATAATAGTATTTTTAAAATCGACATCAATTTCTAATCAATGTGAGATACATCTTTTCTATTGTTAATAATAGTAAAATATTTTGTAACCACTGTGAGATACATTTGTTGTAAGAGTGAAAGCATTTAGTCTAAAGACTTTAAAATCTAACTTTTCTTTTTAAATAATGTGATATACATCTCTTTTATCAGATTAAAGGGTTGTAGTCGAAATATTTCTACATGAGTGCACGTGTGTGAGTTATCTAAAAAGCAGTGAAGTTTTCTCTTTTTTTTCTTCAGATATAAAGCAATAAATGACCTATCTTTTTGTTCATTTATGGATTTTCTCGGCTCATTAGTTTGAATCCCCGAAAGGACGGCGCGAGCGAGCACGACGGCCATTCAGATCAATAAATAGAAAGAAAAGTGGGGAAACTATATGTTCATATTAATTACATTTGGTCCTAATCCCCAAAATAAAATGACGGAATAAAATAATATTTACATATTTGCCAGAAATAATAATAAAAGCAGAATAAAACAAAATAAAGCAAAAATGTCTTCGCTTTTCTCTTTTTTTACTTTTTTTTCCAGTTGCACTGGTACCCAAAATGAAGCTGCTGCAAGATTTTACGGTTATACGCACATATATACACAGATATATAAAAATATAATATTTAAACTGTTAAATAAATATACCGAGCATATTTAGCCAAAAACCCAAAAGGAAAAACTTCTTTTTATATACATAAAAAAACAAAATGAATCTAGTCTTCCATTTTTATTTTATTATTAAAATAAAAACAACGTCCCCAGCAGAATCACCACTGTGAGTGCCCCGCTTTTCGACCTTTTCCCTCGCTACTGAGAAGCGGGTGGTTTCAAAACCTTTCAAGCACATGGAATACGTCCGGCCTCAATTGTGGACTCAAAATATGTATAGCAGAGTCGCCATCTTTATTTTAAGGATAAACAAAGAAAAACAAAAAATAACCAAATTTGTAAAAAAAGTTCGGAGGCTAAGTTACGAGTTGGGAAGGGATTATGCACCCAACTCGCCATTTCAGTCTCAAAATAGGTTTTTTTGGCTAAATATGTTATTTTATAAAATTAACAATTTAATAAAGCATTTAAAATATATATATGCATATTTAATGAAATAAATAAAGGAACTTATAACATCCTCATTTTAGAGTTGCAAATATATTTTATAAACATTTCGCCATAATAACGGCTTATTTTAGGGCTATTTGTTATAGAATTTTGGGCGACATAACTGCTTATTTCGTGATATACTAATATTTTAAATAGCATTTTTTAAAGATAAAAGTAAATAAAACTTTTAAGGTACCTACCTCTTGGAGCATGTGTGTTTTATCTCGTACCAAACCTCCTTCTGGTAGGCTTTAGGGTGCGCTCGCTCTGTCTTTCGGGGAGAGAAAGTCTTTTTGCTTTACTTTTGTGGGGTTTTGGGCAGCGTAACTGCTCCTTTTGTTGTTTTTCGCATCGGGATCCGGGCAGTACAACTGCTTGCTTGCTTGCGTCTGAAAACGGGCAGAGCAACTGTTTGCTTCGACTAGATTTGACGTTTGGAATCGGGCAGGGCAACTACTCTTTTTAGCTCTTTTAATTTGAACTGGTGAAATAGGGCGGAAACCTAGTTGGGTAGCTAGGGTTCACTTTCACCTGAGGGTTTTAGTGTTTAGGAGGAGATTCAGCAGCCTAGCGGAGCTTCGGGGTTGGATCGTAACCTTTGGGGAACTCTCGCCGTAAACTCTCACAGTTTGTGAGAATTTTTCCTCACTGCCGAAGGCCTTTATTTTAGGCTGAGATTTGAGCTTCCTTCGCGGTTAAGAATCATCAGATGTGCTTCAACGACTTGTACCGCGTGCTGAAAGAGTTGCACCAAAAGGCAACTGCACCAGTGACTTTGGGGCTGTGGGCATAGCCTATAGGCTTGGTGGGCGCCGCGCCTGGAGGGGTGTAGGCTGTGCAACCTTCCTTTTTTCTTTTGATTTTGGCATTTTGACCCCCTGCAATTCACTATTTATGCATTCTTCTTTTCTTTTGCATTTTTAACCCTGTAACTTGACATCCGTTAGTCCTTTTAATAGGTCTTGATATTTTATGGCATGTCATAAAACTTAGGTACGAAATTGGGGTGTCTACAAAAGAGATAAGAAATGATGTTAGTAGTAAAAGTCTTTCTATACAAGATTATCACTATTATTAACAATAGAATAGATTAATAGTAAATGATTAATATCATAATATCATATTAACTATTATTTTTAGCTAATGGCTAGAAAATGAAAAGTCTCGACTAAAGTGATATGGAGGCCTGAGGATTCAACATTATCAAAAGTTGGGTGAAGTGGCACAACTATAGTGCTCCTCACCAACTTTATATATATATATTATTTTTTACAAACTTAAGTAACTAAACTCATGCGATATCAAAGCTATAATAATCAATTTGAAATGTTTCTACAAGTCATGAAGTCAATACCAAACCCATTTACCATAATCAACAATGGTGAACAAAATTCACACTGTATAAATAATTTACAATTTTCTTTTTTGGGTTTTAAATTACTTGTAAAGGGATGATTTTACCATTTCTCGAACTCACTGTTTTCCAAGTTGGAAAAATTCTATTTATAACCATGGGCTTAATGAACTATACAAAGCCCCTCCAAATACACACTACACAAAGCCCCTTCAAACACACACTGTACAAATCCCCCTTCAAACACATCAATTGTTAGTAACTAATAATCAGGGAAAACAAACTTACATATTTAAGCAGAGAAACAAAGACGAAAACCTTTGCTCGACGGCAACGGGGAGGGATGGAACGGGCAGAGAGGGCGGCGGAAAACCTCAATATAATAATCAATTTGAAATCTTTCCATAAATCAATACCAAACCCATTTACTATCATCAACAATGGTGAACAAAGTTCACATTGTACAAATAATTCACATTCAATTTACGATGTTGATGGTAAGGAGAAGTGTTCCAACAAGGTAAGACACCCATGTGCAATTATTACACAATTATAAAATGACAGATAACTGAAGGAGCCATATGCTTCCTTCCTATTCCCATTTCAAATTTTTAAGAAATATTCTTACGAAGGGGGACTTGAAACAATCATTACAATCGTATCAAAAAATATTCTTCCTATTCTCATTTCGAATTCAAACAATCATATCAAGAAAGATAAATAACTGAAGTATGTATGTTGGCAGCCTATTAGCATCTTACTCTGGATGACATCATTTCCCAACATCATAATATGCTTTCTTTTCCTGATTCACTAAGTTCGAAAGTTGTCATTTCCACAGCTTACTCTTTTTCTTTTCTTTTCTGGGTGGCAATTGATCTATATGGCTTCGAAAATTATAAGTGTGTGGATTACATTACTTTGTACTAAATCTAATGGCTAAGAACCCAGTACTTGAACAGGTAAGGAGGCGTCTTCAGGAACAATCTAACAATTAATTCATGGCTTAATGAATAATCAATTTACTATCATCAACAATGGTGAACAAAATTGACACTATTATAAGCTCTGTGTGGATCAATTAATTCACAGAGCTTAATGAGAAAATTCAATCCCCATCTATACCTTTCAAATACAAAGCCCCTTCAAACACAACAATTATTAGTAACAAACTCAGGGAAAACAAACTTACAAATTCACCCAGAGAAACGGAGATGAAAACCTTTGCTCGATGGCAGCGGGGAGGGCTGGAACAGGTAGAGAGGATTCATGCAGAGAAACGAAGACGAAAACCTTTGCTTGACGGCAGTGGAGAGGGTTGTAACGGGCAGAGAGGACGACCGAAAACCTCAACGGGAGCAGGGAGGCTGGAGAAGAAAACTGATGAGGGGGCTGGAGGAAGGAAAAAAAGAAAAGAGAAGGGTTTTGAAGGGAAAATCCATGGAAAGTTGGAGAAAAGGTGGAAGAGGGTAGAGTTCAATGTGCAGATGGAGGAGAATAAGCGAAACTGAGCCAAAAGTTAGAAGGAATTGGAACGACTCTTCGCACATGCAAGCGCAGGAGGAAATACAGGCCATTGGATCACCGCAAAACAGTAAATATTGACCAATTTTTATCCCAACTCAATTATGAATGTGTTTCCCAAGCTGTATTATAATATAGATATATAATTAGTTTAATTATATAGTTGTCATACAGTAGGTCTTCCAAATCGATGTCCATCATCGTGCTTGCTTTCCTCCAACTTCTCTATGTTGGGGAGATCCCTATATAGCTGCGAGCTTGTCAATCACGTCTTATACACAATTACGAGAATTAGAAATTAATAAATAATTGGTATTTTTTATTGAATTATGACAATATATGTTTATAATATATATATATATATATACATACATACATTAGATCTCCATGTCTGTGCCTATGGCACGGTGCAAGTATATCTGATTTCGTCAATTGAAATGACAGTGCCTAAATAGAAGGTGCGATTTTAAAAAATATTACAGTTACATTGATTCAAGTGATAGTTGAGGGATTGATGTTTTATAAGGAGTGATTGTTCAGAAGATTAATTACATGGTGTAACTTTGTAATGTGAAGATAAAACACATGGAGATGAAAAAATGAGTGACTGCTCGTAATATTAATTGTAGGAGATGACTTGTAATAGAAAAAGAAAAAAATAGGGAGTTAAAAATTGATAACTGCTCAAACATGTGAATGTGATGATGAATCTCAATCGTTAAATTTTTTAAGATAATTTAATCTCAACATCTGAATAGCCCTAGTCAATTACCTAGCTGTTTTATAATATAGATTAGATCTTCATGTTCGTGCCTATGACATGGTGACAGTATATCTGATTTCGTCAATTGAAATGACAGTGTCTAAATAGAAAGTGCGATTTAAAAAAATGTTACAGTTGAAGGGTACATTGCTTCTGAACTGTTAGGCCCAAAAGGCCCAAGCTCCGATCACGTGCCTAGAACGCTTACCTTGTGGTCACGACTAAATCACGTGAACCCATCAAGATCCAAACTCAAAGTTATAAGCAAGCAGAGATAAATCCTTGGGCGCCTACACATTATGAGCGAGCAGCCTTCCACTTGAAGCCTGGGGGCCAAGGGCACATCGAGCAGGAAGAAGGGTCAAGGCGAGCATGCTCGCCCTGCTCGGGAACAAAGTAACGGTTGTTATGAACGTGAGCAGTTACTACCGAGAAACACGCCCCCACGTTCTGGACGTGGTCATGAATGTGCCCGATTTTCACGTTTCGACATTCAATGAGCAGTTTCCAGCCCTTTTGGTTGGCTATATAAACCCCTCAAAATGGAGAGGGAAGGTACGTTCACATATACACAGGCTGAAACTCTGTCAAATTACTTACTCAATTGAGTGTTTGCTAATTGCCACGCCGGAGAGCATTTGCAGGGTAAGCCCTTGCCCAGTTCACAGTTTTTCTTACTTCTTTGACAAGTTTGGGTATTTGAAGAGACGGATAGAATTGAAAGCCAGATATCCGAATATTCAAGCTCAGTGTACCAGTTAAATTTGGATACATCAGCTTCAAATGATAGTTTAGAGATTGATGTTTTATAAGGGATGATTGTTCAGAAGATTAATTGCAGGGTGTGTCTTTGTAATCTATATTATAAAACAGCTAGGTAATTGACTAGGACTATTCATAGGTTGAGATTAAATTATCTTAAAAAATTTAACGGTTGAGATCCACCCACATATTCACATGTGTGAGTAGTTATCAATTTTTAACTCTGTTTTTTCCCTATCATAAGTCACCCCCTATAATTAATATTATGAGCAGTCGCTTATTTTTCTTCTCTCTACGTTTTATCTTCATATTACAAAGACACACCCTGCGATTAATCTTCTGAATAATCACCCCTTGTAAAACATCAATCTCTCAACTATCATTTGAAGCAATGCACCCTTCAACTGTAACATTTTTTTTAAATCACACCTTCTATTTAGGCACTGTTATTATCTGATTTCGTCAATTGAAATGACAGTGTCTAAATAGAAGGTGCGATTTAAAAAAAATGTTACAGTTGAGGGGTACATTGCTTCAAGTGATAGTTGAGGGATTGATGTTTTATAAGGGGTGACTGTTCAGAATATTAATCGTAAGGTGTGGCTTTGTAATATGAAAATAAAACATAGGGAGAAGAAAAGGAGATGACTGCTCATAATATTAATTGTAGGGGGTGACTTGTAATAGTGAAAGATAAAACATGAAGTTAAAAATGGATAATAACTACTCACACAAGTGAATGTGAGGATGAATCTTAACAGTTAAATCTTTAAAGATAATTCAATCTCAACCTTTGAATAACCCTAGTCAATTACTTAGCTATTTTATAATATAGATACCAATAATTAGGTACTCATTCACTTTTTTTGCTTTTGCAAAATATTCGAATGGCTGCAAATCATAATTCTTCTAAGGAAATTTGTCACCAAAAAACTCTTTAAATTAGTTTGTCCATGAAATTTTATAATGTATTTGGTGGTTGTTGTTTTGAATTTCATTACATTTTCTGCAACAATGAAGTTTTCCAGCCGATACAAGCAATGTTCTTTCAGTGATGGCTTGAATTTCTCTATTATTTGCCTCCCCTTTATGGTGGCGTGAATTTTTTTATATCTGTTTAAAAAAATGATAAAACATAGTGAGAAAATAATAAATTTATTTATTTACAAAAGTTAACTTAGATTAAGTAAATAAATATTTTAATGTATAAAAAAAATACTTTTAATGATTTATTATCTCAACGGTGATAAAAGTGACATGATATTTCTAATCAATTAAAATACATCAAATCAGCAACCTTGCTCTTAGTCATCTACATAAAAAAATTATTCAATTAATACATTTTGATAGGTTTCTAACACTAATTGGTGGTATATGCACTCGGTATCTACTCCGCTAATGCACCCCCCTTAATTTTTGTTTGGTTTTTTTCTTCCCGATGTACCTAAAAAATGATGAATGAGTAGTTTATTAATTAGGATCCGTTTGATTCGGCTCATTGGTGTGTGTTGACAACTTATTACTTATAACAGATGACTAATTAATAACTATTTGATTTAGCTATTTCATAATACTGATTAGCTGTCATAACTCATAAGTTAGTGTAACGGAGTGTTTCATAAGTGTAAGCTAAAAAAGTAATGAATTAAAATATAAAAAATAAAATAGCCACATCACAAAATGTCCTTTACATAATAATAATAATAATAATTTAATAATTATAATAGTAATTATTATTATTATTATTATTATTACCACTTTTATTATTAATTAATGACAATAGTAGTAGTGGTAGTGTAGTAGTAATAATAATAATAATGCTATTACTATTATTGTTATTAATTTTATTATTATTACTAGTATAAATAATTTAATAATAATAATAATAATAATTACCATTATATCATTATTCGTATTATTATAATTACATTTATTATTATAATTACTTTAATTATGATTACAACTTTAATAATAATTATTATTACTTTTATTATTTTATTATTATTTTAATAATTATTATTACTTTACTTATTATTATTACTTTAATTATTATTGAAATATATAAAGTTTCATTAAAGATGAGAACTTACGTGTTTTGTAAAAGTAGAAATAAGTACAATGTCATGTGCTTACAACTTATGGACTTACAAGTGTTTTAAGTGGTAATGTGCATATTTTGGATCCGTCTTAATGGCCTGTGGGTCTCATCTAATGGCACATTATATTTTACATAATGTCGGAAGACTTGGGCCGGGCAGATAGTCCACGAGCTAGACTTATTCCATCCGGGTATAAATAACCTCACTTGTCCATAGTGAAGGGGCTCTCTCTTTTTCTGATTTAGAATCACACACGCACTTAGGGGCTATGCACCCTCTCTTTCATACTCAGTGTACTGATAAACATACCGGAGGGTTTTTGGCGGGGCCCTCCCCGCCGACTCATGTTGTTTATTTTACAGATAATATAACCAGATATCCACCACCGACGACAACATGGCCACCAGATGGCAACTCCGACGACCCACGTCCACCGCTTCCTTCGGCACCCCCGGTATGATTTTTTTTTTGATACATCAGTTGGTTCCGTTGTCGAGAAACTCAAATTATTGATATGTTTGATGGGTGCCAAGAATCGTGCTATTGATATGTTTAATGTGAACCAACACCAAACTAAAAGAAAACGACGTATGTGGATTCGCCTTGGCCAGACGAGCAAGCTGACACAAGAAACAATGCCATCGGAGCTCTAACACCCCCACAACAGCCACCGAATATGTTGTAGGCGGTACCTTCCAATCACGCGTCGGTTGCTGATGACTCCATTGTCTCTTCGCAAGCCGGTTATACGCTGGTTGACCCAAAAATGACGTGATGTGCATATTAATTTGCAATCATCCCCTCTGCTGATATCACCTATGATGTCCACAATCAAGTGTTTTTTTCCAGTTATACCCTCAGTTTTGTGTTAATTTACACACATGATCATAAGTTTTGCTTTACAATATTTTATATTTAAACTCCTGGATGCATGCTGTTTGTTTGGTGGCTTTAAAACCGCCAGCATTGAAAGATACGAACATCAATGTTTAAAATGATGCCCATCATATCATCATCAATACACTAATTAAAATTTTTTAAATGCAAAAGCATGCTACATATGAATTAAATGCAAAGTAAATACAATATTTAGATAGTTGTATTATATTTAATTATAAATTAAAATGTTATAATTACGTTGAAGTACCCGCTATAATGATGCATGTTACTGTGTACTACACCAATGTATGTAATTAAATATGTTTTGTCTTTGCGACCATATGTGCCTAATGGTTTTAAATGATCCCTGGTCGGCATGAAAAAAGAAAAAATATTCGTCCATTTATGAAAATGTGATATATCATGACGTATTTATATGCACAATTTGTTAATGTTTGATTCTAGTTATGTGAGTTTTATATTTACTCATCGCACTCACACTTAATGCTGTGAATAATTCTTTTTCGTTATTTCGACTGAGCAACAACTCGTTTACTTGAAATTAACTTATGCTTCAGTTAAATTCTTTTGCCTACTTTCATATGCCTTTTGATCGCTAAACTTCATGCGGGTTATTAACAATTATTATGCTTGCGCCTGCAGTGTAAAGTAATCAATAATAAAAAATATGTATATACACAATTGATGATTATAATTATGAGGTGAGAGGTACATAATAGATTATTTAATTTTTGGATAATTACTCATAAAGCATAAAGTAAATTCAATGTGCTTAAATCACTCATTATGACGAGCAATAAATGATATTATGACAAACATTCATGTCATATAAAATTGCATTAAATATGTTCATTATACCTTGAATTATTTACTCAATTGACATTCAGCACAAACAACATGATTTATTTTCTTATGAATCAAAGTAATTATATTACTTATTTTTTGGTCGTGAAGCGTGAAAATGTGATTACTTTCTTGCTCGAATAAATTAAATGCATTAAATTTGTTACAATTATATTTTGTGGGAGAATATATTTGATTCATTAATGATGCTCCTAAGGTATCAGGAATAAAGTACATGTCAACAGAGCCTAGGCTTTCCCCAACAGCTCCACTGTGTTCGAACACACTACGAGACCAAACAGTATTTACCAGTGATATTTCTCGACTTCAAGATGAACTTTTGCATTCAAGAAGTAGGGGACTACACCAAGGAAGGGAAAGCATGATATGTTCCTTCCTGAGAGCCACACTATATTTTGTGCCAGAGCACGTTACTATTGTGCCCGAACCACACTTTTCTCAGATTTTCTTCTACGCATACATGCACTCTTTGCTTGTAAAACTCACGACCAGATGATCAGCGCCTGCCTGCGCTTATGCTCCCCACTCGAGTTTACTCGCGGCTGAGCTTTATATTGTCCTCCCGCTCGAGTTTACTCGCGGCAAAGTTGTACACAACGTCTGCCTGCGCTTATGCTCCCCGCTCGAGTTTACTCACGGTTGAGTTGTACACAGCGCCTGCTTGCGCTTATGTTCCCCGCTCGAGTTTACTCGTGGTTGAGCTTCGTATTGTCCTCTTGCTCGAGTTTACTTGCGGTAGAGTTATACACATCGTCTGCCTGCGCTTATGCTCCCCGCTCGAGTTTACTCGCAGCTGAGCTTCATATTGTCCTCCCGCTCAAGTTTACTTGCGGTAGAGTTGTACATAGCGCCTGCCTGCGCTTATGTTCCCCGCTCGAGTTTACTCACGGTAGAGTTGTACACAACGTCTGCTTGTGCTTATACTCCTCGCTCGAGTTTACTCACGGTAGAGTTATACACAATGCCTGCCTGTGTTTATGCTCCCCGCTCAAGTTTACTCGCGGTAGAGTTGTACATAGCGCCTGCCTGCGCTTATGCTCCCTGCTCGAGTTTACTCGCGGCTGAGATTCATATTGTCCTCCCGCTCGAGTTTACTGGCGGTAGAGTTGTACACGACGCCTTCCTGTGCTTATGCTCCCCGCTCGAGTTTACTCGCGGCTGAGCTTCATACCGCTCGAGTTTACTTGCGGCTGAGCTTCATACCGCTCGATTTTACTCGCGGGTGAGCTTCATATTGTCCTCCCGCTCGAGTTTACTCGCGATTGAGTTATGTAACGCTTTGTCTGTAACTTCGTGCTTTCCCGCTCGAGTTTACTCGCGGCTGAGCTCTACATTGTCCTCCCGCTAGAGTTTACTCGTGGTTGAGTTATACACAGCGCCTACCTGCGCTCGTGCTCTCCGCTCGAGTTTACTTGCGGCTGAGCTCTACATTGTCCTTTCGCTCGAGTTTACTCACGGTTGAGTTGTACACAGCGGCTACCTGCGCTCATGCTCCCCGCTCGAGTTTATTCGCGGCTGAGATTCATATTGTCCTCCCGCTCGTGTTTACTCGCGGTAGAGTTGTACACAGCGCCTGCCTGCACTTATGTTCGCTTGCTTTTCAAAGGTAGTCTTGCTCGCATAGTCGAGTAAATGGACTTGACCTTGGCCCAAGTGGCGTTATGCTCTCTAGCTTTTCAAAGGTAGTACTGCTCGCAAAGTCGAGTATTGGGACCTGACCTTGGCCCAAGTGGCGTTCTGCTCTCTAGCTTATCAAAGATAGTCCTGCTCGCAAAGTCGAGAACTGGGACTTGACCTTGGCCCAAGTGGCGTTATGCTTGCTAGCTTTTAAAGGTAGTCCTGTTTGTAAAGTCGAGTACTGGGACTTGACCTTGGCCCAAGTGGCGTTATGCGCTAGCTTCTAAGGCGTAATGCTTAATTAAAATATACAATGGCGGTCAAAAGCGACTAAATCTGTGACTCATCCCATCACTTCTGTTATCTTGTCTGCCAAGATGAAAGTGATTAAGCCTTGGTCATCCCGAGAAATTAAAGAAGATTAGGAACGAAAGTACTCCTTACTCTCGAGATGAATTTCGAAGAATAATAAGTAGGGGGCTACTGATGTGCATATTTTGGATCCGCCTCAATGACGTGTGGGCCTTATCTAATGACCCATTATATTTTACATAATGTCAGAAGGCTTGGGCTGGGTAGATAGTCCACGAGCTAGACCCATTCCATCTAGATATAAATAACCCCACTTGTCCATAGTGAAGTGACTCTTTTTTTTCTTATGATTTAGAATCACACATACACACTTGGGGGCTATGTGCTCTTTCTTTCATACTCAGTGTACTGATAAACACACCGAAGGGTTTTTGGCGAGGTCCTTCCCCGCCGACTCACGGTGTTTGTTTTACAGATAATATAGCCAGATACCCACCACCGATGACAACATGGCCACCGGATGGCAACTCCGACGACCCACGTCCACCGCTGCCTTCGGCACCCCCAGTATGATACTTTTTGGATACATCAAGTGGCTTGTACATCATCTGTAACTCATATTTTCATAAGTCAAATTAAACGGGTCTTAGCAATAAATAATTGACTTTATTACTAAGTTTTATTACAATTTCGTCATCAAAAAATTATCATTTTTTTCCCAAATGAAATTATCATTTTTTTCCCAAATGAATGAAAATTCTGGTAATTATTTTAGGAATTTATTAAATTCTTCAAATGTTGAAGAAATTCAAAATTCCCCAAATTCTTATATTCCTAACAATGTTCAATATTCTCAGTCTTCGTCTACCCACAATACTCACCAAATTTTCCCAATTATCTAAAATTTTCCAATTTGGAAATTTTGAAGGTGCTCACGATTTTCAAAATTTTCAAGCTTCTCCAACTGTTGAGAATTCTTTGAGTAATGCTCCTTGTGCTCCCAATTACATGTTTCCCAATGAATATTGACAATCTTTCGAAAATCAATATTTAATGCAAGACGCTCATCGTGCATTTTCTATAAACGGTTTGTCGTCAAATGAATAAAGAATAACAAGTTTAGTAACGATGTCATCAGACAAGGAACCGACAACGCCATCGTTCGTTCTAGAGACGCAAATAAAGCAATAAACAATTGATCTGGACATACCGGATAAAAGTAAATCAACCCGTTCAGTATCGTCAATAGAAAAAGACATTGCCCTTACAAAAGAAGTGTACTGTTGGCCAAGATTCAGTGATGGATAACCACCAAACGAGCGCATTCTGGAACCATGTAATATATTATTACAACAAACATCTTCCAAGTAAATCAGTAGGAAAAGATGTTCATAAGCTGAGACCACTTCAATCTAAATCATGGGCTCGTTACGGTGGTAACTAGTAATGACTAAATTTTATTATTTGTTATTTTAAAAAGTGTTTTTTTGTTAAAAGTACTTGTTATTTATATGATGTTTTTATTTAATATCTAATATTTTAATAAAAATTATAAAATAATATCCTTGTTTTAAATTTTATTTGTAATGGAGGGAGTTACGGGATAAGGGAAGGAAGGTGTGAAGAAGTGAGGGAGAAGGAGGGAGAGAGAGAAGGGAGGAGAAGGGGAATGACTATTTACATTTCAAAGTTTGTTCTTTTTATTTTATTTTATGTAACCTAATGGAAAACACCTGGGCTTGGGGTACTGATAGCAAAGTTTGGGGCTGGATATTGGATAGCCACACCCGGGTCAAAGATCCGGAATGATTATGTTGGAAGCAATAGCCGTCATCCAGTGAAATAAATGAGGAAATTATCAAGTATGTGTCTTTGACCCCGTTCTTTCATAACCTTTTTAAACTTAAAATTTGGAAACAATTTGAACAGACAAAAATATCATTTATATAATAAGATCGATCAAATGTCTATTAATTCGACCTTTGATCGACTATTGATAGACCTTTTATCGACCTAAAAGTCGAGTTAATCGACTTAAATCTCATTATATTAGTTTTGAGAGTCAAAAATGTATTATAGACAATTCATCGTTAAAGAAGCTATAAAGGAATATTTTTTGTGAGTTAATTAGTTTTGTATTTTGTACCGGTGAAAATGTTATAAATAAAAATTCACCTAAATAAATAGTTGAGTGAAGGGGCTGAAATTCAGAAGAGAGAGGGGACATTCGAAAAGGGGAAGGGAGAGTGAGGAGAGATGCAAAGCTTGGAGAGGTCTTCCGCTTTACTGCTAAGGCGTTGTTGCGTTCGCGGTTCTGAATTTACACCTCAATACACAAGAAGCCTTTCATCACTGTCCAATAACAGTGAATTGATTGATAATCATGAATCCTCCGTAATCTTTTGTTTCTCTCGCAAAACCTTCAATTTTTTCTCCCATTTTAGTATTAATCATTTATTTATTTGCATGATTTTAATTAGGTACTAGTTGAAGGGGGAGCTAGTTCGAGAACTGCAATTCTCAACAGACCATCCAACCTCAATGCCTTCAATACTTCCATGGTCTCTTTCTCTCTCTCTCTCTCTCTCTACACACACACTCACACACATGTGTGTGTGGGTGTGTATGCGCTTAGTTATGAATGTCTTACCTTCATTTTTTATTTATAAATAATCTTTAATTTATTGATAATAAAATAAGAAACGAATATTTCATAAGAAAAAGGAATTGAGTGAGTATCATTCAAAATCAGAAGTTTAAACCAAACTTAAAAGATGTCTATATGTTTGATTGTCCTAAGAGTGGGGCCTAACCATACCCTAATTTCCTATCTCTACACCCCCACTTAAAAATATTACGAAAATGCCATAGAGTAAAAACACCTAATAAACCCTTCTATTAAAAATATTAGAGAAATGTCATCGAGTAAAAAGAACTAATACACTTATAAAAAGAACTAATACACTTATCGACTGTTCGGCTATGGTGTGATGAACATACTTTGTATTTGTGGCGTTAGGCCACCATGAGATGAACGCTCCATTGGAGTTTGACCACCATGAGATGAACACTCCCATTGAAGTTCGGCCACCATGAAATGAACACTCCCATCGGAGTTTGGCCACCATAAGATGAACATTCCCATTTGGAAATTGAGACAGGAGAGAAGGGTAAAATGGATAGTTAGGTAGGGTGTAGAGAGAGATGTGAGAGAATATTGGGGTGTAGAGAGTAATGGAGTGTAGAGATAGGAAATTGGGGTGTGGTTAGCTACACTCTTATCCTAATATACATCCTATAAAAATAGTTCTGTTTCTAATGTTAGAGATTAATGAGAAATTTTGTATCATTTCCAAGTGTAGCCCTACATATGATTGTTCCAAACTTTCAAAATATTCTACTCATGGAAAACAAATACCCTTCCATTCCTAAAAAAGAATCCTATCAGACATGACATGCAGATTAAGAAAAACTAATTGACTCTATTATAAATATTATATATTTTATGTTTTCCATTGATGCCATGTGGAAGTGGCGCCCATCAATTAAAGTAAGAATCAAATTAATTGTAAAATGGTAAACGTATCATTCCAAAAAGGAAAGGTTAAAAAGTGGGCACTTTTTCTAGAACAACCTAAAAAGGGAAGATGCTCTCTTTTTTAGGAACGGAGGGAGTACTAAGATTTATCAGAGAAAATGGTTTAAAATATTGACATAAAAGATGTTTGCAATGAGGTTTGAACGTCTTGGAAATCCTATTATGTGGTATTATTAGTCATTTTGGTGATTAACAAGCTTGAGCGGATGATTGATTATCGTATAGGGTTTCACCTTATTGGCTTAGGTACGTCCACTAAATATATCATGTTTTACACTAATTACAATTTTTGAGTATCCAAAAAACTAATCATAATGTAATTGACTTTTTTTCACTCTAAATGGCTCCATTCGTGAATAGAAATAGAATTCTTGAATTTGCTCGACTCTAATATTGTACTGTGTGGGGGAGGCGGTCCCCCTTGGTATATGGTGGACTGTTTGGTGTGAGAGAAATAGCAGGGCATTTGATAGTGTAGAAAGGACGATGGCCCAATTAAAGGACCAGCTGTTGTGCTATCTCTTTCACTGTGTTATGAGGCTGGCGAGGTAGATATCATAAATCATTCTTTTGTGGACTTTGTTAATAGTATCAGTCTTGTGTAGTTCGGTTTTGTATACGATATGTGTACATGGTTGCGCCTCCTTTTTGGCGTTGTTATTAATATATATCCTTACTTATCAAAAAAAATAATATTGTACTGTGTATTGGTCACACACAAAAATATGCCCTGCTGAGCACATGCTGAAAAGCATGTCTATCACTTGTGTTGACATTGATTATCATAGGGCTGCTGTTTGTGATGTTTAAGTAAAATTTATTATTCATGCCTGCCAATTAGTTCCTTTTAATTCTTGAAGCTGCTAAATTGGAATATGCTAGTACTCGGTGTCTTTCTTTGTTCTACTATGTTTTTGTTATACATAATTGTGATAATTTGGTCGATCTTGGTGCTCTGCTCTATAGGCGTATAGGCTGCAAAAGCTGTACAAAAGCTGGGAAGAAAACCGTGACATTGGATTTGTGGTAATGAAGGTAAGTTTCCAGTGGTCTCAAATATTTGATTCTCTGTTCATTTCTTTCCAAGAACTTTCTGTGTTTTACTATTCTGCTTGCTTACGCAAAGCAATTCATGCATAATTCTGAACTTTCTGAAGGGCAGCGGCAAGGCATTTTGTGCTGGAGGGGATGTGGTTGCTATTTATCATATGATAAACAAAGGTATAACATGGGACCATATCTCATTGTGAATATAAAAAGGATGAAGCTTTTGCTTATTAACTTAATTGTTCCTGAATTTGTGTGGAGAGGGGGGACCATTAATATTTTTTTTAGAATGATTTTCTCCATTAGCTCTAAGCCTACAATCTCCATTTTGTCTTACGATACTCCACATGTAACCTGTGTTTTTTTACTTGACCATTTCCAAATTCGTTTGAAAGACTCGGACCATAAATTAGTTTGTGTGTGTTTTTTAATTTTTTAAATCTTACTGTTATTGCTATTCAAATAATGTCAAGATACTGCATTATACCCAAATATTAAATGCTTTCATTTACCTGATTATGGAGTTGTGATTTTGTTTACTTTATGGGTCATATTTATATGTTACAACTTTTTTTCCCTCCAAACAGTCGAGTAAACTGTAATTCACCGTATGCAGGGCAACTTGAAGAGGGCAAAGAATTCTTTTGGGCAGCATACAATCTTATATACCTTTTAGGTACATATATGAAGCCAAATGTGAGTAATCATTACTTTTGTGGTTTTGAGGGACATTACAACACAATTCCCATTGTGCTTGGTGCGCTTCATAATACTACTAGTGATGCACCCGTGCGTTGCACGGATTGTACATGTGTATAAAATTATATACTAAATTAAAGTTGAATAATATGTAATTAATTTTTTTTAATATGAACAAAATAAACAAAAAATAATAAACAGTAAAATTAAATATAGAAAATCCTATAAATTTGAAAAAATAATATAAATTTTGGAATACTTTTTGTATACAATAATTTTCATTCAACATGTACGACTATTGTAACTATAAATATCACATAGTAACTCTAAACAAAACTACATACAGTTGATGATAACCAAAAACATGTTTTCAAATTGAGTTTTGTATTAGACAATGACTTATCATGGTTTTTATTCATAGACATTGCGTAAGATATAATCAACAAAAATGTTTTATCTGGAATTTGAAAGAAATTATAGGATCAAATAGTATCAGTGACATTCTTGAAATCAAAAGAGTACCACCAGAATTGCCCTTTGAAATAACTCAACCTTCTAAATCATGGTTTCTCAACTTTATAATAATTAATCTCGTGTCATTGCATAACTCAAGTGAATAGACTATATTACAAAACAATATTATTTGAGTTCCAACCTCAAATTTAACTCATAGTTTGAGATTTCAGAATATGTAATTCAATTGAAATATCCATGAGTATGTATCATTCAAACTTAATTGATAGTTTGAGATTTTAAAATATGTATTGTTCATTGATGTGGTGTAATTAAAAAAAATTGCATCTTAATTTTTATACGACTATTTAATTGAAACCACAAAAAAAAAAAAAATCATGTATCTCTTTTAACAACATAACTTATATATTACATTTCAATTTTCAATTACATAAAGAATTAACAAAAAAAAAAGAAAAAGAAAACGTCACTCTAATTTGAACATGATATAAAGTTCTCGATATTCTTACTTATTTGTAATTGACCATCATAAAATGTATTTTTTTGTTTAGTTTATTAAGTTTTGTTTTTTTTTTAGTTGTGTAGTGTGCATTCATCTGATATATACAAAATCCCAAGCATTTATTAACTCATTTACATACTACCTGCTTCATACATTGAATAAGTTTCATACTGACATCGTGTCATAAGTACAGACACAAAATCTAGTAATAATTTAAACTAAAACGGACTCAAACTAAAAAAACAAACAAAGTCAGACCCATGAGTATTTTTTTTTTGTTTTTTGTTTTAAATATTATAGACCTGTATTTCAAGATCTATTAAAAACAATCGTAAGTATTTTTATTTACTTATTTTTTATTTATAATAATAGTAAGTTATTCAATATTTTTGAATAAATACCATTTTTACGAATTATTTTTATATATTGATTTGTTTTTAATTAGTTATATGCACATGGACTCTGTTTGACTTATGAATAGCTTGCCTAGAAATTTGATTTCTACTTCATTTTTTTGTGTGATATTTAATAGTTATATGGCTTTGGTATGTAATTAGTTATATGTCATTTTCGAATTTAATTCTCCAAATAAAAAAAGTAAACTCAATTGGAATAGTTTCTGTCAACATCATTAAATGACATTTCTCAAATTCAATTAAATTTTTTTTTGACATAAACAGAACATAAGTGATTCCATTTTTGAAAAGTGAGTCTTGGTGGGAAATTTCTAAAAATTATGCACTTATGTTTTTATATATACTACAACACAACCGTGTAACGCACGATTCAATATTGATATAAATGAAACAATATAAAACTTTAATAATAATCATATAACCGAATAATTATATGAAAAATCACGAGTTCAATATGCATATAAAACAAATTATAGAAAATTATGTTAATAAAAACAATAACTTTTTTAACATATCTTTAAATTGATATCGAAGTGACATGCCGTTAATCAAAACAGTTTACTTTGTACAGTAAAAATTGAAGTTAATCATAGAAAATTATAATCAAAGCACTCGTGCGATGCACGAAGCCTATATTCATATCAATACAATAGTTAAAACTTTAGTGCTTATAAAATATACAAATGATTGCAACATAAAGATTATGAGTCCGATGTGTAGAATTGAATATCATAATTTTGTAACATTAAAATTAAGATTATTTTGTTTGGCTCTCATGTAGAGTTCAATTAAAAATCGAAACGTATAAGCAAATTAATAAAAATAAAAAAATTAATAAAAATCAAGAGTCTTTAGGTTTTAAAATGTTTTACCTTTGGAGAAAAAAAATCAATTTATAGAATAAAAATATTAAGAATTTCAATTCAATTCCAATTCTAATATTTTTTCTGGATATAAACAATAAAATTTACATTGAAGCCCACAATTCCAATTGTAAACAATGGAATTGAGGTTCACTTTCTCTCATTCCCTACTCTGGAGTTTCAACAAAATTTAAATTCACTGATGTGTTTTCCGTATTAAAAATGATATTAAAATATATACAAATAAATATATAAAAATAAAAGTTACATTAATATTAAAAAAATTGATAGAGCATATAATATCAGACAAACGGAAAATTGTTTGTGATATACTAACATGTTTTGTCATAAAAGCTTAAAAACTTCAAAATTGGTAATTTTTAAAAAATAATTGAAGTATTATGGTTCAATTTAAAAATCAGACAAAGAAAAAATAATTAAAATAGTATATAACCAAGGAAAATAAAGTGTAGGAGATTGGTCAAGGATTATGAACCAAAAATTCAAACGATCGATGGATAGACATCGGAAAATTTGGTTTAAACCGAGCTATGGATAACTTTTGGACTGCGGCTCGGTAAACACTCATAATACCACGTTGTTTTAGTTGATGTATATAAACAAAAAGAAAACATTTTTACCCTAGTTTCAGCACACATTGCAATTTTTTTTACACATTATTTGCAACGATGATCAACTCCAAGGTTACCACCTAAAAAAAGTCTGACAACGGAAGCTATGACCACCGACTTATCGGAAACTTGTTGGTATGTTCATATTTTCTAAAATATTTCAAAAACTATGTTAAACTTCAAAACTCGTTTATTAATTTTAATTCGTGATTTAGTTCAATAAACAAACAAATTCGATTTGAATGTTGATTAATTTCATCATTAGTACTTTTTTTATATCTGAATTTTTAAACATGTATAAATAACTAAAAATTCAGAAATTATCAGGTTTCCATTTTTTGGAATCATTTATCCAATCAACCATAATAATGATATTTTCTATTTTCAATTTCCAATACAAAAAGTGGCTTATATACAAATTAGAAGTGTTTCTAAATTTAGAAAGTCACTTTTGGCGGGAACTTTCCAAAACTTACTTCTCTCCTTTTATATATGTATAGATAGATTACTCGAGACATTTATTTCAATAACAGGTAAATTCACTAAATCTATTCAAATTATGTTATTTCAATTCTATTCAAGGATGTAAATATTTTTTTGTATACCGTTGAGTGTTCAAAATTATGCACCCATTGTGTTTTAATTACCAAATTATAAAATATATGCATGGTCACAAAATATACTTAATGTGTTTTCATATTCAATAGATTTATTTTACAGTCAATCTTAAGTCAATCTTAACAACCCTTCATATTATAAGAGAGGTAACATGTTCAATGCATTTGTTCAATATTAGTTTTCCATAAAAAAAAATGTTTCAATTCCCAAAGCAAAAAATGCAACTAAACAAAATAATAATGTTGCCATTTTTGGAAAGTGAATTTTGGCGGGAACTTTCCAAAAATCGCACCTCTCTTTTTATATATGTATAGATTACCATCCGTAAGGATTGAGATTAAAATGTGGATGTGTACTCCTTGTTATCTTTCTTCTTCACAAGTCCCAAAAAAGCTGGTAGGCTAGTCGTATGGAAGTCAATAATTATGGATAGTATTAGTATTATGCGGATGTCTACTCCTTGTTATCTGTCTTACTGCAGTCCTGAAAAGCTGGTAGGCTAGTCGCTGAAAAATTGAACTCCGTAAGATGGTTAATCATATGTCCATAGGAGAACCCACACACAAAAAAAGTTGTGTATGAAGACTGAAAATGGTGGCTTCTGAGAAGTTGTCCTAGTAAAGGACTGAAATATGTAAATGCAAAAATTGTATGTTTGACACCTCTAAGAAATCAATATTTTGAATTGAACACCAAAGGTTTGATTAGATGTTTTCACATGTAATCTTTTGCATATCCCACAGAGCATGTTGCAAAAGTTGATGCTAGAAGAGCATAATTTACGCTAGAAGTGCAGAATTTGGGTTTTAAATGTTCCGAATCCTTCAAAGATACTATGGATGATGTTTACAAATTGTTTTGATTAGGATAGGTGAGATGTGCCCAAAATGTGCGACGTCTCTTTTTTAAACCAACTAGTTTAGCATGTTGCCACTGGTAGATTATTATAAGTTTTGAACCCTTAGAGGAGCTTTGTTACATAAGGGCAGTGATAAACACACCCAAACTTTGATTGCAGTGGGCGAATTTTGATTGCCACTGAATTAAGTACTGAAGACACTTCAGGTTGTATATGGTCTTACTGAAAGAAAGAGATACAACTTCATATGCTCTTCAAAAAATAATCCCTCATGCATGTGCAGCAGAATAGATAACTATTGCACATTTCTGTTGAATTTAGGCTTTTAAGAAATAAATAATAGAAGTCAAGCTAACTCTTTATTGCTTTTGTGGAAACAATGAAGGGTTAATGATATCCTTGCTTGCGATATTGCTATAAGCAGGGGTGGACCTACACGGACTGGATTAATTTATTTATTTTGGGGTGGGGAGGCTGTCGCTCCCCTTTTTTTTCAAAAAAGTGTCAAAGTACCAATTTTAAATTTTAGAAAAAACCAAATTTTTGTACTAGAAATTACAGTTTTTTTTTTTCCTTCACTTCAGAAAAAGAATCCCATATTTTATAATTTTGGCCACAATTGATACAAATTTAAGACATTGACATCATTTTTCTAGCTCCAACATAGTCTTTCCCCGTTCAATTAAATCCTTGCTCCACCCCTGGCTATAAGTATTTTTCTGGATTAATGTCTTCAAAATGTTTTTTAACTGTAGATACGGAATTATCTTCCTTACATAATTATGATTCGTCAACTAAAACAGTATGTACTTTTAGCTACATTATTTTCTTCCTGCTAGTCAGTAAACATATTTTCTAATTCGTGCTGTTGAATGCATGAACCGCCAAATATATTAGGGAACCACCAACTGATTTTTATTTGACTATTTTTTTCTTCTTCTTTCTGATAATTGATAATCAATGTGATGGGACTCAATTCCTATATTTATATTTGAGTACAGTACTGCTTATTTCTGCACGCAGGTGGCTATCTTAAATGGGATCACAATGGGTGGTGGTGCTGGCGTTTCAATACCGAGTTTATTCCGGGTTGCAACTGATAAAACTGTAAGTATACTAACTTTTAAAATTTTTGTGTGCCCCCTTTTTTTTTTTTCCAAATTATTGATGTAATTTATTATTTCATTTTCTATGGTTTGAGAACTATTAAGTGTTCAGCAAAACCATTTCGGGTTATGCTTACAAGATGCACTTATTGATTTCACTTATGAGTAGTGGCCTATTAAATGCTAATACAAGTCTTCTAGCTTGCCTTTTAAGTTTAGCGTCCAGAAGAGTAGTAGTCTAAGAGTGCATTAAGTTATGAAGAATTCAAGCTTGAAGCAATACACACGGCACACATTAAGTACCAAACTTGTTTGTATCTTCTTTTTTATTTGCAGCTTCATGACACCTTTGCTCTTGGGAGTGGAACACAAAATTAGACTTGATTTGTTTCTTTATTTTAACTTCTTAATTAAATGTTGAAGCGGGCGTATCCCAAAGGGCACCTTAAGAAGGTGAGGGCTGCATTGTTGCTGATGGTTGGTGCAAGTAGTATAGGCCAATGACTGCTGGGAATAGTGGAAGAGAGTCTAAACCGGGACAAGTTATGAAAGGGTAAGAGGGCAAAGTCTTGTTGGCATGGAGCAAAAGTGATGACTTAAATGCTTCTCTAACTTGTTGCATGAATGAGGCTAGACCACTATTATACTGAGCAAATGAGGAGAATCCTTAGTGTCGGTGCTAGATGTCACACCATGCTTTGGCTAATGACTGCGCTATAGTCATATGTTCCTCTAGTATGGGGACATTTACAGCTTTCCCTCTTCATGGCTTGGTGTCACTCGTCTGTTGGCCTTGGCTAGGGGTCGCAATAATGTACTCCGATTATAGCCACCGCTCGAATTATCCTTTGTGGTCCCACCCAAGGAACTCACTGAGTAAGTCAAATCCAAAATTATTATTATTATTTTTATTATTGTAATTAATATTTTTTGGGTGCATATATGATATATTCACTGCAATACAGTAGCAAGGCTATTGATTGGTTGTATATATGTATTGGGAGAATCCTTGATATAATTCTTAGGGACCTTGGAGAGGTACAATAGGTCGAATTGCTAGAGTTGTATAAGAGCCTCTGGCATGTGGCCCTTGCTTTGAGTGTTATTGCCGAGTAATGGTATACAGGGGCGGACGGAAGTGTTGAGGTGAGGGGTCCATGGACCCTGCTCACAGTAAAGAAAGCAAAAAATATATATTTTTACCTTAGGAAACTGAGGTCGTTTCAGTTGGGACCCCGCTCAGATTTTTTCCCTCCAAACCTTGAATGTCCGATCAATTTTTAAATGACTCTCTTGTATGTTTTAGAATTAATATATATTTTGGTCCCCCTCGATTTTTCCAAAAATATAAGTTTGGTCCCTCTATTTTAAAACATATTCATTTGGTCCCTTAATTCAAATTTTTTGGTCAGATTCCCCTCTCCCACCGTTATCGTTACTTTTACCGTATGTTCTTTTTTAAAATGATGACAATACCCTTACTACTTTTACCGTTATCCTTATGGGCTCACTTTTCCAAAAGTTCAAAATACAGGGGGTTAATATGCCCATTCGAAAATTATGAATCTTCAACAGTTCATCTCTCTTTTTCAGTTTTGAGGTGGTTCTTCTCCTCCACTATTTTCTTCAGAATTTTCTTTGAAGGTGGAGTAGGAATGAATCTTTTTCCCTTTTCTTTACACATGCTCTCCCTCTTCTAAAGAATCCCAATTCAACTTTCCATAAATCCAAAAAAAAATCCAAAAATTGAAACAGATCTGGGTTTCTCCGGAATTTCGAATCAATCCAAAAATTAAAAAAAATCCAAAAACTGAAACAGATATGGGTTTTTGTCGGAATTTCGAATCAATCCAAAAAACAAAAAAATTTCCAAAAATTGAAACACATCTGGGTTTCTGCCAGAATTTCGAATCAATTGCCGCATCAAGAGAGTCGAACATGTTTCTTCTCCGGAATTTCTTCTGTGCCTCCCCCTTCAAATCTCTTTCCTCCCACACCTGCTTCTTCTCCGGCAAACTCAAGCTCGCAGAGGAATACCTTCTCTCTCTATCTCCCGGGTTTCTCTCTCTAATGCCTACTCAGGTCTCTCCTGCACATAAATACCTCCCTTTATCCCTTCCTCCGATGTGGGAAAAGCCGCTGGGTTAAATCGCGTCATCGAGATTCGAGATATGAGGAGTTGTTTGCGGCGCTTTCTTTGGATTCTTCTTTGCTTCCTTCTTGAGCGTGCTGCTTTGGTTCTTCCTTTTCTTTCCCCTTTTCTTGCCCTAACTAGCTACATTAATGCATTGGCGCTCGGCCTGTCTGAGAGAGAGGCGGGAGGGATGCATTCAAGCCTATTTCTCCCCAGGGAGCCCCATATGCTCTAACCTACACCTACTTATCTTTCAGGGTTTTGTATTTTGAATTGGCTAATTAATCCCGTGTATTTTGGAATTTTTGAAAAGTCAGCACATAGAATTTCTTAGTAAGGGTAATTTAGTCATATTGAAAAAAATTCAAGGGTAAATGTAACGGTATCGGCATGAGGGGGGAATATGACCAAAAAAATCGAATTAAGGGACCAAATTAATATGTTTTAAAATCCTGGGACCAAACTAATATTTTTGGAAAAATCGAGGGACCACATTATATATCAATTCTATGTTTTATTGAAAAAGACTTGTTAGTGAGCGTTAAATGTAATTATGCATTTTTAACGTATGAAAACGCGTAAAGGACAATTATAATTTCTATTTTTTTTTATGTAATAGTTAAAATTTTGAACCCCGTTGAATTATTTTTTCCCACCACGGGTGGTATGATGGTTTAATTTACTAGAAATCCAGAATCTGAACGGAATGTAATTTATTTGGAAAAACACAAACTGAGCCAACTATCTTAAGTGTGCTAACTGAGCTAATCCAAATTGAGTGAGTTCAACTTGGTTCAAAGCAATTTCTTTTTTTGCTTCAGTTTTTTTAATAAAATTTCATGAGTTGGATGGAGTCATGGAGACCAAGAGAGCAGAAATTGAAGAGAAATAGAATAGGACAATGGTTGGGTAAAACGAGAATGGGAGAAGGAAGAGAGAGAGATTTGGCCTGTTCTCTTGCAAAATCATTTTGGTAAATCTAAAAAGGGTGAAATAATCATGTATGAATAAGTATTATATGGATAATGGATACTACTATTTCTGTATACCTGTGGTTTGTATCAGCTTATGCAGGTTGGTTTCTTCATGGTGCTGTCTCAACTCGATTTGGTTCGGTTCGGTTCGAGCTGAACAAGAAAACCTTATACCAAACCAACCTGCATGTTTTGTTTGGTGGTTCGGAATAACTTCTCTGCGTTGCGTCTTTGTAGGTTGTTCATAGACTTATAGGTATTTTCATAGGAACTTGAGTGATACTTAACGTATGCAAGAAGCGCTATTAGGCTTTCAATAAGATGCTTGCCTGCTTGGTAATAATAAGGTGTTAATGGGGTAGGAGTTTCTAGGGAGTGTAGGTGTCTATATTTATGTGAAGATGTCATATGAGAAAATATGGTGTCTATATTTATGTGAAGATGTCATATGAGAAAATAAATTCCGTTTGCAGGCATTCCTCCCCTTATCAGTCTATTCAGGCTCCTTACTACTCTACTGAAAATATCACTCTAGTTGCAGGCTTGCAGCAATGAGTGCTACATCATTGTCAAAGCAAGTTATCTCAAGGTTTCTAGTCTATTTCTTCAGAAGTGGTCAAATTTTGACGGCACTCGACTTATGTCACTGGCTAATCAGGGAGGAAAGATGTTTATGTCTTCATTAAGCAAATTTGAAATGCTAATATTGATAATAACATTTCTCCATCTGAACCCAAGGGGTGGGAGAGATGGCAAGGGCACTCAGGCAAAGACATTGAGGTCCTTGGTTCCAGTCCCCATACCAACAAGGAGTCACACTTACCTATAAAAAAAACATTTCTCCATCTAAGGAGAAGGTGACATCTATAGTTTGCTTCATCAAGGCTACCTTTGATCTTTGGTTGTTGAGCTATATCAATGATTTCAGGTTATGTTGTCTTTTCAATGCTTTTACATTTGGACGACCTTTCCACTTTTTTAGTCATATGCCTTTTCCAGTTTGAATTTAGGTTAAGCCATCAAGGAAAAATGCTGAAGATAAAATCCATTCTTGAGTCCATTTATTGCAACTTTTGCAGGTTACTGGCACAAATACCCTTGTTTTGTACATTTGATCATGCAATTTGATTCCATAACCTTATGGAACCTTCTTGTGTCTGTAATTATGTATAAAAGCTGCATGAAGTCATCATTGACTTATACAAGAATCAGCAGACTAAAATTGGTTCCTTAACAGTGTTTATGTTCCTAGGAATTCTGGTTTCATTTCTTAGGGAAAAATACAAGATATTCATGAGAAGATACACTTTTAGCAGGGTGGTTAAGGTTGTGTTGCATTCCCATTTCTTTTATAGCAACATAGGAGATCAAAAGCACAATTTTTTTCTTTTCAGTATTTTCTCTTTTACATAACATTGTACTATGATTTACTAATAAAATGTTCAATTTTTCTGTTACTCCTGTATGTAGCATGGGGATTTTCTAGTTGAATGTATGTTGGCACTTGTAAGATGAAAGTCATTTTTCTTCTATCGTACTGCAGGTTTTTGCTATACCTGAAACATTAATTGGTTTCCATCCTGATGCTGGAGCTTCCTTTCACCTTTCTCATCTTCCTGGTTATTTAGGTTAGTTCTTGAATGCTCAATGTCTTTCAGAATATAGCACATAGAATCCAGTTGCATCTGTTCAATTTTTTCTTGGAGTAAGTAGAAAAAAATCATGGTTGATTCTTGGAGTCAGGTATTCCTTAGTCCTGTATACTCATATAGCCGTGGAGGAGTAGGGGTAAGTGCAGTTTATTTGAAACCTAGTCCTTATTATCTAAGCTGGTCTGTGTTATAATAGCTAATTTATCATACACAATTTTCACAGGTGGTGTAATTGTGGCCAAAGTGCAAATCTTCTTTAGTATAATACCCATTCCCACCTTGGATCTTGAGTTTCAGATCCCTGAACTTCACTTTTTGGTTATTCCAGTAGGCCCAGTACCTGAGGTAGACGGATGTTAGAAACCCTAACTTTTTCATTCGGTCAATTGGAGGACATATCAATAATTTAACAAGAGTCTGTACTTTCTGAAGCCCATCTGTGGCATGTGACTAACTCCAAAACATTGAAATCCACCATAAACACTGCGACCACCCAACCACCATCACCCAGCAAAAACAACCCCCCACACCCCGTGAAAGCCCTCACTTCTCCCTGCCCACCTCATTTGCCACTTTCAACTTCGAACCACCCTTAAAAAAGGGGTTTGGAGAGGGGGGGGGGGAAGAGGAGAGAGTAGGGAGGGAGCTAACAGATCTGCATCCTTGCCAGGCTCTCATCCTCTAAAATTCTATAACGGTTTTGGTGAATTTAGAGTAAACCCACCTCATTTCTTTTTGTAACTATCAGGATCGACATTCCTGAAGCACAAGATGATGTATGTACTAGATGAGGTTTGTCACTGACAGTGTGAAGAACTCAGGGTCTGATATTTTAACCCGTGCAGATGTGCAGTGATTCCGTCAAATTTGGCAGCCGTTAGAGATGAAGAGAAGAGAAGAGGAATGGGGCAATGAGGATTTTGGATCCCTTCAAGGTAGAACAGTACAAGGGGGATGGAGGTGGGTTAGGGATAAGGTGTGAAAGTGATGGTGGAGGTGAACCAGGTGGTTATGGAGTTTGGTGGCTTTGGCGTAGGAACAGTGTTGGTGGGTTATGGGTTAGATAGCCTTCCTTTTTTCTTCCCAATTAGATAGTTAGAAAAAAAGGAAAAAAAAAATGAGAAGACGTCTACGTATGGCTGTTGGTTTTTTAGAAAAAGTCCTTCGTTTTTAGTTAATAATCTCTTCGTTATATGGCAAAGACCTTGAGGTCCTTGGTTCCCATCCCTTACCAAGGGCTAGATTTATTTATAAAAATAAAATAAAAAATCTCTTTGTTATCTGCTTCTAAAGATACAATATGTATGTGTGCATTTTGATTTCTAGTTTGCTGTTTGCCATTTGCACACGTCAAAAATCATTAGGTTTCTAACGTCCGGTTCAGTCAATTACTCGGATAACCAAAAAGTGAAGTTCGTGTGGGACACTTTGAACTCGAGATCCATGCTGATGTGAGTGTTTCTTGTCAGCAGGGGAGTACTTGGCTCTGACAGGAGACAGGCTTAGTGGAGTAGAGATGATGGCATGTGGGCTTGCGACACACTATTCACTCAGTGCAGTCAGTTCAGATGGACCTTTGTTTGTGCTGCTGTCTACTTCTTTTTGTTAGGCTAACTGTGTATGCTATTTTGTACACAGAATCTTCCTTCAATTGAAGAACAACTCGGACAATTGGTAACTAATGATCCTTCTGTAATTGAAGCTTCTCTGGAAGAGTACTGTGACCTTGTTTATCCAGATAATAGCAGTGTGCTTGGCAGGTGCGTTTTCCTTTCTGGGTAGTAACTTGATAGATGGTTCCCTGTTGCAGTTCGATGTTAGTTATCCAGCTCTGATAAAAGTTGGTTCCTTGAAAATTTATTAAATATTGGTGTACAGAACGAATACTAGTTATTGGTCCTTTTACTTTTATTTCATGGAAGTACTACTCTAATTAGCAATCATAATGGGGTTATAGAAGAAATGAGTCCATGTTTTACTTGCCCCCTGGTATGGTGTATGTCCCCTCCAACAGTGGCGAATCTAGGAAAATTCTAAAGTGGATTCACAATTATAACTATTACATAAAAACCATTGAAATTACAATTATCCTATACGCGTTTTCATACTATGAAAACGTTTAATTACATCATCATTTGTAACGCTATTACACAACTCTTTTTCAATATAACATACAAGAGAGTCACTTAAAAAGTGAAACAGCTAAACAAGTAACATGTAACAATAAGTCAATAGCTCAAAAACCATTAAACCAAACAAATCCCCAAACAACAAATTCACAATTTGCACCAAGTAAATATGTAAATAAAAAAAGCTCTATTATTTTTTTAAAAAAACCCCTAATTCCAAGTTTTCAACCAACCAAATAAAAAAAAACCCTAATTTTAGACATCAAACATTCGAATATTCAATGATTCATAGTTTCAAACCAACAATATTTTATGATTTTGAATACTATTGAAATAAAAGATAAACAAAAATTAAAAATTAAATAGATTATAAAATAGAAATAGAGACATTAGACATACCTTGTATTTAGTGGAGTTCACAGTCAACACTCAACAGGGGCGCCAGACACAAACACAAAACAATTATAAAATCTCCAAATCTCCACAGACTCCACTCCAGGTTTCCCAAATTTCCCCAATTCCGACTTCCCAATTTTTCCTCCCTCACGACGCCTCAAAGTCCTTCAGTCCGACGGTGAAGATAGCGTGCACGGTGGCAAGTCGGCAACGGCATGATAACGTCGACACTCGACGACGGCCCCAACTTCTCGAACTCAAAACTCGAAGTCTCCCTCTCTTTCTTTTTTGAGTTAGGCAATGCGTTGACAATGAAAGATTGAAAGGTGGGTCACGATGATTTTCATAGGTGGGTCACCTTGTAAAACGACGTCGTTTTACAAGGTGAAAGTTTTAAAAAAATTGCAAATGGGTTCACTTGCATCCAATTCGGCAACCGTGTGTCCGCCCCTACCCTCCAACCTTTAAAAAAAAAGAAAAAAGAATGCTGGTTTTTTTTTGGGGGTAAACAACACAAATGGTCCCCGTACTTTTTGCTATTTTTGGGATTGGTCCCTGTACAGAAATTCGAAAAAAATTATGTCCTTGATCAAATTAAATGCAATTGGTCCTTCCGTCCAATTCTGTCAATTTCAAGCATCAAGTGTCCTCATGTGAAGAGCACCTAACTTTTTTTAGGGAAAAAATGGTCAACTTATATTGAAAAATATAATAATAAACAAAGTTCCCCAACACACACACACACATATATACATATATATCCTCTTTTAGGTTGCTGTAATCTGCTAATCCCCGAAGCCTTTCAAGTTTTATAACCACTGGGTGGCTGGATATTGTTTGAAAAGAATGGAAATGTCACAAATCAAAGGAAGAAGAGATGGGAGTTTGAGACCTGAGAAATGCCTGGGTCAGTTCCACAGAACTTCCTTCCAAGTCATTCCAGTCTCAAATGACTTGGAGGACTCAGAGCCAAGCAATGCTCTAACAGTTATATATATATATATATATATATAGAGAGAGAGAGAGAGAGAGAGAGAGAGAGAGAGGTGGGTGGGTTCTAGGAAGGGAAGTAGAGAAGCAGTTAATTTCTTCCTTTTTTGTTTGTTTGTGTGTGTTATGTTTTGTGGTAAAAGAAAATAATAAAGAGAGAAAGGGAGATGGTAAGAAGAAAAACGTGAATCAGCATATAGTGTAGAAATTGGAAAGCAAAGAGAAGTTGGGGGAATCCCAAATAAGATCCAGGGTACAGAGAGAAGATATGGAAGACATGATAATGATCGGAGATGAAGTTGCTGGAGGAGAAAGAGGGGCAAGTTTGGTTCTATAATGCAGACATTTTCGCTGTGCTCAGACATGTGTTTTGTGTGTGTGTGTGAGAGAAAGAGAGAGTACCTTAAGATTGTCAACCCCTTCTTGTGTTTCCATATATTCCTAGTTTGTTCATGAAAGCTAATTTTGTTGCTAAAGTAATCAATATGGTTCTCCTCAATATAATCGATTGGTTCAGTTGTAGTGTAGTGTGTCAATTTATAAGTTTATAAGATGGAAAGTTCTAAAGTTGTTGATGTCAAGTGAACATATCAAATTAATTATGTTCTAACACCCTGCGGTCCCAAAAGAAAGAGTGTACTTTTTGAGTTTTGACCCCAAGGGGTGGGAGAGATGGTGGGCACTTAGGACCTTGAGGTCCTTGATTCCAATCCCCATATCAACAAGGGGTCACACTTACCTATATATATATAATAAAGAGTGTACTTTTGGTTTGTCCCCAAAAAGAGTAGCATTTCTATAATTGAAACTTCAGTTCTTCAATTTCTTCAGTGTTGATATTTATCTAACATGTTATAAAAAATAAAAATTAAAACTTTTAACAAATGAACGGAAATATATAGGGTCAGTTTGGCATGGTGGTTTTTGGGTTTTGGATTTTCATTTTGTAATGATTGAAGAAATGGCAAAGAGAAAGTGAAAAACCGAAAACAAAAGTCCTAAAGCCTTACTGATAGAACAGAGCTGTAGAAAAGCAAAAGAACGGTATTAAAAAGTTCGACATTTCACATGTGACTCCTTATGGGGCGGAGGGAGTAGAAACAATGCCACTTAGCTGGACTTCCAAAAACCAACTTCAGGTTTACAACTATCAATTCTTTTATTTAAAGACTTCCTCATTTGGATTGAATCTGGATAGTCTCCAATAGACACTTGAAATTAGGAGGTCCTTTGCTTTTCAATGGGTGGGTTGCTGTGGTCAAATCTTACCTTGTCCACCTTATCTACTATTAAGTTCTTAAGAGATGGAATCCATTCCGCATATTTATAGTGAGTGCTGAATGATGATTAAGCTGATGATTCACTCTCATTTCTTCAGGATTCAAACACTTGACAAATGTTTCAGCCATGAGACAGTTGAGGAAATTATTGATGCCTTGGTAAGAATAAAATTAGCTGTGCTTGAATACTGAGTTTGAGAAAATATTAATCCAGGCTTCAGCAATTCAACCTCTCAGTGTCGTGCAATATTGGTTTACTTGCTCTGTCAAGAGATTTTTACACATTCCTCTTATTCTGATGTATTGAATGAAATGAAATGGAAGCTCTGTATACTATACGAGGAAGACCTACTAAAGATTTTTACTTTTACTTAATTTTCATAAGGGGGCATGGGAAGGTATTGAACATGACACCTCACATTTTGTGATGCTGTTGAAACAAAATGTCACAGGAATGTGAGGCTGCGAAAACACACGATGAATGGTGCTTATCGACACTGAAGAAACTAAAAGTTATCTCACCATTGAGCTTGAAGGTTTCCTTGCGATCTGTACGTCCCTTCAAGAAATTTTTTCAGCAGCTCGGTTCTGCCAAGTGCCAACTGATTTTGATTTTTTAAAAGTGGTTTCTCTGTCGCTGTCATGTCCAGATACGTGAAGGTCGATTCCAGACTTTGGATCAGTGCTTGATTCGTGAATATCGAATGACCTTGCAAGCAATCTCCAAGAATATTTCAAAAGATTTCTGTGAGGTAGATTATCTTTTGAACAACACCTAGGAATGGCTAAGCTTACAGTACTGGCTCATTATTATTTTTTCATCAGGGAGTTCGAGCGCAATTGCTGGATAAAGATTTTGCACCAAAGGTATGAACATCATGTGTCATATTGCCAAGGTGGCACGACGATTGAGTAAAGTGCTCGTGGGATAAACTTGATTTTTGTGAGTGGAAAATTTAGTATATACTTGGGGAATGGCCTAATTGATTTTTCTGAAACAATCCAGTGGGACCCTCCGAGCTTGGCACATGTATCACAGGACATGGTGGATCAGTACTTTTCTCCCCTCACTGCACTCGAACCTGAACTAGAGTTACCCATACAGCAGCGAGAAGCATTTACATAGGAAAACTACCTGTTGCTGCCAACATTGACCAGGCCAAAAATGAGCTTCTTTCTTGCATGAGATAGGTTAGGTGGCCACAGTACTATGTGTGTAATTGCTTCTAAGTTCTAAGAAACAAAGATATTGTCGATGCTATGATTTGGACAATAACTTGAGTCTCATTTTGAAGTAAATATAAAATGACAAATGAATACTGCCTTGAATAAGATGGAGAATTAGATAGAGCCACAAAACAAAAGAAATTGAGAATCACCAAATCATTAACCTCTTATCTTATGTATCGAAGAAGGTATTCTTTAATTTTACTTTTGACGTTTCCATTGCCTTCATCATAAACAAATGTATTTACCTCTGCTAGACAAGCAATTCCACTGCCTCAGTTGTGATTTATTTACATCCTCAACATGTTTCCTATAGACATCATCCCGATTGCTGAGTTTTACAAGGCCATGGATTCAACCAAGCAGAAAGGAAGCCTAGTGTATGGAGAAAACAACAAAAAATATCCATAATGGACACAGCTACAGGCTGGAAGGGGATTGTTGATGGTCGTAAGCACATTCCCATGAGCCAAATCAAGTGTGAAAGTATGGCTCTGTTACATGGACTCTTCATTTTCTCCAAATTATCTGTGTCGACTGTCGACATGACATGGGTGTGACACTTGGACACCTATATTTAGTGTAAAATTGTAAAAAAAAAAAAAATTGCATGTCGGACACCCGAACCTGCCTCCGTATCCGATCGTTGTACCAAGTCCATGTAACATAGACCGAAGGAACATTATTCCCCATCTACAGCTACAGTGAGATAAGTACAAAAAGCATCATAATTGATTTTAGATGGCACATTTATCTAGAGAACCAGGCGTCTAATGTAGGATTGTCACTGGCAGTATATGATAAATTGAAATAAGCTCTACATACATCTATGAAGTACATTTCGCATGCAATCATCCAGCATCTTATAGCAAAGAAAGAAACCAACCCTTGATAATTTGATGCATGAAGCATGATTCTCAACTGCTAGTGCACGAATCAAGCAAAGTGGCTTACAACCTTTGAAACAATCATAATTAGTAAATACAAGAAAGCTATCTTTGAAGGGAGAGATGATGAAATAACAATATACTGTTATCTGACTAAAATGTCATAATCACAGCCATTCATTCAACTTCAAAATGAACTTCCTTGGTCATAACAAAATGAACTTCAACTATGCTCTAAATGAAAATCCACCAACCAATATATGGTAGGCAACCATTTAAATTTAAAGTCTGGGGTCCATCTCAAAACCAATTGGCTATGAGAGGTGTGGCCCCACCGCCCCAGGATCTTAATTAAGTGATTGCTGGGCTTGATTATTCTCGATGTAGGTTTAGTGTCTCAACACGCCCCCTCACGTGTAGACAAGATTGAGGCTTACAACGTGGACTCATTGGTTTGTGTGGCGTGGAGCAAGAACCTGAGCTATTGGGCCTGCACATATAGAGAGTCTGCCCTACTATGTTAAAGTCTAGGGGTCCATCTCAAAACTAATTGACTATGAGAGATGTCGTCCCAGAATCTTTATTAAGTGATTGCTAGGCTTGAATTATTTCCGACGTGGGTTTAGTGTCTTAACACTCAACACAACCTTAACTCATGCAGAAGCTAATGAGAGAAAAGCCTTAAGATTATAAAATCAGCAAAGTTTGAAGCAACGACTTACTGAAACCTAGGGCATGCTTCTCAAATAGCCATTGATGAACACCCGTTCAAACAATAATCACTAAGGCAATAACAGCCACCTAGAAGTTTTATATGACAATGCATGCCCATGCTGGCAAGGACATGAAACATTCTTAAACAGGAACAAGCAATGCACCAGTAATTTAATATATGTTTTATTAGGTTCCGTTTGAGCCTTGAGGTAGTGACTTTCAAGGCAGATGCTAGCGTTTGTTTGTGCTCAAAGTTCATATATTTTCCTGAAGCAAGAATATTTTAAAAGATTAGGAACATAAGCTATGATTCCTATAGCAGAAAAACAAGTTTTTTGTTACCTCTTCCGTAATATCAAATGATAGAGAACAGAAACCTCAATAAAAGAAGGGTAAATCATAATTATGCTTCTAACACAAATTCAAGCTCCTTGTTGATATGTAAAGAGAAGGCATCATCATGGTTTTTTTTTTACCAACAGATTACAGAAATGAACATATATTTACAGTAAAGTAGTAATTTTGATCTACAACAGGGCTCACTTACTTATGAGATATTAGCCTACGCGACCCTAGAAGATGATGATTGCCCATCTAATCAGCATTAGATAAAAGTTGTAGACTTCTGCATGCAACAAACATATTGTCCAAGACTCGTTCTTCACTAGAGGCTAGAGTTGGCGCTACATCCAAATCCAAAGTAAGAAACATGCTTGTTAAGAGAAAATTTGACTTTACACTTGGTACCGATTTCAACAAAAATCTATCACTTTCTAACATCTCAACCCATCAACCATCGCACTTGGTCGAACGAAAAGTTTTCTAGAATTTCTAGCGAACATTACCATTGAGAAAATCTTTTTCCTGTAGAAAATAAAAGTCTTGTTCTCTACTACCCTTTTTCAGATAATCAAATAAAGCGTCCTTTTGCTTTGGGTTTTCTGGAGGGACACCCCGTCTCCTGGAGAGAGAAACTTCTGGATAGTTTTAGACCCTCTAACCTTTTTCTTGTCTTCTCGCCAAATTTTGCAATATACGTTTCTAGAAAGTGCTCTCGCGTCCAACAGCGATTTCTTCAACTTCGTGATCGTGTTCTGTTTTGGGATTATTGTCGGTCAATTGGAATTTGGGAGTTGGAGTTTCAAAATAAATGGACTTCACTTTATGTCATTCATACCCAATTTTTTTTGCAATGTTTGACTCTATTTTATATAAGAGTTTACTTTACTTATTTTGAGATATTTCACTGTAAATATTTTTTCAAAAATCATGTCTTATAATTTTCATAACATTTTAGCATTACCCTCCATATTTAATATTAACAAGTTGATTATGCTCAAACATTTTTTTTAATTATGAGCAATTCTAATGTTAATTATATACTCCCTCCGTCCCTAAATTATAAAATAATACTTTGAAACTTACCTTTTAAAACATTACTTTTACCACTTTACCCTTACTTTTTCACTCTACTTTAATTATGGGCCACATATATTATTAAAAAACTACACATTAAACCAATATAAATAATCAAGTAATTACTTTTTAAATGGAACGATGACGGTATATCTTAATAATTGACTTTTTAAAACGTAAATTTTTTAAGTGGAACATGAGGTATATAAAATACCCTATCCGTATTACAAGCGAATAGCGTATCCTTAATCTCCATATTATAGAATTTAAGTGAAAACTAAGACAAGATGGTCAAGCTTTAAGAAAAATATGAGAACTTGAAATACCCATTTTTAAGCTTAATCAACAAATTATCCCATTTTTAAGTTTTCATTAATGTTTACTGTTAAGTGAACATGAAATACCCATTTCACCCCTTCAACAAAATAATTGGTGTGAGCTACTATATATAAAAAAAATCTTTTGGGACATCCTACTTTTTAAAAATATTCGTATTTAACACTTATTTTATTTATATAAAAAGGAACAAAAAGTTAAATGCATAATTGGTATTTGATAATTTTACCAAAAATATTAATAAAACAAGTGTGAATTTTAATTTATAATACAAACTTACTGAATTTTCTAAGGTTACCATACTGTAAAAAATATTAAGAAAATATTGAAATTCCTAAAACACTATGGTCTAGGAAAAAAAATATAACACAATTAGAGAGGAGGGAGTACAAGTTACATATGACATATACCCTGCCTGCGCTGCGCATACAAGAACCACTCTCTGCATTTGCTTCTCACAGTTTTCATGAACATTTATTCACTTCATCAAAATTGTGACCCCAGTAAATAGGGCATATTTATGTCCAGCCTTTATCTAATGAAGTCAATAAACCCAAACCCAAGTAAAGGGTAAATAGTTTGAAACAAACTAACGTTGACCAACTAGCTAGCTGTAGGCTTATGTTCTTTGATCAACTGCGTCTGCCTATCACTAGAAACTGGGGCATGTTCTTTGTATTCCATGGCGAATTCTCCTTTTCCCTGCACACCATCAAAACATATTTCTGATAGTTTGGCCTATTTATAGAAACCTACTTTCACTGACAGTAAAAAATAAATGCTAAACAAGTAAGAAATGCCAACCCCCTCCCCCGACTCTTTCTAAAAATATTTTGCATTGAAAACAATTACCTTCACTTTAAAAAATACATGTTCTTGGACAAGGCTATTTTCGCCCAAAACAGAGCACCCGCCCCCCTCTCCACAAAAATATGCCTACCAAATTAGCATCTCTCCTTGTATCACACATGTGGCTACCATCTCCTCAATTGCCAACACACTAACAATTTTGATTTTACCCTCATGAAACAGAAACACATAGATTTAGGGCATTTAAATCATTGATAGATAATTTATGTCCAAGACCCCAGCATTCCATCCCAAACAGAAGAGCTTAATCAAATTCAAACCTGAGAGCTTATGCTCCATAAGTAAAGCAATTAGATGCGTCCAAATTATCACACCTACTTTGGCCATATTATCCCTCCTCGCCTAGAGGAGCACCATTTTTTTATAAGGATTTTGTCCCTAAATGAGGGTCTATTTTCAAATGAATTTACTTGCATCTTTGCCAACTATAACGTCCCACTGTCCTGCAATGATGTAATCTGGACTACGCATACGATGTATATGTGGTGTGAGAAATTGTTCAAAAGTCAAACTTCTTCAATTTTTATGAAAAAATTAGAAAAGGGCCACTCGTCCAGGGATGGAGGGAGTACTACTATTATTATTACAATATATGGTTGTGAAGTGCTAGTTTGATGGGCAGGTGTGGATATTATCTCGAGTATAAATAAAATTAGGCCTTTGGCATTTTAGTTTCTTTGAGGGGGATTTTGCTTTATTTTGGAAACTATTGGAGGCTTTTCCCTTTGTATCTTTTTAAGACGAAGCTTCGACGCTAATTAAAGAACGATTGCACTCTGGATAACAAATTTGTCTACTATGTTTTATATGCAACTGATCAACAACTCCAGCAATCAGACGATTCAGACGTGACAAAGAATATAGACTAATTAGTTCACCTGTGTCATTGATCGAATATCTGTCGAATATCCAAACATATTGTTCAGAGGCACCTGAGAGCCAAAGAAGAAATACTTGTAAGCCAACTAATTACTGAAAGTTGATAAAGCAGATTAAAACACTTCTGTTGCTTCCAAAAATTATTTACGTAACAACATACATGAGAGATACGGAAGGGGCAACGTAAAGATACTGTTTCCATTCTAAAACCACAATCTCACTTATTTGCAAGGATATCAAATGAAGTCTACTGAACTTTACTATGACCAACGAGAAAGAAAAATAATATATCAAGAGAAGATAAACTCCAAGTATGAGTATTTGATCAACCGTAAACTATGAAAATGCTTTAAATGCATATGACGGGACAAGATGCCACATCACTCTATTAGAGGAGGAGCAGAGACTACTGTTCTACTAAAATGCACTCCCCTAGGTCCATACTTCATATAAACCAAAGCACCATGAACAAAACAAGTGCCACAAATTCTGCCATTTCAACAGTCAATAAAAACCTTTATCCTGAATATAAATGATTTGATCACATAGTTCCACAAAGGTTAAGAAAGAAAAACAAGCAGAGGCTGCAACTTGTTTAAGATGGAGCTGAAGTTGAAACGAAGACAGGTCAAAGATTGGGTGGCACTGTGGCAACAGAAGATAATTTTGCAGAGGGACATTGTCTTCACATTACAAATTCAATTTTTGTATTATTCATCCATTTGTTGAAAGAAACAATAAATGGAGTTATCAATACACACACACACATATATATATGTAAATAAATATATTATAAGGAGGATTAAAGTTACACTAACATGGGCACTAATTACAGTATCATCGCCATCCTGGTCATTTCCAACAATAATGCCTTTTCTCCTGCCATACAGAACACATGGTCAGCAGATGCTTTTAATTTGAAAGTTCGTAAAAAACCCAAATGATGTGAAAAAGAAGGGATAAAATACGCACTTATTAATATCGCCAGCAACAGTTCCCTGAAATTCAGTTGGTACTCTCAGATCTACCAGCATCACAGGCTCCAATATTACAGGCTTACATTTATCATAACACTGTTTCAGAAAAACAAGATAAAAGGAGAATTCAAGCGGTGGAAATGTTAAATTTGTAACTGGAACCGGAAGCTATATACGAAACTTTAAAAGTTAGCACTTGAAACTCTGTTTTGTTCATGAATTTCGCGATGAAAAGGGAACTAAATACAAAGAGATGTAAAGTTTTCCATTTGGTTACCACCGATGATTGGGAAAAGAAAATAGTGAAAAGGTAAGGACAAAAATTTAAATTCAATATTTCATATTCCAATCTGTGTAATATTTAACAATGCATGAAAGGACTAGGTATTGACTACAATTTGAGGATCAGAACATGATTAATAAACCATCATTTTGACTTTTATATTTTGCCTCACAAAATCCATGAAATAAACATAGCAGAGATGTGGAACTAGGAAGCAAGAAGGACCTGTCTAAATGCATATATTGCAGCTAATTTGAATGCAAGCTCACTAGAATCCACAGCATGCGATTGCCCATCTGTCAGAACCACGCGAATATTTTCGACTGGGTAACCAATTAATGATCCTCTGCACGTACAGAAAAATGCACAAATAAAGAATAATGAAATTGAAGGATATAGATAATTATTATTTTTTGATAGGTAAGAGTGGCCCCTTGGTATGGGGATTGGAACCAAAGACCTCAAGGTGAGTGCCTTTGCCATCTCTCCCACCCCTTGGATTTGGATACAGATAATAGATCCAGATAGATTGTATATTGATTTCAGAAAGATGGAAAGACAACAAATTTTACAAACTTTTTGACAGTGTCAGGCAGGTATTGCAATGCCTATACTTCATTTCCAACAATTCATCACTTCCTCAATACTAGATAACATGATGAACAAAGTTTGATACTAAGAGGATCTTTTTCTGGACAACTTCTCAAGAAGTGTTATGGGGATTCCCTTTTGAACCCAAATCTCTTCATCATGTGATGAGCAGAAATTTGTCCTTCATTAGACTAGGTCGGATGCTAACCGTGGGACATACATTACCCATGTGTGGCCCTGGAACTTTATCTATCAGAATTCAGCTTTCTTTTTCCTGCTGTCACCTATAAAGTGGGTAAGGTCGGGGCAAGTTTGTTTCTGGGAGGATTCCAGGGTTGGCAGTCAGCCCCTTTCTCCTTTGTTCATCTTCTATGCATGGAGCTACAAGATCCACTTTTGTTCACTTGGATTTTAACTTTCCTGATCGAAAGGATAGAAAAGTGGATAGGAAGATCTCAACCAAAGAACACCCCCCGGGAAAAAAAAATCAAGATCAGTCCTCCCTATTGTAGAGAGCGTTCATGCAGCCCCCCTACATAAGACCGAAGAGTTGGAAATGATAAAACTTGAGAATCGTACTGATCATGAATAGCTTATAATTGTCAAAAAATAATCCAAATGAATGGTTGTGATAACAAAAATGAGACTAAGAGAAGACTGTACTAAAGGGCAAAAATTGCAGGGAGAGAAAAGTTTGTACTCCTTCTGTCATAAATTATTGTCCTGTTTGACTCGACACATGGTTTAAGGTGACTCGATTATTAATATTGGCACAATATGTATTTTTCTTTAAAGCTCATGTGCAAGTTGGACCATTATTAATGTAGTGAGAAAAGGAAAGGGCAAAATGGTAAAAGTGTGTTTCTAAAAAAAAGTTAACAAACAAGCCAAAAAAAATTTTGGATTGATGAAAAAGAAAAGCATGACAATAATTTAGGGACGAAGGGAACATAAGTTATGTACACTGTTCATTTTTTTCTCAAACTCGAACTGAGTTTCAAAGGTGGCGTGTAGGATCAGCCAGAAGGAATTCCTATAGCACAAGCCAAGCTGGAGTTCAATGGCAAAAATGCTAAATTTCAGTAATTAGTCAATTACCAATGTATGTAACTTAACTCTGAGTCTCTGATTGCTCAACTATTTAATATGTGGCAGTTGATTGCCTTTAAAATTTAAGATTTTGATTTAATTACAATGACTATACTCGCTGCTTTTCCAAAGATAAACTATGTCTCTCAATTTATTTTTGCCGAGTTGACCTTATACTTATATGCTCCAATTTTAAAATCATTATACTGGGAGCCTGGGAGGGTCTAATTTGATTATCAAACTTTAATTGTTAATATTGCGGTACTAGTTGCAATACTAATAGACTACAACCTTTTAAGGTTTAAGGTGAGGATTGTCTCATTAGTTATCACTTATGTTGCCTCAAGCACGGTTTGCCATGGAACAGGTAGAGGAACGCAATACACAAAGCAGTCTAAAATGTGGAAGTCTCTTCATACTCTAAATCTAGTAGACTCTTAAGATAAGTACGTAAATATATTCAAGTTTGAGCATCCTAAATCAATCTAATCTATTGATATTTGTGCTAATAAAGGAAAAACATAAAAAACATATGGATCCCCTCTTCCAGCTCTTGGTTGCTCCAGCAACAGTAGTCAATCCCAAGTCTCAATATCTCAAAGAATATAACTCTCCATACCAATATCTCTCATCAAGTCTGCATCAATCATGCCTCTCATGCTTCCATTTTGATCCTCTTCTTACAATCACCATCATGCAGATCTGCTTTTCTATTCAATTTGCCTTCATGTCAAGTATAAGGTATTCTCTAGATCATTTTTGTCTATGTTTATTGAATGTTGCATTTCGTATTGCATGATTACATTCCAAAACACTATCTCAGAATTTTCAATGCTTTTTGGGAATTCAAATTTTTCTCTTCTTCTCAATCAGGGAAAATGCATAAGCCATGTGTGTTCTCACAAAACTGACCACAATTCAAGACTGAAAACCAAGTCTTATCAGAACGAGCTCCCCCAATTAAGAAGAGCTGACCAGATTGAACACTTAGCAAGATCACATCAAGAAGCAATAACGTGAAAAATGCACCAATCCTCCTTGAATGATGAACCCTCGACAAACCTACCAAAGGAGCCGAAAGGTTGATTTAGAAAGCTGAAAATATGTTGAGGGAGGGGGAAAGTAATGTAGATACTGCAAACGAAGGATGGTGGTCTGCGGCAGAGTAATCACTATGAAAGGGAAAAGTGAGATGCATCGTGGCTGTGAATCTAAGGGCTCACGAAAAATTGAGTGGCAACAGAAGAAAGCAGGAGAGGACAATGCGCGATGACACTTAAAGACGTCCAGGGACAACTCAACACTTTTCTGTTTTCACTCCCTAGGAGATGGACCATGGTTTACTAGTTTACACTATATCCATTCCATAGTAACAAAAAACAGAGCATCTCCTTGCCATGGCCGTCATTCGGTGTTGTGTGTCCATATATCATAGGTTCTACTAAAAGAAGCAGGTACATCGCAAAAAGGTTCATGAATAATGACTAAATTAACCAAATATACAAAAATGATAACATGTCACAGCATCAACTTGTCCATGTCCATTAATCTTGGCCAAAGAGAGCTTTGATACTCACGAGTTGGCAGCTTCTCTGAAACCCTTCTCAATATGGGGTATATAGCCTGACGGTACAGCTTGTCCAATCATCTGGTTATCAAATTCAAATTTAGTTGTTGATCCTGCCGGAAGTGGTTCAACATACCTGCCAATGACATAATCAAATTATGTCATGTGAAAACCATGGGAGTGAATAGACATTCAATTGGCCCAAGCCCTTAACGAGTCATGGAATAAGTTTCTCACAAACAAACCCCAAAGGCATCAAGCTACAATGCATGATGTTTAAGACATGCATGAAATCATGACAGACATAATTTTAAATTTTCTACAGAAACTTTCGTACTATCTATCGACTTTTACAAAAGACTGAAGCTTGGTGAAAATCATATATACCCATGACAGTAAGAAATTCTAAGAACATGCAAGCAATTCTTACCCGCATACCCTTCCATATTGACCTTGCCCTCCACTTTGCTTCTTATGTAAATAATCAAATTCCGCACGCTGAGTAACAGTCTCTCTGAAGTTAACACGAGGTCTTCCAACCGTTGTTTCGACCTTTTTAGGGGCAGATCGAGTAAGAAAAGTTTGAAGTAGATAAAAATGATAAGTTATGCAGGCTGATCAGTAGAAGAATTGAAATCTCATATTCTTTACTGCTTTGTTAGAAAGACGAAGAAGAGGACTGGGTACCTTATATTCCCTCTTTAAACGCTCAACATAGATGTTTAAATGCAACTCTCCCATTCCGGAAATAATTGTCTGCTCAGGAAAGCTTCCTAGTGTCAAACGGGGACTTCAAGAAAATACTTAAACATGAAATGAAGTACAATATATAGAGTACCTGGCTACTCTCAGGATCTAACCCAACACGAAAAGTAGGATCCTCTTTCTGAAAGCGATTCAAACCTTTTGAAAACTGTAAAAAGAACTGTATAAATAATCTCGCAAAACCAATACTTCCAATAAACTTTAAAAAAGATACTCACTTGTTTTGCAGAGTCTTTAGAAACTGGTGCAACAGCTAATGATAATACTGGATCAGGAACTTTCATTGAAGTCATAGTGTATTTTACTGACCCATCAGTAAAAGTCTCCCCTGATAACATGTAATAAAATTGAAGTAAGAACAATACCATGCATAAAGCAAATTTCGAACAAAGGCAGCAAAGATCCTGATAAAATTCATACCAAACATGTGCTGAATTTCAAAAAATTGTCGATTCTAAATCTTCAAAAGCTTTTCTGTTGATGTCCGACATTAGAATCATCAAGAGACAATTCTAAAAATATGCAATTCAGCCTTCTATTTCATACAACTACGTGAAAAGTACAGAGGATCACATAAAACTGTCTTTCTACGCAAGGGGGTACCTGATGCACAATCTAAACCAGTCACAGCTACTATTTGCCCAGCATGTGCTTCCTGAATATCCTATAGTATCAAAAGCCGAAGAAAAAATGTCAATGATAACATAAGTACAGTTGGAAGAGCAAAAGATGTGAGAAATTTGCATATATCTGAAACTTCAGGAAAACAAATGATGGTGTTCTTTACAGAAGGATTCATTTGATCTGGCCTTATTTTGAGAGGAAGCTAAGAAGGAAACTAATGCAAGGAGATAGGATGATTCAACGAAAAGGAAATGAGAAAATTAGATCTGCCTGCCTATGGGAACATACCTCCATATCGGCTGAATGCATCAATACCAAACGAGAAATCTGCAACAAACAGAATGGTTTTTAAGCAGGGTAATTCATAGGAAAAACAAAACCATGTCATCCGTAATAGGTTTTTAAGAGTGACAGAGGTAAGTTGGTTGGCCAAAAAATACCACAAAGAGAGGAATTTCATTATGGAGAGTCCATCACCAACACAGCACGGAGAGGGTGGAGAAATAATTGGATCCAGATTAAATTAAGTGCCGTCATGTAAGAAGTGGGCCTAATGTTTTAATATGATCATCGTAAACCAGTAAAGTAGAAAAGGGAAGTTCTAAAGGTCGACTATTAGACAACTTTAATTGTTATAATAGTTGTTAATCATTTGCTTCTGCATTGTCAAGTGGCTTGAGCTTTGGAATTTAGTATTGGGGATGTTCAGGATGTCTTGGGTCATGTCGAGTTCGATGATTGATCACGGAAGCTGGTGGATACGCAACAGACTTTGGAAGGAAAGAAACCGTAGGGCTAGAATGTGGAAATGTCAGTCCCGAATTGAAGAATTTGCCTTACTTTTGGTGTTTCGAGACTGATCAATCTCTTCCTAGGACCAACACTGTTTTTGTAGATCTTGTAAATAGCATAGACACTGATTAGTGTTTGGATTGGTATACTCCTGTACTCACCTATGCTTTTTAATATTATTTACTTATCAAAAAAAAATGTTTTAATATGATCATCGTAAACCAGTAAAGTAGAAAAGGGAAGTTCTAAAGGTCAACTATTAGACAACTTTATTTTTAATTTGATAGATAAGTTTGACCCATTGGTATGGGGATTGGAACCAACGACGTTAAGGTCTTTGCCTTAGTAACCCCTTGGTGTTATTAGACAGCTTATAACATAAATGCGGCTAAATAAAGGATGTTAAGATAAATGTTCCATAAAACTACACTAGCTTTGTGAGACAGTGAAAGTAGGCCCAATAGGACAACACTCGAGAAGATCACTTAAGAAGGCTGCATATATACAACAAACCTACAAGCCTAACCACTTCTGTTCTTTTCTGTGCTTCATTCACTACCCAACAAGACAGGTTTGCTCAAATCTAGGTATAAAAGGCAGTAGGTACTGGGAATGAGGACTTAATTCCTTGCAAAATTATGCCTTCTACTTTACAATAATCATGGGGTAATATTCATCTCTTAAATGCCCAGAAAAGCATATCCTCACAACCTTTTCCCCCAGACGAGAAAACAACAAACAGACAAACAAAACAAAAATGAAAAAAAGAAGACTGAAAACGAGGGCTTAACCACACATGAATCCCTGATGACCTAAGAAATAAGTCGAGTATGCAATGACATGCATCCAGTTGCCCCGTGTTAAGGTTAGATCACATATCAATCTGAAGATATGTGCATCCACTTGGGAAGGATAGCCATGACACTACATGGAGTCTAAATCGCCGACAAATGAGAAAATGTGAAGCCCTCAAATGTTCTCTGCCAATTGTCACTCTACCATAGGAATCTGTATTATTTAAAATGTAGATGCCCCTCATTACAGAGAAGCATTCAGTGGATTGGACAGATTCTACGGAGTGAATTAAAGGAATCTTTTTGTTGATATAATTGACATATGGAGAGTCACTATATTGGTTAAAGTTTGACATCATATTTGAGATGGACAACAAACTTTTGTTGATGTAAGTTGTTTGTGGCTTCCGGGGGAGCTGGGTGGAGTTTCCAAAAGAAACCCCACATATACCCATCATGCCTCCAGTTTTGATCAAAACTTGCATGAATTTGCACCTCTTTATTCATTTTTCATTCCATTGTGGGATGAGGAGAATAACAAAATGGTTACAAATTGATATCGACTCAGAGAGAGAGAGAGAGAGAGAGAGAAACTGAACTCACTTTAACTCTCTTCCCTGTGTTTACATTAGTCATCACCTCGCCCCTCCGAATGACACCTCCATAGATTCTTCATTCCAAAGAAAGTTACATCAGTTTAGTAGAGCATCATATGGCAGAGATAAACACCGCCTAAGCATACTTGGGATTATTTTACACAATACCTTAAATAAGTCAACAAAGAAAATTGCCGTTCTTCCAATTTAAAAGCTAAGGCAACCAGAGGTCCCACTGGAGTTCCAGGTAATGTAATCTGATAGCATTTTTAGCCATGGAGACGGTTAGCTGCTTAAAGGGATCATGACAAAAGTAATTGTCCGAAACAATAAAATAAGAATTTTTTTCTGCTAAACCTTCTCTTCATTGTTGGCCTGGTCGAGAGCATAGTTGCTAACATCAAGTGGACAAGGCAAATAACTGACAACACCATCCAAAAGAGTCTGCACTCCCTGTAAAAAGCAGAAGATCCATAATGTCACAGTTATAAACAGTATAAGCATGAATTTAGATAATGGCTCACAGAAACAGGCAATGAAAGAGGGGAAAGAGCACAAGATAAGAAGAAATATCACGATTATCCAACAAATCAAGGTACCACAAAAAAAGTACATAATCCAGAATCCTAAAAATAATTAACTAGGAAACAACTACTAATTTTAACCCAAGGTGACAAAAAGGATGGCATGCAAAACTAATATTATCATAGTAGTGTAAATAATAGAAATATAAAACACCTCTCAGGAAAATATCCAGAGCTTATATTAACATTAGACTTCATTCCAAGATACCCACAATTTTCCTTGCTTATCAGAAAAAAAACTCTTGACAGAAAATTGTTCATTCCAAAACCCCATTTGCATATAGGCAATTTCACATCACCTAAAATAACTTCTTACAACTTCATCAACTCTCATAAAAGAGTTTGTTAAGGACAGGCGTTTATTTTAGAAATGAAGTGCCAAAGGCCTAAATAGCATTTTTTGTTGATAGCTAAGTATAACCCCTTGGTATGGGGATTGGAACCAAAGACCTCAAGGTCAAGGTCTTGGTCTGAGTGTCCCTCGCCATTTCTCCCACCCCTTGGGTCCTAAAACTAGCTTTTTTTACTAATTAACATTTTCCTTCATGGGTATGGTTGAAGATGATAGTAAAACTGTAGTCACTCTAGAAATTTTCTTATTTAATGCAGTTTCTAGGAATTTCCTTATTTAAGTCACAATTCTAGGTTCAACATATGGCATTATATGAAGTAAAACTGTAGTCACTCTAGTATGTCCTCCTTTCATAAGCTAAGACATTGAGCGGCCCTTTTAACCAAAGCAAACTCATTCAACATATTCTATGTCACCAAGATTCTGTGTTTCAGTGCAGTGACACCGCTAACAGTAGAAAAACCATCTGAGATATGAAAATTGCATCGCATGGTAGAGTACCTTGTTCTTAAATGCACTGCCCATGAATACAGGTATAAACTTTTGCGCTATGGTAGCTCTCCGAATTGCCTCCTGTTCAAAGCACAGAGAAAATGACATAACAAACAACAATGTAGGTATGCAACATAGCATCATAAAGCTTGTGATTTGCACAGGAAGATGTCAATAGGATTTCGACTAGATCACAGAAAATATAAGTGACAAACTTTTTGTAAAACAATCATCAGAATCCAGGTAACAGAAAGATGGAGAAGATAAAACTCTACTAGGGTCATTGGGAAATTAACTTATGAGTAGCTCTTATCCAAAATGATTGCAACAGAACAATTTGACACAACAAGCGATAAATATCATTATTAGTTGATGTACTGGAACAAAAATACTAAAGCTTGAATGGCAAAAGGTCAATACATTACTTGGAACAGCGACTAATTATTCCTAATTATGATGAAAGTAGCATCTATATATAAATGGTAAACGGCCATGATACACATTGCAACAGACATTTAATACTTGCATTATCATAGCTTACGAAATTCCAATACACATCGTAATCAAACCCAATCAACAGAGTTACATATCGTACACAGCAGCCTAATGATGCAGCCCAAATCAGCAGCATATTATTCATCCAATCCAGAAAATGCTTTTGCGACTCAGGCGGATGATTGGCTGCCAAAGACCTGTACTAAGATAGGTTAAATGAGCGTGGAATGATGGATAAAATTCACCATTCGGGATAAGATAGTTGGGGTGAGCCCTAGGTTTAGGACAAGGGGAAGCAGCCTTATCATGCAATAGAAAGGCAATTCACCAATTACTACATATGACAACTGCTTATGCCTAGAAGAGAAATGAAAGAGCTATTACAACTAACTGCTTGTTAAGTAAAGCTTGGATAAAAAAATTTTTGATAAGTAATAATTATATAAAAAAGCATCAAAAAAGGTGATGCGTCCTTTGTACACTAGGAGTATACCTTACCAAAAGGATTAGCCAATATCTATACTATTTACAAAATCTACAATAGAAGTGTTAGGACTAGAAGTGGAGTGATCAGCCTCGGAACACCAAAATTGAAGGGTGCGAATCAACAAATTCTTCAGATCCGGGACTGACATTTCCTCGTTATCGAATGCCCTATGGTTTCTTTCCCTCCATAGAGTCCAACACACTCCCAAAAGAGCTGTCTCCCAAAAACGGTTTCTCCTATTCTTATACCCCATAGACCAGCCCCTAACATGGTCAATAATCGACCTCGGCATGACCCAAGTCATCTTGAACAGTCCCAGCACAAAATTCCATAACTCTATAGCCACTTGGCAGTGTCAGATGATTTACACTCTCCTCACTAGCCTTGAACAAATAACACCTATTGACAAAAACCATGTTATGTTTCCACAAATTGTCCCCGGTTAGGATAGCTTCGTGAGTCGCTTCCCACATGAAAAAAGTCACTCTCTTAGGGGCTTTAGAGTTCCAAACTGCTCTCCAAGGGAAGGAAGTTCTGCCACAGTTGAGAAGCTTGAGATAACACGAATTCACTGAAAAAAGAGGACCCCCTATACCTTTCCAAACCACCTTATCCACCAACATGTCTGTATTCTGCTCTTGAAGCCACGCTAAGAGCTGAGCAACTGACTAATCATGAAAATTCCTTCTGAACGTGGGATTCCAAATAGGTTTACCCTCCACCGTAGACAAAACATAACCAACTCTACAATCCTTATCCGTGGAAACCTCGAATAAGTTCTAGAACACCGCCCTCAAACACGTATCCCCACACCATCTATCTTCCCAAAATCTCACCGAGACCCCGTTGCCAACCTCAAATGCAATGAATCTCTCAAAAGAGCTCCACCATTTCCTGATGCCTCGCCATACTCCCACCCCATAAGTAGTATTGACCGCACTTGGGAACCAGCAGTGAACCCCTACTCCATACTTACAAACCACCACTTGTCTCCAAAAAGCTTCCTTGTCTGTAAGATACCTCCACAACCATTTTCCCAACAAAGCCTCGTTAAAGAATTTGAGTTTTTTGATGATCAGACCTCCCTCTTAAACCCTAGAGCAAACTTTCTCCCAGTTCACTAAATGAAACTTGTGCCCTTCTGTTTGCCCTTCCCACAAGAAATCTCTTTCCAACCTCTCTAATCTTTGCCTTATTGTGGCAGGAATCACAAAGAGCAATAAGAAATAGGTGGATAAATTAGCAAGAGTGTTCTTGATAAGGACTAATCCCCCCCCCTAGAAAGGAGTTGACGCTTCCACCCTGCCAATCTCTGCTCAAAACGCACGATCACTGGATTCCACAACGCCCTGCTCTTTGACTGTGCACCTATGGGAAGACCAAGGTAATATGAAGGAAGAAAAGCAGACTTACAACCAAAGAATGAAGCTAGATCCCCAACATTTTCCACAACCCCTACAGGAATAATTTCACTCTTGGAAATGTTAACTCGAAGACCCGAAACTGCTTGAAAGAATAATAATACCAATCGAAGATAGCCTTATCTGCACCGCAAAAAACCAAGGTGTCATCTGCAAAAAGAAGATGGGAAACCGACACCTCCCTCTCCCCTCTCCTCCCCACCTTAAATCCACTTATAAGACCTTCCAGCACTGCCCTCTCTAACATCCTGCTAAGAGCCTCCATAACAACAATAAACAGAAACGGGGACAAAGGGTCACCTTGACGCAAGCCCCTCGAGCTTGAAAAAAACCCCGATGGTTCCCCATTCACCAAAACAGAGAAGCGAACCGTAGAGATATAGAATCGGATCCATTGGATCCATTTAATACCAAAACCCATCCTTTCCAACATATATAACATAAAGTCCCAGTTCACATTATCATAAGCTTTCTCGATATCCAACTTACACAACAACCCCAGAACACTGCTTTTCAACCTGTCGTCCATGACTTCATTGGCAATAAAAGGTGCATCCAAAATCTGTCTATCCTCCACAAAAGCGTGCTGCGACGCTTAAATAATTCTGCCCATTACCCTTTTCATTCTTTGGGCTAGCACTTTGGAGATCAGCTTGTAAATGCCACCAACCAAGCTAATCGGTCGAAAGTCTTTCAAATTAGTAGCACCACTCTTTTTTCAAGGCTATGAAGGCAGCATTAAGGCTTTTTTCAAATCTCAGACTAGAATGAAAGAACTGAAACACCTCCATGATATTCCCCTTAATCACCTCCCAACAATGCTGAAAAAATGCCATAGAAAACCCATCGGGCCTGGTGCTTTATCTCCCTCCATCTTACGTAACACTGCTGCCACTTCCTCAACCGAAAAGGGATGCTCCAGCACTGCCGAGTCATCAGCACTGATTCTGTCAAAGTCAATTCCATCCAGATTTGGTCTCCAATCCCCACTATCATCGTATTGTCGCCTATAAAAATTCATGATGCCAACCTTAATCTCTGCCTCATCCTCTAACAGCACATCTTCAATCTGGACAGACCTAAATTTTTTTGCTGCTCCACGAATCTTTGCCATCCTATTAAAGAACTTGGTATTACTATCTCCCTCCTTTAACCACTGTACCCGCGACTTTTGTCTCCAACAGATCTCTTCACGAATAAGAAGACTCTTCAATTCCTGTTTCAACTGCACCCTAAGGGACTCTTCTGCCTCATCCACTAAACCAACCCCTGCTCTCTCATCCAGCCTGCATATCTCATCCGAAATGTATTTGATTTTAAACTCCACCTTTCCAAAAACCCTCTCTATTCCAAACTTTTAAATCCTCCTTGAGTAACTTCAGTTTTCTAACTATTCTGAAACTCGGATCACCTGCCACCAAGTAAGAATCCCATCTAGCCTTCACCCGATCAGAAACCCGGACTCTTTTAACCACATATTCTCAAACCGAAAAGGAGTTTTCCCTTTAGAACTACCGCCACACTCAAGAAGCAAAGGCACATGATCTGATGATAGCCTCGGTAAACAGGACTGAACAGAACCACTAAAACAGCCCTCCCAATCCCCTGAAATTAAGAATCTATCAATTCTCGAAAATTGATGACGCTCCCCATTTCTAAACCACGTGAAATCGCCCCCTACCAAAGCAAGATCCAAATGAAATCATTAAACTCCATCATTTCTGTAGAATAGATATGAGAACCAGAACGTTCGTGAGGGAATCTAACCGCATTAAAATCACCCCCTACACACCAAGGCACATCCCATCTAGCCTTTGTATCCTTTAATTCTACCCAAAATCTCTCCCTAGCAGCAGCGCTACACGGCCCGTAAACCCCTGTAAAAAGCCAATCTCTGCTATTATCCAAAGTCTTCAGCAAACACAAGACTGAGAATTCACCCAGCACTGAACTTTCGACAGAACACTTCTGTCCCACATAACTAGTGCCCCCCAGCAGCCCTACAGAACCTAAATAAACCCAATCCACCCCTCTAGCACTCCACACACCATCAATGATACTAACATCAACCTTCTCCATTTTCGTTTCTTGAAGACAAACAACATTCGGTTTCCATCTCCTGATCAATCCTTTAGTGTTCTTTTATTTACATCATTAAGGCCCCACGCATTCCAAGTCACAATTCTTAGATGCATATTAAACAATTTTTTCCTCCTTCTTTCCCCCCCTCCCTGGCACAGAACATATCAGTATTAAGACTATTGCACAACTGTTTAAGCTCCCTTTTACCTTTCTCCCTAGTTTTGTTCTGCCTCTTGCAGCTATCTCCCCCTGACGATCTCCACACACTATCCCTTTTACCTAGAGCCTTTTGTTTAACCCATATCGAAATATCCTCCTCCACCTCTTTATCTGTAAGATATGCCACTTCACAAGTGTCTTCTGGACGAATCATGTTGATCGGCATACAGGAAATAAGGTTCACCTTCCTCCTCCAGCTTATCATTAGGCGAAGAAGACTCATACCCAAAATTCCCAACATTCAAGAGCTTCACTTCATGCCCCGGCCTAACTTGAGAGTCTGCAGAGCGTTCTCACCTGCCACAAAACCTTCTGCAACTACCCAATCCTCGAAGAGACGACGATCCTCATACTTATCCCAGCTGCCACTACTTTGACGAAGATCTCGACCGAAAACCCATTCCAGAAAATCCCAAGATTCTGCCATTCCCGAATTGGACGAAGATTCTGCTTCGTTGAAACCAGTCAAAAACTTATCTTCTGCCACCTCTACACATGGAGCCCTTTTCGAAGCCTCCCCACTGGACTCTGCTTGAGATTGAGACAAAGCAACCTCCTTGACAATATTACCATCCATCGAAATAGGCTCTAAGTCTGCAACCTCTACAAAACAGTCGAAACTGCCACCCTGCCCTTCAAATTGAGTCTTCGCCTAGGCCTATCCAACCTTTAATGGATGGACCTCTTCAGAAATGACCCCCTCTGCCTGTCTCTCAAAATGAGCGTTTTGGGCTTCAACCCCATCTACCAAAATAGGATTACCTAGACCCCCCATTGGATTCAAGTAATCCAGAGAGACCTCCGGCCCACCCTTAAAAAAATCCTCCAAATAAACCTTTTGAGTCTGCTGTAACTCAGGATGTAAAATAAACTCAATTGGGCTTTGTGAAGAACACCAGCAACCGGCTCGGTCTGGCCCGCATCACGTTGACCCACCTTGGCCGGAAGCTCGCCCTCCCCAAAAACGACACCGTCACCCGCAACCGATTTAAAATTTGAATTGCTGGCAGCCCACGTGCCTGTTGCAGCGCTGGCACTGCACCCTGCGTCAAGTACTTTTTCTAGCGCCACTCGTAATTTGTCTAAACATACGTCCCTCCACCCTTTTCGCCGCCTTGCTTCGTCTTCTCAGGCTCTCCTCTGCCACAGCTCCCTCCCCACACCGAATCCGGCCAGCGGCTTTCGTCTCCACCCAAATAGGAACCTCGAATAAGTTTACACACTCCGCGATAGTAATCGAAGCCGGGAACTTTGACCTAGAATGAACAAAAATTCTAGCCCACCTCAAATCCCCCCTGTATCTTTGTCTCTGCATCGATGGCGATGAAGCCTCCACACAAGTCTCCAATAGCCCGAAACACCTTGCTACCCCAGAGATGAAATGGTAATCCCACTGCTTGAATCCACGCCGGAGCGGGTTTTCTCCCTTCTCGATGACAACAAGTAAACGGACTCCATCTCTCCAAAAACAGAGGTTGCGAATCAAATACCGACACAGAAAAACAAAGAGAAAGAGCTTCTTTGCCATGACTTTAACTCCCACGCCACCTGCCGTCTTCCACCTTAGGTCTACCCACCTCTGCATCTCGACCTTGTTCGGAGTCAGGCCTTTGGTGTTTTGGAGCTGATGGTGTCTTTCTGTATTCTCGATAACGTCTTGGAAATCAAGGTTGTCTAGGTTTAAATTTATCATTAGGTGCATGAATTAAGACCTTTTAGTAGCCTTATGTATTCTATTAAAGGTTCCGCTAACATGTTCCCTAAGGGCACATTTAAAGTATCTAGTTTTAGAAAGTCTGTGAATTGGTATTCATGTTAGTGTCTTTGGAAATTGTGGAAGTTGTGAAATAAACAAAAAGATTCTAAAACAAAAATGTGTCCTTAGGGCACAAGTTAGCTTTTACCATCTATAAATACCTTTACTAGATTTAGCAAATAGCAGCCTTCTTTAAAATCATAATTTAAACAAAAACTTGAAAATTTCCCCCTTTCTTAGCTTTCTGGGGTTCCATTGCTGTTCACAGCAATTATCTTTTATTTGCAGCACCTTGTGCTGCATCACCTAACATGAGCCATGTAACAATGCAGTGATGAACTCGGCACATGGATGATTACAAAGGTCACCCCAAATGGGAAAAGAAATAAACAAAATAAAGGTCACCCCCAATGAGGAATGTACTTTATTTATTCCCTAAAATAGTATGATCAGGAACTGACAATGTTGAAAATTCATGAAGTCCAAGTCAAACATCCTTTTGTTCAAAAAATACAATTGCTTTTGTCATCCCGCATACCTGAAGATCAGAGGAGGATATAGGCTCATCAGCGAGAAACAACTCAGCAAGTTTATCATCAACATCAGAGACTGCTTCAATTAGTTCACGCCGTTTTTCCTGTGCTAATGCTTTCATATTGGCTGGTATTTCCTCAATGACAACTTTCTCACTGTGGAAAGAGAAACAAAATAAGTGAAAATAGAGATACGAGTCGCAGAATAAGCAACCTAGGAGCTTAAGAAACAGACCCACTGGAACCATGAAAATAATAAGCTTTCAAATGCACAAGGTCCACAAGTCCCTCAAAGTCCCCTTCCAACCCAATTGGAACTTGCACAGCAGCACTGTGATGTCGAAGTTTCTTTCTTGCCTACAGCAGGAAGGGGAGAGAGAGAGAGAGAAACAGCGTATCAATGAAAAGTATTTGACCCTGTAAGACAACCGTTAAATACTAACTAAATAATTTGAAATGTAGGCCAAAAAGCATAAACATGGCAATTGCAAGTACTGTTATCAAGCGGAAAAAGGGACCACGAGGAATTGGTAAGTAGGGTGCAATGTGAGTATAACATCATGTAAGGATATCTCTCTCTCTCTCTCTCTCTCTCTCTCTATATATATATATATATATATATATATATTCTATTTATTTTTGTTTCTAATTGGTCGAGCGCTTTTTTACCTTAGAAAATCATACAATTACCTCATGAGGAGTTAGCCGCACCCACGAATGATATAAATACTACTGCTGCTTTGGCTTTACTCAAGTCTGTGGCATATTTCTATGCGGGTCTTACCAAAAAGGGTTGGGCTATTTCGGGAAATATATTCAACCAACTCCAATCCTTTTACCCATTAACATCTTAGAAGATTTCACAAAGCAGTTATCACTTGGTTTTCGGCTTTTCGGAAATATATTAGCCGATGAATTAGTCGTTGTTGTTCTTGTTTCTTTAGTTCCTTCAGTTAGCTATCTATCTATCTATCTATCTATATATATATATATAAGAGTAAGCGCAACTATTTTGATAGCATCCCCACATGAAGTGACTTCTGTTAATGCATCAAGTTTGGAAAACTATACGGGTACTTTTACGGGTTAGATGCAGCACAGAAGATAATAAATATTAAATACCAATCATCACTAATATCATTCGTGAATTCATGCAACATTTCTGAACAAAAGGATCATGTACCCATCTCTACCTCAAGAATACTAATGCCTTCTCTGAACAGGGCCGGCCCTGGGGGGTGGCTGAAGGGGCTACCGCCATGGGCCCCCAAATTTTAGGGCCTCCCAAATGTTTGGGAACTACCTTATATTTAGTATATATATATTATAGTGTCAAAAATGTTTATAATTGATTGACTTCACCTGGTGGCTAAGAGGTCCCAGGTTCAAATCCTGGGTTGTCACTTATTTTAGTCTATTATTTTTTTAGTTTGTGAACTGTATATAAGTTATAACGTGTTGATTAGTTTAGTGTAAAAAGATGTCTTAATGGCTAACATACTTGGTAGATTATGAGAGATTTTGGGTTCAATTCTTGCTATAAACTTTCTACTTTCCTTTTTCCAATACTTTAAATGATTTCATTTTTATAAAGAGCCCCCCTTTTTTTTGGCCCATGGCCTCTCAAAACTCAAGGCCGGCCCTGTCTCTGAAGACATCCTTCCATGACCATGAGTGTATCAACAATGTCACTTGAGTTTCTTCTAAGGTACTTTACCCTTCTTCTCCCAATACGTCAATGTAGCTAATAAGTACTTTAAACTCACATGATCAACAAGAAGAGTGAGCTCTAGACTGGATATACTATAGTCCCTCTAGATACTTCTAACAGAAAGATATACAGTAAAGCAACACTGAAGTTAAGATAGCTCTCATGGCAAGAGAACCAAACCTGATCGAGAACCTTCCAAGGATCTGCCCCCATCCGATCAAGTTTATTAATAAAAGCAACCCGTGGAACCTCATATCTCCTCATTTGTCTATCAACAGTGATTGATTGACTTTGCACACCACCGACACTACAAAGGACAAGAATGGCACCATCAAGAACACGTAAAGCTCTCTCAACTTCGATAGTGAAATCCACGTGACCTGGTGTATCAATTATATTCACCTGCAACAAAAGCATAATAAACAAATTGATTCAAACTAGAACTGCAACCTCACAGATACAAATGAACCACGAACAACTGAACAAATGCAGCCAAAAGGAAACATAAGAAATATTCAATGAATGCAACTTCTAGAGTCCTTGGAAACAAGTCCAGTTTCAAGCCTATAAACACTTTGGAGGGCTTCTGATGTTTTAGATTGGCCAAAAACGGGAGGGCTACAACTACTGAAATTGCTGTTCTATTTACAGCATTCTTCGGTAAGGGTAGCTTGACAAGGAATTTTATGTATCATGTCTCTCAGTTAATCCCAATTACCAAGTTATTTTTGGATCCAAAATTTTAATCTTGTTTGTATCATTGATAAGAAATATTGGAAGAGATTCAGTAAAGAAATATTTCAGTATATTATCAGCACATTATGCTTAAACAATACTAGATGCGATGCCAACACCGGTGTTTTCTTTTTCTTAGTCTCCCATTCCCCTTCTCTCTTCTTCATAGTCTACTATTTTCTAGAATTTGATTCAGCTATTAGACCTGTAACTGATGACATATTTCCTTGGAACAGAGTTATGCAGGGCAGAGCAATTTTATTAGCAAAGAGATCATGCTGTTAGCTGGGAGCCTGGGACACAGTGTATTTTGCCTCTTGATGGAAGAGCTTCAGACATAGTAACTTGGTTTAGAACATCTCCATGGTGGGTAAATAGCTTTGCACTTTTTTCCTGAAACTAACTCCCTTAGGCATCATGTGATTTAGCGATTTAGCTACAGGTTTGGGGCGATTTTCATTTGATATGACATGCATTTATTTAGGTTTACAGAATTAAGCTATAAGCTCTCTATACAATATTAAAAGTACTATAAACCACAGCTTTTATAGGTATGAAAAAGCAAATAAATTTGTATCAAATCTTCATCTGGAAAATGGTCTATTTGACTTCAAAAAAATCAAAATATCATCTACTACGGGTTAGACAGAGTGACAGACTACAGCAAACCTAGTAAATTAAGAAGAATGTATAAAATGTTGATACTCCCTCCATTCGGCTCACATGATCCTGCATTCTTTTGTTGGAATATTCCACTAATTTATATAAAATAAGCTCATGATTCCATGTCATTCTACCTTCTAACTTCAACATTCATATCTAATTATCTATGATAAGAGCATATTTGGTAGATTTTTTTGGATGAATGCATAAATGTGTTATACCTCATCTCCACATCTCCAACTTCTCCAAATCGAGTGTTTGGTGCAATCTTTTTGAAAGATAACTTGATTAACATGAAGCTTTTTGGAGCTCATGTGGCACCACAGGAAAGCCTGCTTCGCAGAATAGAAAAGATAGAAATTGTAGCTTCTCAACTTCCCAACTTCTCAAAACTTTGATTTCTACCGCAACTTCTAGGTTTGTATCCTTTTTTTTTTTTTTGATAAGTTACTTCTAGGTTTGAATCGCATTCCCAACATAAATAACTTACTAGAGATATTTCACTATTTAGACGTGAACTCTTTAACTAAGAAAAAAAGGGTGTAGATAATTATCTTAATTCTCTTGTTCCATAAATGAATCAACTCAAACCTCAAAGTTTCACTTCCTTCGATTTTTGCACACTCCAAATGTACCGTACAAATCAAAAGGAACAAAAAAAAGAACATATGCAAGTAAACTCTAGTTGACTCAACTTCAACTCAGCGTTTGTTCCAATTAAGGTCGGCTATATGAACCTTCTTTTTTGACATCTTGTTCTGTGCAGTACAATGAGATCATCAATCTAACCACACTTACTTCAACCCCTTTTATAATTAGGCGTAGAGCTAAATTACCAAAATGAATACAAGATTTTGGATACAAAATCCAGGTTAGCAACCTTTTGACTCGTTAAATAGTCTGCACACCCCCCACCCCACCCTCACGGCCTCACCCCGACACTAAGTAACCGGACCTACAGTTGTTGATTAATCATTTCCAACTGAGATTTTGTATCGAAAACTTACTCTTCCCTCTAGCCCATTATTGATATTAAAGAAAGAAAAATGAACGAAATGATGGCCAATTCTATGGAAGTAACAATATTCACCTGGTGATCCATCCAAGTACAATAAGTAGCAGCAGACTTGATAGTAATTCCCTTCTCCTTCTCCAAATCCATGGAGTCCATCTTCGCTCCAACACCGTCCTTCCCCCTAACCTCATGAATCTCCCTAATCCTACCAGTATAAAACAATATCCTCTCCGTCAACGTCGTCTTCCCGGAATCAATGTGAGCTGATATCCCTATATTCCTCACCTTCTCCATTGATTCCTTCCACCACTCCTCCTTCTCCACCTTGACACGTGCGGCGCTCCCGGCGGAGAACCGTCGCAGGTGGAGGAGTGCGGTCAGTGGCGACGATGGGCATGGCGGCGAGGATAGGGGAGCCGTGGGGGTTGATTTGGCGGGAGATGATAGGGCGTAGAGTAAGCGTGTTGCAGATGATCGAGCCGATCGAACCATGGTATGGGAATTTAGGGGTTCGATGTGATTTGCTAAACCCCTGAAGATCGATAAACCCTACTGGGTTGACTCGGGGAGTGTACGGAGAGGTTTTGGGGAGAAGAATGAGAAATGAAACGGGCGACCGGCGACGGGTTGATTCGGGTAAGAAGTAGATAATTTCACTTGGATACCTCGATTTATTAAAAAAGCTATAAAAGCGCCTCCTATTATCTCCAAACTCCACTAGATGAAATTTAATAGTCACGAAACAAAACGAGAGAGCATCCTAATGAGTCCGGATCTTCTATTCCAAAATTGTATTTCATCTCCTATTCCACCGTCGGATTCTTGCCACATGTTAATAAGAAATCTTCACAAAAGAAAATATTGAGCTAGATTTCACGGATTTTTATTGTTATGAAAACACAATCAACTTAATAATTGCTTTTGTTTATTTACGATTGACACGTGGCAAGAATCCGACGGTTGAATAGAAAATGAAATACAATTTTAGAATAGAGGATCCGGACTCCATTCTAACAATCTGAGCCAATGAGCTTAACCTTTGCATATGTTGTTTCTGGCTTAAAGTTATTAATTTATTTTTGCTTTATTTCTTTTTATTTTAAATGATTGATCGGTTCAAAAGAATAGTTTTGATTGTGCGGTATTAATTTCTTTTTGCTTTTTTCCTTTGTTTCATTGAGATGAATTTAGAAAAACACATGGGATGAAAATGCAGTTTTTACTAAATTAAGAGTCATAAATTTCATTTTAGAAAACTTCAAAAAAATTAAATTAAGAAAAATGTGTGAAAATCTCATACTGAGCTGGTAGAGATATAATCATGTCTCTTTATTCTCAAATATTACTTAATAATAATAGGTACTAATAATTAATATATAATGATATATTAATCTCTTCTATTGTTAATAGTAGAACTTTTATATATAATTTTTTTTTTTACAACTAGCATTGCTTTCAAATCAATATGGGATAGAACTCTTCTATTGGTAATAAAATGTGAGATTTTTAATCTAATGACTTTTAAAATCAAAATCAATTTATAATCAATATGAAGTACATCTCTAATAATATTACCAATTGAAAAGATGTATCTTACATTGATTATAAATTTATGTTAGTTTTGAAGGTCTTGATAAAAAACTTCTACTTTTATCACCATGGAAAATATGTATTTTACATTGTTTAGAAATAAATGTTAGTTTTTAAAAGGTTTATATTAAAAACTTCTACTACTATTACCAATAAATTATATGTATCTCACAGTGTTTAAAAAGAAAATGTTGGTTTAAAAAGTCTTTAAATTAAAGACTTCTTATTACAAATATGCTTAATTATTTGGTCACCATACTTTTGCAAAAATCTCAATAAGTTCACTCTACTACTATTTTTCACAGTTTGGTCACCTTACTTTATAAAAAGTATCAATTTGGTTCATGAGTTTGATGTCGTTAACATAAGTCATTGAAAAGACAAAAATCCCTCTCTTAAAGACATAAAAATACCAAAATATTCATCTAAGAAAACGGAGAGGGGTTAGAGAAAAGACAAGAACATCGATAAAGATTAAAGAAGCCAAAATACTCATTTCCTTTTCTTTTGATGTGGTTCGAAAGAAGAGATTGAGCTTTCTCATGCGAGCTCACATCGATCAGATCTGAGGTGATCAACACAAAGAAAGTATACTCCTTTCAGTCCACAAGTCAATCCCAATATAAGAAGAACGCTAAGACCATGTAAGACATCAACTAACTCTTCTACCTCATCTATATCTACTTGGAAGACCAAAGTGAACTCCCTTTCATCCAAAAATTGATTGTAAATTTCTACGATTGCTGGGTCTAAGACCTGGGGCAAAGTGAGATATTGATTAGTGCCAATTACGAGCTCAAGTAAGAAGAAAAAGAAAAGGACCTCCGCTGCTACAGCGGTATCGGAATCAAAACCACTGAGTTTCTCAAGATTCACTATCTATATTATAAAAGAGCTCAGGGTCTAACTGGTGGCCCTGATCGAATTGTGCTAAACACAATTAACGGTCCAAATTGATTCGTAACTATATGAGTTACAAATAAACCCCTCAGTTACCAGTTATGTTTGAATTACCACTCTACAATTACATATAAAACTTTCAGTTGTTGGTTTTGTTTGAATTACCCCATCAGTTATATGTTTTGTTTATCCGACCATTCGTTGAACTGATCTCATACCGACAACGTGCCTATGGCACGGACACATATACTAGTCTCCTTCTGGCTTCTGTAGCAGAGCGGAATCAGAAATTCCCGCTGACTTTATTGCCATAACATAATTGGGAAGGAAGGGGGAAGTTGACGATTCCCCTTTTGGGAGTGGCCAGAAAAATAGAGGCGGTGCTTCCTTTGCCGATCAATTCACCTCGAGACCAACTTTGGCCATCGCCCATAGGGATTTTGATTTTGATGCTCGCCTAAAAAAATTACACGCTTTCTTTTCGACATCTTATTCGGTGGTTAATCACTTTGGAACGAAAAACCTTAGATTTCTTTGTAATTATAATACAGTAAGAGTAGGAGCAAGATCTGGTGATTTTGATTTAAAAAATTAGGGCTTGGTGGGAGGAGTTGGGAGGGAGCAGATGGGCTATCTATAAGAGACGGGAACAAGAATCCAGGGAGAAATTTGATTGGAGAAGTAGAGTTTGGCGGTTTACTTTTACGCCAAGTTCAATTTTTCATGCTAAATAAAGTTGTAATTGGAATTCTAATTCTAGGTTTAAAAAATTTATGAAATCAAATTAAGGAAGAAGATGAGGTGAGGGTGAGAGAACGTGGCTAGCACGTGTAAATAGTAAGGGTATTTTTGGGTATTAACAAAAAATTTATACAGTTCATCCTAAAAAATAGATTGAGTGATCAATGTGATACCTTTTGTAAAATAGGGTGATGAAACTGTAAAAAAAAATGGTAGTAGAGTGAGCATATTGGGATTTTCGTGAAAATAGGGTGACCAAATAGAGAATTAAGCCTTACAAATATAATAGATGCGCTATACTTTTATCACCATAGAAGAGATGTATCTTACATTGTTTAGAAAAAAATGTTAGTTTTAAATTAAGGTCTTATATTAAAGACTTCTACTCTTATTACCAATAATATATATATATATATATCTCACATTGCTTAAAAAGAAACGTTGGTTTAAAAAGTTTTTAGATTAAAGACTTCTTATTATAAATCGAATAGATACATATATCTCACATTGGTTAGAAAATGTTGTTAATTTTAAAAATATTATTGTTACAAATAGAATATATGTATCATACAGTTGTTAGAAAAGTCATGTTGGTTTGTATAGTCTTTAGATAGAAGACTTTTATCATTATTACCAATAGAAGATATATATCTCACATTAGTTATAAAGTGATGTTGATTTTAATTTTAGATAAAAGACTTTTACTATTATTAACAATATAAGAGATGTATCACATATTTGTTAGAAATAGATGTTGATTTCAAAATACAATTATTACCAATAAAAGATATATATATATCCTACATTGGTTAAAAAGTAATATTGGTTTTAAAAGTCTTTAGATAAAAGACTTATACTTTTATCATCAATAGAAGAGAATAAATGTATCTCACATTATTTAGAAAAAGATGTTGGTTTAAATTTTTTTAAGATAAAAGATTTCTAATATTATTACCAAATGAGGAGATGTATCTCACATTGATTAGAGTGTGATGTTGATTTTAAAAGTCTATCATTATTATCAATAGAAGAGAAATATTTCAAATTGGTTAAAAAAGTGATATTGGTTTAAATTTTTTTAGATGATGTATTTCATATTAGTTACAAAGAGATGTATTCCACATTATTTAGAAATGAATATTGGTTATAAAAGTCATTAGATATATAAAGAAATTTTTATGTTATTATAAATAGAAAATATGTATTTCACATTATTTAGAAATAGATGTTGGTTTAAAAGTCTTTAAATAAAATACTACTATCATTACTAATAGGAGAGATGTATTTCACATTTGTTATAATTTTTTGTTGATTTTAAAATAAAATTATTACCAATAGAAAGTATGTATATCACATGGACACATGGTTAGAAAGAAGTTGGTTATAAAAATCATTAGATAAAAGCCTTAAACTTCCATTACCAATAGAAATAGAAAAAAAAAATCCTACATTGTTTAAAAATAAATAATAATTTTAATTTTTTTTAACAAAAATCCTTTTACTATAAAGTAGTGTATAGCCCAACCTCTATTTGGGCAACTTGTTTTTTCAATCCAGGCCTAGCTGATACGGAACGGACCCAAAGATCTCCTAGAAAGGTATTAGGATGAATGACTCCGCGACCCAACGCCTTCGAGATGACGCGAACCTTGGAATTGTGAATGACGCCACAATTGGGATGACACTCCAACTGATAAGTCGAATTCAATTATAAACAACGAATCCACGAAGTTTATAATCCGAGCTTCCAATCCAGGACACTCAAAGAACAATTTTCTAAGCAGAAAATCAACTCACTTTTATTAATCAAAATTCTCCCCCAAAACAATGTTTAAGAATGCCTTTTTATAAGCTTACAAAATAAATCCTAATTCTTGTAGGACAAGAAAACTAAATAAAAGGAAACTCTTAAACCCTAAACTTTAGGAACAAAAAACCTAAATAAAATGAAACACTAAATAAAAGGAAACTAAAAATACACAAACAGTAAAACAGGAAAATAAAACAAAATGGCAGCTTTCTGGAGACCTTGCGGTCGCAAGGGTGTGGACCCCTTGCGGCCGCAAGCTTCACAGCTTCTCCAAATTTGCTGACTTGCCACTTTGACCCCCTGAAGTATCCAAACAGTTTTCCAATCTTCCAAACTTGCCTACAAGTTGCCAAACTTAACAAATAGATCCCCGAAATCTTAGAAACACTTTTATGGCTTGTCAATATCATATCATATTCCCCCTCTTCAAAAGGATTTGTCCTCAAATCCGCACATGGAACTCGACGATTCGCAGTGAGACAAGATCCATCCAATCCGCCCATTGAGTCAAGAAGAAGTAGTCATCGATCATCTGTTTGATTAACCAAGAACAAGACAAATTTGAAGCTGTAAAATCAAACGGGTCTTCGTATACTTGCGATAGCTTCAAGTTTTCTTGAACCATTATTAATTTCTTATCAGTTTCTTCTTTCTACACCCTTTCTCGCTCTTCTTCCTCCTTCTTGATTTTCTCTTTCTCAATCCTTTCTTTCTCAATATTTTCTTTTTCAATTTTCTCTTTTTCAATATTTTCCCTTTCAATCCTTTCTTTTTCAATTTTCTCTTTGCTCTCTCTTTCAATTTTCCATTCACTCATGCTTGTTTGTAAAACCAATAGATCATCACGAACTTGAGCAGGTGTTAAAGGCACTAAAGAGATCTCCCTATTCTCATACATGAAATTATATTTCTTTGCACCCATCAAATTGTAAGTTACTTCTCGGTCTGTTTGCCATGGTTTCCCAAGTAATAAGTGACCAGCCTCCATTGGTACTACATCACACATCACCGTATCAGAATACTTCCCTATTCGAAAAGTGACTAGGGTTTGTTGGGAGACATGCACTTGCCCATTGACATGTAGCCCTAGCAACTCATAAGGCTGCAGATGTGTAAAGATTGGCAGCCCTAACCTCTCAACCATATACGAGCTGGCAAAATTAGAGATACTTTCTCCATCAATAACCATACTACATGCCTTATTACTCACGTAACATCTAGTACGAAATATGTGTTTTCTCCATGCCTCAATCACGAACTCACTACCCACTATCTCACGGAAAAACTCAGTCCAGTCATCCATAGCCAATGGTTTAGGAAGTTCAAACATGATGATTATTTTGGTGATTCACTCCCTTGCGTGTATGCACTCAAAATCACAATATTTTTATTTTTATTTTATAATTAACAAATCCTAAAACAATTAGGATTTCAAAAATTGAAAAAAACAACACGATTAAACAAGGATTGATGATCCAAGTTCAAGACAACTAGATGAAAATAAAAAAAATAAAATAAAATAATTTTTGTGTCTCGCATGAACCGGGTAGAACGATAATACGCAAAATGATAGAATGGAATTTGATTGATGAATGACTCAACGAGGAGGATGACTCTCCAACCGATAAGTCGAAATTTAATTATAAACAACTCCACAAAGTTTATAATCTTTATTAATCAAAATTCTCCCCCAAAACAATGTTTAAGAATGCCTTTTTATAGGCTTACAAAATAAATCCTAATTCTTGTAGGACAAGAAAACTAAATAAAAGGAAACTCTTAAACCCTAAATTTTAGGAACAAGAAACCTAAATAAAAGGAAACACTAAATAAAAGGAAACTAAAAATACCCAAGAAAAGCAGGGAAAATAAAACAAAAGCGACTGAGACCTTGCGGTCGCAAGTGTGGACCCACTTTCACAACTTCTCCAAATTTGTTGACTTGCCACTTTGACCCAGTATCCAAGGTTTTCCAAGCTTCCAAACTTGCCTACAAGTTGCCAAACTTAACAAATAGATCCCCGAAATATTAGAAACACTTTTATGGCTTGTCAATATCATATCACTAGCAACCCTAAACCCAAGCCTATTACTCATCTCATTTGGCGACTGATCTCTTCTCAAATTAGGGGTCTCTTGTTTGTGCCCTAATTAATTTTGTCTCTCCCGATTAGCGATATGTTGGCTCCTTCCTTCCCCATGACAGGGACGATGTGATTGTGCTAATGAGTCATCGACTCATTAGCTATTGTTAGCTATATATTCTTCTCTCCGTCACTTTCCAAGGTACAACCATCATTAAAACTGTGCTTTTGATCTCTCTCTTCTTCTCCCTGTTTTCTTTTGCTTTGCTAAAGTTGTGAGTTGAGACTGTGAGTTGTGAAGGGAAACATTGTGTGTGTGAGTTGAGGTCTGTGGGTGCTCCTTCCTCGTCGTGACAGAGGGGTTTGTGGGTTGAGTTTCATTGAGAGGGATGGGCAGTCCCAAACATTTTGGAACCAGTACATTGTCCCTTCAGTTTTGGAACTCTTTTGGTTGGACAAGTTAGTCTCTGTGTATAGCGATTGTGGGGATCTGAGCCTAAGTTTTCATAAACTGTAGACAGTTTCGGTTTGAGTTAGGCCGTTGACCAAGGATACTCACGTTATTTTTCCCATATTAATTTGTTATCATTTCATTCTATATTTATATTCTAACATTTGATATTGCAGGTTATCTAACGTTGGGTTTTGGACTGAATAATAAGCTAGATCAAATTGAGACCATAACCATGTACAGTAAATTAGTTACACCAACCCACTAAATTAGTTACACCAAAACTATAGTCACTAGTCATGGATGTAGTACGAGCACACAGTATACTTATGTTCCAACCATCATCCCAGTTACCACTATGGTGACAACTATTGAGGATTACCACGTAGTTTGGTACTGCTGCTGGCATTATTGCTTATGTTCTGATAAGACCAGTCCATGTTGGAACTTGGAAGCATAATTTTCGAAATTTAAGAGCATCTCTATTATACCCAATGGGGGATGTTCCTCTGCCTCATAAATTTGTTCCTACTTTCTTCTTTTTAACTTTTTCGTGTGTTATCTTGTTTGACCTATTTTTTTTCTTTTTCTTGTGTTTCTTTTTATTGACCATTTTTTTGTTTTTCCGAAAATATTATTTTTCTTGATTATTTTTTTGGCTAAATGCACCATTAGTCCCTGAACTTTGGCCCTTCACACGAAAGGTCCCTGATCTTCAAAATGTATCACCACTGACCTAAGTACTCAATTTTCATCTGTCGGTGGTCCCTAGCCCTAACTCCGTTAATAAATTACAGTTATGTGATCATGTGCTACCCACGTGCACAAAAAAGAGGGTAATTTGAATACTTATAAACTTAAAGGACGATCTTGAAAGTTTAAAAAGTATAAGGGCTCATGTTAAAATGTTACCCATCTTCCCCAACCCAAGCTCTCTGTCATTTCTCCCATCATTAATCTAGTAAAAAATAATTACAACCATGTGTGTATATTGTAGATGTGCCAAACTTTGAACTTGTCAAAAGTTCTCCGGACACATTTGACATTTTGGAAGGTGCTACCGTCCAAAAATAATGCTTCACATCGATTTTTCCCTACAGCAAACCCCTCAGCCGGTTATTCGACGATTAACCGGAGACACTAACAGTCGTCAGCTCTACCGATGTCCTATTTGACGACCCTCGACGATCTACGAGGGGACCTCCATTTAAAAATTATATCCTACTTGCCAATTCAAGAAGCCATCCAAGCTAGCCTAATCTCCCGCAAATGGCGAAACCTCTGGTCTTCTCTCCTTTGACTTCCATCTCTCCCCTTTATCCACCACCGTTGACTCCTTCTTCCACTTCATCAACCGCACCCTAATATTTCGTTTTTACTCAACCCTTTCCACTCTATGCCTCACCTTCCCTTTCTCCCCTGAAACCCACTTCCACAAATTCGACATCGATTGTTGCGTTAAATACGCCGTCACCCACAATTTGGTGGCAGGGTTAGGTGGTGAGGCCGAAGGCGCAGTGAAGAGAGAAAGCGGAGGATGTGGTGGTGGTGGAGCGAAGATGGGAGAGGGTTGCGGATGGGAGGAGGGTGGTGGTGGTGGTGGAGATAGAGAGGGATTTGGGGGTCGACATCAGACTCGTAAGGGCAAGTGATGTTGTTGTCTGTGATTGTGTTTAAGAGGTGAGATGTGTCAACGACTCTGCACTTGGCCACCAGACGGGAGTGATGATGAGTGAAAAATGAAGAGAGGATGAGAAATGACAGAGCCTGGGTTGGGGAAGAAGAAGGGTAAAATTTCAACATTAGCCCTTATATTTTTCAAACTTTCAAGATCGTCCTTTAAGTTTATAAGTTTTCAAATTACCCTCTTTTTGGTGCACGTGGGTAGCACATGATCACATAACGGTAATTTATTAACTGAGTTAGGGCTAGGGACCACCGGCAACGAAAATTGAGTATTTAGGTCAGTGGTGATACACTTTGAAAATCAGGGACCTGCCGTGTGAAGGGCCAAAGTTAGGGACTAATGGTGCATTTAGCCCTTATTTTTTATATGAAGTATTTGAAATATATAATATATTAATTAATAATATAAATGAATTAGTTTGTTGTGTTTGAAAAATATAAAAATAAACAAGTTGATTTGATAAGTGGGTTAGGGTTCAGTAGGAACAAAACACTAATTAGAACTAAATTAATGGAGTATGCCACTAATAACACAAATCTAACAATTGAAGATGCTCTTAATGAAACATTTGCACCTAAATATGACAAGCAGCCCTCACTAGGTAATCATAATTTACAACAAATACTTCCTCCATCCCCCCAAAAAAAAGTTTCTCTTTCCTTTTGGTTTATCCCAATTTATTAGTCTCACTTCCGAACAAAAAATATTTTGATACACCATCAGTGCAAAAAAATAAAAAAAAAAATAAATAAAATTACACAAGAACCCCAAAAGCCAGTAATTTTGAATATCTATATGTATGTATGTATATATATATATAATAATAATAATAATAATAATAATAATAATAATAATAATAATAATAATAATAACAACTGTGATTTTCCCGCCTAAATGTTTTCCATAAATGTAAACATAAATATGCATTGGAAGTTGAAACACTTTGTTTTATTAATTTTTTCTTAATTTTTATACTAAACATTTAATTAACATGACATTAGAAATTGAAACACTTTATTTTGTTACATTTCCTATATATAATGACAAATGTAATTAGCACATCCATATATAGCAAGATCCCTTCAAAATGCACTTACCAAAAATAGGAAAATATATATAATGAAAAATGTAATTTGTTTATCTCAAGATTGCTAGATAACCACCGTAACTAATTACAAAATAAAGATTATATTTGTATATGAACACATATACAAGTATTGATAAGTAAATAAAAAAACATAAAAAGCTATTAAGAAATTAAATATCATCAATCTAAGAGGCAATATCTTTTCTCTTTTTACCAATATGCAAGGGAAACATGAATAAAAATTTAAAAACTTATTATACTATAAAATCTTCCTTATATTGATATTAATTTATTTATGAGTTTTGTTAAGACAAATTCTATCCATATAAGCTAAAGAACAAGTACATAGTGAAATATAATTTGATGAACAATTATGGATCCTTAAAGTCTGACATGTCTAATTTTATACTCAACAAAGATTACTTACTCAGTCATAAATGCTATGTGACCACTTTTGTTGCATATAACCAAGTAATTTCACCGACAAAATTAGTAGCATCAACCAACGAGCTCTAGCTCAACTGGTACTGCTCACTTCTCCTAACGGAGAGGTCGGGTGTTCAAGTCTCACTAGAGACACTCTGGACTTTACAACTTTCAATAGAAAGGTCAGGTGTTCAAGCCTCTTCAGAGGCAACGTTGTTGTTTAAGCCTTACCCAAAGGTCCCATTTAGCTGCTCGCTTATCTTAACGGAGAGGTCGAGTGTTCAAGCTCCACCAAAAGCACCCTGGTACATCATTACTCTCAACCGAGAGGTCGGGTGTTTAAAGCCTCACCAGAGGCACCATTTGTTCTAGCCGCACTAAAGGCATCATATATCTATAATTGTAGCCTTTCAACGCATTAAAATATTAAAAAGTAAGGGTTGGAGTAAGGTCTATGTCCTCTCCAACCTTTAAAAAAAAGTAGTAGCATCAGTTATGACATGTTGGATGAGTGAACTTTTAAAGATCAACATGATCCTGGTGAGAGGTGACAACATCATTATTACCGGATTCCATTTTCATAGTTTATTGAATTGAGCTTAAATATTTGTATATATAGTTGTAATAATTAAGTACATATATTATCAGTGTCGCCTCATTTGGGTGACACTATTAATGAAAGAGTTTTTGAGTCGGGGATATTTTGGTCATTTCGGGGAGGGTTGACCATAGGAAGTATGTAATTTGAGTTGTTTTTCTTTGGTTTATCGTCATTTGAATTTGTTGTGTAATTTTTATTATCTAACAAATATATATCCGTTTATTATATATATATATATATATATATATATATATATATATATATATATATATATATATATATATATCATTCATGTAATAAGCAATAATTAAATTCACTTATATTTGTATCCTTACATTTTAATTATGTGTTTAATTTTCATAATACACTAACTAAAAGATAAAAAATTATATTAATATTGATTAATACAGATTACGTGCATTTTGTTATGTGATAGATAGTAGTAGTAATTGTACATATTTAATCATAGCGATCGTAGTAGTAATTGTACATATTTAATGACAAATGTTGTATTTAAAAAATATTCTAAAATAATTTATTTATTTATTGTATTCTCTATTAATAATTTTATCTTTTCTTAATCGATGTGTTATAATAATTTCAGTTATGTACATCGAACTCACAATATTTACGTTACAATTATTTGTTTATTTTATTTATTATCGTTAAAGTTTTTAATCATTATATTAGTTTTACAATAATATATATATATATATATATATATATATATATATATATATATATATATATATATATATATATATATATATATATATATATATATCAACAGTTCTCTTTAATTTATTTTTTTAATTTTGTTTTTTCACTTCATGTTGCTTATGTATAATTTGATTGAAAAATATATATGACGTGCGTTTAACGCACGGGTGTAAAGCTAGTATATATATATATTATAATGACAAATGTATATTTCTCCCTCCAAAATCATACTTTTGAATTTTTGACTTTTGAGTTACCATTCTACTCTTTCTTTCTCATATCTTCTCTCTTTTGGTTGTATTTCTCTTTCTCTCTCATGTAGACTCCATATTTTTTCTATCATCACCACCATCTCCTCTCTTTTAATTATGTTTAAACATTTTTCTCTCTTTAAACAAAAAAAATAGTAACTAAAATAAAAATAATAGTTCTTGAGTCAAGAAAATAAAAATATAAGAGGTTAGTAAAATAAAAATTATTTATGGAACAAACCACTATAAAAATATAAGTTACAAAATCAACTAAACAAAAATAATTTAATGCGGAGGTTAGTAAAATAAAATAATTTACGGAACAAAAGTTTTAAAAAATCTTATAAAAAGAAGTAAAAAAAATATGTTAGTAAAATAAAAATATTTGATAGAACAAAAATAATAGTTACGGAATCAATAAAACAAAAACAATTTAAACAAAGGTTACTAAAATAATTTCATTATTTTTTATTTTAGCTTATTTTCTTATCAAAAATTTATTTATTCATAAAATACAAATATAATTTAATAAAAGTAATCATTCAAAATGAATAACTTATTTGAGTTCAGATTTTATTTGTAGGGTGGAAAAAATTCAAGTTTGTTCGAAGACATTCATTCTACAGAGTTTTTGAATAGTATAAAGTGCTCAGTGTTGTTAGGTCATGAATTGACAATTAAAATCGATGTTCCAGTAATGCTATTGAGAAACATCGACTATGTTATAGAGTTGTGCAATGGAATAAGATTAAGCATTATAAATCTTGAGGATCATATTATTTAAACAATTTTTTTGAAATGAAACAATGTTGGAGAAAATGTTTTTATCCTAAAATTATCATTTACTCCATCTGATATAAGACTGCATTTCATATTCCAAAGAAGACAATTATCATTGCTGGTATCATATATAATGACAATTAACAAGCGTCAAAGTCAATAATTACATGTAGTTGTAGGTCTCTTTTTGAAGAAACTAGATATTGATATGTGGTGAAAATGAAAAACCAACTAATAAGATAACAAATGTTGTGTATAAGGAATTTTTTTAGAATTTATAATGATTAGTGATATACTTATGTGTAATTGTTAATAAACCGATTATTCTTATTTTATCATTTTAAGATTTTTTTTAATCCTTTTTATTTTGTTTATGTACGATTTAGTTGACATGCGTTTAACGCACGGGTTAAAAAAACTAGTAATTATATAAACACTCTATTACTAAATGCTGTAGTAATTTAAAAGTTATACCGTTGTCTTATAAATCAATTTCATGAGACTCCCTTTGTTTCACATAAATTTCCAGAAAATGATTTATATAAAATGAAAAGATTTCATTTTCATGTGTTTGGTAAATCTTTTGAAAATATGCAAGAAAACATTTTCGGATGTTTGAGAAACACACGAAAAATATTATGGAAAGCAATATGAATAAATACAAAAAATATATTATAATATTAATGTCCATATTAAATATAAATTAATGTTGAACTTCAAGTAATTTTCCTTTAATAACCCTCAATTTTCATTAGTGGTGTTAAATCAATAAGATCTATTCATTTTTTTCAACCTCACAAATACATTTTAAAAAATTGATAATTGATATGAAAAAAAACAGTTTTTTAAATGGATAATATTTGGCACGTTTCTAAATAATATATGTGACACTAATTTTAGAACGTAATGAGTATTTATTAAAATTATAGTTTATATATATATATATGCACAAGCTTAATTTATATTTCTAAATAATTTATTTGTTAATAAATTATTATACGTGTGTTAAGGTTGCTCATACATTTGAAAAATAAATCTGCAAGTTACTTTTAAAAAAGAAGACATCATTTTCCATTGACTTAAAATTTTTTTATATTGATTACATTTTTCTATGGTCACTAAATACCGAAAAATGAGGAAAACATTTTCTGGAAGCCATTTTCCAGTGAAACAAACGAAGCCTCGGCTAACTGTCAATCACATGACTTGAAAATGAAAACCTTACATTTTGTATTTTGGTATTTGAGACAGTATAATGTATCAAGTCTAAACGGAAAATGAAATGAGAATGTGGACATGATTAAATATTTTTATTGGCAACATTGGATTGGGGGAGACAGAAAATGGTGTTTATAATTATGAAAGCTCAATTATCAAAATTCGAAGCATCAAATACAGATCAACCTATCTCTCTCAACAGAGCTTCAATTCGACTACTCGGTTGCTTAATTTTTCTCAGGCAGGGAGATAAGACTCCAGCAACAGTCTTGAAGGGGAAGGTGAATGAATCTCAACTTGCAAATATACAAACTTCCATTGTCTGTCCACCTGGTCTTTGAACATTTCTGTGAACACCTTCCCAGCTCCATGTGGTCCGCGAATATAGAAATTAACCTACACTCGGTTATCAGTACATAGACTAAATATTAACCCAAATAAATGAAAACGCTTATGTATTATAAGTTGACAACTTTGGTGAGACATGATTATACAAGGTACTAACTGAATTCGATCTGAGTTGTGAGAAGACTTACCTCGACATGCTCTACTCCATCATCGTCCTTCCATGTCCTGTTAGCGATTCGTTGGCGAGCAGCTCGATTCCTGCTTTCCTGGCCATATCCAGTGATTGGAGAGCCAATTCTCACTCTTACCTGAATCATTGAAGATGGATTCCAAATGAACTACAGAAATTTACAACTACAACCCTGCAAGGCACTGACCTAATATAAAGAAAAAGATGAAAATAACAGGGTACACACATAAACATTTACAACCTGCGGCTGAGGTGGACACTAGCCTGATGTTGTATCACATCACTGTAATCCGCATATTCACTCAATTTGTCCTCATTCCTTAATTCTTTTTGTAATCTATTTTTCAAACACTAACACTTGCATTTTGGTCTCAAACGTGTGCGCGCTCTAATATAAAATATTATTCACCTCTATCTATGATTTTGTAAACTGCAACTTTTCCTGCACGCTATATGCATGAATTATCTGCCTAACTCCGGGAAAATAGTGTTAAAGAAAACCTAAATTTGTCAAATATTATCAAAACTCGACCAATATTAGAGGTATTAACCAAGAGGAAATAAATTTAAGCTCCATCGCATATTTAATTCGATAACAAAGATACCTGATTATCATCTTGAATCCTGCGGAGAGCCTTCCCAAAAACCTTGTATCTATAAAAGGTTAAACCAAAGCCAATAATTGGAATTGAAAAACAATTACACAAACAGATTCAAGTTCCTATAAATAAGAGCATAGAAATGAAAACCAACTTTAATCATCAGGTCTTACTCTTTTGGTTCAAATATAAGCTCCTTGAAAACAGCATATCCTGCTGCTGCAGCAACACCGAGCCCAGCGAGAATAATAACACTGTAGGAAGCTCCCTCAGTAAATGACAATGGCTTATCTGGTATATTGTATGTCGGAGAATCAAATGGATCTTCAACAGTGGAAACGTCTTTTTTACTCTACAAAAGGAAAAAAGAAGATAAGAAAATGCAGTTAACTAAAGTACAAAAGTCAATGTTAGGTGTTCGAGATAATAAGGCCTGCACGTTAAGAAAGAGGAAACAAAAAAGTTAGGCAAGCAGTACTTCTCAACTCAGCTTTTCTCCCAAGTATACAAGGTGGGCAGCATGAATCCTTTTCCATCATCATTCTCTGAAAGCAAGATTTCTGCTAATCCATATTCAACTGTATCCTAGTTAATTAGTGCATTACATGCTCGTTTGGGTCTTGCCCTACCACTTACATTGCTTTATTGCTTTTCCTGATTAAGGCACTTACTAAACTTCTTTCGCTTTTCCTGATTAAAGGTGAAAGGAGAGAAGCGGGCGAGCAAGGCAAATTAAGGGGAAAAAATAAAATAAAATAAAATATAAATATATATATATATTATTTTCAGAATACTTGCTAATAACTACAGTATGTGAAATTAAGTTAATAAATGATAATAATGACACAAATTTAAATTTCCAAGTTTCTATCTTCAAAACAAAATGAAAATTAATCTAGTTAAGAATGCATAAAGATTATAAAGAGGATGGAACCTTTGTCAGAGTTAGAGACATATAAATGTAATATTCAAACAAGAAAAAGAAAAAGGGAGGGGGAAAGGGAGAGAGAGAGAGAGTAATGTATGCCGATTGATGGCCTGGGTGAACGGTCAGGTTTCTCAAGAAAGATGAAAATGAAAAGGTGGGGTTTTCACCTGTGGATTTCATTATAAAGATAAAAAATAAAAATATGGGTTTCATTGGTAAGGAAAAAGGCAAGTACCCAAAAATATCACCAGCAACCACTTCTGAATCTCTTTAAAGCAGCAAATGAACCTCGGGACTAAGTTGGGGAGGGTGGGCGACCACGTCTATGCAGGTACAGCAAACTAATTCCGGCGCCAGGCGACCACCTCCTATATATTCTGATTTTCTCTTTTATTAATTATCTAATCTAAAAATATAACTTCTATTGTTGTATTTGCAAAGTGATAAAAAGACAAATAATTGATTTATACTACATATCAAATGTTTCAGTGTTTGACAGTCATGGCAGATACATATATCCCAACAAGCAACTACAAATTACAATTTATGTCTACAATTGATGTGATCTAAATTGGTGACAAAAACTTCCACAAAACAAATTTACAAATATTTTATGGTGGTAAAATTAATTCACTATATTTGTTTATCAATTTCCATTTTTTGGTTGAAGTACTTAAAACACAAATGGTGCAAATTTTAGTACTGTTTTCGGTAAAAAAAAAAAAAAAGTTTATAGTGGTAAGTTAATTAATCATATTTGCTTATCAAATTTCCATTTTTTTGTTGAAGTACATCCAAAACAAATGGTGCAAATTTAGTTCATGTTTTTGGTAAACTACTTGCTACATAATTTTTGAAATAGCTACATAATACTATAATATAAAAATCATGTTTATTAATAAATTGAACATGCGAAATTAGAGAAAATTATCCTATTATGATTTCAAAGGTTGAAATATTGATATATATTTATGCATCGTAATAATTAATAACATCTTTTACCAGCTATTTAGTAGATGTATATGTCAAATGATTCATATACAACATACAATGATTCACAAGTATCCAAAGTACATGATATCATTTTAATCATATTTCATTATATGCAGAACATTGATACACAAGGTGCAACAAGACAGTGCAAACATTAAAACAAACTTGCAAAATCATGAAAGGATTGAAGCAATTTTGATCTGTAAAAATTCAAAAAAATTCGATTTTCATTTCATAATACGTGTTGATCGATTTTCATTTCAAGATATATGTTCATCTTCTAATTTTGTTTTTTCTATTCATTTTGTTTATATATAGTTTAATTTTAAAAAATATAGTGGTGCGTTTAACGCACGGGTGCAAAAACTAGTTGGATAAATAATGAGTTGAGTTGGGTTGAAATCAAAGTAGATTCTACATATCATTGTTTCATGTATTCTAAGCAAATATCTCCCAATACTACCTTCTCTTGTCCAGTAGAGGCAGGGAATCTTTTCCTTGGAAAACTCTGGAAATCTAAGGCCCCTGGTAAAGTGGTCTTTTTTGCTTGGGAGACTGAATGAAGCAATCTTTCCAGGCGATAATTTGAGAAGACAGCATATAACTTATGTTAATTGGTGCTTCATGTAAAAGGAAATGAAGAGTGTGAATCATTTGCTGCTTCACTCCCCGGTGGCGACAGAGATGTGGTATCTACTTTTTTGCCTATTCAAAGTTTTGTGGGTTATGCCAAGATCAGAGCTTTTTCTGTGCTGGTCTTTGTATCATCGAAGGAGGAGAAATTGATCCGGAAGACTACTCATTTGGGTGTTTGATGGACGATATGGAGGGAGCGAGATCACAGGGTCTTCAATAATGAGGGGTCTATTTCATGCATGAAGAACATTTTGCTTCATATTCTCTTTCTTTGGTGTTCAGCAATCTTGATCATTCGTAGGTAGAGTTTGTGAATAGGTTTACTATTACATAGTTTTTTGTGGTAGGGTATACTTCTAGTGTACACAGGACGTGTCACCTCATTTGACATTAATCTTGGGTGCATACTAATCTTTACTTAACAAAAAAAAAAAAACTATCTCTGAAATTCTATGACTCACCAACTTTATGCTACATTTTTGAACTTGATAACTCATTTGCTTGTTTATTTGAACAAGCTTGTGATCTAAATCGTTCCACACAACCATGTTTCCCTATCAAGTTAACAGAGTAGTCTTTTATTTTGATTTATTTTTAATATCAGAAAAGAATAAAAGAAAGTAAACTTTGCAAATAGAAGTAGTAAAACGGCATCCTATCCTACAATGTCAGTAACAACAAAGAAGTGATCGCATACGCAGACTGTTTCTCATAGTCTCCTGAAGGCCTTAGTGATGACTGATGATATTCATCTGAAAAAGTATAACGAGGGTGCAATGAAATAGGGTTCCCAGTGCAGCTTCTCCTTTCCTAAATATTTATAATGTCCTTGTTTACCTCTATAGCAATTTCAATTGCAACTTCATAAGTAATCTCTAAGGATAGGGACTCTATGAAGGATAGGTTGCTGAACGATTGCAACTTTAAAGTCATCTAATAGTTTAGCTACTTCTGTTACTCAAAAAGCCTACGTACAGGTTTGTAAAAGACAAAGACAGCTCCTTGCCTTCTCTCCTTCAAATATTACTAGTGCTTGAGAAATTCAATAAACTCAATAAAGCGTCCTTTAATGGACATGGTAGAGAGAGGCAGAGAGAGAGAGAGAGAGAGAGACAAAACTTCAGATTTCTTGAAACAGACGATTATGAAAATTTGGCAGCTCAAAAAAATTCCATAGTGCACCTTATGGGTTTAACATATAGGAACCACGTATTCATTTTCCGAATTTGGGAGCCATCTCAAGAACCTATTAATTTTGGACACTAAGCCTCCAAAAGTTTCCAATTAAACCTTTTACACGTCTAAACTTTTAGTTAATAATTCATAACTAAAGCTAGTGAACCATACAACAAAAGTTGATTAATGCAAGTGTAAGACTAATTTTAGCACAAATCTGATGCCAAATTGCCAATGTGATCACATCATTGTATACGGTGAAATGGCATGCGCTCCTCGTACCAATCACTTCATGATCTCAAAATTACGATTTGGCACTAGTGCTTCCCTCCTTGTACCATTCAAAGAGTAAATCCTTTTTTCTGCTCCGGTCTCTCCCCAACGTTAAAAATCATTCATAATCTTTGTTAACACGTGCATGAGCAAGCTATAACCCGTAACTAAGTGATAAAGAACATGCAGTCTAACACAAGTTTTGTTAATACTAATTTATTTCTGTTCAATCTTACTAGCAAAATGGAGGTAACGATGCAAAAGATAAAGCTCATCAAAAATCCATCTTCAAGAAAACAACTCTGGGCAATAATACCAATGACTAAGGTAGTAAAATATCAGTTAAAAAATCAAACCTCTGAAGCCTTCTCGCCTTTTGAACCCGAAGCATTTGATGAAAACGCTCTTGCAAAACAAGGAACCGTGGAGGTTGGTCCATTGACTATGGTGACTTGAAATGATGACTGAAAGGATACTATGAATCGTCGAGTGCTCTGCCCTCTGGGCAACCCAATATTTCCTGCAAACCAAATTGTCTATAAACATACTAGGATACATATAATAATGCTATAAGAATATATATAAAAATTACAACTCTCTCTCTCTCACTCACATACACACACGCAAACACCTATACCAACACCCACATAAGCATACACCATACAATAAAAAATACACAGACAAGCATACAGACTAAGACAACACATATATGCACACATCCGTACATTATGTAACCAGAATGCTACTTCCCCATATGCATACTGGAACAAACATTCCCAAACAAGGCACACTACAGTTCTAGAACATTAAATAAATTAAGCAGCCCAATTTCTTTCCCTATTCGCACTAGCATTAGTGGATTGGAAGAATATTGGACGCTCAAAATTCATAAACAATCAAATGATTACCTTAAGAGTAACAAACATAAAGATTTGATCACTTACTTTTCCTTAGAAGACTAGAACTACAAGTAGAATATGAATAAACTTCTTAGATATAGCATCTACCTGAAATTAACCCTAGCTGTTCATGTTTTAGACAGCGTATTCGCCTGCCAGTTCCAGGTAACAAAGCCCTTACACACTGACTTGATATGAAACACACAAACATACACACTAACAGCACACACACATACATACACACACCCCTGTCGGCACTAACACTACACACGCACACAACACAGACAAAACACAACTACCTATATACACACAAATAACACACTACCACAGCACACGTACACACACTCCTATACAGACACACACACTCCTATACAGACACACACACTATACACACTAACACACACACACACCTATGCACACTAATACATACGCACACACGAACATTTGTAAAAAACATGAAAGGAATCAATATGCTGACATTTGGGGAAAACATGCAAAACATGAATCAATAGGCGAAGACATACGAATACTATACAGATTCTGCATTGATTGCTTCTCCTCTTTGCTGGAGGCGGAGGAGTATCGGCGAAGGTGGGAGAGGAAGGCGCTGGTGGTTGGAGAAGAACATGGAGGCTGGGGCGTCAACAATTTGCTGGATGTACATAGTTTGTACAGTAGGCGCGATGCAGAGGATCGACTAGATCGAATCATGATTCACGTAAAACCCTAACCGGTCTGATCGCATAAACCCTACTACTGATGTTCACAGTTTTGAGTTTGTTGGATTGGGGAGGAGGAAAAGGACTAAGGAGTGAGAAGAAAGAAGATATAAAAATGGGCAGGTCGTTTTGAAAATGGGTTGATTATTCGGGTTTTTTTTATACTCCAATAGTTTTGGTTTGCACTTAACCCCTTCATAAACCCAACTCCGTCTATTTCCCATTTTTCGTTATGGGTGGCGCTATCTACACCCCACAGTTTACTCTTCACACCTCATTTTTTGCATTGAGGTGTTGTATTTTGTATTGTACGTTGCATAAAATGGAGAGTGGAGAGTAAACTTTAAGGTGTGGATTGCCCACCCTTCGTCATTCCATCTGATCTAAAGCAAAGTTATCATTTATACACCACACTTGTCCATATATTTTTTTATGAGTCGCGCTATTCAAACCTCCCAGTCCTATATGTTGACCCCTAAAATTCCCCAACTTCCTAATTTACCTTTCTTCTCCAACTATGTAAATCCCTCACACACCCGCCTCCTCCCTCCATTCAGACCACCTCACCCACCTCTACTACGTTTTCATTCCCCGTACCTCCACTGCGATCTATCTCCCTCTCTCCCCTGGGAGCCCAAATCCATTTTTTCTTCCCCAGATCTAGCGGATTCGTCTTCGCCTTCTACAACTCCACAATCGGCTCCTTCTTCATCGTCCCTTTTCTTTTCCATTGTCTGCTAGCCCAGATCTCCCACCATCTTCGCCGCCGACCCCTACTCCATCTCCGCCCCTCCATATATGAACAAAGCAACAATTCAAAGGTTCCGGACAACACAAGGTTGTTTGGTCTACAATGGAAGCAAGGAAGAAGGGAGGTGTTTAGAGGTGAGAGCTGTGGTGTTGGAAAAAGGAAAGAGGTTGTGAGGGAGGAAGCAGTGGATGGGAGGGAGAGAAAGATGGGGGTTGCTGTGGAAGGGGAAGGGGGAAGGAGGCGGTGAGGGGGGTCTGAATAGTTGGAGAAGAAGGGTTAGGAAGTTGAGATTTTCAGGGGGTTAACATATAGATTGAGGGGTCTGAATAGCGCGACTCATTCTTTATTAATGATGCTCATGTTGATTTTAGTCTTCCCCTGCACTTAATGTTTGACTTAAAAGTCAACTTTTAAGTTCTCATACAATCTAATACATACATTTGACACCCTAATATTCTATTCTACCAATTAATATTTTTTTAGGAACCAACTTAGTTACACATGAGATAATTAATAATTATATTACTTAATAAATAAATAAATTTTCAAAAAAATTAGTAAGAGTAAAAATTATCATTGTGAAAATATTAACTAGATATTTGAAATTTTCTAATGTTTATTATGTAACCTTTAAGTAATTTAACTAAAACACAAATATGAAATGGTCCCATCTTCAATGAACCACTTAGATTGGTCTTTTATTCCCTAAAGAAGAAGATATTGCTCACCAAAATTTATTCGGTGAAGATCGCGTAGATGAAGCTAATGACAAAATTATTATCAAAGGTCATAAGAAAAGAGTCATTATTATTTAAAATGCATTACAAATTAACTTGATTAATACTCCATAGTTAGTTAATTGCAAAGATACGTTTAATAATAACTTTATTTGATGTAGCCACTCATTTCAAGACAATGATCTTTTTTTTTACCAAACATTAATTTTAGGACAAAAAAATCTTATTATTTAAGTAGTAGTATAGTCCATGAGGAATTTATTCCTCATAATTCTCTAGGCTCGATGTGGATAGAGTTGATAGACTAGCTTTGCCCGGTTTGGGGAGTGGATTATTCGAGCTTCCAGTATGCTAGCCTACACTATCCCACCCAGTGGCAGATCTAGAAATAATATTGATCGGTGTCTAAAATTTTAATTATTCTCTCTTTTTCAAAATATATGATGTTTTAGGGTTTTTCACACAGACCAAAGAAACATATGTAAAGACTAAATTGGCACTACCCAAATATTAATGAGGTGTCTTGATATTCTTGTCAAAAGAGCAAAACGCGGGTTACGAAGTCAATAAATATTGGTAGAATTAGAAAAAAAAAAGGGAAAAAGTTCATTGAAAATTACAAAGTGTCATATATTTTGGAACAAAAAAATTCTTCTAAAGCATCGTATATTTTGGGACGGAGAGAGTATTACATAAAAAAAATTAGAAATTACAATTTGTCCTTTACATGTTTTCATACGTTGAAAACGCGTAATTACATCATCATCAACATTCATTAACATATCTTTTTTGATATAACATACAAGATAATTATTTAAAAATTAATTGGACATTCGATTTTGTAAATCCGTCTTGACAATATTTTTTACAGAGAATTTGGGAGGGGCCCAATGAATTTTTTTGAAGGGATCCAATTGTCAAATATCACAAACTTGCTCCCAATTTTTTTTTATTGGGCGGTGTCCATGGACACCCCTAGTACACATGTGGATCCGCCACTGATCCCACCTTAGTGCTAAACCAAAATAATAATAATAATAAATAAATAAATAATATATGTTCACTACAAATTTTACTTATTTACTATATTCATTGATATTTAATTAAATTAGTATTTATCACGACACAATTGCCCTACAAATAAATACTTACCTTGTTTATGAGTATTTATCTAAAGTCAACTTTTTTTTTTCTTTATAACTTAATTTGATTTTTTTGTGTTTGTTATCTTCGCAAATAAATTATATATATATGAAGTACATCGAAATATCAAGCCCGAACAGGTAAAAGTGTATTCCGAAGTTTATTTGGAAGCTTGGGCCGGAAGAAGGGCCCAAGCCCAATTCATACTAAAGCCCAGGAGGCCCAAAACCATATTTCTTTAAATAGTAGGACAACATCACTATGAAAGGTCAGCAACTATTTTTCCCTCTCTATTTCATTGATTATTAAGATCATACATTACAAATACTGATTATCACATCTGAGGGTTTGTGGGGACACCCCCACCCACTCACGGTGCTTTATATATATATATTTGTCAAGTGTAAACACTAAAAATTTGAACCCACGTCATCCATTAATTTTCGTAAAGTTTCTTAAAAGGAATTTTTTATTTTTTTTGAAGCAACCTAAATTTTAATGGAAAAAAATGTTTCCATGTGTTGTACAATCGGCAACATATTGCACAAAAAATATATAATACATATTTATTAATGGATATACCATAAAAATATTTTGAACATTTGAATAGTCTAACAAGAATCCAAAATGAAAATGAGCTTCATCTGAATCATCTATCAAGAATCCAATGGATAAAATTGGGTCGTATGACCATCATTGAGCTATGAATAACCAAGATGCTCATACTTGCATTTTTCAATTTTTTTCTTTTTCCCCAATTATTGTAAAATTCATATTACCACTTTTCCAGTACTTAGCATTCTCTTCTTTATTATACCACCATTGTTACTTTTGGTTCCAAACAATAATGAACAAAGTATCACACACAGTTCATATGTCTTTCTTGCAGATGATTACTGATTCATACAACATTCGTAGAACATAAAATGGCAAAAATATCCCTCTTCATCTATCATATTACGATATAACTCCATTAATTCATCGACGTATAGAACATGTAATATAGAAATAGAATATAGAAATATTCATATCAAATGTGATAATTTTATTCGGTGGTAGTTGTGGAGCATCTATTGGTGTTATGTTGAAAGTTAGCCCGAGTGTTTTTTGTTGGAAAATTGTGTTATTTGTGAATACAGTTGTGCACCATTTCTTTAATGTGTTGTTTGTCTAACAACAATGATAATTGTGGAATCTTGTTTTATTCCATGAAAACATCAAAATAATATATTTATTTGTCAAATTTAGTATTTTGATGAATAAAATATTAAGGCTCAAAGTGTAGTACTGTTGGAAGTGAGTTAGGAAACAAAAACTGATTTGGCTAGTTTATATGCAAATTCATTTTGTGTAAGGAGTGAGCTTGTATGACACTTACGGGAAATGATGAATATATTTAAAGGAGATGGTGTACTTCATTAGCAATCTTCGTGGTACTTTAGCAGCCTACCTTATTTAGTTTTGCTTCCTTATTTCTTTTCAATTTGTATTTCCAACTTTGTAACACACATCACATCGAGTTAAAGCTCACCACCGACAGAAATTGGTACGCCGACTAGCCAGACAGGGAACACATAAGTGTAGTGTAGCTTTATTAAAGTTCAAGCTGCAGTTCGCTTAATCCCTGCAAGCTTTATTACATTTGTTGCCTATGATTCAACCAATCATCCTGCATCCATCATCAGAATGTTTAACACATTCAGAATATAAATCACTAGCTCTATTTGACTGTTAAGTATTCGGTCTTTCAATTCCTAGCCCCTTCAAAATTTGGTAACCTCATCAATGAGAACCGAATATTATTAGCACACGCTGAATTAAATTTTACAGTAGTCGTCATCTGATATGTGTCGAGTGGAGCCAATTGAACCCACCTAGTATATGTGTGTGAAGGAGTACGAATTTCTAGGAGCTTTTCACAAAGGAGATGGCAAATGTTACATATATATTGAATCTACAAAGTTGTGGTTACAATTTCTTTTCCAGTGGAAGAAGATGCAGGCTCCTGGCTCTCTTCAGCTTTCATCTGTTGAAGGGGAGGAGGCTCCACGATAGTCTTTTCTGCTGTGTTGTCTTCTAGACGTCCTTTCATCTCCCTGTGCTCCTGACACAAGGCACACCAATGCAAGCAGCAATGCACCATGCAAGGGTCACAAGGCTCGTCCTGCATAGCAATTCCAATGCTATGACTCAGCAAACTTGCACAGTTAAGAGTCTAGTGTAGTGCCATCTTTTTTGTTTTCTTTTTGATCGGGAAAAAAAAATCTTTCGTTGATGTGAGAAAGAATACTCCTGACAACTCAAACACCAAACCACCAACACTTCATAGATACAAGATTCATATTACACCCTTGAGGCAATACCCTAACAGTCTAGTAGTACCACATTTCACATCATATCATGTTTTGTTCATCTGTTATTCATTGAATCATTGGTACTTCTAGTATGGTTGTCAACTATGCAATAAAATAAAATAAATATTTTTGGCATGATCTTATTGCAGTATCATGTCTCAGTGATTTGGTACTCCTGCACTTTTTATTTTTCCATTTTTTTTCTAGTGTTTTCTGTGAGAAACCAAGTAGCATGACTTGGAATTCCCCCAAACTGGTCAATTCTGTTCGATTCTGTATCAGAAGCGGTTTGATTCATGGTTTGGTTGTAACTCGAACCAAACTGAACTATTACACCCCTAAGTAAGTTATTAGTACATTAAACCCAAATAATTCCTGTGACTCTCAAATAACAAAACCAAAAAATAAATAAAAAATGAGTACTTAGTGTAGTTAGGTTCTAGTTGGTTTGTTCAATATAGGAAACCATGAACCGAAAGAACCAAACTGCTCCATTTTTCATTAAACAAACAATCAAACCATGTCTTCTAAGAACCCAAAAGTCGCAGGTCAGTTCTGTTCAACATAAGAAACCATAAACCAACTGAGCCCAACCACTCAGTTTTTCAAAATCCAAAAGCAATGAGTCAAACCATTAGAAGGAAAACAGACCAAACCGATCGATTGGTTTGGTACTGTTAAATACCTTATGTGGAACATCAAAAAGGAAACTAGGAATCTTTTGCGAGAAGTAACAGAACATGTTCAAGGGAGGGAACCTTTTAAGAACCAGTCAATACTATAAAAGCTTTAAGCCTTTACTGGAAAGGAAGCTAGGAGAGTACCTTCAGATGATATCTTCTCTGTAGAGTTTGCCGAGCCATGCCGGTGTAGATACCACACATCCACCAAGCAAACAACATACCCTCAGTAATGAGAAATGCTGTATCTGGATCGATTCCATTGAAAGTTGCTGTAAGCGCAGCAAGAGCCATGCCACCTTCGACACATATTGCATGACATACACATGCAGTGTTCCACGAAATTTCATCATTTATGTTCTCAACGTTGCGGCCAAACAAGACACATGGACAAAACAGTCCAGTCTTACCTAAGAGATGATGAACAATTTGATTTGACAATTAACAAAGTGAATATCTTAAATACTTTGATTTACATTGAAAAATTGGAACAGAAAATTAATTGCTTACAACTCTCAAGATCTTCAGCACAACCACAGATTCCTGTGGACCAATCTTCATCAGCCGGGGGTTGGTAGGTTGGTGGCAAGGTTTGTCCACATTCTATGCATCTACGACCATGCACCTGTTGAACACGTCAATCAGCAATGGATTGACCGTATCCAGAAATTTCTGGTATTCTAAATGAAGAATATTAATGTAGAGTTACTTTAATAAATACTAATATTTGTGCCCGTGCCTATGGCACGGCACGAGGATGGGAGGATGTCAGTATTGGAGGGTGTTAATATTTAAATAAATCAATATATGTTTTAATCATGTTTCAAAAAGAGTCAAAAATAACAAATTGAAAATGAAGACCTCTCGGTAATCAATTAAAACAATATGATCATTCAACAATGGAGAAAAATATTAAAACTTTCTTTTGTAATTTTTTTTAAGGAAACATGGGCGGTACCTTGCTAGATTTTATTAATAGAAATTAAATTACAAATTTGAGGATGATAGCCTGCCTTGCTCTTATAACATGTATGATGGAGGAGCTGACCTCAAAAAAGAAATAATAACAATAAATAAAAACAAAGAAATTTAAATTAATAAATATGTTATTAATAAATATGTTGAACACGTCAATCAGCAATGGATTGACCGTATCCAGAAATTTCTGGTATTCTAAATGAAGAATATAAATGTAGAGTTACTATAATAAATACTAGATCTTTGTGTCCGTGCCTATGGCATGATGTTAGTATATCTGATTTCGTCAATTGAAACGCCAACGTCTAAATAGAAAGTGCGATTTTAAAAAATGTTACAGTTGAGGGATACATTACTTTTTTTTTTCCTCCTAAGGGGGGCGTGGGAAGGGAGGGATACATTACTTAAAGTGGTAATTGAGCTTCTGTTGTGAGGTTATATTAATGTAAGGTTAATGTTTTGTAAGGGGTAATGGTTTAGAAGATTAATCTCAGGGTGTGAGTGTTCATAATATTAATTGTAGGGGTAACTTTGTAACATAGCGAGAAAATAGAGAGTTAAAAGTAGATAACTACTCTCAAACATGTGAATGTGAGAGTGAATCTCAACCATTAAATTTTTTAAAATAATTTAATCTCAACCTCTAGATAACTTTAGTTAATTGTACATGTGTGATAATGAGCTCTATTATAATATAGATGTTTGAAAAGCAGAAAACAAACTTAGCATATAACATAGAATGGAGTTAAAAAGAGGCTCAAATTTTTACTGTAGTCTACAACCGACACCACATCAGAAGCAATGTGAACTTAACATTATTTTTTGTAACAAAAGTCGACAAGCAACACTTTCTATGAAACTAGTGCAAACCAACACCTTTTAGTTCTACTCTCTCCGTCCCCAAAAAAGAGTCTTACTTTCCAGGTTAGCTTGCCCTTCTAAAAAAAAAAAAGAAACGAAAAGAGTCCCATTTCTAAAATTTAAGCTATAAATTTCTATGATATTTTCAATTTTTTTCTTTCTTTCCAGAAACATGATATATCTCTTACCTTGCATACAAAAAAGTCATAATTTAATGGAAATATACACAAGTACAAGTACAAAACAAAACACGAATGGAGTATTTCTTAAATTTAAATATGAACAAAAAAAACACTAATTAACTTTTGAAGCCTCTCTGCCTGAAATTCAACCAGGCAGGAACAATCTGAAAACTTCTGCTTTAACAGCGAATGCAAAAAGGGTCAAAACATAAGATTAAGGTTACCTCTCATAAGCAAATACAATCCTAGAACACAATAACATCAGTCTTGTGCTAGGTATCGAAGTGTCTAGGTTGTAAAACCATTCTCCTTGTGGTGTTTAGGTTGTTGGCTGTTCTGTGGAGGTGTTTTCTTTTGGGGTGTTGGAAAGGCTCTACTGCTAGGAGGGTGTGGGTCTATATATATTATTTCATAAGCAATATAATTTCTTTTGCCGTCGAAACGAAAAAACATAACGAGATGCCAATGCTTGGGTTCTTTCACAACTGAATGCACTTCATCCTAGTGACATTTAAACTATGATGATCACATATGGGTCTATCAGCATGCTAAATTACTCAAATTAAAGGCATAAACCCTGTTTCTTTGATACATATACTTAAGCTATTATCTGATCAATGATGCAATAGTTTCCTCAAATTTCTTCTCCATGGATCACTTACCAATTTTATGCAAACATGAATAACGAGATACAACCCTAGACAAGAAAACAATCAATACATTATGCTTGGCAAAGAACGATTTCAACCAACATTACAACAGTATTCCCATCACGTCAAAGGACAAACATAATTGCAATTGCAGCATAAATGTAAACAGATTTGAATGCAGTGCATGAACCCGTGACTTTTTTCATGGTCTAATCACAAAACCTGGTCTTGGGCCTCTTGGCATGTTTGTAGTGTTCTCCCCTTTCAGGTTTTCATTTTAAATTTCTTCAACTGGCATTTGATCCACGGTCCACCATAACCTAACCTCCAACAGTTTAATCAACCAAAACACTACATAAACATGATACCCATATTTTTTTCCCACTGACATCAAGGAAAATGAAATAAAAAAAGGCCATGTTTCCGAGTGGTTCTTTCACATATTGGTTTAGCTACAACATCCCCTCTCGACACACTTTAAGTATTCACTTTAACCATGTTTTAGCACAGGGATTTACCCAAGTTGGAACTCATACATTTCTTGCAGAACATATATAAACTTCCCCAGACTCAAACAATGATACTGACCACTAATTACATGTATCTTGCTAAATTTAGAACTAAATTTTCGTAACAGCACCATTCCAAAAAGGAAAAAAAGAAAGAAAGGAAAAGTGCTTGATGAGTGCCCAAAAGGTACATATTACTCTTTCTCGACTATCCATCAATATCCGGAATTATTCTGAAAAACAAACAAACAAACCTCGGAATCTCCAACATTGTTATCAAACCCAGAATTCATAGTTGTATAAATTAAGAATAAAAACTCATAATTTCACACACACACACACACACACTAGTAAAAGCTCAATACATTTGAGAATTTATAAAGGATCTCACAATTCAGATAACGACATACTAAAATCATAATATCACACACACAAACACACGTAGGAAAAGAAGTCAATAAATGAAATATTGAAAATTCAAGATTAATCTGCATTTTTAAATAAGAACGTGAAATGGCATTTGAGAAAGCAGGGGGGAAACGAACCTCGGCAACGTCAATGGGTTGATTGAGCTCGCCAGGCTTAACATCCTGCAACGAATCTTGTGCCTTGGTCAGCTGCACATAAGACCCTGATCCTGATCCTTTCCCTTCCGCCATTTCCTTTCTTCTTCAATTAATCAAACCCACAAAATTTTTCAGTCAATTATGTTTGCAAGCAACGCCCATATATCAGTAGATGATCAAATAAGAAGAAAAAGTTATCTAACCAAATTGGGAAATGAAATTAAAAGAAAAAAAATGCAGAGCTCTATGTTTGGTGATCGTTTGTTTGTTTGGATGGGAGGGAGAGAAGAATGAAATTTGGAAGAAAAATTCGGTGTGTCACTCAAACAAACGTATAAAACTGCGCCTTATGTTTCGTTATAAGCGCAGACTTAATTTGATAAAAAAGAAAGCAAGCTATTCGAAATTTGACTCTGTGGATTGATTAATTTTTTTGACAAAAACCAATTTAATGAATTTATACGAGCGTGAGATTATCATATTTGGCTTGACACATTATTTTAGTTGGAATATCCAAGTTACTCAAAAGCTCGTTTATATTAATCATCACTTTTAAACAAGAACTCTTTACTTGAGGGAGTAAAAAAGAGTCCGAGATTATGTCATAAATGATCGTGTTGTGGTATTATTACAAATTTTAGTGTTCATTCGGTTAGATCAAATATACTTAGAATATTCATAGTGATTGCATCATAAAATTAAATACCAATAGATGTGTTTTATATGCATCTATGTGGTACCTATTCAATTTAGAAATAGCGATTTTACGAGGCTTTTGGCTACTAATAGATATTTTGGATCTTCATTTCAGGGTTTTGTATTAAATTATAATTTTTTTGAAAGTTATAAGTGAAAAATTGAAAAAGAGAACAAAGTGCAAAGTCAGAAGAAAGAAATGACAAAAAGGGCAGAAGACCTTGCCCCGCAAGTTCCCAGCCTGACAACCCAGAGTAACACAAGACCTTGCGGTCACATGCCTCCTGCAACTTGCGACTTCAAGCCACCGACTTCCCTTTTTTTTTTTTTTTTTTCAATTGTAACCTAATTCTTGCCCTGTAACTATTAGTATAAATACAAATCATGTAGTCCTAAATTAGAAGTTCAAATTTTAGCAACAGTATACAGTTATTGTTAGTTGTATTCATAGTTTGTAGAGATCGTTCATGTTTTCATTCATCCAATTGATTAGTTCATCGTTGATGATGAACTAACCACTCATATCTAGGAATTGAATGTAACTTGTATCAAATCTTCTGTTCTATATTAATTTATTATTCAATCAAGTCTTGTTGATCACAAAGTTTATCAATCTATTTGCTATTTGGTTTTTTCCTAATTACTGGTATCACAATAGTTTAAAGACCTAGGGGTGTGGATAATTGTAGGATGATATGCATATGTTGTACACTAGCCCATATTTGTGAAATTGAACCTATTGATGCATGAAAGTGATAAGTTAGATTTAAGTTCTTATATTCTTTCTCTTCATATATATATTCTCGATTGAATTATTGGATAGAAACTAAGATATAATTTAAATTAGTGGCACTAAGTTTGCAAATTGTACCCCCATAGCGTACCACTTTTTACCTTCGTGAACGAATCCAAGGCATAGTGATTGATGCATTAAACAAAAGAGCAGTAAAGTAGATACAAGTGAAGCCTAACTCCTAGATTCCCCTCCATAATCAGATCTTTATAAACTGTGTTTACTCGTTTTCAATAAACTGTTGCCATTAGATTCAATAGATTACTAATAGAATAATTTAGTTTAGTTAATTTAGATAAAATCATCCAAATGCCCCCTTTAGTTATAATTGTTACATGTTTACTTACTTTTTGTCTCGGTGGTTCGACCCTTACTTTCTGATCACTATACTTTATATTGATTCGTACACCTGCAAGGTAAATAAATAAGACATCAAATACCGTCAATACAACCCCTAAATCTTTTTTAGAGACCCTTTAAAAAAGTTTTAACTCCAATGAATACTCTCTATAACCCTCTAAATTATTGACATCATTTAACTAACAACATAATTATCAATATATTTCCCTATTTTTTATTTCTATTTTCTTACCGCAATCAGAATAAAGTAAATATACTTAAATTTTATATTTTAAAAAAAAGCCAAAATATAAATAGCCCCCAAAGTATCCACTCAATCACAAAGTGCACCCCAACCTAATTTTTTTCCAATATTACCATACAACATTACCTTTTGTCCCAGTTTGCACCCTGACTATATCAAAATTGAGTGTTTAAAACTCATATATGGTTTCAAAACCATCAGATTAGGGTGCAAACTTTGGACAAAATGTAATGTTGGATGACAATATGAGAACAAAATTAGGTTAGGGTGTACTTTGAGATTGAGTGGATACTATTTATATTTTGGCCAAAAAAACTTATTATATGTTTACTTTTATTTAAATGAAGCCGTGTCACTCTTTTTAATATTACCAATATATACCCGCAATTTTAAGTTATAAATAATTGTAAGATCAATAAGATATTTTCAAATTAATTACATGAACATTCCAAATCATCACCAACTTAATCATCCAATAATTTTAACACTTAAGCTAGTTATAGTATCATAAACTTGAGCTAGTAATATCATTTAAAGCCGCGTGAATGGATGAGAAGCGCTTAATAATCTCCTTTAACCCGAATGGTAGTGAAAGTCATCTTCTAGTATGAAATGAACGAGCCACCTCATCCAAACCAAATTTTAAAAAGGTGCATACTTGTAACCGTAGTAGATTATGTTACCATATGAATATGAATCATATTAGGAAACTTAAAAGCTTTCTTGCGTGATAAAAAAGAAATCAAAAATCCCAAAAAAAGAAAAAAAAGCTTTAGGTTTTTCTGAATTGTATGTAACTATAAACTGGAAAAAAGGACTGAATTAATCATAGTGTGTGGCAAAATGGGCGGCGGAGCAACATTTGGAGGTTACACAGACCAATCTCTCAATACTATCCAAACAACAAAGATTACCAACAACTTTTTCTCTCATCTTAATCACAATTATGGTAATGTTAATCTTCCATTCTCACCCAATTCTTGTTCGATGAAGTTTGATTCAAGTGGGTCTTGCTATGAATGTGTTTTGGGCCCTCCTCCTTCTCAAATCGAAGTCGAAAAAGCCATCGATGATCTTCACAAGTAATTTCTTCTTTCATGTGTGTGTGTAATGGGTTGTATCATGTGTGTAATGGGTTTTCCGTTTTATGAAATGTATCATCTTACGGATCTCACTTTGACATCTCATCCATCCCACCAACACAAAGGTGGTGGGTCGAGTCAGGAAATTCGTTTTACAGAAAATTAGTCTTTCTAAGTTTTTGCCTTATGAGTATTGGATATTATTTGCAAATGCCAATTAAAGGAGGGTTAAGTTTATCAGTCACTTTGTCATTCCTCCTTCATTAATGATTAATTCAAATGGAGAAATTTATATATATGGGATATAAGTGGTTGACATTTTACATTTATAGGTTGATGGTCAGATTTTCTGCCTTAGATTCAGAATGTAATGGGCTTCAGCAAATGCTGTACCGTGATAATTTAAGAATGAGACAGCCTTCTGGATATGGAAGAATTCATGATGCTTATCATATGCTGCAAACCGAGCCACCAGTTCAGGTTCCATCTCGTCGTACTCCATACTTATATATCGGTCGATCTGTTTAGCACACTTTAGAACCACGGAGAGGATATGGCTGATTGGTTCAGGTAGTTTTATAATCAGCATGCCCAAACGCTTTGGCAGTGATTGGAGACCGTGGGGCTCCTTCGCCTTGATCACCTCTTCAATGGTAGAAGGCCTGCAAGTAATTGTGCATTGCCTGGGCGCTTAGGAGTCCCCCTAGTCTTCCACTTAGGCTACAAGAGCCTAACAAAATTCAAGCTTGGCTTGACGACACCATCTAGCTTTGTGGCTAGCTTAGTCAGTTCTACGTCCAACTCAAATGGACTTTTACTGGACCCGAGCTTGACAAACAGAAACTTATTATGTAATTTAATAGAAATAGCTCGTTTGTGAGCTTATTTTGCAAAGCCCAATAATTTAGTAAGTTTTTGAAGATCTCAAGCAGTGACTATCAAACCTACCGGAGTTCATTTATAAAACACATACCATCGCCGTACTAAAGGACCACAAACAGACACAAGCCAAAAACTACTCACATAACTCCTTATCATATCCAAAGAAGCTAGAACAAGGATTCATGTGCCGACCAATGTAAGCCTATTTTGTAATACCTAGTTTCTTTGACACAGACCAATAGCGTAGCATTTAATTTGCAAGTTAACTCGCACAATTGATTATTTGCATTACATCTTTAAATGAGAGTACTAATTACTTGTATGCAGAGAATGGTAATCTCGATATCATCAGATAAAGCTGTGTGGGATGCCATGGTGAGCGTTAAGGCAGTTAAGGATCTCCAGGGCTCACTACACACAGGTTACGTCGTGACCATAACTTACTAGTGTCTTATGATTCTTTGATTTTCTTCGTACCTTCTTGCCTGAACTAGTGAACTCTACTTAATCCTATGTGCAACGACTAAAATTCATTGTTAATTTTACACAATGTACTGGAAATGAAAGAAATCCCACATTAGAAAATTACAAAGTACTTTAGCTAGCTGTTGAAGGTGCTGATTAAATATGTATATATACTTGTGCTCGTAATGTATATACCTAGTGTCGGCTTACTGATATTGTTTTGTATTGATACATGCAGCTAGAGCGGAAATGTCTCAGAGCTCAAATGAAGATTTGGACTTGGCATCCCTCCTTTTGAAGTGGATTCTCGGCATCACTAAGTTTAAGGTTGTTGAACTGATAGGTAAATTTGGCCAGCTTGTTAATGAGATATTCAAACTGGGTGATCAAGAGGAAAAGCCTACCTCAGAACTGAATAATCTACTCGACGAAAAAGTTAGATCTTCACTGCTCCTCTCAGTTGTGATTATCTTGATTGTGGTATTCACAAGGACCCGTGAAGCTTGATTTACCAATTAGTAGTAAAGCTTGCTTTTGTTTATTTAATTTAGAACACATTTGACAAAGATTTTCACTTCATGAATCATGTTGATGACAGCATTATCGGTTTTAGTTGTGGATTTTGATCGTTAATTAGAAGGGTATCTTCATTTTAACCCGTTCTTCGATTCTATGTCGCTTCTCTTTCTGTAATGCAAAGGATTCTTACTTCTGTTGTCGGCTGCTTATTTGTAATTCAAAGGCAATGATTCAGATGTCAAAGAGAATCGAGAAAAAAACATTTCAAGAGGATGAATGATAGATTGGAATAATCGTTACCGTTACCATGTAGCTAAAAGTTTAAGCTGTTAGAAGAGGTCCAACTATATTTTCTTAAGCACAAGTGCTGGGAAAGTTTAGGACTAACCAAATTCTAGGCCTAATCCAACTCACAACATAGTGAATGCAATCAAGTTTGCTCTCTTTCCACTGATAAGTTATGTGTTTTATCAATGTTTCGAATGTAAGAAGTTAGGGTAAAATTCTCGCCAGTTCCTTTTTCAAAGTTTGTAACCTCAAAAGTCCACCTTTTTTTTAACCGTAAAAGACCACTTTTTAAAATATTGTTTCGAAAATATCATCGTCATCTTTAGAGATGACAATTTTTACCTGCACCCATTTGCCCGTCCAAATCACCCAATAAATAATGGGTATGGGCAGTGGGCACACCCAAAATTTTAAGTGAGCACAAATGGGCATGCCTACTTGGGCACCCATACTAAAACTCATTCTCTTATTCTTCTAATTTTGTTTTATCAATTACATACATAATTATAAAATACTTAAGATTAATAATAACGTTTAACATAATTTATACACACACACACACACACACATATATATATATATATATATATGTATATATTGTACACCCGCCACCCCCAAATTGCAAAGCTAAGTATGGAATGTTATTCTATAACTCTGTATCCTTAAATGAAACCCAACATCACTCCCAGATTGCTCTATTTCTATAACTCTGTAAATATTCGTCTCTGTTACACTATAAATAGATTCATAGTGGTTTTGTGAAAAGTGCAACATGCGACATTCTTATTTGCTCGAACCTTCCCATATAGATTTGTAGGCCTTGTCTGTTGCCGCGTTTTGGAGGAAAATGCTTCTCAAAACGCTCTGTTTTAGCCATCGGAGTGTATCAATATCGTGGTTATGGAACGCGACGTTTTGTAAAACGTTGCGCTTGTGGAACGCCAAAAATTATCGCTTTTTCAAAAACGTCATAAGAAAACGCTCACCTCCCATGGCTGGTCCCAAAATACCCCTGTATTTTTCTTCATTTATCTCATCCCTTATGTACGTTCTTCTTCTTGATTGTGAAATTAACACAGCCTAGAAATATACCCACCTCTTTCTTTCCTCAAGCTACTAACTTCAAAAGGAAGGAGATGATCGGGGGGAGGAGGAGATGATCGGGGGATGAGGAGATGAGGAGGTAAGGGGAAATGGAGGAGGGATTGGATTTGGAGAGAGAGTCTAGAGAGGGCGGAGGCGAGAGAAACAGAGTATGATCTGTTGAGAAAGAAAGAGAGAAATAAGGCTTGGATTTGAGGAAATATGGAGTGATGTGTAGAGAAAGAAAGGGAGAGAGAGAGAGAGAGAGGGGGGCGAATGAGGCGAATCCCCCAAAAAAAAGCTCTCATTGAATGTTAAAGTGGGTTTGGGGAAATGGAAGGGATGAGTGATATTTTGGGTTGGGAAATGTGAGAAAGAAAAAATATCTACCATTAGTCAATTTATATTTTCAAATTATCCTTTAGCATTCTCTTTTATTTATTTTTTCCCTTTTTTTAATTTAAATTTAAATACGTAATTTGTAACTTTGACACAAAATTTACTTTTTGGTATTCATATTTTCTTGAGATTTATAATTAATTTATATAATGAAATCCAATTGTTAGATTTAAATGTTTAATCTTGTAAATTGTAATTTGATCATAATTTTAATATTTTAGATTATTAGATGATATTTAATATTAATGTGTATATATATATATATATATATATATATATATATATATATATATATATATATATATATATGAAGGTTTTTCTCGCATGATTCTCAATCGTGTGGATCAAAGGGTATAACTGTTTTTTTGACAATTATTCAAGTTTATGAAAATAGCGTTTATAAATTACATACCAAACGTGTTTGTAAAGAAACCACAGCGTTTTAAAACTGCAGCGTTTTGAAACCGATGCGTTTTAAAAACGCTGTACCAAACGGATCCATTAGCTTGTTCAGTTTTTTGTCAGATTTACATTCGTGTGTTTGTCTATTAGGCTTCGACGAAATTAAAAATCTAACCACAAAATAGAAGATTGAATTGAGGTTTACAACAACAAAAATACATAAGTCACACAAGAGATGAGCAAACATACATATTTATTTTCGGTGAAATTAATGTTTTTTTTTCTTTTTGCATGTTTTTTGTTAAAGAATGAAGTTTTTTTAATTATTGTATTTATTTTATAATTCTGTGTTAATGAGTAGATGTGCGCTCATGGGCGCCCATGCCCATTTATTACCCGCACATATATGCTCATAATATTAAATGGACACTTACTCGTTTGTCCATTTAAGCCCATTGTCCATATGGGCGTCGCCCATGCCCGCCCGTTTGCTACATCTACTTATATATATATATATATATATATATATATATATATATATATATATATATATATATATATATATATATATATATTATACAATACAGCTCAGTCTCATAAAGAACAGTTGTGATTGATTATTTTACTTTATATCAAACGGCTGAGATTGCATATTTATACTTATATCAAACGGCTGTAATTTATTCCGCCTGTCACATGTGTCCCCCTGAATCAGGACTGTCAAGAAGATTCCTAATCTAATCTAAATTGTTTTTATCTTATATATAAATCTCATCTAAACTGTTTTTATCTCATATAACTGATTTTAAATATGTCTCTATTTAATTTACGACTTATTAAATCGACTTATTGGATAGTCGAATTTCAATCTGACATACTGTTTTACGGTGATCCAACGGTCCTTATTTCCCTCAGCTCTTACATGTGCTAATGACTACATTATTATTTTACATTTACTCTTTTACTGAGATTTTACGGTTTTACAGTTAATATTTTACGTTTTTATAGTTTTACAGTTTTATGATTGCAAAAGTTTGTATTTGTATTTTTTTTTCTTTTTAATTGTTATTGTAATTAATTTAATCAATTAATTTTTTTTCGACCCGTAATTTCATATACAAATTTAAAAAAAATTAAAAAAACGTAAGTTTTGTAATTTGAATTTTTTAAACTGTTATCGTAATTAACTTAAGCAATTTAATTTTTGTCCGACCCATTTTGTCCATTTAAGCCCATTGTCCATATGGGCGTCGCCCATGCCCGCCCGTTTGCTACATCTACTTACTTATATATATATATATATATCAAACGACTGAGATTGCATATTTATGTTTATATCAAATGACTGAGATTACGTATTTATAATTATATCAAACGGTTGAGATCGATTCCACGACTCCTCCCTCTGCGTCCCCCTCTCCTGTACGACTCCAACTCACGACGAGTGAAGGGCGGTTTCTCTCCTATTCGATCACACTCATTTACTCAGTGACCCTAAACCCCCGTTCTCTCTCTCCGCCTTTCTCCGCCTTTCTCCGCCTCCTCTTTCTCCGTTCTCTTTTCCCCATTCTTTCTCCGTTCTCTCTCTTTCTCCGTTCTTTCTCCGCCTCCTCTCTCTCTCTCTCAAGTAGTTGATTTCCTCGGATGAAGGAGGAGCAGAAAGAGCCTGCGAAAGAAGGCCATGGAAGAGACGAATTCTGTTAGGGTTTGTTTTTGTTTTTGGGGAAGAGACTTGGAGTATGGGCACCGCCCAACCCGCCCAGCCGCCTTTAGTTACACCGCCGATAAACCCCTAAAACCCTACGTATCAAATCCTTGACTCATTGTTCTGCCGGTTGCCTCAGTTTTTCTTTCTTCTCAAAAACAATTTTCTTGCTCCGATCATTGTAAGTAGTGCTCAAAATGGCGCCAGCCCTTGCCGCCGGTACTAATCCCAATGCACCGACGGTAGTATATAAGGAACAAATTTTTGGAATGGCAGAGAAGGAGATGGAGTATAGGGTTGAAATGTTTAACAAGCTAACCCACATGTGTTTCAACAAGTGTGTTGAAAAAAGGTACAAGGAGGCAGAGTTAAACTTGGGGGAAAATAGCTGCATTGATCGATGTGTTTCAAAATATTGGCAGGTGACAAATCTCATTGGCCAGCTGCTTGGTACTGATAAACCTGGAATGTGAATTTTTTTTGATTTGTTGTAGGACGATTTTCAGAAATATTTTTGATCTACATTCCAGCCTTCAGGGTCGATATATACTTGGTTTCATCCAGGAGAAAGATGCTGAGTGCATTTTGACATTTTTTTATGGATCTGTTATATGTCTAAAAGCATTGATCAATAGATTGCTCTGTCTACCATCGGGCTTGCAAGTTACAATATTTATGACTCATGACAGCCGCCATTTGATTTGAACGTTGGTTGGTCGCTTCTTTCAAGGAGGGAATAACATCAAGAGTATGATTAAGACTGCAAGGGCAAGCAGTGAGCTGATCTCCGATTCCGGCATCGGACTCTCTGATTTTCTTCTAGGTGCTCCCGCCGCCATAGACACGGTAGTCGCCTGCCCTTCCCTCTCATCTGGGTCTCCCGCCTCCGGTATGTATCGCGGCATAAAAATAGACTAGACAATTAAACTGATGAATCGTGGTGCAAAATTAATGCAATAAAATTGATGCTTCATGGTTCAATAATCAATGTACCTAATTAAACTGATGAATCGCGGTCAAACATTGATGTATCACGGTGCAAAAATAGACTAAACAATTAAACTGATGAATCACGGTGTAAATATTAATGCAATAAAATTGATGCACCACGATTCATTTTCATAGCGCGTTTCATGCTCATTAAGGATATTATAGTTTTTTTGCCTCCAAAATATCCTTTTCCAGTTTGAAAAAAAAAAACACGGTACGAAAGTGAATAATTTTTTTGGAAAATAGACTGTCCGCAATTTTTCGAAGAAGTTATGATTAACAATTTGTTTTCTTTCTCTATATCCACATATATTGGTCATACATAAGCTTAGGCCTAACGCTATTTTGCATAATCATACTTAAAGCTTTGATTCACCTTCAACCACCAAACATGTTTTTTGTTCCCCTTTTACCATTGTCAATGTGACACGACTTCAACCAAAGACATATATCATTACAATTTGTAACGGCCGTTAAAAATTGTTATGCCCGTCTAGCTTATATAATCTATATTATAATAGAGCTTGAGAAACACGCTCGCAATTGATTTGGGATAAAAAGCGGCTGAGATCGATTCACTTACGAAGATCTTACGGTCATAATTACTGCCCAAGTTCACATGTGTGAAAGGCGGTTGAAAAACTACCCCCTCTCTTTCTCTCTCCAACTCCCCCCACTATTCAGTATTCACGGTTGAAAAACTACCCCTCTCTCTCTCCCCTTTCTTTTGAAATTTACTAAGAATTATATCAAGAATATTCATCATACTGAAGCAAATAATTCCAAATTGCAGCAATTAATCAAATTTTTTTAAAAATTAAATCTCTCCGTTACGGGCAAAGAGACCCCGTTTGAAAGTCAATTTTTTTTAAGAAAATAATATTTGTAGTAGTTCATTTCTATAATATCTGCTTCATTTATTGATAAATTTTCAAATTGGCGTTGTGCCATTGGCACGGGCAAGAGTACTAGTGTCCATTATTACTTCTTTGTTTCATTGTTATTTTATTTTCTTTTGCTTTTGTTAAATAAATTAATTTTTCTTTTCTTTTCCATATATATATATATATATATATATATATATATATATATATTATATTTTTTTTTTTTGGACTAAAATGTATACAAGATAAATGAGCATAATGGCAAACTCGTTTTGAGACCGAAAGAGCGAGTTAAGTGTCTAACCCCTTCCCAACTCGTAACTTAGCATCCGAACCCACACTTTTTTGTGATTTTTGGTTTTTCTCTGTTTACCATTTTAAATGGAGGTGGCGACTCTGTATATATATTTTTAGAGTCCACGACGAGGCCGAGTGTATTCCATGCGCTTAAGTTTTGAAACCACTCGTATTTCGCGTGAGGGAGGGCCGAAACGGGGTTCTCACATTGAGTTGTGACGGTCGGACGATGGACGACGTCTTATTTGTTTTGAAAAGGAGTTTGGAACTTAGGTCAAGAATGATCCGAGTATGAAATTTAGAGATAAGACTCAATGGAGTCGATAAAAGATTTTCTAAACACTAGTGAAAGAGGTGTTCGAATCCTACGGTGTTTGAGACGCGATTAGTCTCGATTGTGTGGACACGTGTGGTCATGTGTTGTGTGTGTCTGAAGAGACGCTTAGACTTTAAAGTCTCTGATTATGATTGTGATTAGGGCTTAACTAATCTAGTAAGCTGGTTATTCAAACTATGAGAGTTTAGGGATGTGTTGACTTAGAATTAGCAATTCACGAGAATTGACTATGGTCGTGCACGTTAGGGTACATATTGTTAGGGATTACCTTAGAGTGTCCATGTGATGGTATGATTGTAGTTCGACGGATGGATAATCATTCAAGTCGAGATTTGGTTAAATGAACTTATTGGGCACTTATGCGAGTTTGACTATTAGATAGTCATGTTACGTTTTGAGCATGGGTTCAAGTGTATCGATATATACACCAAAAGAATGGACTAATAAAAGTTCTGTACGAAGGTGATTTCGGGGGACCAAAGTATAGTATGGTTTTGGAAATATATGTTGGGTTAACTTAGTTGGAAGAAAAAACAACTAGAGTACATTATAAAGAATCCAAATAATTAATGCATGAGAGTGCCTTTGTGCATCGAAATGAATTATGTGCTTTTTTTTAGTTTCCAAAAGTTATCGGGGTCTGAAGCGGTTGAAAACTTTTAAAAGTGGATTGATCTCGCAATTTTTTCTTTAAATATATTAGGCTATAAAATGGGGCCTTATGTGGCCACTTATATGAGTTCTTTTTATTTTACCATTTTTTACACCATTAAATGTTCTATCCTGACCTATGTAGCTGTGAGTATTTAACACCCTCAATCATATGTAACAATTTTTTATCTCTTAATTTACATTCAATCAAAATAGACATCTCCAATGCAAATGTGAATTTGATTTTATGTGGGATTCTACCACTAAAATAAATTTTGAAAAAAATAAAATAAAAATGAACAACCAGTAAAAAGAGTTTTTAAAAAAGAAAAATGCTGACTAGGATGTATTCACGCTCTCAAGTAGAATGTGAAAATTGTTATTGTTATCCGCAATATGAAAAAAATTGGATGACACTCCATATTCACACCCCTCATCCACAGTTGCATTGGAGATAATTTTTCTTTCAAAAAAGGTATAGATCTTAGGTGACATCTAATTTTTTTCACATTACATTAGTGTGATTGCCCCATTTTTCGACCACTCCCCAGCTACTGAGAAGCATGTGATTTCAAAACCTTTCAAGCACGTGGAATACGTCCGACCTCAATTGTGGACTCAAAATATGTATAACAGAGTCGTCATCTTTATTTTATGGATAAACAAAGAAAAACAAAAAATAATCAGATTTGTAAAATGGTTTGGAGGCTAAGTTACGAGTTAGGAAGGGGTTAGACACCTAACTCGCCTTTTCGGTCTCAAAATAGGTTTTTCGGCTAAGTATGCTCTTTTATAAAATTAACAATTTAAATAAAGCATTTTTAGATATATATATATATATATATATATATATATATATATATATCACCCTCATTTTAGAGTTGCAAATATACTTTATAAAAATTTCGCCCTAATAACGACTTATTTTAGTGCTATTTGTTATAGAATTTTTGGCAGCATAACTACTTATTTCGTGATATATTACTATTTTAAACAACACTTGTTTAAGGTAAAATGTAAATAAACTTTAAAGTACCTACCTCTTGAAGCGTGAATGTTTTATTCCGTACCAAACTTCCATCTGGTAGGCTTTAGGGTGCGCTCGCTCTGTCCTTCAGGGAGAGAGAAAATCTTTTTGCTGTGCTTTTGTGGGGTTTTGGGCAGTGCAATTGCTCCTTTTATTGTTTTTTGCCTCGGATCCGGGTGGTACAATAGCTTGCTCTTGCTTGCTTGCGTCTGAAATTGGGTAGAACAACTATTTACTTCGATTGGATTTGACGTCTAGATTCGGGCAGGGCAACTGCTCTTTTTGATTCTTTTGAACCGGTGAAATAGGGCGGAAACCTAGTTAGGTAGCAAGGGTTCATTTTGGCCGGAGAGTTTTAGTGTTTAGGGAGAGATTCGGCAACTTGGCAGAGCTTTGGGGATAGAAAGGAAATAACCTCGGTGTTCTCTCGGGAGAATTTTCACAAATTGCGAAGTGTAACTATGTTTTTTTCACTGCTCGGGACCTTTATTTATAGGCTGAAATCCGGGCTTCCTTCGTGATTAAGAATCATCGCTCTATGCTTCAACAACTTGTACCACGTGCTGAAAAAGTTGCACCAAAAGCCAACTGCACCAGTGTTTGGGAGGGCTGTGGGCGCTGCCTATAGGCTCTGTGGGCGCGTCACCCAGAAGAAGGGTAGGTTGCGCGCTGCCCTTTTTCCTTTTTTTGTTTTTGGCATTTTGGCCTTGCAATTCAATGTTTATGCATTATTCTTTTTTTTTTTTTTGCATTTAAACCATGTAACTAGACATCCGTTAGTCCTTTAACATGTTTTGATATTTTATGTCATGCCATATAACAGAGGTACGAAATTTGAGTGTCTACAATTAGAATTGATGATACTCTCAGAACAGTCTCAATGCAATGTGGATTGATCATATGTGGCCATCGGTACTCAACCTTCGCAATCATATGTGACAATTTTTCTCTCTTCATTCACATTTAATCAAGCGGACATCTTTAATGCAAATGTTGATTTGATCTTATTTGACATGCATCCAATCACTAAAATGAAATTTATCAACAACAAAAAAAAAATCAAAAAAAGAAAAAAGAAACAACCAATAGAAAAAGTTTTTAAAAGAAAAAGTGTTGATTATGTTGTATCCATATCAAGGAGAATGTCAAAAATTGACATTGTTATCCACAATGTGAAAACATTTGGATGACAGTCATATCAACACTCTTTGTCCACAGCTACATTGAAAATGTCTTTTTTTTTTTTTTTTTTTTTTCAAAAATGGTATAAATCTTAAGTAACATTTAATTTTTTTTCACATTCACATTAGCATTAGGCATGCTCTTAGAGCATCCCTAATGAACCAATGATTTAGTCTTGTGTGGCCGTCGGTAATTAACACTCGTAATCATATATGACATTTTTCTCACTTTATTCACATTCAATCACAATGGATATTTCTAAAGCAAATGTGAATTTGATCTTATGTGACATGCATCTCACCACTAAAATGAAATTTATTTTAAAAAAAAGAAAAGAAAGAAGAGAACAACTAATAGAAATAATTTTTAAAAATAAAAATGTTGGCCATTATGTATCCATACCCTCAAGTAGAATGTAAAAAATTGACATTGTTATCCACAATGTGAAGAGATTTGAATGACACGTCATATACACACCCCTCGTCCACAGCTACATTGGACATGTTTTTTTCTTTCAAAAATGGTTTAAATTTTAGATAACATCTATTTTTTTTTACATCCACATTAGCATTAGTGATGTTCTAAAATTTAATGAGATATAGGGTGTGACATGGAATGAGATAGAAGATTTTTAACGCTATCAAAATGTTTACTCGTGTTTGACTTAAATTTTAGAAGATCAAGAAAATATTTTTACTCTTGACTGCGTTTATTAAATCGCATATAATGTCAAAAGATTGAATTCCAAAATCCTATACTTGTCTAAAACTTATGCAAGACGATATTAAAAAATACTTCCTCTGTTCCATCTAAAGAGTTAAATGCTATCAAAATGTTTTCTCGTGTTTGCGTTAAATGCAAGGAGATCAAGAAAATATATTTACTCTTGACCGCGTTTATTGAATCGCATATAATGTCAAAAGATTGAATTCCTAAATCGTAGAGACTCGTTTAAAACTTATGCAAGACGATATTAAAAAATACTTCCTCTATCCCATCTAAAGAGTTAAATGCTATCAAAATGTTTTCACGTGTTTGAGTTAAATGCAAGGAGATCAAGAAAATATATTTACTCTTGACCGCATTTATTGAATCGCATATAATGTCAAAAGATTGAATTCCTAAATCGTAGAGACTCGTTTAAAACTTATGCAAGACGATATTAAAAAAAATATTTTCTCCGTTCAGATAAAGAGTCCATTATACTGTTTTGAGATATTTTATTTTAAGAGTGCCACTTTCAAAATTATGTTTACAATCTTCATAATTTTTAATTTTACCTTCTGTATTTGATATTACCATAAAGATTATTCAAGCATTATTGTAATTATTACCAACTCAAATGCTAATTATATATCCCTTTAATAATTAAACTTGTGAACATAGACTCTTTGAGTAAAACGGATGAAATATATTGACATTTGACTGCATTTAGAAAATTGTATGAAAATTTGATGCGACCAATTTTCTGAAGATAGAAAATATTTAATGAGCAATCTTGTATAAATCTTTTGAATTCAATTCATCTCTATCCCTTATATATACGAAGTTGTTATTCCCCTTTATATATAGAACCAACCTTCATTTGATAGGTTATATGGCTAGTAAGAAAATTTTATACTGCTTTCAGTTCCCTTTCTGCTCTTCATTCTTATATTACTACTATAGTTTAATTTATATATGAAGCTCGCAACAGATGAAAACCATTCTTGGTTGATTTCATGTTCGTTGTTCATTGCATTTCATTAGTACAAGGTATTTCTCGAGTTTGGATGTTTTAAGCTTTCACGTGCATCCAACCCTATGCAGCTTGCACGTACTCCTCTAGCTTGGCGATAACCACACTCCGATCATCGGGTCCCTTCACATCCCAAACTCGTTCATACCAACTTAAAGATTTCTTGGGTTCAATTGATGCCCTTATTCACAAGGTCCTTTTACAATGGTTGCACGAAGAAGCGATTAGTCGACTACGGAGGGCTTATTGAAGCAACAACCAAAAGTTGAGAATTTGTGTCTACATTGAATAATTTTCCATGATTCAAAATCTCAATGTATTATAAGGATTTGATGAAACTATGAAAATAAGACATTTGTAAGTTTGAATCTCAATTTCAATAATTTTGCCTTCCATTTTTTTTTTTTTTTGTGTATTTCCTTATTAATTACTTCGTATATCTATTGTATTTGTTTTTGCAATTTTGGGGCTTTGAGAGTATTTTTTCTTCTACTGATTGAAAAACAAATACTCCGTAAGTAAAAGAACATTAAAGATAACCATAAACCGAGTTAATAAATCGCCAAGAAGAATATACAAATTGTCTTTCAAAATCATACTCCCTCACTTTCCTAATTAAACTTTGATCTTGTTTTGACCTTTTTTATCAAACAAAGTGTTTTTTTTTAATAAAAAATTGACATTATTTTTTCAAAGTGATGAAAGTTGCAATTTTGGGGTTTCGAAGGTTTTTTTTTTTTTTCGTTTTTTCCCCAAATGATTGAAAAAAAAGTAAAAGATCGTTAGAGAGAAAGTCGGTGGGACCAAAGAGAAAGAAATAAATCTGAGTCACTAACCCGACAACTCGTCAAGGAGGAGAACATACAAATTGTCTTTAATACCATACTCCCTTCGTTCCTAAAGTACTATTGGAAACATCCTGGGCCGATTCTTTTTTCAAAGTTTTCAATTGATACAGTTAATTATTTTTTTTAAATCGGCAAAAGTCACATTTGAGGGCGAAAAGACAACGATACTTTTAATGAGTCTGAGTCACGCTACGGTGCATATCAATTTTTACACCGCGATACATTAATTTTATTGCATCAATTTTTGCATCACAATGTATTAATTTAATTACTTAACCTAATTTTGAACTATGATACATCAATTTTTGTACCGCGATGCATCAATTTAATCCCTCATCTAATTTTGCATCGCGCTACATAACATGTTTTGAACCATGATGTAAAATCGTAATGAACCAGACCATGCCCTCTGCCTTCTTCTTCCTTCTCCTCCCTTGTAAGTCTTCTTATTCCTCCTCCTTCGCCTTCATCCCTCTGTGAAAATGTTCGTTTCATTGCGCAACAATTGTGATTTTCGATCGATTCCAATGTGTTTGCCAGAGCTGTTGAAAGAGACGATGATATTTTCATAACAATATTTCGAAAAATTGACTTTTGCAGTTGAAAAAAAAACGGTAGATACAAACTTTGGAAAAAGGGACTCGCCAAGATTTTTCCTTAAATTATTACAATCTTGTTTTAACTTTTATATTTAAAATGAGTGTTTTTAAATACAAATTTGACGCGTGTTTATATATATATATATATATATATATATATATATATATATTTCAAATGATAAAATATGTAGTTTATAGTACTTTGAAATAATTAAAATAAGAATTAAATTTTATTTACCAACTGCGTAAAATATTTTTTACACAATCTGTGTTTACATCACGACATATGACCAATCGAAATCTAAAAAACTTAATATATAAATTATAGTTGACATGTGTCACGATTTAAAGGCGGCTTGTATAAAACAAATTCAATATTGTCAATAGATAAAAATATAATTCATAAGATAATACTTTATATGTAAATTTTCATTTAAAAACACTCGAAATATCAAAGCATAACCATAATTCAAAAACATTTGGAGTAATATTTATTAAACTAATTCTCAAATGGTGGTGATATTCAAAATTATTATCTCAAAGAACTATTTCATAATTAAATCCCATAGAGAGTACACCCACAAGAATTATTGAATACATTCACGACAACAGCAGCTATCGTAAATTAATTTATTGCCTACCATGCCTGTTTCCAGTGGCGGTATCCAAATTATAGTTATTACATAAAAATAAAACAACATGTGTAACGCTTCGAGTCCGAAAATTTGGTTTGTTACACGTAGTCAATACATTGACCCACTTTAGTACATCGATCCAAAAGTTCATAAATAATATTGATACCTAGTAATAAAGTATGGTCATCTTATAAATTAATGTAGGATGGGGATATTACAAAATAATATCATTTTGTAGTGTAAAAATTAAAAAAAAATTAATTCAATGGGGCACTTACCCTCTAAGTCCGAGTCATAGATCCGTCACTGCGTGTTTCATAATCACCAAAATTGCATCAAGTTCTCTTCTTGTTCACCGTCATAAAGGTTTCATTTTGTGCAACTTTTTAAAAATATAACGTTTTTAACAAACAGTGTTTTCAAAACAGTTTTTTTTTTTTTTTTGTAAACACGCTTGTAAATTATTTCAAAACACTATTTTCATAAATAGAATAGCACACAACACATTTTTAAAATACTCCAAATTGAAGTTCTTTAAAACACTGCACATTTTTAAAACGTTGTGTTTTAAAACGTTGTATTAAAATACTTTAAAAGAGAAAACACTATTTTTTTTATCAGCGTTTTGGTTAAAACATTTTACCAAACAAGCACTAAGATTTGTTACTAACCAATGTTTCAAACTTATAAATTTCTTGCCCGATTCTCTTGTCTCTACCACCGCCTTAATTGCTCCAATTTCCGCATGATCTTTAACAAAAAATAGTTATTTAGCATAAGATGAGATACATCTTTTTTTATAATAAAAATACAACTTTTGAACATTATAATTGAATTTTTACACTCTTCAATGGTTATAAATTTATAATAATTTAATTTCTTCTAATGTTACTAACATTAAACGTTTTTTTTACCTAATTACTTTTAAAATCAATATAATTTTCTAACTAACGTGAGATACATATTCTCTATTGGTAATAAAAGTAAAAATATTTTAGCCAAAGACTTATAAAACTAGCATCTAACATGATAATAATAGCATAATTATTTTTGTTAAAAACTTTTAAAATAATTATTCATTTTTAAACAATATGAGATACTTGTTTTCTATTTCTATTGGTAATAAAAAATTATATGTTTTATCAAAAGACTTTTTAAACCAATATCGCTTTCTAACCATGTGGTATACATATTTTCTATTGGTAATAATAATATTTTAAAATCAACATCAATTTCTAACAAATGTGAGATACATATATCTTCTATTAGTAATAATAGTAGTCTTTTATTTAAAGAATTTTAAACCAACATTTTTTTCTAAACAATGTGAGATACATCTTTTCTATTGGTAATAATATAAAAATTATTTTATCTAATAACTTTTATAACCAATACTCATTTCTAAATAATGTGAGTTACATCTCTTTATAACCAATGTAAGATATATGATCTAAAAACTTTTTAAACCAATATCATTTTTCTAACCAATGTAAAATACTTATATTATATTGGTAATAATGGTAGACTTTTAAAACTAACATCACTATGTAACCAATGTGTGATATATCTCTTTATTTGGTAATAATGGTAGACTTTTAAAACTAACATCACTATGTAACCAATGTGTGATACATCTCTTTATTTGGTAATAATAGTAGAAGTCTTCTATCTTAAAAAAAATTAAAACCAACATCTCTTTCTAAACAATGTGATATACATCTATTCTCTTCTATATATATGATGTATCCAAAATAGTCGGATACACTGGGCTTAACAACTCTAGATATCTGGCTTTCAATACTATCCACAACTTCAAGGCCCAAACCTGTCAACAAAGCAAAACACGAACTGTGAACTGGGAAGGGGCTTTCCCTGTAAAAGTACTCCGGCGTGTGAATCAGTAAACACTCTATTGAGTAAACAATTTGACAGAGTTTAGCCTATGTATCAGATAACGTACCTCCCACCTTCGTTTTGAAAGGTTTATATAGCCCACTAGGAAAGCTGGGTCAACTTCCCATTGAATGCTAGCGCGTGTAAAGCGGGCACATTGTAAGCCACGTTCAACTGAAAGGTCACGTCTTGAACGTGAAGGCGGGTTTCCCGGAGGTAACTGCGCCCACGTCCTAGACGACCGTTACTGAATTACCGAGCACGGTGAGCATGCTCGCTTTGACCTTTCTACTTGCTCGTTGTATACTTGGAACCTTGCTTGCTACGTACTTGACCCCAACTCGATGCACGCTTGGCCCCCAGGCTTCCGGGGGAAGGGTGCTCGTCTAACAGGCCAAAGTTGTTTATCTAAAATTAAAATCAGCATCATTTTCTAACCAATGTGAGATACATCTCTTCTATTGATAATAATAGTAAAATACTTTGTAAGCAATGTGAGATACAAGCATCTATTCTATTTGTAATAAGAAGTCTTTAATCTAAAGACTTTTTAAGCCAATATTTCTTTTTAAACAATGTGAGATATAAATTTTCTATTGGTAATAAGAGTAGAAATTTTTAATATAAGATTTTTAAAACTAACATATCTTTCTAAACAATATAAGATATATATCTACTATGGTGATAAAAGTAGAAGACTTTATCAAAAGACTTTCAAAACTTATAACATCAATTTATAATCAATGTAAGGTACATCTCTTCTATTGATAATATTAGTGGAGATGTATTTCATATTGGTTATAAATTGATATAGGTTTTAAAAGTCATTAAATTTAAAAGCTCACATTTTATTATCAATAGAAGAGTTGTATCTCGCATTGGTTTGATAATAATGTTGATTATAATTTTTTGGCAAAACACACAAATGTGCCACCCAACTTTACCCTTTTTACAATTCGCCACCGAAACTTTGAATCATCTATTTTGGTCATCCCACTTTTGTTCTGTTGCAAGAGAACACATTTTCTAACGCCCGTTAGATCAGAACGTTAACTTTAGGGGTAAAATAGGAAAAAACAATGTTAAAACACAATTCATCAATGTTGCCCAGTTCAACGAAGATTCATTAATGGTGCATCCTATGAGATTTGTGCGCCATCTATCCCAAAAGAAAACTCTCCTCCATCATCTACTTCTTCTCATAGCACTCCCCCAACAGATAAAATGCCCTGGCTTGTCATTTTTCAACCTCACCGACTCAACCAAATCTTCGTCTAATCAGCAACCTTCACCAGATCTTTGCCAGATCTAAAATAGAGATATAACAGTGGAGGGAGATTTGTTGACCCTGGCCTGAAGTCATCGCCAGCACCGGCTCATTCGACAAACCGGAATCACTCGCAACGACCGGCACCCGACTCCGACTAAACTCGAAATACTTCTTCGTCAATTACGCCATCCTCATCTCCATCGTGCCTCTCTTATCGGTGCGCCGATTGTCTTCGCATCGGTCTTCATCCTATGGCTCATCCTCTACTTTTTCGGGAGGATCAATGGTTGTGTGGGGCCACCATGTCGGCGATCGGATCGTCTTTGGTGGGCTGGCTGTGATCACGGCATTGACCGTTTGGTTGACCGGATTCGTAGACAATCTGCTGGTTAGGATTGGAATTGGTCTTCTGATCACGGTCATTCATGGAGTTTTCAGGAATCCAGAGGGGTTGTTTCTCGATGAAAATGACGCCGCTTCTAACGGTTTGATCGGATCACCGTCGTCGTCCTCTAGAGCTTATAGTGGGAATTTCGCGATTTAAGTATCGTCATCAAAATCATACCATACCCTACTGACCCACCCCGAATGATTTTGACTTTTCATATTTGGCGGCTCTTTTATATCTAACATCGATTTGTGTGATAGTATTAGTCGAATTTAGGGTTTGAAATTGGTTGTTGCGAGTTGTTTGAGGGATTTGCTTGCTGCCACTGCTTGTTGGCATTGTTTGACCCTTTTGCAAAATATGCTTGAGATTGATACTGTTTGGTTGTAATCATTGTGAATTGAAATCAATCTTTTGAGGAAATTTTCATAGTTCTGAATTCTACTGAAGCTTTTATTTTTGGCTTGATTTGTCTACTTAGAGTCTGTTTTAAGAAGACGGCTGGAACTGGTCTAAGATTGGTTGTTGGATGAAGGCGGCTAGATGTGGAAGTAGATGGTGTAGGAATCGCGGAATAAGAAGAGCGGAAGGGGCGGAGATGGAGAGCTTCCATTATTGGTCTTCGATTTTTTATCCCAAAAAATTGAATTTATTTTTTCTGGGTTTTGGGAGAAGATGAAGGTGAACAGTCCCCATTTTTGATATTAACAGGAGTAAAATAGGAATTTGACTTAAACTTAACGTCCTTGTCTAATGGGCGTTAGAAAATAGGCTCGCTTGCAACAGAATGAAAGTAGGGTGGCCAAAATAGATGATTCAAAGTTTCGGTGGCCAAATTGCAAAAGGGGTAAAGTTGGGTAGCTCATTTGTGTGTTTTGTCTAATTTTTTTTAACATATAAGACTTCTACTATTAACAATAGAAGAAATTAATACCCCTTAATTATATTAATTATTACTAAGTATTATTATTAGTTAATGGTTGGAAAACAAATAATCTTCATAAATTCAAGAGTCATGCCTTCACAATTGAGATTTAACAAAATGGAGTGAGTCTAATGACCTACTTCTAACATCATACCTTAAGCATTGATATCTTATTCATTCAATACTAGATTTGAACAAATAAATATATAATTTCGATACTCTCACCGAGTAGAACACATTTGCACAATTACATTTGCCAACAAACAAATGACACGTAAAGAAATCCGTGCATCAAGTTAAACAATTTCTTTCACTAACAACACTAATTTTTCAATAAGATGCATCTCTATTATAATTACAAATAAAAGTGATGTAACAAACATTGGTTGAAAATTAATATTTGTTTAAAAAATATTTAGATAAATAACTTTTGGTTATTAACATAAAAATTCTTTTATCTAAAGAGTTTTATAACCAATATACATTTATAAATAATGTTAATCATAACTTTATGAAATAATATCATAAATTTATTTCAATACTTTCTTCGTGGACAAAACTCCAATATGATCAAAATCGAGCCATAACCCCAAAGATAGAGTTTCGGTCGGTGCCGCTCACAACAACGAAAACATGATTTCTACTTTATATGTGAATTTATTTACTTTATTTGTTTACATCTATTACTTTTTGAAGCATAATCTATACTTTATATACATAATTCATCTATATATGATGAATCATTCGAATCAATTGAAGTTGGTAATTATTGATCCTTAATTTATATTGTACTGTGCGAAGCACGAGCTCAATAACTAGTCTAAGGGCCCGTTTGGTACATCGTTTTGTTTGTTACAGCTTTTCTTATTTTGAGATACATTTTCAAAACGTTATTTTCATAAATCAGTTTTGTCAAAATGACGATTTTACCCATTCTTAAATTAAGTGCCTTATTTCCAATTTTATATATATATATAAATATAAAAATATAAATATAAAAAAAAATATATATATATATATATATATATATATATATATATATATATATATATATATATAAAATCAATAAAGGCATGTTTGTCACTTCAAATGTACATATAAGCTTAAAAGCGACTCAATAAGTTAGGTACAACATCATTTATGCATTAAAAAGCCAAAGTCAAAGTGAGGAGGATTATGGATATTTTTGTCCATCAAAATCCAAGCTTTTTGAAAATTTTAAAGCTTTTTTAGTTTTTTGAAAACACAAAACAACTATTCATTAACAAACTTTTGATTATTAAAATCTTACCCTTTTCTCATAAATTCATAAAAAGATCTAGGAGTATTAATTTCAAGATTTTTTTAAAAAAATAAACATTTAATGCGGAATAATGAATATTATAAATTATTTGTTCAGTTTGTTATAGGGTAAATATTTTGAACATCTGCATATTTGACTAGTCGCATTAAAAATTGGCAAGAAAATAATAAAAATTAAATGTAAAAGACTATGCATACTAGTGGTGTAGAAAATAGCTACATATTTATTTATTATTTGAAATAAGATTAATTAAGTAAATAAATATTAACTAAATATTATCTCATGTTGAGTTTTTTTTAAGATAAATGTGATATTTTTTCTTTATAAGGGACTAGTTGATTTGAAAATTTAGAGTTTATGGTCAATTTGTATAGTAAATAAATAATTTTCAGCTGCCTATGTAACAAATATACTCATAAGCCGTTTTTCATCAGCTGCGACAAACATTCTTTCATCAAATCAGCCATAAGTCATTCACCAACAGCTTTAAGCTATCAGCTATAAGCTATCAACCGCGACAAACGAGCCATAAAAATAACATTGAGACGAAAATTTTGAATTCAGATTTAATGATGATTCATGATAGTTTTGTTAATATTTCCCTACTTATAAATTGTTTTGAGAAACAAACTTATTCAAGTTAAAAATTAACTATGTATTTAGCCAAACAAAAATACAAGGAATAATTGTGCACAAGGTCTACTTTTCAAATTTTTCAATGGGTTTAATTACTCTTCTTTTTTTAAATCGGAAAAAAGGTTGTTCCTAAAATGCCCAAGCCGGTGCATGACTTAACTATTAATTTGATCCCTATTTCGAGTATGAATAACTATCTCTTTGTAATTGTCACGTTCTTCCGAGAATTGGAATTATACAAAAGGAAGTTGTTTACTGATTTTGTAATGCCGGTTGCAGGCTTTCTTCTTCTTCTTCCAATGAGCCTTAGTTGGTCACTTGGTCTGTATACGCATTGCGGGGAATATGATATCGGCACAATATGTTTGATGAAATGCCCTTGTTAATTGTAGTTCTAATTCTAAATGGATGAATTGCGATGTGTTGATTTAGAATCACGATACATCGATTTGGATTCACGATACAACTATTTAAAATTACAATACATCAATTTGGAATTAAAATACAAAAGTAAATTCCGATGTATATGTCATTTATCGCGATGCACAAATCGATGCATCGCATTGCACAAATTGGAATTGTGATGCAACACGCGTCTGATCGAATTTCGCTAAGGGTATAATCATCATTTCGTCATAAAAGTGCTTTTTATTGATTTAAAAAAATATAAGATAATAAAGCAATTAAAAAACTTTCTAAGGTGGACCGGCAGCCGCATCTCACCCAGGTGCAACTTAAAAATTGGCATTTGACCAATATGTTTGACCAGGAGCCCAGTTAGCCGGAATTGCATTAGGTGCAATTAGAGTTCGTCTCGATTCAATGGTTGTGAGCCTGATCGAGAATGGAGCTTTTGCTCCATTCGGTAAGTTAGCCTTCCATGCTGCACCCCACGATTTTTGCATTGGTACCCATTGCCTCCAAGTTGCGGGCAAAAGCTCAACGAAACCAAGGTCCCCATCTCCGTCTTCATATTCAGTCACGAATGCCAAATAGTAAGGGTTGGAACCTGCATCTACATGAAACGCGATCTTCCAACTACTATATTTGCATGCCACCCTAAACCAAAATTAACCAAAACCCCTAAGAATTTAGAAAAATTTAGAGTTTAGACATGCAAGGCTAAATGAACGTACCTTCTAAAACCAATATTAAGTTGTCCAGCCCCACGCAAATAATCAGCTTGGCCGGGTTTAGCCAAGGCACCAAAAGCCGTACCACTTAAATCAAAATGAAATGATTGGGCGTTGCAGCCTCCAGGGCACTCGTCAGTTATGGTAACTGTTATAGGTTTTCGAGAGCAAGAAGGGTGTTGATAGCATACCACCTAGAGCCGGACACATTACACGTGGACATAATTAAATTTCATGAAATTCTAAGAAACAAAACTATAATTGAAAGATTATGAAAACATGGCAGAAACTCAGGAATGACCAGTCACATAACGTGATTTGGTGTAGCTCCGTTTTGGTTTTGTAAGTATCTTAAAATTACTCTATACGTCTTACATGTGTTTTCTGTAAGACGGATCTCCATAACCCGATCCATCGTATCTTAGTGGTGTGAGTGCAAGAGAGGGTACCAACTCATGAAACATGAATGGTGAAGTACCTCATAACAAGCTCCGCATCCTTGTCCACTCTTGAAAAGATCATTAGAATTTCCAGCAGCGACCATTGAGTTGAATGGAGGTTGTGATAGAGTGTTTCCATATCCACAAGCTCCTCCATCTGATTAATTAACCCAAAAAGATAATCAGTGAAATATTGAACACTTACGTAAACCACTTTAATTTGGAGTACTGCATGAGTTTGACCATAAAATTAGTCAACTAGGCACTTTTTGAGTGGGACCGAAGGTTTACCTGATCCATCTCCTGTAGCACTACCATACCAAGTTGCAAAACCATTGGAGAAACCACCAGCTAGTGAGGCATTAAGAAGCTTGAGGTTTGAGCAAGACGAGAAGTTCACAAGTAGTAAAGAAACGGCCACAAATAAGAGTGAAGAAAATGGGATTCTCATCATATTTGTTAATGACTGATGAGCATGAATAAGTTAATTGGTAGATCTATTTATAGATAGAGAAACATGTATGTTAATTAAAACATCTAGATAAAATAACTATTTCTTAAGTTAATTTAATGGTAATTACAATCTTTTCAGATTTTTATAGATATTAAATTTTTATCTTTGTTGGTAATGAGATAAGTATTGAAGTATTAAAGTTCACCAAATTTAATTCTTAGATTGATATCGTTGTGTTCACAAAGAAATAAAGATCAAATATAAAGTAAGCTGCTTATCTAACTTGCTTAAATAAAGGTTCATGTGGCAGGGTCATGGATCATTCATTCATTCATGAGTCATATTGTTAATTTTATAGATACACTACACGGTATAGGAGATCTCATCTCCTTAATTTATACGGCCTTGACCAATTGACATCCTTTCCTTTTTCTTGTTTACTTATAATAAAGCACATATTTATTTATTTTAAATCCTACTTTTTAAAATTTTGTATAGGAAAATGAAATATTAAAAGTGACTTTAATTTTATAGGTCACCTTTAATATATATATATATATATATATATATATATATATTAAGTTCAGTCTTTTTGAAAAGTTAACTATTGGCAAAATTCATTTTTACAAAAAAAAAAGTGACATGATTTTTGGGTTTTGTAAATCAAGTTGTATGTTTTTTATATTTTAATTAATAATACAATTAATTTGTCTTAATCTTATTTGTCTCACATGTAGGTGAAATACTGAACAAAGTTATTGCATATCGCTTTTCAAAACCAGTCATTGTTGTGAAACAAAAGTCTCTAGAAAAATATTATGTTGTTTTTATTGAGAAAAAAACAATACAATATTAATTGTTTCTACATGTCAAATTTCTTTTTTTCTTTAACAATATTTAATTACTAGTTTTGCTAATCTTGCTAAAGACACGGGTATGGATGCCACTTTTTTTTTATAAGATCTCTCTCGCTCGATTTGCGGAAATATCATTATGGATGCCCAAGGGTTATCTTATATTCAAATTTCTTAGTTTTTATTTGTTATTAGTATTTTCTTTTCGAGATTAGGTTCCTCCATCCTCCCTCTTATAAGGGCAAGGCTGGTTGTCCCCTTCAAGTTTGTTATTTTATATGTATTAATAAAATCTAGCAGTGTACCACCCTTATTTCCCTAAAAAAAATTACAAAACTAACTTTTAATTTTTTTTTTCCACTGTTGGATGATCATATTGTTTTAATTTATGAAATTGGTTATTTTGAATACTGACACCGTCCCATACTGACGATGTCCCATAAGCACAGACAAAAAATCTAGTATATATATATATATATATATATGAGAGGGTAAATCTTAGTGTGGGTCCCAATGGGCACAATAATAAGCTAGAAGGGGGGGTTGAATAGCTTATTAAACACTTAAAACTTTTAAGTAAATACTTTGAAAGATACTTGCAATCTATAGAAAAGATTCAAGTAGCGGAAGACCTTCAAAGTAGTTGTTCCAGGTCTGCCGATAAGGACTACCGGTAGACAACTTTACAAGTTACTTAAGTTCTGCTGTAAATGGATAAAGATAATCAAAGTAATTTTGCAGTTCAAATATCAGACAAACAGTAAGGAATAACACAAGTATTTTGGGATGGTTCACACTATAATGAGTGCTACGTCCACCATCAAGGCAGTCAACCTTGGATTTAAATTGTGCACTATATTTTCCACTTAGATCAATTACAAAGAATATCCCTAATGGATCGTGTACAAAATATTGACTTGTGTTTGGGGTCTAGGGAATTAAATATCTGTAAATACATGATATTTAATTCGTGCAGAAGTATAGTTAATGGAAGTAAACAACAAGAAGATAAAACAATAAATGTTGATGAGCTGCTTCTTGTTGTTGACGAGGACTTCTAGATCTGTTGAGGATATCTTGATTGCACTTAGCTGAAGAACTTGGAGTTATGAAGTTTCAGAGCAATCCTTTAAGTGTTCGATTGATTCAGTACAATGCTCTATAATCCAGTCTTCAATGGCAGTATTTATAGCAGGTGTATTTCAAAAGATCCGTTGGAGAGGATGAATACTTCAACAGCTCTTTTCATCAATGCATTAAATGCATGGGGCTGTCAGTCAAGTAATATCGTCTTCTCAGATATCTAGAGCATGGAATGATTTATGAGATCTTGAAAAGGTGGGCGATTTAGGTGTCAGATCTGAGAGTTGTTGCAGAAACTAGGGGACGATGCTTTTCCCCGCTTTCCTTTGTTCGGGACGAAAAGTTTTCCTGCTTTTCGGAAAGGTTGCTTTCGGCGGCTTGACATGTCAGGGAATGTCTTGGATTTAATTCAAATAAAGATGTAGAATAAGAATGAATTAATCCAATGAGTCGTTACTGGATTGGACACGTCATAAGAGACCAGGTGGACACAAGGTCTGCCGTTCTTAAGCTTCAAGCTTCGGTGAAGCGGTGAAGAGGTCTTCCGCCGAGTGAACTGTGAAGTCCTATAAAAACTATACAAGGCAAAGTTCTATACCACGGTTGCCACGCTAATCGATATGCGGCTGATTAGCCACTGAAGTATAAAACTAATGTAATGTACTGAACAGATATAAATCTAACATAAGAATCAACAATCTCCTCCTATTTATATCTGGTCATCATTACTACAAATGAGGGCTTTTAAACAGACTATTTGATAGATAATAACATGTTTGAGAAAATTTTATATAGAGTAACAGAAGACATGCCTCTATCAAACAGAATAACACCTCAAATGTAAGGGACTAATATTAAGTGCATACAAAGGTAAAGAGTCATAGAACATCACACAGATTAGCAGCAGTTCAAATAAATTTAAACTGATTGTTTAAGTTCTAAACAGATATGAATATAAAGCAACAAGAATTTAAACAAGATAACCTTTTTGAAAAACAAGTAATCTTCTGTATTTATAAACAAGAAGTTTACATATAACAGAGTTTTCAAAAGATGAAGATAAATACAAAGGTAAGGGAAGAAAAGATACATAAACTACCAAGGTCTTTTCCCTTTTCCTTTGTCTGCAGCCTCCTTTTCTCTTCGTTCTCGCTCAAGCTCTTCCACTCTTCGTTCGTATTCGTCATCTGCATCAGTCGGAGGTCTGGTGGAACGAGAACGGTAGTCCAGTTCTTCACGAAGACGGCTGTTCTCTTCCATCAGCATTCTGTTGATTGACCTCATTTGCTTCTCCTCCGTGATGGCCAGATCACGATCACGGTTGGCATTCATGACGTCGTGTGCAGAGTTCCGAGCTAGGTTGTTGAGTTCTAGAACAGGAGGGCGACCGTGGCCGAGATGGAGAGTGATGGCATGGAATAACTCGAGGAAAAGTGAGGAGCAGATACGGACACACTCATTTCGTTGAGCTTCAATGTTGATCTTGACATCGGTAAAGTCGTGTCGCATCTGTCCAAATCGAGTCCAGACATCCTCTTGGAATTGTCGTAGAAGGGCAGCAGTGCGGTCGTTGGCTTTGGAAGCTGCAGTGGCTATTTCGGCGGTAGCGGTAGAGATGCTTGTAAGCTCGCCTAGCCGCTGGTAGATGGCATCCAGCCGGGACAAAATTTCATCATTGGCCGGAGGAGTTGACGTTGAAGCTTGGCCAATATGGATTACTTCTTCCGGAGAGGGTGGCCGGAAGGGTTGTTGTGGTCGAGGGAGAGAGGAGTCGGAAGAGGAAGAGTCGGATGAGGAAGAAGAGGAAGATATGGTTACAGGTGGAGGTGGAGGAGGGGTTGGTGGGGAATCCAGTTCCATATCAGTGTCAGAATTTTCATTGATATGGGAGGATTCGGAAAGGGGTTCGGTAGAAAACCAGAAAGAAGGGGCAGGGTAGAAGAGGGATTTTGGTTTTCTAAGGGTAGGTTGAGAAGGTTGAGGAGGTTGATGGGTAGGAGTAAATAGGTCTGCTACTGACGAAAGTTCGAAAAGGAACTTTGCGGCAGCAGAGTCTAATGGCTGGGTGGGAGGGATTTGAGTTGGCTGTGGTGTGGTTGAAGAAGTTGGTTGGGATTGGTGAGGTGAGGAAGGGGTAGATGGGTCAGGAGAGTAGTTGAAGGGTGAAGGAGGAGGAGGAGTGGGAGTTCTGGCTGTCTCCTCCTGAATTTGAGGCTCCTCCTGAGGGATAGACTCCTCCGGAGGTGGTGAAGGGTTGATAGGTATAGATGAAGGGTTGACAGGTATAGATGAAGGGTTGACAGTTGTGGGTTGGGCGTCGGTAGTTGGTTGTGCGTCGGTAGATGGAATAGATGAAGGGTTGACAGGTAAGGGTTGGGCGTCGGTAGTTGTAGTTGGTTGGCTGGCGGTAGAAGGTTTGGGGCCGGCAGCTCTCCTTTTCTTCCTTAGCGGCTGAATAGGAGACTCAACTGCTTCATCGATAGAGGTTGGAGGGACTGCCGGTGGCTGGTCTTCAAAGGTTTTACGAAGTCTCCTTCGTTTTGGTTTGGGAGTGGGTGCAGGAGATGGTGAGGGTGATTGGTCGGTTTGGGTAGGTGGCCGGTGAGAGGATGGCCGAAGTTTGGGCGGGTGGAGGTGAGGAATGGCCGGATTGGCCTCGGTGCCTTGTTCTTTTGGCCTTCCTTCATCTCCTTCCTAATCCACTTGGCCTCGCTTCTTCGCTTGGAGTTGCTCTTAGGCCTTGTCTTCTGCTTTGCCCTTGGCGCCATCTTGGTCCTTAGCAATGCTTCCGCCTCATCGCCAAGTCTTTGGCCTTTTGATGAAAGTCCGCGACCACTTGATCGTCCGAATTTTGCGAGAGGCCTTTTTGTGGGTCCTGCTAGCCGCGTCAAGTGCTTCCATATTGAAGCGGGTGACCAAGATATGTGCAAGCTTGGCCACTTTGTCGAAAGTGGTGGCGGTAGACCTTCGGCCAGTCGCTTGTTCTCGTATTCGATATACTTACCGAAGAGCGACGAGGCCGTGTGAGTTGCTTCTCCTTGGCTATAAACAACTCATCTTCTTTCAAAGAAGAGTTGACATTAGCATCATCCCTTAGAAGGGCATTAATTAGCTCGACGAAGGGGCGTTTGCAAGTGGGGTTGTTCTTAGCTTTTTCCACCCACTGCTTTAACTCATTGAAGATGATGAGTCCCCGCTGAGACGTAGTCAAGGAATACGACACTTGTTAAGTTGATTTCTTGGGCCTTAAACATATCATGAGCTCCACTCTTGAATAGAAGCCCTTTGTCGAGAGGTGGCTTGTGCGAAAGAGACGTCCAAGAGGGAATGCATTTCTGGAGCATTTTCCCTTGTGGCTCCCTGAGGGTGTCTACTCCCCTCATGGCTTCCCAGGCATGTAAAGCCTCAGCCATAGTTGCTGCAAGAGCTCCACTGTAATGTTCACCGATGATAGTGGAGATTGATTTAGCGGTAATGGAGATGGGACGACCGCGAATCCACCCTCGTAGAGCTCTCTTGTTCATGAGCTCCATTCTTTGATAGAATTCTTACGCGTAAAGATGCTATAGTTTTTGTCGTTGAGGCGAAGAGGGTAGAATCGAGGCGTCCATGTCCTGCAAGCTTTGGCGGCCTATAGAGTTGATTGATCAAGGTCAATGCACATTCTGGAATATATAGCTTGGTCCGGAGCGACAATAATGTCAGAGGCGGAAAGGTGGGGTATCCCTAAGGTTGACATCCGCATCTTGGGAGGAATGTCGGTTCCTGTTCAAACTCTTCATTGTCTTGCTTCGTTTTTGAAGTTCTTGCCTGAAAGAAAAGCAAAATAAAAATTAGGGCTTTTCATCTCGACAACTAAACAAGTAGGAATTTCAAGGTTTTCTGAAATAATTGGAATTTTTGAACCGAAAACTTGAAACCCTAGGTTGTTTAGAGTATCCACACCCGAGAAAGGTAAGACAGAAGTTTTCCATAAGAATGAACGATGAATATAATAAAACGACTGTTAGTATTCAAGGTTTGTAAGAACAACAATGGCGGAAACTGTATAAACTTGAAAATGACCGTTTGAATTCCAAAACAATTTTAGGTTATGAAATGAAATGCAGAACAGTACGTAGTAAGTTTCAAGTAGAGAAGAAGAAGAGCGTACCATTGTCGTCGTTTTAGAAGAAGAAACATGAAATACTTGGATTTGCAGAACGTAGTTACAGAGAGGGAGAGAGAGAGAAATATTTTGTCAAAGGGTTTCGTAAAGTTTTGCAAATGACGGTTCAAGGACTATTTAAAGGCGAGAAAATATCAGTTTTGAAAAAGCGGGAACTTAAGATATTTTCTTAAGTACCAAATTTTATCCTTGACCCCCTTTATTGCTTTAGAAACCTCTTTAGCAAAAAAATAGACTAAGTAAGAGTACTAACCTTTAAGTCTTCCGGTAAAGGAGAACTTACGTCTTCCGATTAGTCTAAAAACTAGGTCTACCGGTATGAAAGAAACATTAACAAAATGTTGAAATTAAGCAGTAGGATCAATCATACCAAGATTTCTCCTTAAATAAGCAAACCTGGTGGCATCCAGTGGTTTTGTGAGAATGTCTGCTAATTGATGCTCAGTTGGAACATATTCCAAACTGATGTTACCTTTTTCCACATGATCTTTGAGGAAGTGATAACGAATATCAATGTGCTTTGTCTTGGAGTGCATCCTTTGGATTTTGGAGGCGAAATTCTTGATGTGTTGTCACACATGATTGGGCGGTTTCGGTCTTGATGTTGTAGTCCACTAGTTGTTGCTTCATCCATGGGAGTTGAGAGCAAATGCTTGCACAATGTATTACCTTACGTGGTTGAATTTGCAACGATCCTTGTTTCTTGCAAGACCATGAGACAAGTCTATTTCAAGGAATTGACAAGTCCCAGCTTTTTCTCGCTACGCTCACTTTGCATATAATGCTGATCTAAGTATCCAACTAGATTGAAATTGTTGATTTTGGAATACCAGATGCCTAGATTGGTTGTTTTTGAGACATATCTAATGATACGTTTGGCAGCAAGCAAATGTGACTCTTTTGGATCTGCACGAAATCTAGCACAAACACAAACAAAGGCAAACATAATGTCGTCTACTAGCGATAAGGTAAAGAAGTGAACCTATGATTCCTCGGTATTTGGTCATGTTCTCTTGCTTTCCTTCTCATCTTTGTCAAGATGGCGGTCGGTAGACATTGGAGTTTCGAATCCTTTAGTCGAATCAAGACCGAACTTCTTGATTAGTTTCCTTTGCATATTTGGTTTGGTGATGAAGATTCCATCCGAAGTCTGTTGTATTCCGCAGGTCTAGAAAGTAGGTAAGTTCACCCATCATGCTCATCTCGAACTTGCTTTACATCGACTTCTCGAATCTCTTACACGGGCTTTGGTTAGTTGATCCAAAGATGATGTCGTCCACATAGATTTGTACTAGAAGAGAATGGCCTTTGTCTTTGAGGATGAATAAAGTAGTGTCTATTCTTCCTCTCACGAATCCTTGTTACAAGAACTTGGATAGAGTTTCATACCAAGCTCTAGGAGCTTGCTTCGAGTAGTGAGAGCTTTCTTGAGTCGGTAGGCGTGATCCAGCTTGTGCGAAATGACAAATCACGGAGGTTGTTCCATGTATCGAGTTTCTTGAAGATCACCATTCGAAAAGGCACTCTTTACATCCATCGATACAACTTTGAAGTCCATGAGCGATCATAGGCTAGAAAGATTCGATTGCTTCTAATCTAGCAAGGAGCAAAAGTTTCATCAAAGAGTCAATTTCTTCTGTCGGTAGCCTTGTGCGGGCTAGCTTTATTTACGGTGACATTTCCTTCTTCATCTCTTTTGTTTCTAAAAACCCACTTGGTGTCAGATGGTTGGATGATCGGTCGGTCTTTGAACTAAGCTCCGCACCTTATCTTTCAAAGTTCGACTCTTCTTGCATAGCTTCAATCCAGTTATGATCTTCGATAGCTTCATCAATCTTCTTTGGTTCGAGTTCTCAAACAAATGCATAAGCAAACATAGTTTCTTCTCGAACTTTATTTCTCGTCACGAACTCAGTGTTGAGATCACCAATGATTTGAGAAATGGGATGATCTCTTTGCTTCAATAACAGTTGGAGGAAGATCACTTACAGTGGGTTCTTCCTTAAGAATTCCCTGCAGGTAGGTTGAGAAGGAGATTCACCAAAATCTGGTTCGGAAGAGATAGAATCTTCAAAAACTTCATTTTACGGTGAACAAGAAGGATGAGTAATCTGTAAAGGTGCTTGGGGTAGAACAGAAGAGATGGGTTCGAAGTCAGCAGAAGAGTTGTTATCGGTGCCGTGAGTTCTTGTCTCTAGGTGCGGGGTTATCGGTACTTGAGGGTCTGCAGGTTGCCGTTTTCGATGAGGAGTGGAAGTAGATGTTGTATTTGTACTGTCTCATCATTATCGGAATCATTAGCAACGTTCGAAGCCTTTCTAGGCTCTAACAAGTCATATTCATCAAAGAAACATGCAGAGATTCTAAAATTTTTAAATTTGTTTTCTTGAAAATGCGAAATGCTTTTGAATGTTTGGAATACCCAGAGAAAAATTCCTTAAATCGATTTTGAATCAAATTTTCCTCTATATTCTTTTCCATTATAAAGAATGAAACATTTGACAGAAGATTTTAAGATATCCTATGTTGGGGATCTTCCTCTCCATATTTCATATGGAGTTTATTATGAAACTTGTTTACCGAGGGATCTATTTTGGGTAAACATGCGGTGTTGGCTATACACTTAAAAATACTTTGGAAGTTTGGCTTACGCGGCATTGTTCTTCTTTGCTTCAATCAATGTTACGTTCTTCGAAATTCGGCTACCGTTTTGTTGAGATACCGCCGGCGGCGAGAGAAGTTGTGGTCGATCCGGTGGTCATCGCGGTACTTTTCTACACCATTGTTCTTGAATTCGATGTCGTTGTCGATCTTATGTAAACATGTCTTCAAGCTTTTGAGTTTGAAGTCTTAAAAAAAAGCGTTGACTAGATCATATGTTTCATCTTTAGATGTCATGGTTTCAATCCAAGTGAATCTAGAGTAATTAAAATCGACTCTACTGAGTGTGTATTTGTCTCTGAAATCTTGTTGTTGTGATAGGTCCAAGAGATCCATATCGAGAAGTTGAAGAGGTCGTTTGTAGACAATCTGAGACTTTCTTTTGAAGGAAGACTTGGAAAGTTTTCTAGTTGGCAAGCTACAACATACGTAAATTAGTCGGAGGACAGAGTAGGTAGACCTTTGACAAGCCCATTTTGGAGGCTTGGAGAGTCTTTGAAGTTGAGGTGGTGAGGCAGCTTGTGCCATAGCCAATTTGTCACGACGTTGTTGGCTCTTAGACATAGGTTTGAGAATCTCCTGAAGATTTAAGTCCACGACATGGAGCATTTCCTTGTCTATTCTGGTCGGTATTGTAGAGCGGGATTCACTTGTCTTTGATGAGGCAGTTTGGGTTGAATTGGCATAGAAGTCCTTTGTCCTTGAGGTGAGATATGCTCGATGGAGTGTGCTTTAAACCACTTACTAGAGAAACTTTGTTGATGGAGAGATTTCCTCTGAATGGTGAGCCATATCGGTGTTTTTCCTCTTTGCATTATCTCAGAAAATAACAGTGGGTCCTTTTGCTTGACTATATACGTAAGAAGACTTGTTTCGATCATGTGTCTGTGACGACCCTTGTCTGAGTACCGGATGTCTTTGTTTTCGATTCTATAGCCATGAAGCATTCCTGAAAGAAATTAAAGCAAACAAAGGTACCCTTTATTTTCTTTTGGATCTTAAGGATTAGACCTTTTGGAACCTAGCTTGACCTTGAGAGAGAACTGGGTCTCTGAATCTTGGGTAAACCTTAGCGAGGCATTACGGTGCCAGATGGCCTAGGCAATTCTTGAAGTGACATAAATGGAAAGTCCATAGAAGCTGTTAGTGACTTCAATGAAGAGTACTTATGATTATTCCTTTTCTTGACATCCGTTCTTGGTTCGGCTTGTTTGGTGATGGTGGACTTAATTGGTTTCTTCGAATCTTTCTAGGTAGGTTACCAGAGACTTAGCTTTGGCACTACGTTGATTACCTTTTCGAAGGATTCGGTAGAATCTAACTAAGTTTACCTTGACAGTAAAAAGTCTTGCATGCAACTCACGGACAAACTTGATAGTTACGTTGAGGTTCGGTAGATCCTAGCCGATGATTGCCTTGGCATAGGCTGTTCTTAGGCGGACTTCACTTCTCTCTGATTACATATCGGGTTTCTCATTTGAGTCGATCATTTTGGCTTTTCCTTTACGAATTTTGGGAGTAGCGTAAGGGACAGAATAACGAGATCTTGTTTCCATATTTCCCAATACGTTTAGAAAGGAAATATCATTTGCAGATCTCGGAGGATTCACCTTTCTCATGGCTGAAGAGATTGTCGGAAGAGCACATCTGAATATCTATGCAGTTTTATCATTACTAGATTTTTGGCTTAAAGGATTTCTTGAATCGATCCTTGGAGGCATTCCGAGTCAATGTCTTTCTGAGGCAATTTTCTCTAGATCAAGTCCTTTGATGTGCTTTCGGATAGGCAGTCAATTTTATCATAAAGAAATTTGTTTTCTTCCTTCATCTTGATACTCTTGTTGTTGTTATTGAGAGTTTGAATCTCATTTGCCATCATGGAATTTCAATTTGTAAGTTTCTCATGATTCTTGGCGGTTTAACATAGGCTACTACAAGGAATTAAATTCTTCAACATATCACGATTATCCTTGAGAGTTCTTCACTACTTGAAAATCCTTGTTGGTTTCATTTTTGTCAGGAGGACTAGGTGAAACTTCGACTTCATTTTGAGTCATGGGTAGGACTGAATCATGAGCTATTAAGCGTATGAAAGCTCTTCATGATCCTCTTCCTCTTCAGATCGGGTCTCTCAAGCATGTGACTTGTTTGTCTTCATGTCTTAGGCCAACATGCCCTTTTGTTTTGAAATTTTCTAAAGGGGTTTTCGGTATGATTCAAATTTTGGCTTAGGACATTTTGAGGCAAAATGACAGGTTTCTCTGATTTATAACACACAAGCTCTTCCTTAGATGATCTTTCACCATTTTTTACGAAGGTTGTTGGTGTGTGTTTTCCTTCCATATTTTGTAAATTTTTGAAATCGTTTTACAAACATTGCAAATTGTTAGATACGATAAAAGTCATTTCCACGGGAAGAAGTGGAAGGTTTGTTTTCAACGATGATGATTCTTGGACCATGGTACTGGCCAGGCCACGATTACGAGCCCCATTCTATTGTTTGTCTTGCTACAGAGCTTGATTAACTTCGAGTTCATAAACTTCAAACTTGCGT
>CM028383.1:5169508-5589282 GCA_013146195.2 Codonopsis lanceolata | reverse complement strand
AGGAAGATCACACGGTAAGGTTCTTCCCATAAGAATTCGGAGTAGGTTGAGAAGGAGATTCACCAAATCACGGTTCCAGAAAGAGATAGAATCTTCAAAACTTCATTTTAAATTGAACAAGAAGGATGAGTCTATAAAGGTGCTTGAGGTAGAACGTAAGAGACGGGTTCAGTGGTCACCGTAAGAGTTGTTATCTGCACTCCAAGCAGTTCTTTTCTCACCTGCAAGTTATCTGCACTGGGGGTCTCAGCTGTCGTCACGAGGAGTGGAAGAGATGTCAGATTTGTACTGTCTCATCATTATCGTAATCATTAGCAACGCTCAAGCCTTTCTATGCTCTAACAAGTCATATTCATCAAAAGAAACATGCATTTATTCTAAAATTTTTAAATTTGTTTTACTCGAAAATGCGAAATGCTTTTGAATGTTTGGAATACCCCGTAAAAATTCCTTCGCCTCGATTTTGAATCAAATTCTCTCTATATTCTTTTCCATTATAAAGAATGAAACATTTACGTACCGGATTTTAAGATATCCTATGTTGGGGATCTTCCTCTCCATATTTCATATGGAGTTTTATTATGAAACTTGTTTACTGTGGATCTATTTGTAAAACATGCGTTGTTAATCGCTCGCCCAAAAATACTTGGAAGTTTCGCTTCGCCAAGATTGTTCTCACGCTTCAATCGTTTCGTTTCTTCCGCTCTACCACACCGCTTTGTCGAGGAGACCTACAGAGAAGTTGTGGTCGCATCCCGTGGTCATCGCAGCATTTCTACACCATCGTTTTGAATTCGTTGTCGTTGTCCGATCTTATGTCGCTTATGTCTTCAAGCTTTTGAGTTTGAAGTCTTCTAAAAAGAGCGGTGCAAGTGACTAGATCATATGTTTCATCTTTAGATGCATGGTTTCAATCCAAGTGAATCTAGAGTAGTCGTCAACTACTACAAAGGGTATGTTGTCTCACGAAATCTTGTTGCCGCCGTGATAGGTCCAAAGAGATCCATACGCGAGGAGTTGAAGAGGAATCTTTTGTAGACAATACGGACTTTCTTTTGAAGGAAGACTTGGAAAGTTTTCTAGTTGGCAAGCTTTACAACTTCGTCATGAATCGGCCGGAACAGGTAGGTAGACCTTTGACAAGCCCATTTTTGGAGAGCTTGGAGAGGTGCTTGAAGTTGAGGTGATCGAGGCAGCTTGTGCCATAGCCCCACCGTTGTTGTCACGAACGTTGTTGGCTACTAGACATAGGTTTGAGAATCTCCCTAGAAGATTTAAGTCCACGACATGGAGCATTTCCTTGTCTATTGCGGTCGATATTGTAGAGCAAGATTCCCGTCTTTGATGAGGCACTTGTTGGAATTGAATTGGCATAAAGTCCTTTGTCGCGAGACTGAGATATGCTCAGAAGATTGTGCTTTAAACCACTTACTAGAGAAACTTTGTTGATGGAGAGATTTCCTCTAGTAATTGAGCCATATCCAATTGTTTTTCCTCTTGCATTATCTCCGAAAATAACAGTGGGTCCTTTTGCTTCAGCTATATACTGTAAAGAAGACTTGCTTCGATCATGTGTCTTGAAAGCGACCCTTTGTCTAGGTACCAGATGTCTTTGTTTTCTGATTCTATAGCCATGAAGCATTCCTGAAAAGAAATTAAAGCAAACAAGGTACCCTTTATTTTCTTTCGGGTCTTAAGGATTAGCAACCTTTTGGAACCCATACTGCTTGACCTTGAGAGAACTAGGTCTCGGATCTTGGAGTGAAACCTTAGCAGGCATTACGGTGCCCGGATGGCCTAGCAATTGCAAGAGTGACATAAATGGAAAGTCCATAGAGAACTGTTAGTGACTTCAACTGAAGAGTACTTATGATTATTCCTTTTCTTGACATCCATTCTTGGTTCAGCTTGTTTGTTGATGGTGGACTTAATTGGTTTCTTTCGAATCTTTCTAGGTAGGTTACCAACAGACTTAGCTTTAGCTTTTCTGTTGATTACCTTTTCAGAAGGATTCGGTAGAATACCTTTAAGTTTACCTTCAACAGGTAAAGGAGCCTTGCCTGCTTCATAGACAAACTTGATAGTTACCGGTAGAGGTTCAGTAGGTCTACCGCCAGCAGACTTTGCCTTGGCATAGCTGTTGCCGGCAGACTTCACTTTCTCTACCGTTACCTTATCAGGTTTCTCATTTGAGTCAGTCATTTTGGCTTTTCCTTTCTGAACTTTGGGGTAAACGTAAGGGACACTTGAATAACCAAGGCCTTGTTTCCCTATATTTCCAAATGTCTGTTTAGAGAAGGAAATATCATTTGCAGTCTCGGAGGATTCACCTTTCTCTATGACTGAAGAGATTGTCGGAAGAGGCACATCTGAATATCCTATGCCAGTTTTATCATTACTAGATTTTTGGCTTAAAAGGATTTCTTCGAATGCGTCCTTGGAGCTGTTCCAGGAGTCAATTGTCTTTTGCAAGGCAATTTTCTCTAGATCAAGTCCTTTGATGTGCTCAGATAGACAGTCAATTTTATCATAAAGAAATTTGTTTTCTTCCTTCAGCTTGATACTCTCTTGTTGACAGCTATTGAGAGTTTGAATCTCAGCTGCCATCATAGATTTCTCAGCTGTAAGTTTCTCACAGTTCTTGGCCAGTTTAACATAGGCTACTCTAAAGGAATTAAATTCTTCAAGCATATCCTGATTATCCTTGAGAAGTTCTTCCTTACTGAAGCATCCTTTGTTGGTTTCATTTTTGTCCGAAGGACTTGGTGAAACTACAACTTCATTTTCGTGAGTCATAGGTAGGACTGAATCATGAGCTATTAAGCATATGTTAGCTTGCTCACAATCCTCTTCCTCTTCTTCGAATCGGTCTCAAACCATGTAGCAACCCGTTTGTCTTCTATGTCTTCACCAACATACCCTTTTTGTTTTTGAAATTTTCTAAAAGAGGGTTTTCTGTATGCTTCAAATTTTGGCTTAGGACATTTTGAGGCAAATGACCAGGTTTCCTACAGTTATAACACACAAGCTCTTCCTTAGATGAGCTTTCACCATTTTTCCTGAAAGGTTGTTGGTGTGTGTTTTTCCTTCCATATTTTGCAAATTTTTGAAATCGTTTTACAAACATTGCAAATTGTTCGTCTGATAAAAAGTCATTTTCACGGAAGAAGTGGAAGGTTTGTTTTCAACAATGATTTCTTCTTGGACCATGGTCGCAAAGACACGCTTCAACCTGCTTGTTTGTCTTGCTCTAGAGCTTGATTAACTTCAAGTTCATAAACCTTCAAACTTGCGTAGAGACTACGAAGAGTCATCTCGTTTAAGTTCTTTGATTCTTTCATAGCCGTGGTCTTCACATGCCATAAGCTACCTAGAGAGCCTAGAAACCTCATGTTCATTTCCTTTTTGTCATACGTTTTACCTAGAGAAAAGCAACTATTAATTACCTCATTGAAGCGATCGTATGCTTGTCTCAAGGTTTCCTTAGGATCCTTTTGAAAGAATCAAACCGGCTGGATGAATGTATATTTTCTTTGTCTCTTGTGTCTTGGTCTCCTTCCAAGTATTCCACAAGAGCTTCCTACATCTCTTTTGCTTGTACATCGAATCACTTTATTGGTATGTGCTTCTGTCTAGAGAGCTGGTGATTATGTTGATTGCTTTGTTGTCAAGTTCTACCAGCTTTCTATCATCCTCTGTCCATTCAGATTCTTCTTTTGGTACTTCTGCAGGATTCGCAGCAATGGAGGCTAGAAGATTGGCCTTCATTGGTACATGTTGACCTGCAGTAACACATTTCCATAATCTGTTGTCAATAGAGTTCATAAATCTCATTACTTTATCCTTCCATACATCAAAATGTCCTTCGTCCAATATTGGGACGTGGTTAGCATTAGATGTAGGCAACATGTAGTGTGTTTGTGCCATTATATCGTATCTCTCAATAGTTTAATCTTGGAAAAACTTGTTTTGAAAGAGTAAGGCTCTGATACCAATTGTGGGTCCCAATGGGCACAATAATAAGCTAGAAGGGGGGGTTGAATAGCTTATTAAACACTTAAAACTTTTAAGTAAATACTTTGAAAGATACTTGCAATCTATAGAAAAGATTCAAGTAGCGGAAGACCTTCAAAGTAGTTGTTCCAGGTCTGCCGATAAGGACTACCGGTAGACCTTTACAAGTTACTTAAGTTCTGCTGTAAATGGATAAAGATAATCAAAGTAATTTTGCAGTTCAAATATCAGACAAACAGTAAGGAATAACACAAGTATTTTGGGATGGTTCACACTATAATGAGTGCTACGTCTACCACCAAGGCAGTCAACCTTGGATTTAAATTGTGCACTATATTTTCCACTTAGATCAATTACAAAGAATATCCCTAATGGATCGTGTACAAAATATTGACTTGTGTTTGGGGTCTAGGGAATTAAATATCTGTAAATACAGGATATTTAATTCGTGCAGAAGTATAGTTAATGAAAGTAAACAACAAGAAGATAAAACAATAAATGTTGATGAGCTGCTTCTTGTTGTTGACGGGGACTTCTAGATCTGTTGAGGATCTCTTGATTGCACTGAGCTGAAGAACTTGGAGTTATGAAGTTTCAGAACAATCCTTTAAGTGTTTGATTGATTCAGTACAGTGATCTATAATCCAGTCTTCAATGGCAGTATTTATAGCAGGTGCATTTCAAAAGATCCGTTGGAGATGATGAATACTTCAACAACTCTTTCCATCAATGCATTAAATGCATGGGGCTGTCAGTCAAGTAATATCGTCTTCTCAGATATCTAGAGCAGGGAATGATTTCTGAGATCTTGAAAAGGTGGGCGATTTAGGTGTCAGATCTGAGAGTTGTTGCAGAAACTAGGGGGATGCTTTTCCCTTTCCTTCGGGCGAAAAGTCTTCATGTTTTTCGGAAAGGTTGCTTTCGGCGGCTTGACATGTCAGGGAATGTCTTGGATTTAATTCAAATAAAGATGTAGAATAAGAATGAATTAATCCAATGAGTCGTTGCTGGATTGGACACGTCATAAGAGACCAGGTGGACACAAGGTCTGTCGTTCTTAAGCTTCAAGCAGGTCTTCCGGTGAAGCGGTGAAGAGGTCTTCCGCTGAACCTGTGAAGTCCTATAAAAACTATACAAGGCAAAGTTCTATACACAGTTGCCACGCTAATCGATACGCAACCCGATTAGCCACTGAAGTATAAAACTAATGTAATGTACTGAACAGATATAAATCTAACATAAGAATCAACACTTAGTTACCATATTGAATAAATTTTCCCAAATTGCAATCTCAACTAGCTGCGAAAGATCTACTACAAGAACTATGAATAGATAGGTGAATGTAGAATGGAGTAAAAGCATATGTTGATGACATTTTAGTGACCGAAAATTCCTCGTCTAATGTTCAATATTAATCTCCCAAAAACGGCTACCAGGCCAGATCAACAATTCAGCATCGAGGACGAGGGAGTGAGGATCGAGTACAATGTTGGACTCGAAATTCCCAGGTAATTAACCCAAGGGATATATGTTTATCAAAGCAAATACTATTTCCATATTTCCTCAAACAACATATATAAATCTTTTTCTTATATAACCCCTTAGACTCACCATCACCGATGCCATTCTGCTACCACACCAATAATGGTGGACTAGACATAGCATATATTTGTCTAAAATCCCATTAAGAATCTCTGCTACAATTCATTTCCAAGCATATATATACTCCGATAGTAGTATTTTTATTTATTTTAAATGTCCTAAACAAACTTTTAAAAAATATTAAGCTTGTGAGTTTCTAAGGTCTGTAACTAGCTTTGCTTCATTTCTAAGCTTGTGAGTTGTGACTATTGATTCACCAATGATGAACAACAATTCTCACTCTTCTCATAACCATGTTATCACAACTAAAGCTAAGTAGATGCTGGTTAGAAGAGGCTTTCTAGGTTTTTTTTTTTTTTAACTTCTTTTGTTTTGCACCGATGACAAGATCAAGAAGGCCAAGGATAATGGGAATGGCGGCAGTGGAGAAGAGAATGCCGCCAAAAGAGAATGGTAGTTTGGTTCGTGTGTGTGTTTTGTAGATGAGGGTGAGAATTACAACGTGACTAGCACGTGGTAATAGTAAGGGTAGTTTTGGGTTTTCAAACAAATTCTAAGTTTTTCGTCCAATAAATTAGACAGACTAATTAACTTGACTCTTTCGGTAAAATAGTGCTCCCTCCGTCTCCAAATTATTATCATACTTTCATTTTTCGTCCGTCTCAAAATAATTATCTTCTTTGAAACTTTCCTTTTTATGACAACACTTTTACTACTTTATCATAACTTTTTCTTCTTACTTTAATTATGAGCTACATACACATGAGTTTTAAAGTAAACTACACATCAAATTAATATTAATAATTTAGTCAAATGAGTTTTCTTAAACCGTGCACCGAGTCTACCAAGACGATAATTTAAGGACGGGGGAGTAGTTATTAAAGTGTGAAAAAAAAAATATGTCTCAAGTATAACTAATTTGGCCAAATAAATCTAATAGTTTTATTTAGCATGTCATGTCACCATGCTTCTTTTTGTATTGTTATCTCATCGTATTTGACTTTAAATTTAGGGTAACAATCGGGACAATCCCTTTTGGGATATTTTCAACTGATAAGACTCCACATATTTTTATTTAATCGATAAATTACATTTTTTCAGAGTAAAATAACAAAGATATCCTTAATAAAAGGAAAAACCACGCACAACAAACATGCGGTGCATTGAAAAATACAATGATACATTGCAATATCTGATGCAACCATCTATTGGTCCTAACTTTTATTATGCTCATCCTTAATTTCACACCTCCAACCACCACCCAACCCCACTTTTATTGACTGCATCACCCTTAATCTCATGTTCTTACTCGCTCCTCGTCTTTCCATCTTCAATTACCTGCCCACGCCTCTTCATTTTCCATTCTCACATCCCAAACCCCCTGCCTCATTCAATCATCTCAGCTACGGCCTAGCTAGCAACTTCACGCCCAACCCTCTCACCTCACGCCTGAGATCTCTCTTGCTCTTATCCCGCCATAGCAACGAGCCACATCCCTCCACCTTCGGCATAGTCTCCCTCTCCACAGAGTCTAATTCCAGCTCTAGCCACCTACCAATTGCTCAAGCACAGTTTGGGGGGATTCTCTGTTGCGAAGCACCAGATACGCCATCTCTCTATTCTCAACTCATCTTCCCCATATCTGGCACGAATTGTAAACTCTAATGCTTGCATCGCAAAATTCCAAGGCTTGCATCGTAAACTCTAATGCTTGCATCTAAAATTGATGCTTGCATTGCGAACAAATCAGTTAAATTAACCCCATAGAAAGAAGAGATGCATGCATGACCCATCTTCAGATTTTTGTTGTCTTGATCGGTAACCTTGACTCATCCGATTTCCCAAAGTCTCTGAGGTCGAAGATGAGGCTTTTCTGACTTGATTAGGTTCAAGAAGAGCAAGGGTAGGAATGTTGTCTTCCATTTCGGTCTAGTGTCATACCATCGATGAAAGAAAGTTTATCGTTTTCTACTATGGTTGAGGCGATCAACTACAAAAAGTACCTTCAAAGAAAGATTTATACCATCGATGAAAGAAAGTTTATCGTTTTCTACTATGGTTGAGGCGATCAACTACAAAAAGTACCTTCAAAGAAAGATTTAATGCCATTAAGGTTAGGGAGGTGCATGTGGGTATTTTAAGAAGAAAAAAAGAAAAATATACTTTTGCAGTTAAATCAAGTGTTTTTGGCGGTTAACAATTTAGAAAAGGGAACCGCCCGCAATATTATTTGTTTTTAATTTAGGCCCATGTCGCTGTTGTGTTTGGACTAGCAGTGTAGCACAATCAATTTGCCACCCCTACCCAAGGTTGCATAAATAATACTCTCATGTCCCAACAAATGTTCCTAAAAACTTCTAGTGTACAAATTTTCTATTATTTTTTTTAATATAATCATTTATTTAATACTATCATTATTGTACATCATAGACAGAGTGAATGTAATGAGTACATAATTAATGAAAGAGAGAGAGTATGTAATGAGCATTATTGTCACAATATATCTTACAACTCATATCATTCATTATATTTCTTAATCCTTGTGTTTTGTCCATTAGGAATATTTATCTGGGACGGAGGGAGTACTAAATAATAGGGAAAATTGCGGATCGATACATTTTTCCAAACATTTTTTCTCTTCAGTCCTGCTTTATTTTTTTCAACAACTAAAGTTCATATTCGAAATATTGTTTCTAAAATACCAAGATTGTCATCTTCTACAGCTCCGGTTAACACTTAGAGTTCGAAAATCAGCATTATGCACAACGAAACGGTGATCGACCTTTTAATTCATTAAGTACGAAATTATAATAAACCTGTGAGAGGTTGAAGAATTTTCCAGTATGGACAAAGGCGAAGGAGGAAGAAGAAGAATAAGGCTAACGACGGAGGAAATGGAAGAAGGTGAAGGACATGGTCTGATTCATTATAATTTTATATTGCAATGCAAAAATGTGATGCAACACGATGCATAATTGGATGAGGGATTTAAATCGATGTCTCGCGATGTAAAAATTAATATAACACAATACATTTGAGTGAATGATCTGTAACGCGCCTCAAGCTCATTAAGGGTATCATAATCTTTTCACCCTACAAATGATAATAATTTTAAATTGTAAACCAACCCCAATTTAGCCCTAAATGATAATAATAACAATAATACCTTTTGTTTCTAAAATTATGGCTATTTTTTACTATTTGTCAAACTACCTGTTTTTCAATTAATACTAAACTTCAATCTTTTTCAAAATCGTGTCCAAATGATTTTACAAATCACTTATTTTATAATTTTGAAAAAAAAATGTATATATAAATCAAATTTAATTAGAAAAATTGTAAAAATGACTCCAAAAATCAAACATAAAAATAAATATGGAAACGGAGGTAGTAATAATATTCAAACCAAAGGTTATCTGTTTCACCGTAGAATCCAGCTAAATTAAAGCTGTAAGTCTGTAACCTCATTTCTTAAAAATATATACTCAAGGCTCAACGTATAATTCCAATTTCATATTCTACCGTAAACAGTAAAATTAGATACTGAACCTTACTTCTCCAAGTGGCTATGGCAATCTGCTCTCTTTAAATTACAAAATGAATCATCAAAAATAGAATAAAGACCGGATTTGGCTAAAATCAACTTCTTATTGTCGTGCAAGGTAAAATCCGTCTATCTTGTTAACCAAAACTTTTGGCCCATCAATTCACGATCAGCAGCAGAACCTTGGCTTGCGAGTTTCTGAATACGCAACGAAAATTCTTCAGCCTGGAGTCATTTACGAGAGATCAGCGTCCCACATCATAATTTTATGCTATCAAACAGCCACATATTTTGCCCAACGAGTCATACTTCCTATTTCTTTTAAAACATTCAATTCAAAGAATCATGTTTGGTCCCAAAAATAACCTTAAATTCGGAAAACAGTTCAAATTATTTTTAGCATTAATATACTTTTGGTGAATCACTCACTTTGATCCTTGCAATATTTGACTTAATAACATGGACTCTTGGGGATGGAGAAGAAGACAACCGGTTGAAAATTGGCTTCCTCAGTTCCTCCCCCTCCCCCAGAAAAACCCAAGGGGAAAGAGAGAAAAGACATCTGAAAGCAGATCACCTTTTTGGTTGGGACAGTTAATTTTTCTCTTTATTAAACAAACAAAAATAAGACATCTCCAGTGTAATTTTATATTCCCTTCTCCCCACACCAAAGAAAAGAAAATTTCCATTTGAAAAGTCAACGTTTCAAAAGGTAATGAAAAATTTCAACTTATTAAGTGGAGATGTGACTATTTCTTGGGACGAACTAAGAAGGAAAATATGAATCAATTTTTGGGAAAGGGTTCTTTTTGTCATCACTATATATGAAGAAACTAGCAAAAAAGATGACTTCCTCATATATGAATAAGATTGAAACATCGAATCCTAACCTTTTCATCGATCCACATTAATGAACTTAGCTGATTGTTTAAAATTCGGACAACAACATCAATTGGAGTCATCCCATCTGTCGCCTCAAGTTCTCCAACCTATGTAGTAACCAAGGAAAGGAGGGGGTCAACCATCAACACCTGAGATGCTAATTAAAAACATAAGCGTTCCCAAAACATAAAATTAACCTGGTTGGCATTAATTGTCTGAATAATAGATTTTATCTGCTCCGACATCTGTTCCATTTCCCTCTCTATGAATTCAGCCTGCTCGTACCTGGAAAATGCCAAGAATAAAAGTGTTTACCGTCTGTATGGGACACTAATCAACTTTCATTTCCTCCATGTCCAACTTCTTTGAGTGTGGACTAGCTTCACCTCTTAGTTGGAAATCAGAGGTGAGGAATGGCACTTACTCTACAGAGGTGAGAGGAAAACATGAAGAATTATCCCCATATGTAAACAAACTGTACAACATCACTAATTAGGAGCTAAATTGTAGACGATAATGAAAAAGCACCTCACTCTTTTGACATTATAAATAATGAAAGCACAAAATACAAACGAGTGTTTTCTCAAAGATAGCAAGGGATGCAGATCCTCAAGTGTAGAGAGTTTTGCCTTCAATCACCATTGCCAAATCGTAGATAAAAGAACAGCAACAACATCCATCACGCAAACACATACACACTACTGATTATCACAGTAGGAGCCTTGGGTTCGGATCTTTTTCATATCGCCCACAGCCTACACTCCCCTTTTGCTATCTTACCCGGAAAGAGAAATTATACATAGCCAAGAGATGAATAGTGGTGATTATCACCAAATAATCAGAAAGTTGAATAAAGGTCACCGTGATTTATACATAGAAAAGAAACCAGTTGATCAATTTGTAAACAAGTTAGGAAGGGACCACTTGGTATATTCGTAAACAGGTTAAAAAGGAACCAGATGATCAATGTCTAAGAAAGTTAAACAAACTTAATTTCTTGTTTTATCTACTTTCTATTCTTTTCAAGTCTAAGCAGGTCGAATCTTATCATCAGAATCCTCAATATTCTAACATCAACAAGAATGACGGAACGAGACAGCTTTAAGTATCAAATAAATATTATGATGGTCATCATAGAGAAACTGATGAGAGAGTAAATGCCCAATAATCTTGAGGTGATATCAACTCAATCACTGAAACACCAGGACCAACTACCCACTCTGACCATCTAAATCTTCCCATGACTGCAATTGCCAAGGTTTTCGTCATTGCTTTAATAGGTAAGTGTGACCCTGGTTGGTGTGGGGATTGGAACCAAGGAGTCAATGACCTCAAGGCCTATGCCTGAGTGCCCTTTCCATCTCTCCCACCACATTGTTACTGCCACATACTTCATAACCATAGTCCTTGTGCTCATGATTTCATCATGTAATCAGGCAATACTATATTACTTTTCAATAAGCTATGCAAGTCCAATAACAGTTGAATGATCAAGTTACTAAATTCAAGAGACCAAGTATTAATTAGGATGAGGCAAAGTGTATACTGACATTGCATCTCTCGTGGATGCCGCTTCATCGTCAAGAAGTAATCCACGCTCATCTTTGTATAAACGCTCTGCTTCTTCTTCCACACTTTGCAAAGCCTTATCAACCTAGGAACAGTACCAAGTAAAGAACACACATAAACAGGTACGCCAAAAGTATGTCTAAGCCAAGTGAACCCCGCATTTCGTTGATATTTATCCTCACCCTTCTGAGTAGTATCAAATGTAATTTTATTTTGTTTTTCCAAAAAAAGAAGAAAGTGTTTTACTAAATAGAAGGAACTAACAAGGTCTTTAAAATGAACGTAAGCCCCAGGGCAGAGGCCGGATTACCCTCCTGCTCCACTGCGGAGCGGAGCAATGGAGCATTTTCCCTAGCTACAAGCACAGTTACCATACTACAAAAATTAATGAGCTGACAAATGCAAAATGTCTGTTAATGATACCTCTTGTTGATGAGTCTCAATTAGCTCCAGTTGTCGCTCCAAACTAGACTGGCTCTCAACCACTTTGCCAACTTCAGTCTGTATAGAAGCCATTCAGCATAAGATGAGGGTGAGAATCAATCAACAAAACCAACTTGAAATACTATCGTATACATACACCATGCTGACAAAAAAATACTTATATTGTACGCGATTCAGATAAGTAATACACATGGAAGGATGAAAATGACACTAAGAACAAGGGCAACGGTAAAAAATTAAAGCATTTTGCTTGGCTTAGCATCAAAAGCAATGCTTTAACAATGATGATAATAAAAATTTTACAGTACAACAATGAATAACAGCTTATAAAGGTTTCCTCAAGTGGGCAGGAAAAAATGTGTCATTAAAAATCATAACTATGAGAGAATCACTACAACCTGCCAGTATTAAGCAACTATGGGAAGGACTGACAAAAGCACAATATCATGGAAGATTTCAGCTACATGAGACTGATAAGAAGCCTCCTATATCACGAACTTGTAGGAGATCAAATGACCAAAAGAAATCCAGCTTATTGAAATTCCTCTCAGAAAATATCAACTTAATGAAAAAGTATTACCTCAAGCTTCAGAAGAACGTCACGATTCTGTAAGATCCTGCGGTCCCAATCAGCTATCGCATTAGCTTGCTTCCGGAACTTCCCAGTACGCTCTTGAAGCTCTGTGTTCCACTCCTTGATGATCTTTTAAAAAAGGAAAAAGACATCACACTTGATAAAATCACAGGAGACTCAAAATGGCAGACAGGACCGTGTGTGCAATAAGAAGCGTAATCAAAGTTCAAACCCACAGCGAGTAACTTATAAGAACAGAAAAGGGCATATACACCATTAACTTTCTGCTGCGCCTTTCCCCAGCAAAATGCCAAGTTGTGATTGTTTCTCCATGAGTAGTTGTGCTAGAGCCTTGGAATGAAGCATCACTTCCAAAACCTCTGACGTCATAAATATTTTTTTTTAAAAAAGAGGATCAATAGTGGTTCCCACTTACCCCTTTTAATATAAACACACAGTCACTCTACCAAGATGATAGGAAACCTCAGAAGTTGTTAATTAAGTTCAACCTTCTAGGATGCATCTCTACACGCTTATAACGTAATTTTCGCTTGCAAATGCGGGAAAGTTAAAAATGCAGACTAGTGACTGAAAAACATGAACGAATCATGTCCTGATTGATGTTGGTAATAAGGTCAACTCTAAGATTATTGGTCTTTCTTGATTTCAAATGGAAGGTGTCCCCAGCCTGCCTTCTTTTCAAAAAGTTCTCATTGAAATGTCTATATCCATGTTTGGTAGGTGCTTGCAAGATAGTGGATGCGCTTGGCTTAGTGATGTTTTTTGTGTTTCGTGGTTTCAAGGAATTTTGTAATGATTGTAGGAAAAAGTAAGAGAGAGAGAGATAGAGAATTGTAGGACCAATGAGAGAGAAAATAACTTTTAAAAAGTAAGGCAAGCATACCATGTGTGATTAACATAACTGATAGCCATTTCATTAAATTATTTAAAAACAAATGAACCTTCAGGGTACAGTATATTGAAAAAGAAAAATAGCAAACAGATTACCTCCTCAACTGTCTTTCCAGTGATTTCAGATGGTAATTTTGGGGCAGCAGTTGTGCTGGCAGATGTAGTTGTCCTAAGACAGTACAGGAGAGGCTAAGTGAGATCCCATTACTAAAAACAAAGTTCCCAACATTGTGGGTAGTAATTAATAGGAGAAAGAAGGAAGATCACAATCTTCAATCGTGAGTAATCAAGGATCGCCTGGCAATAGCAACATCTTAAACCATTGAACACACAGAACTGGAATACAAGATAATTGTCTATAACAGACAGTGTCTTCAATTGTAAACAGTATAATGTCCAAATGGTAACTGAACCATCCTTACAGACAGTAATTAGTTCACAGGAATATTTTGATCAAAAAGAAAGGAACGTGTAAAAGGTCATTTTCCTGAGAAAAAGTTAAATGGGGGATTATGAAAACAATAAGTTTCAATTTTTTATAAAAAGGAAGAGATGATTTATAGAAACCAAATGAGGCGTCTTATGAGATGTATATTGATTACTGACCCACTGCTGGAAGCTACAAGGGAAGATGATGTCTGAGCAGTAAAACTGGTACTTGCAGTTGTAGCAGCAGTAGTGGTCGAAGCAGGGCCACCTGCAAAGAGATTTAAGAACGGTTACACGAGACCTAAGAGTGAAATTAGACATTAACCTAGACGAAAATTTCAGGGGGATATCCTTACTGAAATACTAAAATGAAAGGCACAACGGAGATGCTTAAGCATACAATAAACATATACTCCCTCCGTTTTCAAATAATCATCATCTTTGACCCGGCACACCATTTAAGAAAAAGTAATTGATTGTATTATAAATATTGGTGCAATCTGCGGTTTCCTTTAATGCCATTGAATATGTGGCCATAATTAAAGTAGGTAGAAAAGGTAATGTTAAAGTGTTTTCCAAAAAAAGAAAGTTTTGAAAGAGGATAATTATTCTAAAACGGAAAAGAAAGGAAAGGGTGACAATTATTTAGCAACAGAGGGAGTATATACTTAATGGAACCACCATGAACAAGCAGAAGGATAGCCTGGTGAATGGAGGTAGGTGCAGTCACTGCAAGAGTTGCTCAATGAATGGTCCAGTTATGCAAGGGCAGCTATGGGAAGGACCAGCTTCCTGCTGCAAGGAGGGAGGTTGTTTTTGTAGTTTCAACCGTGACAACCGGGTGCCGGTGGCAGATCAAAATGAAACAAGTTAAGCATTGTGGCAAGAGTCCCAACCCCCCCCCCCCAAAAAAAATAATAATAATAATAATTAATTAAAAAACATATGCACCAGGTGACTAGCAAAATTCAGGATAAAGATAAAGATGCAGTCAGCCTCCTTGTATAAAGCAAAACAAGAAATTAAGGTGTGTAATTTTGTTTTGAAATTAGTGTGTAATTAAATGAAATAAACGTTACCAACGAAGGAGAGGGAAGCAAAAAAGTTTGTTTAGATGAATACACACTGACCAAGCTATCAAATTACTGAGCCAATGTAGCCCATGGATTACTCAAGTATCCAGATGAAAGAGATCCCCATTAAGATAAGAGGGGTGCTACATTCACAGCAAACTTGTACAGAATCTTATAAGAAAATGATGAAGGCCAAATAATCCACATTACTCACTACCCCGACTGGAATAGTCTTGCTTTTAGCAATGTTTACCCGAAGACCGGATACCATCTGAAATAACATTAGGACTAACCACAGGTAACCCAATTGCAAAGCCTCCACCTCACAGAAAATCAAAAAAAAGTCCACAAACAAAAGATGCGACACCATTGACTCCACATTCACATTCTGACCCACCTTAAAGCCACGAATAAAGCCTCCCGTCACTGATTTATCCATCAACGTGCTCATAGCCTCCATGACAATGATAATAAGAAATGTGGAAAAGGGATCCCCTAGTCTTAACCCCCTTAAACTCCCAAAAAAACAGAAAGGCTCCCCATTCACCAAAACTGAGAAGCGGGGTGTTGAGGTACAAAATTTCATCCATCTCTTCCATCTATCACCAAAACCCATTCTTTGAAGCATGTACAACAAGAACCCCCAATTGACATGATGATACACCTTCTTGATATCAAGCTTACAAATCAGATCAAATCTGGAGCTCCACTTTTTATTCTGTCATCAACCACTTCATTCGCTTAGAGAAGCATCAATAATTTGACGAGCCCCTAAAAAGATATGTTGAGAATCAAAGATCATTTTGCCAATCATCTTTCTCAGTCTCAAGGAAAGCCTTTTGCATGTAATGTAATTTGTAGACACCTCCAATTAAGCTTATAGGTCTAAACTCTTTCAACTCTGAGGCACCTATTTTCTTTGGAATTAAGGCAATGAAAGAAGCATTAAAACTCTTCTCAAAGCCCATTTTTGCGTGAAACCAATGAAACACCTTCATCACGTCCTCCTTAGGGCTCGTTTATTGCAGCTGGTGGCTTATAGCTTAGGCTGAATGACTTATGGTTGATTCGATGATAGACTGTTTGTTGCAACTGATAAAAAGCGGCTTATGAGTATATTTGTTAATTAAGCCCAAAATTATTTATTTACTACAAATTGACCACAAACCCTAAATATTCAAATCAACAAGTCCCTGATTAAGGAAAAAGTTCTCACCTTTATCTTAGAAAACTCAACATGGGATAATATTTAATTAATATTTATTTACTTAATCATACTTAAAACAATAAATAAATATGTAGCTATTCTCTACACATCAGAATGTGTAGTCTTTTACGTTTAACTTTTATTATTTTCTTGTCAATTTTTAATGTGAGTAGTCAAATATACGGAGGTTGAAAATTTTTACCCTATAACAAAATGAATAAATAATTAATACTCCCTCCGTCCCTAAATAATTGTCCTGCTTGATCCGGCGCACAGTTTAAGAAAAAGTAATTGACTTGATTATTTATATTAGTTTAATGTGTAGTTTCCATTAATGTCCATGTATATGTGGCTCATAATTAAAGTAGAGTGAAAAAGTAAGGGTAAAGTGGTAAAAGTAATGTTCTAAAAAGGTAAGTTTCAAAATGGACAATTATTTTGGGACGGACGAAAAAGGAAAGGAGGACGATAATTTAGGGACGGAGGGAGTAATATTCTTTATCCCGCATTAAATGTTTATTTTTTAAAAAAAATTGAAATTTCAAATTAGTATTCCTAGCTCTTTTCATGTATTTATGAGAAAAGGGTAAAATTGTAATAATCAAAAAGCTTATTAATGAACAGTTGTCCTTGTGTTTTCAAGAAACTAAAGAAGCTTAAAATTTTGGCTTTTTGCTTTTAATGCATAAAGGGTGTTAAACCTAACTTATTGGTTTTTAGCTTATAAGTTGAAACAAACACTTTTAATAATGACTTATTTTAAGCTAAAAGTCAAAAATCACTCCAAAAAAGATGCAACAAACGAGCACTTAATCACTTCCCAACAGCTTTTAAAAAAACCATTGTGAAACCATCCCAGCCCGGAGCTTTATCACCGCTCATGCTCCCCAAAGCTGCCACCACTTCCTCTTCAGAGAAAGATTGCTCCAACAATAACCTGTCATCATGCTCAAGAGACTTAAAAGATATTAACCCCTTCTAACTTAGGCCGCCAAACTTCATTATCTAAGTAAAGAATTTTATAGAAATCCACCACACTATCTCTAATTGCTTCTTTGTCTTCCAATAAATTCCCCTCTATCGAAACATTTTTTTATCTGATTTGCCATTTTATTCATCTTGGTAACACTATGAAAAAACTTGGTATTTATGTCCCCTTCTTTGAGCCATTGCACCCTAGACTTCTGTTTCCAGTAAATCTTTGGAAAAAATTATTTTATATTTTAGTCTATAGAATTAAATTGATCTTCTTTTGAGGACTAGAACCAATCCAGCCATGGACAGAATGCCATAAAAGGCTATTGGGGACTTTTGACTTGGCAATGCGAAAATGGGACCTTGAAGTCTAGAGTACCAGCTCAACCACTATTGAGGATTATGTCATACCTAGATAGCAACAATAAGTAGTATAACCCTGATTGCTAGTTTGTAGTATGCACGTTTACAACAGCATTGAATGCAATGCTCAACACAAGATGAGAACTAAGAAAATAATCATCAATGGCATCTATAATTACGTTCTTCAACCTTTTCAACAGGTTAACTAGGAGATAACTTTTGTGAGCCTACTGACTTCAGAGTAAAGTTAATGCAAAAAGAAGTTTTTCAATAGCAGAAGTCATGGTTGTTGATCACTTCAAGTTCAATTCATCACACAGATTTATCGACCATGATCAAAAGCATGTATAACCCAGATTCAGACCACCTTTATGTTCAAACACCCATAGAGAGATGAAACGCCTAGCCTTCATTATGTGACTTTTTCCTGAATTAAGAATCCAAAACTAAAATATAAACCACAGTAGCGAGTGCTCTTTTGCTGCTTTTTCTTTTTGCAAGTGATTTCCAGATCAATGTCAGTGATTGTACCAACATAAACCAAGGAGAAAAACTAGAACCAAAATCTCCATTCAAGATAACTCGTCTATACATCCTTCCATTAGGAAAGTTACACATACATTCAGGTCTTGGGGGTGGAGAGGTTACTGCAGGAAAAGTAAAATACACCAAAAATGTAAGCATGCCACGTCTTCTACAAGTCACAAAAGCTCTTCAGCTAGGTTAAATCCAACTAAGTCATTCCCTTCTAATTTAACCTTCATGGCATTTTGATGGGATCCTACGATCCAAGCATTGTGTTCCACAACTTCAGGGGCAAAGTGTAACTTCTGAAACTTCAGGGGGAAGTGTAACTTCTGCAACTTCAGGGGGGAATGTAACTTCTGCAACTTCAGGGGGAAGTGTAACTTCTGCAAAGCTTGCAGAATTCTGCCGCAAGCTGCCATTTTTTCCAGAAACAAAGATTTCTTGACGCGCTCACTAGAAAGCTGCGCTCCTCGCTGCTAATAGCCTTTTAATTTTTGAATTTTCATGTTATTTTTCTACTTGATCTAGATTAAAAGTTCCCTAATGCAATTCTTTTTACCATAGATATTTTAGGTCTTCTTTTAAGGGATTATAGCCTATTTAAAAGGCATCCCAAACATTGTACTTGACAGTTTAAAGATTTTATGAAATTGATTGAATTAATTTCAATTGTTCACATAAAATTGTGAGTTTGAGAAATTCCTTAGATTAGGGTTTCTTGTTTGTTTCAATCTTATCAAATCTGTTGATTGAGAAGCAAACTTGTGGGTGGTCGCGTGTTTTTGGTTCCTAATCAATTACGATTAGTGGGTTGAAGGTGCACCCCAAGGTTCTAGAGATTGGTATATCCACCGTAGGGTTGAGGAAACTCATGCTATCCTTATTTTGTTCGTTATTTTTGTGATTTATGTTGTTTCTTTTCGTGGATTGTTCATAGGTTGGTTAGTTTCTTTGTACCCGCTCTTGGGTTCACATCACATTTATCTCTTTCTTCCAAACAATCTGTTGTAGCTCCATTTCCATCAGAGATTTCTTTGAAGCAGTTATATGTTTGCCTAACTCATCCAAATTCATGACACGTAACTGGTATTTGAAGCTACAATAAGACTGTCAACCCTGCCTCTGCCAGTCAACATAAAATCCAACAGCTACTGCCTCAGCTATCTGTGTCTCTATAAGTTGCAACTCATCAAAAACCAAGGTGTCTATGGTCTTACACAGTCGATCAACAACATTAGCCACTAACTGCAGAAATGTGGACTTAGCAGCCGTATTCTTAAGAATGCTCCCGCTAGTAATGTCAACATACTTGGCGAAAATCTGTTTGATAATCAAATCATTCCGGGAAGACTGAATGAACTCATTCCTATCAGCTAGTTGAGATGACTGAAATGGTCTTGAAACTTTTTTCATATCCACAGACTTCCTAGGATGAAACCCCTTGGCCCACTAAAATCTCCTTGCCAGGTAGTCTCATGCCCCTATCCGTTGCAGCAAACTTTACAGAAGGGTTATGCATTGTAGCCAAAGTACCCTTCATTGCTGGCGCCATTGGCACTTGCTCTTCAGCAGGCAAGAATGGAGACTCCATACTATCCTGCACAACTGGAACTTCCACTTTTATATCACGCCTCTTTGAACCCACAGGTTGCCCCACTCCAACCTCCCCAACCTGAAATTCAGCCCCTTCGATCTTTGGGAACTTTATAATATAATTGACCTGATTATTCTCACCTAACCAAAGTTCACTTACTCTTCATCATTTAATTTTACCTTGAGAAGAGCAGAAGAGCCCCGTAAACAACTTCCACCTTGTGGAAAGCTGGCAATTGACTGAAAATGAACCTCAACTCAATCCAAAGAACTCCCTAATGACTCTCTCAAATGAGCGTGCAACAACATGCTCTTTTCATATTTTGCATATTTTAGGTTCAGTGATTCACGGGCCCAACCAACCAATCATAGTTTTGAACCCTAACAAACATAACCCAAGTGACTATAGTCTATATATATGGGAAGGTTTCAATGGTTACTCTCTCACTAACCATTGATGGTTACTATTAAATCATCCATTGGATCAAAAACAAAAGGTTGAGATTTATTGATTAGTTGGAAAAAGCAATCAATTCACCTCAAAAAAAATGCAAACTATTAATTACATTATCCAACTAATCCACAAATCTCACCTTTTATTTATGATCCAATGGATGATATAAATAGTAACCATCAATGGTTAATGAGAGAAAGTAACCATCGAAAACTCCTTCATGTACACACACACGTAAAATCTATATATGGAGGATATTTTTATTTTTATTTTTATTTTTATTTTTTATAAGTAAATACATATGGTGGATATTGAAGAGCAAGAAAATATTCATTAACTTTAAAACATCAAGTGCATTCACAATCAATTGAAGAACAAACTTACTAAATAAAGGGGAAGCAACTGATGTTTGGAGTTGTGATGTTGACGGTGTCCCTGTTGATTTGGTCGACAACGAAAACCCAGAAAAAGAATTGCTGGTGCCCGAGGGAGCCGCTGTACTGGAGGTAACAAAACTTGGAAAGGAAGTTGTAGCCACTACCGAAGCAGCTTTACCATCTGCTGAAGCTGCCACGCCAAAAGCAGGAATTGCTGGTGTAGACGTAGCAGATAATGGAGTTGTTGTGGCCAGCGTTGAAGTACCAGAGGTAGTTGTGACTGTCGAAAACAGTGGTGATGAACCAGCTCCAAACCCTGTTGAACCCGGCTTAGAATTGGAAACCACAGCAGCTGGAGAAGCAGTAGAAGGTTGTAAACCAGAAGACAATGGAGTCCCAAATGAGAAGCTACCAGATGAGGCCGGAGTTGAAGAAGAAACAGTAGAGGTTGCAGAACTACCGGTCCCTTTCGAAAAGACAGGATTTGATGAAAGTGAGAACCCCCCAGTAAACAAACTAGAACCTGAACCACCAGCGAAGGAAAAACCTGGGGCTGATGAAGCTGAACTTGAACTTAAAGCACTGGGAAAGGAAAATGCTGGTGCCAGAGTAGCAGAACTTGGTGTCATGGAACTCGAAGTCGAGCTAGATGAAGACGAAGACCCCAAAAAATTGGGGAATGACGGAGTACTTGACGATGTAGTTGAGGCAGAAACCCCAAATGTAGGACCAGTAGTAGTGGTCACAGCACCAGTACCTGTAGACACTGCACTCGAAGAAGCAGTTCCAAATAAGCTTGAGGTATTCCCAAAGCCAGATGTTGAACCAAACAAATTCGAAGTAGTGCCGGAACCAGAACTCGAACCAAAAAATGTAGAAGTATTACCATCTCCAGAGCTGGAACCAAATACATTGGAAGTATTACTGGAACCAGAGCTCGAACCAAATAAATTGGAAGTATTACTGGGACCAGAACTTGTACCAAATAAATTCGAAGTATTACTGGGACCACTTGAACTAAATAAATTCGAAGTATTACCAGAACCAGAGCTGGATCCGAATATACCGGAAGAGCCACCAGCAGGTGCCGAACTTGAACCAAACAAGTTGGAAGCAGTGCCAGAACCAGAACTCGAACCGAACATCGATGGAGTACTGCCAGACCCAGAGCTCGAACCAAATAAACTTGGAGAACTACCAGAACCCGAGCTCACACCAAACAAACTTGGAGAATTACCGGAACCCGAGGTCGCACCAAATAAATTTGAGGAATTCCCGGGACCAGAGCTAGAACCAAACATATTAGAAGTGGGAGCAGAACCGGAACTTGATCCAAACAAGGTGGAACCACCGAACGGCGATGACGAAGGCGCATTTCCCGCCGTTGATGCCCCAAATGGTGTCGAGGTTACCGGGTTGGAAGATGATACGAACCCGAACGACACTGACGGAGCGGATGAGGCTGAGGAAGCCGAGGAAGAATTAGCAAATCCGAAAGCAAATGAAGAAGTTGATGCTGGATTCGAAGGTGCACCGAAGGCAGGGTTAGGGTTAGGGTTTGAAGGTTGTGATGAGCCAAATGGGGAGGAAGGTGAAGGTGAAGCTGAAAATGGAGATGAAGTTGACGATGAATTGGTGCCGATTTGGAAGCCTGACATCGCTAGGGTTTGGTTTGGCTTCTCTCTATGAAATTTGGGTACTTTTCAAATCGGGGATTTTAGGGGGGAGAAAGGGAGGGTTTATGCGAGGTTTCTGGATTCGGAACCGTAAGAACCGGATGGTCCGAGTTTTATTGGTGGTTTTGGAAAATAGCAAAATGTACCTCCCGGCTCCTACGTTTTTTTCTTACAATCATACAAACACTTCAAAAAAAAAAAACATAAAATCTCCTATACAATAGAGCTCGGTGGAATAAAGAGCGGTTGAGATTGATTATTTTTACTTATATCAAACGGTTGTAATTTATTCTCCGCACTACTCTTATCCCTCCGTGTCCCCCTCTCCCCCTACAATTCCAACTTCCCTACAATTTCTCCAAAATCTCCTTGAATCAGGGAATCAATTATCTTACAAAATATGTTTGTTTTATTATTCTCTCGTGAAAGTGGTACCGCGCATGACCCATTGGTCACAAATTTCCACTCCAAATCTCCAATAATGTTACTATTAGGGGGAGGGGCACCCAAATTAATCCTCTGATATAATGGAGCCATTGGGCCTTGCCGCTATATTGTTAGCACCTACTCGAGAAGCACTCAAGTTATTCTATTGGGGCACGGGCACGGGCTGTAATATATAAAACATAATTTTAGACTTTTTTTAAAACATGATTAAAATATATATTGATTTATTCTTCATACTCGCGTCGTGCCACGGGCACGGGCTGTAATTTATTCCCCGCACAACCCTTATTGGGTTTTTCTTACAAAATATGTTCATTTTTTTATTTTGTTAAAATCACTCTAAAAGAAAAAACTCTTTTTATTACTGTTTTTATTTTAATTTTTAATATATTTTTAATACATCGTTCTCAATTATGGGACGTGTCAGTATTCGAATAAATGTCGATATATCCAAGAATGTTGTTAAGACCATTTTTTTAATTGTTTAATATATTTTTAATTATTTAATGAAAAATATATAAAACACAATTTTAGACTCCTTTTAAAACATGATTAAAATATATATTGATTTATTCTTCCTACTCGCGCCGTGCCATGGGCACGGGCACGGGCACAAAGACTAGTCTATATTATAAAAGAGATCAGGGGCTAACTAGTGGTCCAGATCGAATTGTATCAAACACAATTAGTGGTCCAGATTGGTTTATCCCCTCTACAACCAATCATACAAATATTTATGAGTTTTATTTGAATTACCCTCTCTACAACCAATAAGTATGTAATAACCCCTCAGTTATGGTTTTTTTTTTAATTATCTTTTGCAAAATCAGTTACAGTTACAGGAATATTTTCTTCTAACACATTTTTTTAACTACATCCTTCCGTTTAAGTTGACGATGTGGTTATATATAATTTATCTCGAGAATCCATTAAGTTGTTTTAATGAGATATTTGTTTGTAAATTTTGTAATTAGTTTTTACAATTTTAAATATTTGTATTTTAATTTAATTATTAATATTTAGTTTGTATTTTCTTAATTAATTGTTATCGTAATCAACAAAATCTCAATTTAATTTTTTTCCGACCTAGATTTACTTTTTTAAAACATTTGTTCGTAAGTTTTGAAATTTTAAATATTTGTATTTTAATTTCTTTTTTTCAAAAATGTATGTTAAGTTTTCCTTAATAGTCTGAAATATTTGTGATTTCAAAATAGTTTTTTTTGTTAGATCACTCTGTCTCATTCAATTAATTTTATATTTTTTGTTTGCTGCTATATTCATTTTTATGTTTAGTTCAATTAACAGGTGTTGTGTTGGTGTGTATAAGAAAGAATATTTTTGAATGCTTAATTATTATTTTTTTTGGATGAGTTAAAAAATAACAATCTCCAGAAGTACACCGCCACTTGCTTTCAACATAACATTAAGTCTTCGTTTGTTGCACGTAAAATAATTTCCATAAAATGATTTCTGGAAAATTAAAAAATTTTATTGTCAGGTGTTTGGTAAATGTTTTGAAAATATACTGAAAAATATTGTTGCATATGAATAAATACAAAAAGTACATTCTAATATTAATACACATATTGAATATAAAATAGTGTTGAACTTTAAGTAATTTTCTTTTAATAACCTTTAATTATCATTAATGATGTCAAATCAATAAGGTTCATCTTTTTTTCAATCTCACAAATACAAATAAAAAAATTGATAATTGATAAGAAAAAATGTTTTAAAAAATAAAATGAATAATATTTGGTAGTCCTTAAATAATATAGTAGACATTAATTTTAGGACGTAGTGTGTATTTATTAAAATTATAATTTCTAAATAATGTACACAAACTCCATTTATATTTCTAAACAATATATTTGTTAAGCGAAATATTATGTGTGTATGTAAATATGTGTAATTGTGAAAGGGCGTGGAGGGATGTTCGAATATTTGGAAAATGACTTACAGAAAATAAATCTATAAATTATTTTCCGAAAAAGAAGACTTAATTTTCCATTGACTCGTAAAAACTTTTACGTTGACTATATTTTCCTAAGGTTACCAAACACTGAAAAATGAGTAAAACGTTTTTCGAAAATCATTTTTCGTAAAACAAATGGAGCTGAAAGAAATATGGAATAAGCACAACATTGCTAGTCTTACAACTAATTCTACAACTTTTGTTACAACTAAGCTTTGAAGAAGGGTAAATTTGTCTTTGTCAAAAACAAATTTCCTAATTCAAAGCTTAGTTGTAAGGAAAGTTATACAATTAATAGTAAGGATAACATTTTCTAAGCGCAAAGCGGAGTTGCTTGAAAGCGAAAGAGTGTCATACGAGCAACCATGGGGACGGACAAACGACTAAGTGAATTACTATTAAGAGTATCTCTGTCTATGAGAAGGCCCGTTACAATTAGATCACTTAAGATAGTTTTTTAGGAAAGCTGGGTTGAAAAAGGTTACGAACCAATTCCATCGTGCCTTCCCTTAGATCTAGGCCTGTCAATTGGGTTGAGTTTGATTGGATTGGAGTTGGTATTTGGTTGAAGTGGGTCATAACCTGCCACAATCCAAATATTAAATGGGTTAGATGGGTCGGTTTAAAGCAGGTCAACCCACTTTAACCTTCTTTTTTTATGAATAAATTAAATATACCCCAACACATTAAACAACGAAACATCATCCATAAGAATTTAATCAAAGTGCAAAAAATGTTCATGTTGAAAATAAACAAAATATATTTCAAACATTTCTCATCAAGGTCGCGATGCGACACGGTACAACCCAAAAATAATAAACGGATTAAATAGGTCGGGTTAAGATGGGTGAACCCATTTTAACTTTAAGTCATTCGTATCTAAATAAAACATACCCTCAGCACATTAAACAATGAAACATCGTCCATAAAAATTGAACAATGTTCATATCGACGATAAACAATAACATATCTACTAAACATTTCTCAACAAGGCTGCAACATAGAATAGTACAAATTACATCACACAACTAGTACTACAAATGAACATTTTCACAGAACTAGCACTACAAATGAACATTTCCACACTGATTGTTACTATCATGTACCTAAAATCTAAAATCTAAAAATCTAAAAATCTAAAAATCTAAAATCTAAAATCTAAAATCTAAAATCTAAATCTAAATCTAAATCTAAATCTAAATCTTGATCTTGCAAGTACACCTGACTTTGAGTATGAGTTAGAGATTTCAGTGGTGCACAATCACTGCCTTGAGGTTTCCCATTAAATATGTTGCGTCTCAACTTCAAAAGCATGAGTTAGAGATTTCAATGAGTTTTCCTCAACAAGTAACTTAATTGACTAAAGTTTTTCCACTATACTTAAATTAGCCTCAGTTTCAAAATATTTGAAATTTGTCTAGCAACTACTACACACACAAAGACAAAAAGTAATTATCAATGGACACAGTAAATAGAGTTAGGTAAAAGATTGAGTTTAGAAAAAGAAGAATACCTTAAACGTGCGTTTCTGAAGCTCTAAACGGCAAGATTGGATTCGTCCCTCTTCGTCGTTTATGGAGAATCACCTGCTCAAAAACCGTTTCAATAATCAAATATGGAGAAGGAGGTCGGAGGGGAAGGAAATTGTCTGCCGTGCCACCTGTGGTCATCGATGGAGAGAGAGAGAGAGAGAGAGAAAGTAGATTGAGCGAAGAGAGAGCAAGACCTAGGTTTCGAGTTTTGACAATTAGTTTCAAACTTTCAATTGTCGGGATGATTAAAGTTAGTGGGTTCAATCCAACTTAACCCAAGAAATTAAATGGGTTAAGCTGGGTAACCCATTTAAATTTATTTTAATAATAGGTTGGGTTAAGTAATTAGTTGATTGAATTGGGTGGATTCATGGATAATTGGTTGAAATTGACACGCCTATTGTGTCATTACTATTTGCTCATCAAACAAGTTAAATTTGTACTGCATTTAAGCAATAGAGACTAAGAGGAAATTCAAAATTTTCTTTCTCTTTCCAATTCAAAACCCCTATTTACTGTCTTTTTCCAATATACAACCCCTTACTTCAAACAGCATCTCTAATAAAACAGTTTACCATCTTCTTCAGTTCTTCCTCCACCATGTCCGGTCATCTTCTCCTAGTTGGTTAGTACTTAGGAGCAAATTAAAAGATGAAAAGCACACAGAATTTTCTTATTAATTCATCTCTTACAACAAAGATACAACATCATTGGGCAGCAGATCTGAACTAGTCCTAGTGGTTAAAGAGCTCCTGTGTTACTGTAAAGTGGTGTGCCTATTGGCGGCACCAACAAAATTGAGGTACGAGAGAAAAAAAATGGTTAAAACTCTCCAACAGGTGCCATCAACAGTTGGGTTTAACCAAAGCTTGAAACTGGTTAATAAACAAAATGTACCCAAATAATGTGAAGTTTCACAACTCATCAACATTTGATGCACCACAGCTTGCTTAAAGGCCACAAGATAAAACCCCCAAATAAATCTCAATTCAAATTGTTGAATCCTACCGCTATAATCCGTGACCTCACCATCTCTAGCACTAATCTGATCAAAGCCGTGGTTGCAAATAGCATCAATAGCTGCCTATTAGAATCTCATCACTTAATCAGACTACTCAGATGATGGAATTTATAATCTCAGCACCTGAAGTGGGACGGTGGCTGCAGTTTTGTACAACTTGATCTGCAGATTAAAAAAACACAGAGGGTTCATGAGGATGACAGGGGTGCTGGGTTAGAAGATGAGAGAGAAGAGTAAAGAACAATAAGCAATAATAGGGGGAGAGAGGGAGGGAGGGAAAGAGCAGTCAAAGTTGGAGAAAGAAAAGACTCAGAGAGGGAGGGAGGGAAAGAGCAGTCAAAGTTGGAGAAAGAAAAGACTCAGAGAGGGAGGGAGGGAGTTTTACATCAGATATCGCACATACCACTTCAATTCAGTTCTCAATTCTGCGGACTTTTGCAGTAGAAGTATCATTTTCCTTAAATTAATTATCAAAATTTATTACTTATAATGGAACTATCAGCATTTTAATGGGTACATTCCTCAACCCAGAGTTATCCAAAAAGATAGTACAAGCATTGACTCTTGTTCTGCAAAGTTCAGCCAGCTCAAATGACAGAAACGATCTAGATGCATCTCAGAGATGAAACCCATCTGGCAAGTATTTAACTGCATAAGTTGTCTGATAATTTCGTAGCCTGTCAAGCTTTGAAATATGGCTAAACAAGATGTCGGTCAATCAGCAGAAAACAAGCATGAGAGGAGTAATATCAAGATCCCTAATCCTTCAGGCTGGCAAAATTAGTGGTGCAAATAGGAGCAAAGAGACTGTAGCAGCATCATTCTATGTTCCGGCAGCTAGCCAAGAGCAATGGCACAAAAGTGAAGTAATAATTCAACTATGATGACCCTCGATGTGCCATGATAGATAAGTGATGTAAGCACCTTTGCATGAATTTTCTGTACACATTTAGTAACCATTGTGGCAATTGGGGTTGTCACCCCAACTACACAAAAAAAAAAAATCGATAAATGAAAGATAATATTATATACGAAAAGTGTCAAACCAAGTGAAGTGTCATTTGTACACTAGATGTATACTCATAAAATATTAACAAATTCTAATCGATGGAGAAACTATTAACAAATTCTACAAAAGAGTAGCTAGGAGAATTGCTTGCTCCCTCAGTCTCAGAACACAAAAAAAAAAAAAGAGTGCAAAGCAGTGTCTTTCAACTGAACCAAGGACCCTCCTTCCTCATTCTCAAAGACCTGCTATTTCTCTCCCCCCAAATGGTCCAGCAAACAGCCAAAGGAATGGCCTCCCAAATGCAGCTTCCGCTCCTGCGCTTGTGCAACGACCAACTAAGAAACAGCTCTTTAACTGAATAAGGCATTACCCACGAAAGCTTGAACATATCAAAAATCAAATTCCACAATTCCTTAGCTACTGGACAGTGAATAAAAACATGATAGATGTTTTCTTCACAGCCTTTACACATAAATCACCAATTCACGTTAACTTTCTTCCTTTTCCGCAAGTTTTCACCTTCCCAAGCAAAGAAAGCTACTTGGCTAGGGGCTCTAGATTTCCACACAGAATTCCAAGGAAATACAAAGCAGTTCTATTGCAACAGCAAGCAGTAGTACGATTTAGAAGAGAACTGACCACCCTTTAGCCTATTCCCACCTCACCTTGTCTTCCATATGACTACCCACCTACACAGCCTAAATCTTTTCTAATAGCAGCATGAGAGACTCCATTTTCCGGTCTTGGAAATTCCTCCGAAAAGATGGGAGTCCAAACAGCTCTACCTTCTTCCAAATGAAGCACCGAACTAACCAAACAATCCGTGTTCCTAGCTAAGTTGTACAGACTAGGAAATAATCTCCACAATTCCACTTCTCCACACCATCTATCTCTCCAAAATCTCACTAAGGAGCCATTGCTTGTATCAAAAGAAATATGCCTCATGAAAGAATTCCAACCTTTACTTATGCCTTTTCAGACCCCCACTCCATGAGACGTAGAAATAGTCTTAGGGGACCATTTAGGATCTGATTCTCCTTACTTAATTACCACCACTTTTCTCCAAAATCCCCTGCTCTCTACCATGTACCTCCCCAAGCAAAGCCTGATTGAAGACTCATATTTTTAATGCCTAAACCCCTCTCCCTCAAACTGGAACAAACCTTCTCCCACTTAATAAGATATTTATGATTCTCTGCACCCCCTTCCAACAAGAAATCTTTTTCCAGTTTTTCTAATCTGTTGCGTATGGAGGACGGAAGAACAAAAAGCGACATAAAGTAAACAGGTAAACCGGAAAGAGTGTCATTAATAAGAACCATTCACCCCCCTTTTGACAACAAATGTTTCATCCACCCCAACAACCTCTTCTCAAATCTCTCAATCGCCGGGTTCCACAAGGCTTTACTCTTGGACGGGGCGCCAATAGAAAGCCCCAAGTATATTGGGGGAGGCTAGCCACCTTACACCCAAAAAAAGAGGCCAAATAATCCACATTACTCACTACCCCGACTGGAATAGTCTTGCTTATAGCAATGTTTACCTGAAGACCGGATACCATCTGAAAGAATATTAGGACTAACCGCAGGTAACCCAATTGCAAAGCCTCCACCTCACAGAAAATCAAAATATAGTCCACGAACAAAAGATGCGACACCATAGTCTCCACATTCACATTCTGACCCACCTTAAAGCCACAAATAAAGCCTCCTGTCACTGATTTATCCATCAACGTGCTCATAGCCTCCATGACAATGATAAAAAGAAATGGGGAAAGGGGATCCCCTAGTCTTAACCCCCTCAAACTCCCAAAAAACGGAAAGGCTCCCCATTCACCAAAACTGAGAAGCAGGGTGTTGAGGTACAAAATTTCATCCATCTCTTCCATCTATCACCAAAACCCATTCTTTGAAGCATGTACAACAAGAACCCCCAATTGACATGATGATTAACCTTCTCGATATCAAGCTTACAAATCAGATCAAATCAGATCTGGAGCTCCACTTTTTATTCTGTCATCAACAGCTTCATTGGCTTAGAGAAGCATCAATAATTTGAATAGCCCCTAAAAAGACATGTTGAGAACCAGAAATCACTTAACCAATCATCTTTCTCAGTCTCAAGGAAAGCCTTTTGCATGTGATTTGTAGACACCTCCAATTAAGCTTATAGGTCTAAACTCTTTCAACTCTCGTGGCACCTATTTTCTTTGGAATTAAGGCAATGAAAGAAGCATTAAAACTCTTCTCAAAGCCCATCTTTGCGTGAAACCAATGAAACACCTTCATCACGTCCTCCTTAGGGCTCATTTGTTGGGGCTGGTGGCTTGAGGCTTATAGCTTATACCTAAGGCTGAATGACTTATGGTTGATTCGATGATAGATTGTTTGTTGCTACTGATGAAAAGCGGCTTATGAGTATATTTGTTAATTAAGCTGAAAATTATTTATTTACTACAAATTGACCATAAACCCTAAATTTTCAAATTGATTATGGAAAATAATTTCACCTTTATCGTAGAAAACTCAACATGGGATAATATTTAACTAATATTTATTTACGTAATCATACTTAAAACAATAAGCAAATATGTAGCTATTTTCTACACATTAGTATGTGTAGTCTTTTACGTTTAACTTTTATTATTTTCTTGTCAATTTTTAATGTCAGTAGTCAAATATACGGAGGTTGAAACTTTTTACCATATAACAAAACGAATAAATAATTTATAATATTCTTTATCACGCATTAAATGTTTATTTTTTTAAAAAAATTTGAAATTAGTATTCCTAGCTCTTTTCATTTATTTATGAGAAAAGGGAAATATTGTAATAATCAAAAGTTTATTAATGAATAGTTGTCCTTGTGTTTTCAAGAAACTAAAGAAGCTTAAAATTTTGGCTTTGTTGCTTTGCCTTTTTAATGCATAAAGGGTGTTGTACCTAACTTATTGGTGAACCGCCCGTTATTCCTAGCAAGGGTAAGAAGGTTATTACAACCTGGTAACATGCAACAAGGGGACTTCGGGCTTGGAAATCAAAGGCACTAAGGGCGACCAGGCCCAACAGGCCACTGCTAGTGGCTCTAGGGTTAACCATGCGGCCCTAAAAAGTATAGTTGTCTACTATCATTGCCAACTGATCATATCACATGCTTATTGTCCACCTGAGGACAGGTACGCCTTCTAGTAGCCCTCGTGGCTTAACGAACTTTACTCCGTACCACGCATATATAAAGACCCTAACCCCTTCACAAAAAGGTACGCACACTTTTCTACCTCCTTACGCTGTCAAATTCCATTCTCTCTCATCATCAATCTCATACTGACTCATGCCGAAAGAACCCCCCTGCTCAGGTCACGTTTGCTTGTCTATTTTAGGTACCGATCCAGGCTGGTTGAACAGATTCCCGATCGTATCCTTGGCATAGAAAATAGCATCATCAAGTAGTTCCTTTGCCGGGATCAATCAAACCAGATACACAACAATCAACGTAATCGGATCTGAAATTTGCTTAGTGCCAATGACTGGAGAAGGAGTGACAATGGGTACTGACCCTGAGCCTGTGACGCTTCTGGGGTAGGAGGCGGAGTGAATGCTATCCTAGAGCAAGCAACTGGCAACCAAGGGGGCGAAGGGATGGAGAAGGCCAGGATGCTAAGAAACATAAAGGAAAAAACATTGACCACCAAAAAAATAACCAAGGGCAAGGGAGCGGCCACGGGTAAGAAAAAGGCCGCCGAGACGGGAACTGGAGAGGAGTTGCAGACGATGTTAGAGAAGAAGAAGAAGGCAGGGCCTACAATTGCTGGTGCTTGGTGGTGAGGATCTTGGGGATATTGCCCGCAAAGTTCAAGCACAACAGATTCAAACTCAAACCGCAGCACTGATGCAAATCATGATGAACAACTCGCAGCTGTGGGCAATGGGCATGGCTGAAATAACCATCCCACCCTCCCTGCTGGGCGTTCCTCTGCAACCCGCACATATCACCCCGCCACCGATGATTACAATAAGTGTTTCTCAAGGGCAAATTGTGCATTCAGTAGGAGAACACTCTGCTAGAAGGGAATCAAATGTGAAAAGATCAAGACAAATGCAAGTTGATGAGCAAATGGCTAGAAACCTTGCCATAAAACAGCCTACACATAGCAGGGTCAGTGTCAATAGAGGTTGGGTTCCAAAGGAGAGCCCGCAAAAGGAGTCAGGAAGGAGATTCAGGCCCCCATCCTCACCATGTTGGAGGCTCACGCAGACTATCCAAGCGACCTCGGGCATCTAAATCCCCCACCACTCGCGCCTCACCAAACAGAGGGCTGAAATTCCACAGCCCGTACAACCTCTAGCAGACAAACCGGGGGGAGTGAGTTGCAAGATTTGAGAAAGAGAGTGGATGCAATTGAGAAGGAGAAAAAAGATAAAGTGGGCATCCACACCCGTTTTTGCCCATTTGCAGATTGGATTAAGAGTGCCCCTCCCAATCCAAAACTTATCTACCCGACTTTTCAGAAGCACGAGGGCCTTACTAATGCCCGCGACCATGCATCAGATGTTGAGATGGCGACAGCATTGTTAACGGAGGACGAAGCAATATTATGCAAGGTGTTCGTGGGATCACTGCAGGGAAACCAGTATCCTGGTTTAGAAATTTACATGAGGGATCGATTGCGGGATGGTCGCAATTGCAGGAGGCATTTATAGAAAAGTTTGGAATTGCGGGCAAATTACCAAAATCAAGGGGTAAGCTAAGCAATGAGAAACAGAAACAAGGGGAGTCTACAATCAGCTAATTGGAAAGATTTCGAGCAGTGCTAGCAAAGATTTCGAACATTTCTGATAAGGAGGTGATCACATGCTTTGAAGGTGGGTTGGCACGTGGGAACTTGTAAATTGAGTTTGGGGCCAGGGCTCCCACGAATCGGGCTGATTTGTTCAAAAGAGCCCCAAGACATAGGCAATGCTGAGCCACAGCCAGAAGAAAGGAAGGCGGGCAGAAGGAATGGAAATGTAGATGGCAATAAAGGAGGAGATAGAAACAGTGTCCACCGAAACAATCAGGACAATAAAGGTGACAGAGGATACCAGTGCCGACGCTATGAGCGTGATTATAACAGGGGAAATGGAGGCTATCGAACCTAGGCCAGGTTTGGCCAAGAATGAGGGCAGGAGGAGTTTACCCCTCTTAGCATACCAATTGCGGCCATTATGAGAATTGAAAACATGCCTGCACCACGGCCAATGAACCCAAACATAGCACACATGACGAACCCGAACAAGTACTGTGAGTATCACATAGAAGCTGGGCGCAGGACTGACGAGTATATCCAGCTGAAAAAGGCGATACAAAGGTTGGTGGATCAAGTAGTCTTCAACAAATACAGAGCACGGTAGCCGCGACCCACAAGAAACGACAACAAACCCCGACAAGAGGACATCCCCGTCATAAGAGTAATACAGGAGGAATTTTCAAGTACTAATAGCCAAATATTCAGCCTGATTCAAGTTCCTTTTGTACCTCCTAGACCGAGAGACGAGAACGAGTTTACCGGCTTTGCCCGATCCGAGTTAGCACCAACTCCCTCGCACGCTGAACAACCGCTAATTATTGCGGCCTTAATGGTGACAACAACAAAAAACATAGTGTGAGAAGAATTTTGGTTGATACAGAAGACAGTAGAGACATCTTGTATTATTCATGCTTTAAGGCTATGGGATTGTCCGATGCTCACTTGAACCCATATGGCGAGCAACTAGAGGGATTCTCCAATCATAAGGTTAACGTGTTAAGATAATGGTCACGTTGGGGGAGGACAACAAGATGCGAACAGAGGCGGTCACTTTTATGGTTATGGATTTGAACTCTCATTGCAATGTAATTTTGGGACAACCAGCAATGACAACTTTTCAAATTATCACCTCCATAGCACACCAGCGAGTGAAATTTATAACAGAGAAGGGGATCGCTTGCATTAAAAGTGAGCCAAGGGCAATGTTGGAGCATGTCAAAGAAACACACAAGTTGAAACATAAGTTAACAAAAGAGGATAATGAGAACAAGTGGACCAGGATTAAGAAACTGAAAACGACACAAGGTACAGACCTGATGATAGCAATGATCGAGCCACAGGCAATATATACTGACATGGAACAGCCCGTTGAGAATCCCGCAGATATCATAGGAAGTAAGAAGGAGAAGCGGGCGGAGTTGAAAAGGAAAAGGGAGGAAGCCCAAAAAACCGTAGAAATTGAAACAATGTGGACAAGGGACGAGCCGAACCTAAAGTCTTGCGAGGAGTTGGATGAGGTGGTGATCAATCTTTCGCTCCCCGAGCAAACGGTCAAGATTGGGAGGAAGTTGCAAGGAAGAGACAGGGAGGAGTTGATAGAATTTTTGCAAGCAAGCCTAGACATATTTGTTCGGGCAGTAGAGGACATGAAGGGTATAAGTACCGAAGTGGCGGAGCATCACTTGAATGTGCACCAAGAGTTTGTGCCAGTACAACAAAGAGCAAGGGCATTCGGGACAAAGAAAGAGGCCGCCATCAAAGAAGTGAAAAAGTTGCTCAAAGTAAAGATAATGAAGAAGGTTTACTATCCATCATGGCTAGCCAATGTGGTAATGGTGTTGAAGGCAAACAATAAATGGCGGATGTGTTGATTTTACGGACCTAAACATGGCATGTCCAAAAGATCGCTACCCCTTGCCCCAAATTGATAGACTGGTGGATTCTATTGCTAAGCATGAAGTGATGAGTTTTATTGACGCCTATTCCGGGCACCATCAAATAAGGATGGCTCTAGTAGATCAGCTTGACCGCGTTTCGGGCGGCGGGGAGAAGTTATTGCTACGTCATGATGCCTTTTAGGTTGAAGAACACTGACGCCACATATCAGAGGATGGTGAAGAAGGTATTTGGAGACCAAATCGGGTGGAATGTTGAGGCTTATATAGATGATATGGTAATCAAGACAAAACGGGGAAAGCATACTGAAGACTTGGCTAAAACTTTTGACAACCTGAGAAAGAATCAAATGAAGTTGAATCCAAGCAAGTGCACATTTAGAATAACGGCGGGAAATTTTTTAGGGTTTATGGTGAGTCAAAGGGGAATTGAGACCAACCCCGAAAAAATTCAAGCCTTAAGGGATATGAAGGCTCCGATATGCATTAAGCAGGTACAACAATTGAATGGCCGCGTGGTGGCATTGGGTAGATTCATGTCAAGGTCCGCCGAGAAATCTCTACCATTTTTCAAAGTGCTGAAGGGGAACAAAACCTTTGAACCGAGGAGTGTCAAGCCTTCGAGCAGCTTAAAGAATATTTGGGCCGCCCACCACCGCTTATAAGCCCCAGAACAGGAGAAATGTTATATTCGTATTTGGAGGCCACTTACTCTGCAGTGGCCGCCGTTTTAATCAAAGAAGAGGGCAATGTTCAAAAACCCATTTACTATGTATCCAAAGCACTTAGCGAAACCAGATATTTTAATGTAGAAAAGTTGACCTACTCTGTTGTTATTTCTGCCCTTAAGCACTTAGCAATGTAAAATATTGCACAATCCAGAACACATTCGTAGATTGTTAAATTGGTCGATTGAGCTCACAGAGTTCGATATCACTTACACCCCACGCAAAGCCGTTAAAGCACAAGCATTAGCTGATTTTCTGGTGGAGTGTACTTTCACCCACAACCGGGACCGCTCTAATAATAAGACCAAGAACAAAGAGCCAGGCACATCCAATGAACAAACCAAAATCCGACCCAAGCAATGTTGGTCACTTTATGTAGATGGATCTTAATCACAAGAAAGCAGTGGCGCAGGGATATTTTTGATGGCACTTGAGGACGAACATCAATTCGAGAAGGCCTTGAGGTTCAAGTTTAAAGCTTCAAACAACCGGGCAGAGTATGAAGCCCTTGTAGCCAGAACGGAATTATGCATTGACATGGAACACTTGGTCGCCCACAGTGATTCCCAACTCGTGGTCAACCAAGTGAGGGGAGAATACGGGGTCAACAACCCAACCTTGTTGCAATACTGCAAACTGGTGAAGAGGTTAGCCGGAAAATTTGTTTATTGGGAATTGGCAAAGATGACAACACACGGGCAAATTACCTATCAAAATTAGCCGCATCACATGTAAAGGCCCTACCAATACAAGTTCGAATTGAGTTCGTTGAGGTGCCCGCTATTTGCCGACCCCAAGTAATGGAGATAGTAGAAGAAGAGAAAAGTTGGATTACGGGGTGAAGGAGTATATCGAGGATGGAAAATTGCCAGGGAATAGGCAAGAGGCCAGCAGAATTCAATGTCAAGCTGCCCGATACATTGTGTTAAATGGAATTTTGTACAAGAGATCTTTTGGCAAGCCGCTAATGAGGTGTGTAGGGCCAAATATGTCACAAGGTGTGCTCGAGAAAGTACACAAAGGCGTGTGCGGTGGACACCCCAAAACAGATCGTTAGCAGACAAAATAAAATTTCTTGGGTATTATTGACCAAGTTTGAAGAGAGATGCAGAAAAATATGTCAAAAAATGAGACATGTCAGAAATTCGCGGACATACCCATGGTGCTTGCAGTTGAACAAACACCTGTTGTTGCTGCCTGGCCGTTCGACAAATAGGGAATTGACCTAATCGGTAGTGGTGGGCATCGGGTCAGGTTTCGGGTTATCAGATCGGGTACCCCAAAAAACAGGTATGATATTTTACTACCCGAAACCGCTCCGAAAAAATCAGGTAATGTACTTCGGGTACCCGAATTCATCGGGTAATCGCAAAATCGGGTTCGGGTAATCCGTTATGTTTAACACCACTTTTTTTAATTTAAAAAAAAAAAACATTTTTTGTGCTTGGCAGGCCTGCAATTGCTTGGTATTGGTATGAGTATTGGTAATGGTAATGTGATTTAAGAGTAGACTAAAGTTATAAGTGGTTGACTAGTTGGTTTAATGTAATAAAAAGATTAAAAATAATAACAATTAGCCATATGGAAATCGGGTACCCGATCGGGTTTTTCGGGTACCACTGCAAATCCCGATAATCGACCCGTTTTTTTAATCGGGTTCAAGTAAACCGAAAACCAAAAATACCCGACCCGATCGGGTTTTACCCGATCAGATCGGTTCGGGACCCAAAAACCGGAACCTGTTTGCCCACCCCTACTAATCGGGCCTTTCCCCAAGACCCGAGGGGGATGCCAATATGCAATTGTAGCAGTCAACTACTTCACCAAATGGGTGGAAGCCAGGCGCTGGCAAGCATTACGGAGGCAAATGCAATCAAGTTTGTCCGTGAGCGGATTTGGTGCCGATTCGGACTGCCTAGAATTATTGTGACGGATAGGGGAACACAAGTTTTAGATAAATTTACTAAAACCTGTCGGACCATGAGAGTTGACCACGTCTGATCTTCTGTCTCACACCTCCAAGGGAATGGGCCGGCAGAAGCTGGGAACAAACAAATACTTGCAGCTTAGAAGAAGAATTTGGAAGGACGAGCGGGCAGATGGGTGGATGAGTTGCAGATTGCTCTTTGGTATGTTCGAACAACGGTCAAAGGTCCAACAGGCAAAACTCCCTTTTGCCTCCCAAACGGCTCAAAAGCAATGGCTCCTGTAGAGGTCGCTCTACCTTCTCCACGGGGTATATTTCTTCCAGGAGTCTGCCAATGAGGAGGCCCGCATTAATGAGTTGGATTATATTGAGGAAAGGTGATTACAGGCAAGCCTACAGATAGAAAATTATAAGAAGGCCAAGGCCCACCACGACAAAAGAGTGAGACCACGCACATTTGCAGTCCATGATTGGGTATTGAGAAAAATAGAAGCAACGAGCAAACAACATGCTCAGGGGAAGCTGTCACCAAACTGGGAAGGGTCGTACAATGTGACCAAGATCATTAGAGAAGGGACCTACCGGCTTCAAGATGAACAAGGCCAAGAACTGAAAAATCATTGGCATGCGGACCACTTGAAGAAATTCTACATGTAATCTTCTTGCTAGAAACACTTGTTAGAATTTCGTATTTCCAGGCAGATACCAATAAATGAAGATTGCTTTGTTTTCAAATTGTATAACTCAATATGTAGACCTTTCTTTGAGTGTTTTTTGTAAACTTAGACTATTTTAAGTTCAAGTAACGCGCCGCCAAGCAGGAACAACGGCCTAACACTAACTACTCGACACTAGGGTTGTAAACAAATCGAATTTTTTTATTCAATTCGGTATTCAATATTCGTATTCGAAATATTCGAATTCGAATTCGAATTTTTTTTAATATTTGATAAGGATTCGAATACGAGTTTGGTGGTATTCAATTCGAGGATTCACGACCTCGATCCGTCCTGTTCCTGACCTGATTCCAGCAGCCTCCTCCCAACTCCGGTCGTGTTAGCAGACTCGGCTATTTCGCTACTGTGGTGGGCTCACTCTCTTCTTCTCGCCGCCATCATCAGGTATGTCGAACACTCAAACATGGAAGTTTAATTTCTACTCCTATATGAACATCATCAGGTCTATGGACATTATGAACATGTAATTTCAATTTCTAACCCTTGTGGACTTGAATAGGGCTTCTGGAATCATTAGAAGAAAATAGTGTTTGTAAATCTGATTCATATGTATACAATTCCTCCTGCACTTGGTTCTTTTGAATCATATCTATGTTATCAATAAAGCTTTGTTTTCTCTCTAATCTTCGTTTTTTCGAGACATGGCCACTGCTCAATTCTTTATTAAGGGTTAGTTGCTGGATAAGCTGAAGAAAGAAGGGATTCCGGAAAGCTTTGGGAATGAAAACCATCAACTTTTGTTGCCTCAACTCTGTTTTTTGCATCTGCTTATTCATTGCAGCTAGTTGATTCTCCGTGTTTTCTTGTTGCTGCTTAAGCTTAAGAATTTCCAGTTTCAACATGTTCATTTGAATCACATCTTTCCTTTCTGGAATCCTTGGTTGGCAAATTCCCATCGATCAGCATCGATTTTCTTGAATCGCTTCAACAATCAAACAAACCATCAAGAACCGTAATTAACCAGATCAAAATTGAAAACAAGGAAAAGAATTACAATAATTCAAGTATGCTAAACCAATCAAAAAATCATGGTGAACACATATATAGTTGGAAATAAATGTCGAACGGGCTGTGAAATACATTATAAGTTGTAAGAACCTGGATGGGGGATTTGGATGCACACCTGGTGCAGAGTCTCATGTGAGGCAAAACTTCTGCTCTTGCTATAACTGGTTCTCTTCATTATGTTGACAAGGACCTCCTTGGGTGGTGGTTGTGTGAAAGGCAAGTGAAATATGGAGGTCTAAATGGGCGTCCAGAGAAGCTTCCTGATGTCTGCTACTCGCAGTGGGTTCTCTCTAGCTTGACCATGATTGACAGAGTTCATTGGATTGACAAGGAAAAGCTTGTCAAATTTATATTGAACTGCCAGGATAGGGAGAAAGGGGAATTTCAGATAGGCCAGATGATGTCGTTGATGTGTACCACAGGTACTTTGGCGTTGCTGGTCTTTCACTTCTAGAGTACCCGGGATTGAAAGCCATAGATCCAGCTTATGCTTTACCGGTTGACGTTGTTAATAGGATTTTCATTGGCAAATGATGCTGTGGTTTTCAGTTTTCTCATTCACTTTTCAGTTTGAAAGGAATCTGATTTATTTTCTCCTTGTTTTTCTGGTAATTACTTTTTCGCCTTGCTTTTATTTTCATCATTAGTCTTTTCAGTAGCTTGAGACGAGATGAGCTTAGTCAAGCCAAACGAAACCAAGTCATGACCGTACAGTTTTCTTCATCTTAGTCTTTTCAGTAGCTTGAAACGAGATGAGCTTAGTCAAGCCAAACGAAACTGAGTCATGACCGTACAGTTTTCTTCATCTTTAGCCTAACTGATGATACTTGCCCATTTGTTTGCCAAAATGCAAGCCTAGGTGTACATGTTTTGTTGCATTTGTTTTGGTGCACTGCAGAATTATGCTGCCAGAAAGTTTATTAGGAGATAATTGTTTGTTGGAAAGTCATTTAACTTTGACATTTATGGTTTGCCAACTTCCGTACACTAGTATAGGCTTCAAGACGAACAAGGCCGGGAACTGAAAAACCCTGGCATGCGGATCACTTGAAAAAATTCTACATGTAATCTTTTTGTTATAAACACTTTGTTCGAATTTCACACTTTCGAGCAATACCAAGGAATGAAGATTGCTTTGTTTCCAAAGTATACAACTCAATATGTAGACCTTTTTGTAAACCTAGACTACTTTAAATTCAAGAAGCGGGCAACCAAGTAGGGGTAGCGGCCTAACATCAATTACTTGACACCACTCATTGGAACTAAGGGTAAGCCCCGCAAGCCCAGGCACCAGGCCATCTCCGGCCACATTCGAGCTTTACCCGCGCAACTAAGGGTAAGCCCTGCAAGCCCGGGCACCAGGCCATCTCCGGCCACATTCGAGCTTTGCTCACGCAACTAAGGGTAAGCCCCGCAAGTCCGGGCACCAGGCCATCTCCGGCCACATTCGAGCTTTGCTAGCGCAACTAAGGGTAAGCCTCGCAAGTCCGGGCACCAGACCATCTCCGGACACATTCGAGCTTTGCTCGCGCAACTAAGGGTAAGCCCCGCAAGTCCGTGCACCAAGCCATCTCCGGCCACATTCGCAGGCCATCTCCGGCCACATTCGAGCTTTTGCTTGCATAACAAAGGGTAAGCCTCGCAAAACCGGGCACCAGGCTATCACCAGTCATATCTAAGCTTTCACCGATGCAATTTCATGGAAGAAACAGGGATGAATACTCGATAATACGAAATACATTTAAAGGTTTAAAAAAAAGTCAAGGCTAAAATTACGGGCACATGCGCCCATTTCCATCCCAGTACAGTGGGGAAAAGTCAAATGAGAAATGTCTTTAAAAGCGGGCACAAGCGCCCATCACTAACCCGACGCAGCGGGCAATTACTTAAGCAGAAATAGTTCTTTCGGCACCTTACTCTTCGGCGTCATTCAATTATTCATCGCCATCATACTCTTCATTTTCGGGCGTTCCTAGGTAGGCAGTTAAATTATCGGTGTTGATCGGCAGTGGAACCCACTCGGGTTTCTTAGCTTCCAAGTCTTTCTTTCGAATTGTAGCCATATCAGCCTCACCATAAGGTACCCAAGGATGGCCACGACGAGCCAGCTCCCCATATTTTTCCTCAACCTTCCAGCCATAAAGGATTCCCAAATCATAACCAGAGCCAGCCGCCACCCGGAGAGCATGGTTAACGCCATCATCAAAATAGGCCAAAGCTTGCTGGCCAAGATCCGCATGATATTGGGGCCCGGACTTGTACTCTTCAAGGGCTTGTTTACTTGCATTAGCTATCGCCTCCTTCAGTTTCCCTTTTTCTCGACCTAAAATTCTCAATTCCTCTTCTTTATCAGCCAACATTACAGCACACCCATCGTGGGTGGACTTCAAACTCTCAAACTTCTTCAGGAGAACATCATAATCAGATTGATACTTTTTTGCTTTTTCTTCGCTAGCAGATAGTTTTTTCTTGCCCTCCTCCAATTCCTCATCCAAGGCAATAGAACAATTCATCGCCTAAAAGGTACAAAGTGATAAGTGATAGGTGGGAAGTGGGAAAAACAAAGATAATGGAATAATTTTACCTCTGTAAGGGCTGCCTGGATACGGCCAGAAGCATTGTCTCTGTTTATTCCTTTGACAAAAGGACTCAACTGTGCCTGGCTTGACCCAGATGCAAAGGTCGGAATTGTAATAGTCTGGTCAGTCGAAGTAGACGATATCACCAAAGGCCGCTCCCCCAAGACTTCAATGTTATCCGTCCTCGCCTGCCATCCTTGCCCGCACCCGCGGTCCGATTTCTTTTTGGGGCTTTACGTTTCAAGCTGTGGTAGGCTGCACAAGAGGCAAAGGTTTGCTCCGCCGGGTGTTGTCTTCTCTCGCCGCGGTTAACGCGGCCCTGTTGTTGCTGCTTGCGTAGTTCGTCAATATCAATAGCGTCCATGGCTACAAAAAAGAGGTGAAAGAGATACATAATCCATCCAATTAAATAAAAATAAATAAATAAAAATTACTTAGCTAAGATGGATATTGGGATAGTATTAATGAACACACCGGCTTACGTCGGCAAAATCCTTGCCCGCAAACACGACAATCACTTTTGAAGACATTATTAAGGTGGACCATCCATTTGGGAAAACAGATAGTATCGTCAATAGTTACCCAAGCCAGGGAGTCTTTATATGGTTTGGGTGACAACCCTGCCTTCCACAGCCACCTTTCGCTGCCCACTAGTCAAAATCAAAATACCATTATTGATCTATCACTTTGCCGCCTTCACCAAGAATGGGGCCAAGAGCAGAATATATCATGCGGCATAGTGCTTGATCCTCATCCGAAGTTGCGCTCTTAGACTTTAGTAGGTGAAGAGGACGGTCTTTTCGGGGTAGAGGAAAATTCCAAGCCTCTCGAGACTCAACCCAGACGATAGTTTTGTCCGATTCTAAAACTCTATTGGGTGCACGACCAAACATGGAAGGAACTTTACCCCCCTTCGCCCGGGCTGCAATCAAGTCACCATCACCGGCTCCCTGAGTGGTGTGAAAATGAAAAAAGACACTAAGGCTGGGTTCAAAGCAGAAGTACCGACAAACTATGGCAAAGCTAGCAAGGAGTCGGACCGTTTGTATAGTAAGATTGATAGGTGCCCCCCTAACCTTTTCTAAAAACTCACAAATAAAAGGGTCTATGGGCAACCGAAGACCTGCATCAAAATGAGCCAAGTAGAAAGCCACTATATCGTTCATAAGTCTAGCCACCCCAATATCCACCCGGTCAGTTTCTATCGTAATTTTATATTTGTCAAGATTAATGCCTTTCTTCCCTACCCAACGGGGGACTTCTTTAGTGCGTGGGTACACACTCATTCGGTCTGTCATATGAGAAGGTTCGACGGCCTCCTCAGAACTTGTAGAAGCTTCACTACTGCCGGCTCCGATGTTCAGCCCTAGTGAAGACATGGAATCTGCGGAAGACGAGTCGTGGTCAACACCGAGTGTACGGGGGTCATAATAATAATGAAATTTAAAATAAAGAAGAAGTTCGTTAAGGGTAGGGAAGTGAGATACGCGGACACCCAGAAAAGTCCAACCCCCTCACTATCATAAACCTCTGAATCTCACCCTCCCGAAAAGTCCGCCACCCTTCTGGGTCGTCATCACAAACAACGTATTTATCCAAATGGGTGAGGGCAAACCTAATACCCCTATAGGTAGTTTTGGTCCTGGCCATATGGAGAGGTGCAAGTACAAGAAAGGCAATACAAGTATACCTGACAATGAAAGTTAGCAGACAACTTTTCAAACCAAAAGCGGGCAAGATTTCGCTGACGGTGACCAAACAAACAGCTGGGGAAACAAATGAATAAGTGGGGTGGGGGGCGATCTCCCAGCAAAAGGGGCGAATTATTTTTCGTGGCCGTAACAAACGATTTGAGCGGATTGAGGGGCAACCTATGAAGGGTTGCGAGCAACTCACCGAGGCAGCAACTTGCGACTTTTCAAGAGTAGGGTAAGACATGATTTTCACAAGAGGGTTCAACCCAGCCGGCGTTTTACTCGCTAAGGAAGAGTAAACTTTGAAGAAATGTCGATATAATGGAGTAGAAAAAAGACGATGATCTTTAGAATTGAGCCGATGTACACCCGAAGTATTAACCTGCTGAAGGGTTCAAATGCTTTGGTGGCAGTGCACACCAACAAGAGAATACTTAGAGTTGCAGAGAGGGAGAAGTTGCTGGAGAAATCCTACCAAAACAGAAGAATGGAGATAAGGAGAAATGAGAGTGAGGATGAACTATTTATATAAGATCAAAGAGGGGAGGGGACGGTTTTCGTGTCCTTCTTATCCTTCAATGGGGAAAAGGAAAGGGGTGAATTAATACCCATACCACTAAGTGAAAAGAGGGAAAGTGGAGCAACATTAAGTAGAACCAAATTTCAAAGGTTATTGGTGGAGAGTACAGTTGTTGGAATCGTACATCATAAGTTTTGGTTTACAACCATCCTTAAACTGAAAAGATTGATAGTGGAGAAGTGGGTGTGGAAGGTACAACAGGTTGAGGTTCTTAAATGCTCATAAGGACAAGAAAACAATACAACTCATTTAAACCCAAAGCATTGATAGTAAAAGACGTGGACGGTTGAACGAGAGAGGACACCCTTCATTGTCACTTGAATTAAAAGCTGCACTCTGAAGTTAATCCGTTGGCTAGGGACTGATCAGAAAAGACAAAAATTAAGTATTATTGTAGTAGGGAAGGAGTATTATAATGGATTATGTATATAGTCCTTTGTCCAAAGAAAATTAAATCAACACAGTGGGCCATTCTCTAAACTAATATGGCTTGTGCATTTGCAAGTATTGCCTCCATATAACTTACTTTACAGTTTGGCGGTCATAATGCCTTGCACCCAAACTTGAATTACCCCCATGCATTACCCGCACACTCGCATTGCCAGCATTCCTTAAGTGGCCCGCACAATCTCTACCCATTCATGAATTGTAGGTCCGTGTTTACATAGTTGAATCTCATTGAGTCTCGCTACCCATTCATGAATTATCGACCAACGTCGACGACTCGCACTGGAGGCGGCCCCACATGCTCGTTGTCCATTCATATATTTTGTCGGCCCGTATTTGTGTGTGAGCTCCCATTGAACCGCCCGCATTCGGTTCGTGAGGACGGCCCGCTAAGTAGAAAGTTGGCAATGACGGACAATGAAATAACTTTCATAATACAAAGCCAAAACGCTTGACCTTTCACGTGGCTGCCCCAAACTAATGGAAGATTGCTTGATGAACAATATTTATTGCACATGCCCAACTCACCAACTGATGGCACAAAGCCCCTCAAATATCAGACTTGGGTATTAAAAGTTTCAATCCAATGTGAATATTAAAATCAACTCAGACATTTTGAAGAAGTGGCCCGGTGGTATTGCCTGATATCAGACAATAATGTAACTCGCAATCACCTGTAAATCTTTCGTTGAGGATTATATCTGAGACAAACTACTTCAGCTATGAATACTGCGGAGGGGATTAATCTCGGGATACGCGACAAACTATGGCTCGGTCTATTTATACATTGCCCGCACCCAATATCGCCCACAAGTCAGCCTTGCCCATACGCCTTACTTCGACCATGGCATCTAAGACGAGTAGACAACCCACATGAAGGAAGAAGTTTCTCGGCAACTGATATCCGCCGGTGCCCTAGATAGACATTGCAGGGGACACTTCCATTGAGCAAGGACGACTCGCACTACCCACGCCGCAAAACCACTCGCCGCGTAGTTCCGCTTGCTACCTTGCCTTGCATGCGGTCGTGCGGGATACAAGCCCACTAGTATGAGAGCTATTCGGGATAGATATAATCCATATGTTCAAGCTAGAAGTAGGATAGACCAGCTGTAGTGGTTGGGTCATAGTTTTGATAAGGAGGAATTCACATTAATGGGCGACAAAACTGTGCGGGCAATACGGGGAAGCACACGTATGTATTCCCAGTTGCAGCTATAGGACACTGGTGAGTTTTCGACATGACGACCACGACTGCAATTCCCGAGAGGGTGAGAACCGGCTGGACTCGGAGTTTTGGTAGCAAAGCTTCGCGCTCGGAGTCAGGGAGGGGCGCAATCATTTCGACGAGTTTTGGGGCACGGGCCAGATCGTACTCTCTACACGCAGGGGACTTGATGGCGTTAAGATCGACGCCGCCTCGGCCGGACCGAGGCAGCTTTTACGAATCGGCATCGATCATCACCGATGCCATGCACGCACTTCTTAAACTCAACTGCCTTCGGCCCGCAAGCTCCTATTGCCCACAAGCATTGGCGAGCAACTTCATTTGCTCCAATGAACCAATAGAATCATTCCAATATAATTCTTGAGCAGACAAGAATGAGCCAGGGAAAGCTTCATGCGTAGAACGGTAAAAAGATGGAACATGTATGAACGCTCCAAAACACAAGTTCTCCAAAGTTTTATGATCTGAAAAACCCACTTCATTCCAAATGTATGTGTAACTATTAAAATATTGTTAATTGCCCAAAGAGATTAAAAGTGGCCAAGTTTTTGCATACTTCTTTACTGCTCACACCACAAATATCAACTACGATGGCCCACATTTTTTAGGGCACCATGCATTGCCCGCAAAACATTCATTGCCCGCGCCCTACGTTGTCCACAAGTCGGCCTTGCCCGCACGACTAACCAGGGCACCTTGCACTGCCCACACAAAGGAAGATTTTTAATTACTGCATTTGTTTCGAAGCCACATTGCATTGCCCACCAAAGATTGATATTGATCAAGCACTATTCTTTTTGTTTTCTTGCATGCTCAAATTAAATATGGATAAGCCAAATTGGTGAATAGCAATAGCAATGCATACCAAGGCCGATATTCTTTATTTATTGATTTATTTTAATTTTTTATTTTTTATTTTTTACTCTTTGGTCCGAGCCCGCTCGCACAACAAAGAGTAGGGGACTACTGAGCCGCCCATAATTCCCAACAGGGGTAATAGCGTCCTTACAATCCGGTAACTTGTAACCTGGGGACTCATGACTTGGTGGGAGGTCAAAGGCACTATGGACAGGCCAGGCCCATCAGGCCACTATTAGCAGTTCTAGGGCGGACCATGCGACCCTAAAGAGTATAGTTGTCCACTATTGTTGCCAACTAATCCATGCCACATGCTCATTGTCCACCTCGGCAGGACAGATACGCCTTTTAGAAGCCCTCGTGGACTAACGAACTTTACTCTGTGCAATGCATATATAAAGGCCCTGACCCCTTCACAGAAAGGTACGCTCTCCTTTCTACACCCTTACGCTGTCAAATTTCATCCTCTCTGATCACCACTCATACTGACTCTCACGCCGGAGGGGGTTTGCTGGGCCACCCCCCTGCTCAGGTGACGATTGCTTGTCTATTTCAGGTACGATCCAGGCTGGTTGAGTAGATTCCCGATCATATCCTTGGCGCAGAAAACAACATCATCAAGTTAGATTCCCGATCATATCCTTGGCGCAAAAAACAACATCATCAATATAATTTTTCGAGGCACAACGCTTTGGAGCAATGGCGGGTAATGTCACAAAGCTGGAGTAGACGTTCGTTATAAGACGAAAAAAGAAATGATTTTCATAAAAACTGGACCCAGCTAACAACCTACTCACTCAATTGAAGGTAAAAAGCAAAAACTCAAGAAATCCTTGCGAAATCAAACAGAAGCAATGGCTACTTTTCTGAGCAGAACAAGGATGAAGTCAACACTCTTGGTGGCTGGGATACTCTAAATAGCGTCTAAAAAATCAGAAAACAAGAGGAGTGGGAGCCGAGAGGCAGGAAAGACTTGAAGTAATTTTTCTAGGAGTTTGCAGAGAGAACCAAACATACGGATTTTTTAATGATGGAAAGAGGAATGGTTTGAGTTAATGTTCATGCCATTAAGTGTAGAGAGGGAAGGTGGAACAACATTAAATAGAACTAAATTCCAAGCTAATTGATTGATGGAGAGAGCAGATAAATGTTGTTGGAATCGTACGTTATAAATTTTTGATTTAAAACACTTCTTACACTGCAAAGAATGGTAGTGGGGAAGAGAGTGATTTAGATACAAGGGGTTGACAGTACAACCCATGTAATCCAATGCATTGACAGTAAAAGACATGGACGGTTGAGTATTAAAAGCTACACTCTGAGGTTAGTTTGTTGGAATTAAGGATACAACTGGGTTCAACCTAGGATGACAAATGGTGAATAGAACTCAATGGGGAATGATTAATATTGTGGCAGGGAAAGAGTATTATAATCACCAAAGTGAACTCCATTAGACTGCCCGCACTTCACTTCCCTACAACACTGCCCGTCGCGTAATATGAAAGGCTTGTCACTATATTTTGTTGGAGGGAGATGAAAAGCTTATGATAGCGGGCCATGAAAGAAATTTTATTGTCACCAAAGCCAATTTGCATGGAGAAGTCCAAATTGTCAGATTGAAGAAACCCATCACAGTTGCCGAACTGCCCTCTGCATCTTCATTTTCCACACAGTACAACGGACACGCCCTCTACAACTGGCCGCAGTAACAACATGCAAGACTGTTGTTGATATTAGATGTTGCCCGCCATTGATATGCTGCATAGGAGTCTGTCATTTAAATAGCTCGTTCGTATGCCGAGAGCCCCAACTGCGAAGTTGGTCCGCGCTACCTAGTTATCACTTGTTTCACGAAGGACTCTTCTCTTGCATGTATCTCCCGCAAATTTCTCACATTGAGCTAAAGCCGACTTACATGGCCCGCATCGCAAACATGTCATGCCAAAGCCAATTTTTTCCAACCCTTTTTGCTACCCACATGCACCTGAAATAAGATAGCCCACACTTACTCTTTAACAGGAAGCGGTTCGTGACTTATTGAGATAAAAGTGGCCCGTACTCATGAGGGCACCATCCATTGCCCGCACAGTCTCGCTACCCACTCATGAATTGTCGGACCGCGTTCGTATATTTGAAACCATTAGAGGGCCCATAGTTACTTAACTAACCGCTGCCATTGCCCGCCGTTTATGCGTCGCACACAAATTCGTTTGAGTATTATTTCCCAAAGAAAACATGTACCGTTCGTTAAGACAGGCCGCCCGCTATGCGAAGCAATACACTGCCCGCATAAATCCAAGAAGGCGACCCACACTAAAATGGTTTATGTTAGCGGGCAATGTAGGCCGCCCACAAACGATATGGTCGCCAATTCAGATGCGCATATGTCTGAGCTCCCATGAACTGCCCACGTTAGAATATGAGATATTTCATCATCATATTATCTTCGTTTGCTCAAGGATGTCAAACTTGGTTAATTGAGATAAGGGCCTGCACTTTATATTATAAAATGTGATATCGATATAGTATAGTACTTTATAATATTTGCAACAACAAAAGACAAAAAAAAGGTCTGCTCAACCGGTTATAGCATAAACATAAAATGAGATTAATATATAATATAAAACTTGCAAATATAAAAAGATAACTTAAAAAGAAATATTATACTGATTATATTATAATAGTATAGCAATATTAAAATAATATTATGTCTTATGAGTTCGTTTGAAATATAATATTATAAAAACTCATTTTGATAGTCAATTTTTAACTTTGATTGAATGACATCTTGCCTTGCCCGCAAAACATGCATTGCCCGCGCCCCACATTGCCCACGAGCCGGCCTTGCCCGCACGCCTCACTGAATGTGGCACCTAAGATGACCACCCACATGAAGGAAGTTTTTCACTCCAACTAGATATCCGCCCATTGCACCAAGATAGACACTGCCGTAGGACACTTCCATTGAGCGAGGGCCGACTTATTTTACTCTTTGGTCCAAGCCCGCTCGCACAACAAAGAGTAGGGGACTACTGAATCGCCCATAATTCCTAGCAGGGGTAAGAAGGTCATTAGAACCTGGTAACTTGTAACAATGGGACTTCGGACTTGGAAATCAAAGGCACTAAGGGCGGACCAGCCCAATAGGCCACCGCTAGCGGCTCTAGGGTGAACCATGCGGCCCTAAAAAATATAGTTGTCCACTATCATTGCCAACTGATACATATCACATGCTTATTGTCCGCCTCAGCTAGACAGGTACGCCTTCTAGAAGCCCTCGTGGCCTAACGAACTTTACTTCGTACAACGCATATATAAAGGCCCGGACCCCTTCACACCTTCACAGAAAGGTACACACTATTTTCTACCTCCCTACACTGTCAAATTCCATTCTCTCTCATCATCAATCTCATATAGATCAAGGCTGGTTGAACAAATTCCCGATCGTATCCTTGGCACAGAAAATAGTATCATCAATTGGTTTTTAGCTTATAAGCTTAAACAAACACTTTAAATAATGACTTATTTTAAGCTAAAAGTCACTCCAAAAAAAGCTACAACAAACGAACACTAAGTCACTTCCCAACAGCTTTTAAAGAAAACCATTGTGAAAACATCCCGGCCCGGAGCTTTATCACCGCTCATGCCCCCAAAGCTGCCACCACTTCCTCTTGAGAGAAAGATTGCTCCAACAATAACCTATCATCATGCTCAAGAGACTTAAAAGATATTAACCCATGTGTTAGTGAATAAGGGGTATTATATAAGGGTGTTATGTGTAACTTCTTAATATATGCACATATGTATAAATACCCTAACCTAACATTTTTAGGGTTTAAGGCTTCCAAATCATATTCTTCTTCTTTCTTCTCTTCTCCGTTTCTTTACATGGTATCAAAGCAGGTTTCTCAATAACAAACTTGGTTTGGTCCACTTCTATTTTTTTTTTTTTTCTTTTCCTTCTCTACATGCAAAGGTAAGGACGTCGAGTTCCTTTACTGCGTCGCCAGTGTGCGATGCTCGGAGTTGCCGGAGTGTGCAACCTTGATTGATCGGCTAGCCCGGGTTGTGGTTTGCCGATTGTGTTTGTGCTGAGGGTGCGCAAGTTTTTGTCTTGAGGGTTTTGTCCGTCGCCCGGCGTCTGATGCGCTTCGATGCGCCTAGTAGTTTGGCCGTCTCCTGGATACTTTTGCGACCCACGCGCCACCTAGATCAGTTCGCCGCCTCTAGGCGACGCCGGAGGAGTAATTTTCGTCGCCGGAAAACGTCGTCGTCGCCAGAGTGCAGCCACGGCAGCGTCTGAATTTCGCCGGAAAACTCATCTTTTCTGTTCGCCCAAAGTTGTCAACCCGTGTGGTTAGTTTTTCCGGATTTGGCGTGTGTTGTGCCTCTGCCGCTACTTGTTTGGTTTCTTGGTTTCGTTTTTTTGTTGGGACTCTTCGGTTTTGCGGTATGTCGACTTCTGAGACTGTTTCGGCAGTGATCACCACTCCTAATAAGCTTACACATAAGAAGCTTGATGGTACAAACTATATGATGTGGCGTAAGGTGGTTAGTAAGAGTCTTATTGATATGGAAAAGGGCGATCATCTCACGAATATTAAAACGGGTGAAGGTGCAAAGGCTTGGATTCGAGATGATGCATTACTCTTTGGCCAGATGATGAATTCCATGACTGATAATGTTGCCGAGTTAGTTTCACATACCGAAACCGTCAAAGATCTTTGGGAGTATTTGGAGGTGTTGTATTCGGGTCGTGATAATCTGAATCGCTTGTATGACTTGTCGACTGATGTGTTTCGACAGAATCAAAGAGATCGCACCGTGACTCAGTACTTTGCAGACTTTAAGAAAATGTCTCAGGAATGGTGCACTTTGCTTCCAATTACGGCCGATGTTAAGGTGATGCAGGCACAACGTGAACAACTCCTTGTCATGGGTTTTTTAGCTGGCTTGCGCCCTGAGTTTGCTACTGCTTGCTCGCAGATTTTGTTAGGTACTGACATTTGCTCTTTATCTGAGGCTTTCTCGCGGGTTTTACGCACATCTCCCAAACCTCCTCCAGTCGAAGGAGATACGGGTGAGTTTTCTGCTCTTGCCGCACAAGCATTTCATGGGCATCGAGGTTCTGATCATGGTGGTCGTGGTGGTGGTGGACGCAGAGGTGGTAGAGGAGGTCGGGGTGGTCGTGGTGGTGATGATGCCCATGGCCGTGGGGGGCATCAGGATGTCAAGGTATGTTACCATTGTGGGGACACGGGGCATCTGCAACGCAATTGTTGGAAGTTACATGGGAAACCTACTGGGAACCGATTTGCTAATGTCGCTACTTATCCCGACCCTGTTAGTCAGTCCTCTCCTTTGCCTTAACAGAAGATGGTTATGATGTCAGATGAAGAGTATGCTAGGTATACCCAGGTTTAGGTCTCTCAACCGTCTTCATCTTCCTCTTACTGCGGCCACTCTTGTCCATTCGAGGTAAACCCAGCTGCGTGTCTTTCCTCCTCGAGTCGCAAATGGGTCATTGATTACAGTGCTACCGATCATATGACCGGTGATGCAGTATTTTATCTTCCTTTACCTCTTTTATATTGCCTAGTGTCACTTTAGCCAACGGGTGCATTGCATGTGTTCGGGGGCGGGATCGCTAGTATCACTCCATCTCTATCTTTGTCTTACGTCCTTTACCTCCACGGTTTTCCATTCAATTTACTATCCATCACTAAATTAACTCGTGATTACAAGCGTAGCGTCTCATTCTTTTCGATTCTTGTGTCTTTCGGGATCTTACGACGAAGAGGATTATTGGTAAAGGCTACGAATCAGGAGGGCTTTACTTGATGGATGATGTTGTCTCTCCTGTTGCATGTTCCAGTGTCACTTCCCTTACACCGCATCAGATTCATTGTCGTTTGGGTCATCTGTGTCTCTCGAATTTGAAGAAATTGTGTCCTAGTTTAGAGTCTTTGTCTACATTAAATTGTGAAGCGTGTCAGTATGCTGAACACCATCGTGTTTCATACTTTCCTAGAGTCAATAAAAGGGCTTGTGTCCGTTTGAGTTGGTTCATTTTGATGTTTGGGGTTAGTCTCGGTAGTGTCGAAACTTGGTTATCGTTATTTTGTTACATTTGTCGATGATTTTTCCGTGTAACTTGGATTTACTTAATGAGAAATGGAGTTATTCTCCATTTTTTGTAGTTTTTGTCTTTGAAATTACTACTCGGTTGCCTGGTGTGCCTATTAAAATTCTTCGTAGTGACAATGCAAAAGAATATTTCTCCACCCCTTTCTCTACTTTTATGCATGACCATGGCATGACTCATGAATCCTCTTGCAGCGATACACCTCAACAAAGCGGGGTGGCGGAGAGAAAGAATCGCCATCTAATGGAAAGTGCTAGGGCTCTTAGCTTTCAAATGCATGTGCCTAATTTTGTCTTTTGATCGTCATCTTATTAATAGGATGCCATCCTCGGTTCTTGGGGGGAAGATTCCATATCGTCTCTTATATCCTTCTCGTTCGTTGTATTCCGTGTCACCGCAGACCTTTGGTTGTGTTTGCTTTGTTCGCGATCATCGACCTCATATAACCAAGTTGGATCTAAGTCCCTCAAATGTATCTTCCTTGGCTACTCTCGGTCTCAAAAAGGGTATCGTTGTTTTTCTCCCGAGTTGAATCGTTATCTCGTGTCTCTTGATGTCACCTTTTTTGAATCTCAATCATTCTATCCTCGCCTTACATTGACCTATCCTCTTGGACTCGATAATGATTTCCTTGTCTATCACTTTATGCGAAGCGGCCTGTACCACCTCACATGCCTCCTTATCGTCCCCATTCGGCAAGTTTACTCTCGCCGTCAGCGAGAGGGACCTCATGCACCTCGATGTGGTCACTCACAGAGGCAGGTCCTCTCTTACTGCGGATCCTAGCACTCTGTGCCACCTCTATCGATCTAGATGCTCCGATTGCTCTTCGCGAGGTAAGCGTAGTTGTGCACAATATTCCATTCTTGACTACGTTAGTTATTACAGTTTGTCTTCTTCTACTTCTTCCTTAATTAATTCTCTTGAGTCTTATCCTATTCCTAAGTGCGAGGCGGTGGCTCATCACGGTTGGAGAACCGCTATGGAAGAGGAGATGAAGGCTCTTGAGGAGAATCGGAGACTTGGGATTTGATACCTTTGGGGAGAATAAGAAGGCAATTGGTTGTAAGTGGGTTTTCACGGTGAAAGTGAATCGATGATGGTTCCACTTGCTCGATTGAAGGCTCGTGCGTTGCGAAGGGTTATGCCCAAGCGTATGGTGTGGATTATTCGAAACTTTCTCTCGGTTGTGAAGTTGGCTTACGTTGGCTTACGTTCGGTTGCTCTGTTTCTCTTCTTTGCATCGCATCATACCATGACTAGATGTCAAAAATGCTTTTCTTCATGGTGACCTGCACGAGGAGGTTTATCTTGAACAACCTCCTAGTTTTGTTGTTCAGGGGGAGTCAGGGATGGTGTGCAAGTTAAAAAAAGTCGTTGTATCTTGAACAACCTCCTCGAGCTTGGTTTGGTCGATTTAGTGAAGTTGTGTTAGAGTTTGGCCTTATGCGGTGCAGCGGTGATCATTCGATCTTTTATCGGCGATGCGAGCGGGTGTATTCTCTTGGTTGTGTATGTTGATGATATCGTCATTCTTGGCGGAGATAGTGTGGGAATTTATGCTCTAAAGTCTTTCCTTGAGAGATTCCAAACAAAGATCTTGGGAACCTCAGTATTTTTTGGGAATTGAAGTTGCCCATTCGAAACAAGGCATCTTTCTTTCTCAACGGAAGTATGTACTGGACTTACTTACTAACACTAGGATGTTAGGGGCAAAACCAGCTGAGACTCCTATGGATGCTAATGTGAAGCTTAGAGATGATGATGGTGAAGAATTGAATCATCCGGAGAGGTATCATGCGCTTGTAGGGAAGTTGAACTATTTAGGCGTGACTAGGCCAGGACATTGCGTTTGCGTTAGTAAAGTCGATGGTTTATGTCAACTCCACGATCTACTCATTTGGGAGGCTGTTGTACAAATCCTCGATATCTCGAAAGGAGCTCGGTAGTGGGTTACTTTATCGAGATCGTGGGCACATAAGAGTTGAGGGTTTTTGTGATCTTGATTGGGTGGATGTCCTATTAGTAAGAAGTCGACCACGAGGATATTGTATATTTGTTGGAGGCAACTTAGTGTCTTGGAAAAGCAAGCGGCGGCGGGTTGTGTCGAGATCCGATGGAGGCGGAATATAGGGCCGTGGCTCGGTCGACTTGTGAATTGATGTGGATTCGCCAAATACTTGAGGAGATGGGGTTTGGTAGTTCGGCACCTATGCGGCAATGGTGACAATCAAGCGACCATCCATATTGCATCGAATCTGTGTTTCATGAGCGCACAAAACACATTGAGGTTATTTGTCATTTCATTCGCGAGCTTCTGACAAAAGATTATTGTCGCGCTACGTCGAGTCAGGTGATCGGACTAGGCGATGTTACGACAAAGTCGGTGGTTGGAAATAGGTTGCGTTATATGAGTAACAAAATTTGGGCATGCATGATATTTATGCTCCAGCTTGAGGGGGAGTGTTAGTGAATAAGAGGTATTATATAAGGGTGTTATGTGTAACTTCTTAATATATGCACAAATGTATAAATACCCTAGCCTAACCTTTTTAGGGTTTAAGGCTTCCAGATCATATTCTTCTTCTTTCTTCTCTTCTCCGTTTCTTTACACCCTTCTAACTTAGGCCGCCAAACTTCATTATTTGAGTAAAGAATTTTATAGAAATCCACCACACCTTCTCTAATTGCTTCTTTGTCTTCCAATAAATTCCCCTCTATCGAAACATTTTTTTATCTGATTCGCCATTTTATTCATCTTGATAACTCTATGAAAAAACTTGATATTTATGTCCCCTTCTTTGAGCCATTGCACCATAGACTTCTGTTTCCAGAAAATCTTCGGAAAAAATTATTTTATATTTTAGTCTATAGAATTAAATTGATCTACTTTTGAGGACTAGAACCAATCCAGCCATGGACAGAATGCCATAAAAGGCTATTGGGGACTTTTGACTTGGCAATGCGAAAATGGGATCTTGAAGTCTAGAGTACCAGCTCAGCCACTATTGAGGATTATGTCATACCTAGATAACAACAATAAGTAGTATTGCCCTGATTGCTAGTTTGTAGCATGCATGTTTACAACAGCATTGAATGCAATGCTCAACACAAGATGAGAACTAAGAAAATAATCATCAATGGCATCTATAATTACGTTCTTCAACCTTTTCAACAGGTTAACTAGGAGATAACTTTTGTGAGCCTACTGACTTGAGTAAAGTTAATGCAAAAGAAATTTTTCATTAGCGAGAGTCGTGGTGGATTGATCACTTCAAGTTCAATTCATCACACAGATTTATCGACCATGATCAAAAGCATGTATAACCCAGATTCAGACCACCTTTATGTTCAAACACCCATAGAGAGATGAAACGCCTAGCCTTCATTATGTGACTTTTGCTGCTTTTTCTTTTTGCAAGTGATTTCCAGACCAATGTCAGTGATTGTACCAACATAAACCAAGGAGAAAAACTAGAACCAAAATCTCCATTCAAGATAACTCGTCTATGCATCCTTCCATTAGGAAAGTTACACATGCATTCAAGTCCTGGGGGTGAGAGAGGCTACTGCAGGAAAAGTAAAATACACCAAAAATGTAAGCATGCCACGTCTTCTACAAGTCACAAAAGCTCTTCAGCTAGGTTAAATCCAATTAAGTCATTCCCTTCCAATTTAACCTTCATGGCATTTTGATGGGATCCTACGATCCAAGCATTGTGTTCCACAACTTCAGGGTAAAAGTGTAACTTATGAAACTTCAGGGGGAAGTGTAACTTCTGCAACTTCAGGGGGAAGTGTAACTTCTGCAACTTCAGGGGGAAGTGTAACTTCTGTGTAACTGCAAAGCTTGCGAGAATGCCGCAAGCGCCTTTTATTCGAGAAACATAGATTTCTTGGCTCGCTAGAAAGCTGCTAGCCTTTTAATTTTCGAATTTTCATGTTATTTTTTTACTTGATCTAGATTTAAAGTTTCCTAATGCAATTTTTTTTACCATAGATATTTTAGGTCTTCTTTTTAGGAATTATAGCCTATTTAAAAGGCATCCCAAACATTGTACTTGACAGTTTAAAGATTTTAGGAAATTGATTGAATTAATTTCAATTGTTCACATAAATTGTGAGTTTGAGAAATTCCTTACATTAGGGTTTCTTGTTCGTTTCAATCTTATCAAATTTGTTGATCGAGTTGCAAACTTGTGGGTGGTCGCGTGTTTTTGGTTCCTAATCAATCGCAATTAGTGGGTTGAAAGTGCACCCCAAGGTTCTAGGGATTGGTATATCCACCCTAGGGATGAGGAAACTCATGCTATCCTTATTTTGTTCGTTATTTCTGTGATTTCTGTTGTTTCTTTTCGTGGATTGTTCGTAGGTTGGTTAGTTTCTTTGTACCCGTTCTTGGGTTCACATCACATTTATCTCTTTCTTCCAAACAATCTGTTGTAGCTCCATTTCCATCAGAGATCTCTTTGAAGCAGTTATATGTTTGCCTAACTCATCCAAATTCATGACACGTAGCTGGTATTTGAAGCTACAATAAGACTGTCAACCCTGCCTCTGCCAGTCAACATAAAATCCAACAGCTACTGCCTCAGCTATCTGTGTCTCTATAAGTTGCAACTTATCAAAACCCAAGGTGTCTATGGTATTACACAGTCGATCAACAACATAAGCCACTAACTGCAGAAATGTGGACTTAGCAGCCGTATTCTTAAGAATGCTCCTGCTAGTAATGTCACCATACTTGGCGAAAATCTGTTTGATGATCAAATCATTCCGGGAAGACCGAATGAACTCATTCCTATCAGCTAGTTGAGATGACTGAAATGGTGGTCTTGAAACTTTTTCATATCCACACACTTCCTAGGATGAAATTTGAAACCCCTTGGCCCACTAAATCTCCTTGCCAGGTAGTCTCATGCCCCTATCCGTTGCAGCAAACTTTACAGAAGGGTTATGCATTGTAACCAAAGTACCCTTCATTGCTGGCGCCATTGGCACTTGCTCTTCAGCAGGCAAGAATGGAGACTCCATACTATCCTGCACAACTGGAACTTCCACTTTTATATCGCGCCTCTTTGAACCCTCAGGTTGCCCCACTCCAACCTCCTCAACCTGAAATTCAGCCCCTTCGATCTTTGGAAACTTTATAATATAATTGACCTGATTATTCTCACCTTACCCAAGTTCACTTACTCTTTATCATTTAATATTAACTTGAGAAGAGCAGAAGAGCCCCGTAAACAACTTCCACCTTGTGGAAAGCTGGCAATTGACTGAAAATGAACCTCAACTCAATCCAAAGAACTACCTAATGACTCTCACAAATGAGCATGCAACAACATGCTCTTTTCATATTAAGTATATTTTAGGTTCAGTGATTCACGAGCCCAACCAACCAATCATAGTTTTGAACCCTAACAAACATAACCCATGTGACTATATATATGGGGAAGGTTTCAATTGTTACTCTCTCACTAACCATTGATGGTTACTATCATATCATCCATTGGATCAAAAACAAAAGGTTGAGATTTATTGATTAGTTGGATAAAGCAATCAATTCACCTCAATAAATACAAACTATTAATTACATTATCCAACTAATCAACAAATTTCCCCTTTTATTTATGGTCCAATGGATGATGTAAATAGTAAACATCAATGGTTAATGAGAGAAAGTAATCATTGAAAACTCCATGTACACACACGCGTAAAATCTATACATGGAGGATATTTTTATTTTTATTTTTATTTTTTATAAGTAAATATATATGGAGGATATTGAAGAGCAAGAGCATATTCATTAAAATATTCATTAACTTTAAAACATCAAGTGCACGTACAATCAATTGAAGAACAAACTTACTAAATAAAGGGGAAGCAACTGATGTTTGGAGCTGTGATGTTGACGGTGTCCCTGTTGATTTGGTCAACAACGAAAACCAAGAAAAAGAATTGCTGGTGCCCGAGGCAGCCGCTGTACTGGAGGTAACAAAACTTGGAAAGGAAGTTGTAGCCACTACCGAAGCAGCTTTACCATCTGCTGAAGCTGCCACACCAAAAGCAGGAATTGCTGGTGTAGACGTAGCAGATAATGGAGTTGTTGTGGCCAGGGTTGAAGTACCAGAGGTAGTTGTGACTGTCGAAAACAATGGTGATGAACCCGCTCCAAACCCTGTTGAACCCGGCTTAGAATTGGAAACAGCAGCTGGAGAAGCAGTAGAAGGTTGTAAACCAGAAGACAATGGAGTCCCAAATGAGAAGCTACCAGAAGATCCCGGAGTTGAAGAAGAAACAGTAGAGGTTGCAGAACTACCAGTCCCTTTCGAAAAGACAGAATTCGAGGAAAGTGAGAACCCCCCAGTAGACAAACTCAAACCTGAACCACCAGCGAAGGAAAAACCTGGGGCTGATGAAGCTGAACTTGAACTTAAAGCACTGGGAAAGGAAAATGCTGGTGCCGAAGTAGCAGAACTTGGTGTCATGGAACTCGAAATCGAGCTAGATGAAGACGAAGACGCAAAAAAATTGGGAAATGAAGGAGTACTTGACGATGTAGTTAAGGCAGAAACCCCAAATGTAGGACCAGTAGTAGTGGTCACAGCACCGGTACCTGTAGAAACTGCACTCGAAGAAGCAGCTCCAAATAAGCTTGAGGTATTCCCAAAACCAGATGTTGAACCAAACAAATTCGAAGTAGTGCCGGAACCAGAACTCAAACCAAAAAATGTAGAAGTATTACCATCTCCAGAGCTGGAACCAAATAAATTGGAAGTATTACAGGAACCAGAGCTCGAACCAAATAAATTGGAAGTATTTGAACCAAATAAATTGGAAGTATTACGGGACCACTTGAACCAAATAAATTCAAGTATTACCGAACCGAGTGGATCCAAATATACTAGAAGAGCCACCAGCAGGTGCCAAACTTGAACCAAACAAGTTGGAAGCAGTGCCAGAACCAGAACTCGAACCGAGCATCGATGGAGTACTGCCAGACCCAGAGCTCGAGCCAAATAAACTTGGAGAACTACCAGAACCCGAGCTCGCACCAGACAAACTTGGAGAATTACCAGAACCCGAGGTCGCACCAAATAAATTTGAGGAATTCCCGGGACCAGAGCTAGAACCAAACATATTAGAAGTGGGAGCGGAACCGGAACTTGATCCAAACAAGGTGGAACCAAATAAATTGGAAGTATTACTGGGACCAGAACTTGAACCAAATAAATTCGAAGTATTACTGGGACCACTTAAACCAAATAAATTCAAAGTATTACCCGAACCGTAGCCGATCCGAATATCTTTGGAAGAGCCACCGGCAGTGCCGAACTTGAACCAAACAAGTTGGAAGCAGGTGCGAACCGGAACTCGAACCAAACATGGATGGAGTCTTGCTGCACCGAGCTCGAACCAAATAAATTTGGAGAACTACCGAACCTGAGCTCGCACCAAACAGACTTGGAGAATTACCAGAACCCGAGGTCGCACCAAATAAATTTGAGGAATTCTTGGGACCAAACATATTAGAGGTGGGAGCAGAACCGGAACTTGATCCAAACAAGGTGGAACCAAATAAATTGGAAGTATTACTTGAACCAAATAAATTCGAAGTATTACTGGGACCACTTGAACCAAATAAATTCGAAGTATTACCAGAACCAGAGCTGGATCCGAATATACTGGAAGAGCCACCAGCAGGTGCCGAACTTGAACCAAACAAGTTGGAAGCCGTGCCAGAACCAGAACTCAAACCAAACATAGATGGAGTACCGCCAGACCCAGAGCTTGAACCAAATAAACTTGGAGAACTACCAGAACCCAAGCTCACACCAAACAAACTTGGAGAATTACCGGATCTCGAGGTCGCACCAAATAAATGTGAGGAATTCCCGGGACCAGTGCTAGAACCAAACATATTAGAAGTGGAACCGGAACTTGATCCAAACAAAGTGGAACCAAATAAATTGGAAGTATTGCTGGGACCAGAACTTGAACCAAATAAATTCGAAGTATTACCAGAGCAAGAGCTGGATCCGAATATACTGGAAGAGCCACCAGCAGGTGCCGAATTTAAACCAAGCAAGTTGGAAGCAGTGCCAGAACCAGAACTCGAACTCGAACCGAACATCCATTGAGTAGACCCAGAGCTCGAACCAAATAAACTTGGAGAACTACCAGAACCCGAGCTCGCACCAAACAAACTTGGAGAATTACCGGAACCCGAGGTCGCACCAAATAAATTTGAGGAATTCCCAGGACCAGAGCTAGAACAAGTGGGGGCAGAAACGGAACTTGATCCAAACAAGGTGGAACCACCGAACGGCGATGACGAAGGCGCATTTCCCGCCGTTGATGCCCCAAATGGTGTCGAGGTTGCCGGGGCGGAAGATGACCCGAACCAGAACGACATTGACGGAGCGGATGAGGCTGAGGAAGCCGTGGAAGAATTAGCAAATCCGAAAGCAAATGAAGAAGTTGATGCTGGATTCGAAGGTGCACCGAAGGCAGGGTTAGGGTTAGGGTTTGAAGGTTGTGATGAGCCAAATGGGAAGGAAGGTGAAGCTGAAAATGGAGATGAAGTTGACGATGAATTGGTGCCGATTTGGAAGCCTGACATTGCTAGGGTTTGGTTTGGCTCTCTATGAAATTTGGGCACTTTTCAAATTGGGGATTTTAGGGGGGAGAATGAGAGGGTTTATGCGAGGTTTTTGGAGGTTTTTTGATTCGGAACAGGGGGGCTTACAAAACCCGGCAATGACGAAATGGTCATTTGTAGCTTTATTTAAAAAATGTTTTTTATGATCTGGTTTATTGATAAATTATTATTGGTTTATTCATAAATCGGTAAAAATACACCCCTCAATATCTGAAATCAATGGTCGATAAGTATGGTTGACAGTTGTCGATCAAGTAGTTTTCACTAGTTTATCAAATAACTGATTTATCAATAAATCAGTATAAACCACTTGGTCAATAAGTGTGGTCGACATGTAGACCAAGTGGTTTATGATCAAAAGTCATATTTGTTTATCAACCGGGTCAAATAGTCATATTTGACCAATCCCTTTTCGGAACCATAAGAATTGGATGGTCCGAGTTTTACGTGGCATTGGTCAAATATAGGCCTAATCGACTTGGTTGATGAACATATATGGCCTTTGACAAACCAAATGATCACCACTTATGGATCTAACTAAAATGCCACTGTGTTATGTTGTGATCGACGTTGGTCGTCAAGTGGTCGACATGTCGACCATTAGTAATTTTTTTACGTTAATTTATTGGATATACATCAGTTTATCCAATAAACCATTTGGTTTATCTGTTGACTACTTACCCCAATACGTATATACATACCGGTGGTCAATCTGAACAAACTCACAATTCATTCTAACACAACATTTGTCAACCTAGACCCCTCTAAGTGACGACCATCGATTTCAATTTGATTTTGGATTTTTATTCAAAGCTCAGAGATTTCAAGAAACCTTAATTCATCTGTGATCATCACTTCAGAACCAGGTAAACATCACATTGCTTTTTTCACTTAGGGTTTTAGTGTTGTCTTTACGGTTGATCATTTGAGTCGACCTCTACTGTTAAAACATGAATATTGGAAAATTGAGTTGTATTGATATGAACATGATGTGTTCATGTTTGTTCATTTTAGTTTGATGTGTTCATATTTCTTCATGTTTCTTCATTTAAGTTTGACATAGTTTGCCATGTAGTTGTTTTCTTAAGGCAATTTTTTTTTTCTCTTGAATGCATCTGATTTATCAATAAACCATATACTTGTTTTTTTTGTTTATATTGACAAAACCAATTTGTTTTATAATCATGTGTTTATAACCCGATTTTTGAAACCATGTCTGTAAACCAATTGTAATTTCATATAATTCATGAATTTCACTGTTAGTAAACCTTGTTTTAATAGCCGTAGATTATAGTTATTTGTTTTAATGTTTAATTTGTATTTCTATTACAGATAATATGGTAACATATATTATTGCTCGTGATGATCGGTACAAAACGAAGGTTACATCAAGATGTAATCTGTTAATATTAGATGAGGTTTATAAAGAATTGGATGAAGCACACCAAATTCTTTTCAAAAATTCAGCTTTTGGTGAGCTGTATAAGATGAGAAAGAATATGAGTAAGAGCAATGTGCTTATGTATGTGTTAGCACTTTTTAGGATTCAGTCACCAACAAATAATAAAAATGAAATATGGTTTTATATAGGTGGTCAAGAAGTAAGATTTTCCTTTTCGAACTATACCTTAATTACAGGTTTAAAACCTGGATTATTAGAAGATTATTACGATGAAATCCCTAGTACCAAGGCACTAGTGGATAAATATTTTCCTGGACATAATAAGATGGCAATGAAGCCTTAAGAGTTAAAAAAATAATTATAGATGCAACTGACATGGATGAAAAACTGAAGTTGGGTCTTACAGTTGTTTGGGAGTATGTGCTGAGGGGTATTTCACCTAATGCTGCTATTGATGTGGGTGTATTAAGTATAGTTGAGAATTCGGATTTGTTCAATAAATATCCATTGGGAACAAAGTCATATCCCCACCTTCTCAATTTAGTGATGAAGATGACTACTGCCCGTGCTCAGACTTTTGTATGCAACAGCTTTCCGTCGGCATTACAGGTAACCAATTGTATATATTATGTGGTTAGCTGATTTTATATTGCATGGTTATCTAATTATTTCAATTTGATATGCTTCTAATATGTAACCTTTTTAAAATGCAGGTTTTGATATTTGAGTTGTGCCATGATTTTCCTGGATTTATAGACTTATATGAGCTATCAAACATCGTTAGTCAAGTGCCCAAAACTCCCAGAATGTGCAATTGGAAGTCTTGCCAAAATCCCAGCTATGAAGAAATCATCGATACATCGGATATCACAAGGGTAAATTTAGAGTTTGATTAATAAAGTTGTGGTTCCAAACTTCGTTATTTTATAAGCAATAGTGCCCAGTAGAGTTGATTAATCAAGTTGATATTTTGCTCAATTGACAGGATGAAGCGTTTGTTCCATTGACCCCCATTGAGGTTGAAAAACAACAACCCTATGTTGTTGAGTATGAGCGACAGTTTGGCGCTGATTGAAGCACATCCTTCCATGTTGTGGCTGAACATGTTGAAGGTGAAGGTCGTCGGTCCCCACTGATAGATGTGTTTTATACGTATCTATTGTGTGTATATTCCTACTTAGATTATGCATTTCTGCGAGTTTCCAAAGCTATTGATATGAGTTTTAGTGTTTTGTGAGTTTCAAGCTAAAATTGAGGAAAATGATGAATTTCGGGATATTTTGCAAAGACATGAAGTTTCCAAGGGACTAAATGCAAATCTGCTAAAGAAAAAGGTTCAAATTGTTATGTTGAAGGCTGAGCACTCGCTCAGCAGGAAGGCTGAGCGAGGGCACAAAATCCAGAAAGAAGAATCCGGATTTCAAGGCCTGAGCAATCGCGCAGGGTATGGGTTGAGTGACTGCTCAACCCCGATTTTCAGCCTGGGGCAGTTTTCGTCTTTTTCTCAAAACCCTAGCTAGTATAAATAAAACCTTAGTCTTACAGCTTTAGAGATCCGTTTTTTAGGTTAATTTAGGCTGCTCTTGAGCACTCTCAAGAGGCATAAACACTTTGTAATTCATTTTTATTTTAATTGTTGAAGATTGAAGATGCTCTAATTCATTCAAATATGTTGTTCATCATCTATGATGAACTAACCGCTTCATTCTAGTATTGGAGGTAACTTTGTATCAACTTTTATATGTTAATATAATTTCATTCTATCAAATTACTGTTTATCATATTAGATTATAATTGGTTTACATTGAAATTATCGCATAATGGTTGCGTTAATGAATGTGTAGGCTTTTGGGTATGATGAACTGCACGACCATATGCATAAGTCATACACTGGCCAACCTAATTGGTAAATATGTTTATCTGATTCTCGACTATAGGCTAAGGAGTAGATCTAGGTTCGTATTGTGTGGTGGAATGCAAAAGAGTTCGTTCCTCCATACTTTAATTCCTAAGGAACTTAATGAACTCTTAATGAACATAAAGAAGCTATAGGATGGACCTTAGCTGATTTGAAGGGTATAAGCCCTACCAAATGCATGCATAGAATCCACCTAGAAGATGATGCTAAACCTTATCGAGAGCATCAGAGGCATCTAAATCCTCACATGGAGGAAGCTGTAAGAAAGGAAGTTCTTAAACTTCTAGATGCGGGTATCATTTTACCCTATCTCTGATAGTAAATGGGTGAGCCCTAATCAAGTGGTCTCAAAGAAGTCTAGAATCACTGTGGTCAAAAATGATAAGGATGAGTTAGTACCAACTAGGACTGTTACATGATATAGGATGTGTATTGATTTGAGAAAACTTAATGTTGCGACTAAGAAAGACCACTTTCCATTACCATTCATAGAGCAAATCTTAGAGAGGTTAGCTAGTTACAAATTTTATTGCTTTCTAAATGGATTTTCTGGGTATAATCAAATTCCAATAGCCCTAGAAGATCAAGAAAAGACAACCTTCACATGCCCATTTGGTACTTTTGTGTATAGAAGGATGCCTTTTGGTCTATGTAATGCTCCAGCTACTTTCCAAAGATGCATGATCTCCATCTTCTCTGATTTAATTGAAAAGTGTGTTGAGGTATTTATGGATGATTTTTCTGTTTATGGAGACTCGTTTGATAAGTGTTTAGATAACTTGACTTTAGTACTTAAACAAGGCTGCAAATCCAATTTGACCCTTAGTTGGGAAAAATGTCATTTTATGGTGAATCAAGGAATTGTTTTGGGACATATCGTGTCGAAAGAGGAATTGAAGTTGACCCATCTAAAGTAGAAGTTATTTCTAAATTGCCCCCTCCCGTTTCAGTAAAAGGCGTTAGAAGTTTTCTTGGGCATGCTAGTTTCTATAGATGTTTCATTCAAGATTTTTCTAAAATCTGTAAACCCTTGTGTAATTTGCTTGCTAAAGACACGGAATTTATTTTGGACAAAGATTGTTTAGATGCTTTTAATCTACTAAAGGAAAAACTAACAACTGCTCCAATTTTATCTAGCCCTAACTGGTCATTACCATTTGAAATTATGTGCGATGCATCGGATTTTGTCATAGAAGTTGTTCTAGGTAAGAAGATAGTGTTATTATTTTTGATTAATTTTAAATGGCACCAAAGAAGAGAAGCAAAACTTCCGGCGAGGGCACATCATCTTTTGCTCCGACTATAGAATTTGATCCCGACCACTTTTTAAATGTCGAACATTATCAAAACTATTTAAATAGTTTTCATCTAAGGTTATCGTCCTAGAGCGCGTGTTTGATTTTAAAAGTTATCAGTTGAAACACCATTTCGTAAGAAATGGTTGGAAAAATTTATGCACTGCTCCTGGCGAGGTCGTTGTGCCAATTGTCTGTGAGTTTTATGCTCACAGCGGACATATATTGAGGGATGACCCCAACCTTTCTTGGGTTCGGGGTCGTGTTATTAATTTTGATCATTTGGCCATTCGGGATTATTATCATTTATTCGTTGTTAGGGTTGGTGATTATCAATTCTATTTACCTTATGACATCCCGATGGCCACTGTTAGTGCGAGGATAGCTTTGCCTGGGTCCGAGTGGACCTATGGACGAAACGAGTTGGTTGGACGCCCTCATTCCATTAGGGAGTCTCTCTTGACTCCCCAGGCAGAGGAATCTATAAATTTATTTGTGCAAGGGTGATGCCCATGACACATCAGTCTGATGTGACGTAGAATAGAGCGTGTTAATTTACACCATCCTAACCCAGGGTTTTGTTGATGTCGCTACAATCATCAATGGGCAGCTTAGAGGCATGGTTGAGAAAACCATGAATACGACCCTTCATTTTTCGAGTCTTATCACTGGCCTTTGTGCTGCTGAGGGAGTCACGTGGACTCCCGATTTAGAGCGAATCAAGTCAATGCCCAATGTCGCCCAAAAGGGTGTCATAACTAGGACAAGGCAACCCTATGATCGTCACCCCGCCGATCAAGGCGAGGATGTTGAGGTGGATCCGAAGATGGATCTTTTGGAGGAGATCTCTACCCAGTTAGTGGAAGTCCAGCTAGGCTTAGACATGCTCCATCAGCACGTAGACCATGTGATTAACATGCTTCAGCAGCATGTCGATCATCGATAAGATACAATTGAGCGGCGTGTAGAGCAGGGTCTAGCTGACCAAAACTATTTTATGGGTATAATACTCAATTTTTCCAAAACATTGCCTCCAACCTCAACATGCCTTCAGACACTGTCCCTGAATGGCATCCTCCTTCATTACTTGGTCCTGGCTCATCTAGAGCCGACGCTTACATAGCGTTTTTCTTCGTTATGCGGATTTGCCATCTATTTTCCATTTGCTCCTTTGTTTTTCTCCCTTCCGGTCCAACATTTTGAGGACAAAATATAATTTAAGTTTGGGGGGGGGGGGAATTCTAGGCCCAGGGTCCTTTCAGGTCCCAGCCTAATGAGAATTGGGAACTTGTGGTTAAATCGTGTTATGTACATAAGACAAATAGTGTCCCTTATATCCCTTCTTCTACCTGTTTTCTTGTTTTTTTTTTATTATTTTTTTTTAGGAGTTGATGAAGTGAAATACTGTGACAAAGGTCGTGACCACCCCAGTTGTCTACTTAGTCGGCCTTATTCCAATTAGCATCAATCTCCAATTTTAAAAAAAATTAAAATTTTATTCTCGAGTCTGTGTGCGGAATTAAAGTCGATGATGATTAATGCTATGACCCGTATGACTTCTTCCTCAGTCCTTCGGTAATTTACTCTGTTGTGTAAATTTCCTATGATTATCCCCTTTGTGTACTCATACCCCACCATTATTGGAAGATTTGGACATTTTTATCCAGCATATAGCTCACATGGCATTCTTCGAGAGACTGGTTTTATGCACCTAATTAGGAAGAGTAACTATCTTTATACGAGTGTTACATTGAATTGTAACTTAGGGTTTTTATAGAAAGTAGAATTTTTGGAATTGTCTTGCTAATATATCTCAAGCACACTTTTGAATCGCGATTGCATGTTAGTATTTAATTTCTCGACATCTTTTCTAGCAAAAGCTTATGTCAAACACGTTAAGAGCTATTCTAAATTTCATATATGGATGTGATGTTTATAATTGTATTTCATTTTCTATGGAATTTTGCATGATGACTGAGCGATCGCGCAAATTCCAGAACACGGGCTTCTTAATTTTAGGCCTGAGCGATCGCTCAGTGCATAGGCTGGGCGACCGCTCAGCCCCGTTATTTCAAATGTGTCGGAGCCGAACAGACCACAATAACAGTGTTCCCTCTCTCTCTAAACTAAAAAAAACGGAAAACTCTCTTCATTCTCTCTAAGATTTCGGACAATCCAACTGTCCAAATTCGTTCAAACTTCATAATACACTTCCTCTCAACCTACATTCCAAATCTATCCATTCATTTTTCGCGATCGGTGAAGATTGTGCCCCGACGGATTTCGGTTGGTTTTATTGATAAACCGGTTGGTTTTATGTTTTAATTTGGTTTGAAGTGTCAAAAATGGTTTTATGTTCTAATGGACTACGATGGACCATTATAACATGAAAACATGTTACGCATATTGGCGAAACGATATAATGGACTACGATAGACCATTATAACATGAAAACACGTTACGCTTATTGGCGAAATGGTATAATGGACTACGATAGACCATTATAACATGAAAACACGTTATGCCTATTAGCAAAATGGTATAATGGACTACGATGGACCATTATAACATGAAAACACGTTATGCCTATTAGCGAAATGGTATAATGGACTACAATGAACCATTATAACATGAAAACACGTTACGCCTATTGACGAAATGGTATAATAGACTACAATGTGCCATTATAACATGAAAACACGTTACGCCCATTGGCGAAATGGTATAATAGATTACAATGGACCATTATAACATGAAAACACGTTACGCCTATTGACGAAATGGTATAATGGACTACATTGGACCATTATAACATGAAAACACGTTACGCCTATTGCCGAAATGGTATAATGGATTACGTTGGACCATTATAACATGAAAACACATTACGCCTACAATATCTGCACTTGTTGCTGGTGCTTCTTCCAGTCAAGTTGGCAGAAGTTACTCAAGGAAAAAGAAAAGAGCAGCTGATGATCTTAATGGAATGCCTTTTACCATGCACAAGACAGATTTATGTAGGATGAACTGGCTAACATCAATTCAAACAAGCTCAACTAGATTCATTAGCAAGCCATGGAGTACATTCACACATCAGCAAATATGGATGCTACTAAGTATCTAGATGTCTTAGGAAAGAGATCCACAAAGGTAGGACGAGATTCTACCTCTACCCAGGCATCTTCATGATTTTTCCAACAGCAGATCAAACCAAGTCACCAGATGCTGCTCCTACAACTTCAACAGCTGATCCACTACCAACTGCTACTCCTGGTGCTCCTACAGATCCTTCTACTTCAACCCCTGATACTTAGGTGCTACTTACTATAGAGCACTAGATATTCTAAGAATTACTCGGGTGCACATCAAAGAAGATTTCAAGGACATGAACCAGAAGCTGAATCAACAGATTCAGAGAAACAGAGAACTGATAAACCAGTTGAGTAAACAAGTTTCATAAACCAGCTAACTGTCAACATGGTTTATCAATAAACCAGGTGCATTTTCAAGACAAAACCTTTTTTTTCTTAGGAAACCAAATTACAACATAAACATACCAATTTGCAAACCAATTGAAATAAATATGATATTACACATTAATAACACTAAAGCTAAACTTAAATTAAATTGAAATAAATCTGAACATAGAAATTTGAAAATTCTTAAATTACACATCAATAACAATCTAAAATCTAAACTTAAATTGTCTATGAAATCTGAAATCTGAAATTATTTTTAAACATTTTATTGTCTATCAGAAGTAGGTTGTCTATCAGAAATAAGTGTTTGATTTATACACAAAAGTCGATTGTGCCATACTTCTCCACATTTACTGCATCTTTGCCTTTTGTAAAACTTTCTGATCGATGGAATTCTCGATGTTCTGCGACGTCTAGCTCGTGGTCAAAATTCAGGTGGCAAGACAGTCATTGCCTTAATTGCATCTGGTATGTCTCATTCCTCTTGATTGGGCGCTGGGAAGATGTTACATGAATATGTCATTCTCCAAGACAATGTTGTATAGAATGATGAGGACAATGGGTACACTGAAAAACGTCTCTTGATGCAAACTGCAACTGCGTGCTCGCATTGTACATGGTTCAATTGAAACCTTTGGCAAGTGCAAGTATGTTTATCAAAATCCATTGTGGAATGCTTATTACCACCCCTCACCACATACATAGATTGATTGATGGCTTCAATAACCGTATACTTCTTGGCCATCTCTCTAGTTTTGGCTAGTTTTGCTTCCATTATCAGGGTTAAAACGGTTGTACACCCTGAAGCTGACTCATGCCTCTCACAAAACCATTTCAGCAACGTTTTTCCAATACTTTGAAACAAGGAAAGTATAGGAGTCTTTCGAGCTTCCTTGAACACTGAGTTGAGAGACTTCACATTGTTTGAAGTCATGATATTGTAATGGTTTTCTTTGTAATGTAACCTCGCCCAAGTTTCAAATTTTGTCTCACTAAGATATTTCCAACCATTTGGACTGCAGTAATAAGACTCATATGTCTGTCATAAATGATCACAAGTGATTCATTATCACCTGTTATTTATTTCAACTTCATAAAAAATCAAGTCCATGATGCATCATTTTCAGAATCGACAATGGCCCATGCAAGAGGATATATCTGCATATTACCATCTTGACAAGTTGCAATAATCAACGTACCTCTATATCTTGTAGTTAAAAATGTTCCATCCAAAATCACTATTGAAACATTGCAGCGTGTAATTCCGAGAATGCAAGCCCCATACGCCAAGAAAAAGTACCTGAATTTGTGTTCATTATCAAGCTCTAAAGAGTAGACTGTTGATGGATTGACCAATTGCAAGTTGTGGACATATGCGACCAGCTTCTTGTACCTATCCTCAGCTGAACTCTTGAGTTGTGTTAAGGCATCTTCTCTAGACCTCTTCGCTTTTTGGTAGTTTAGTGAAACCCCCAATGTTCTAGACACTTCCGCAATGATTTCCTTCGGTTGTAACACAGTGTTGCGGTCCTCCAACCTTGGTGAAATATGTTTCCCAATCATACGTGTTGTCGCTTGCCTATGATCAACCATGCACATATTTTGGGGGCAACAATGTTCGGGTGTATATTTTCAAATCTCAAAATAATCACTTTCTGAGTACTTTGTTGCATACAAACGTCATTTGCAATTATCATCAACACAAACTAAAGTGTACATAGTCTTGTTGGATTTTTTTTTTGTTTTGAACTCAAACTTATGGTTCAATGCAAGCAAGCGCACATCATCATGAAGCTCCTTCTTGTTATTGAATACTTGTCCAACATTCAAATCAATCTCTTTTGGTATCACTCGCGATGTACTATAACCTACCTATTTTGCTAAGAAGTTGGGTGAGTTCTATACTTTTGACTCCTTTAAACCCTAGTGACATTTTTTATTTATTTATTATTATTATTATTATTTTGTAGATCTTTCCCCTTAGGGAGCATGGGAAGGGATCGATCGAACATGAGATCTCATATTTTGTAAAGCCTCAACTCTACCACTAGGCCACCCCTCAGGGTCCCCTAGTGACATATAATTGCCCCAAAGAGAAATGAATCAAAATTCAATAAGAAGTCGTTATAATTAGAAAAACATTATAAAACCCGGTTTTTACTTGTAATGTGATTTTTTTTCTTAATTTTACAATAGTTAAATTTAAATAATAGGACCGGGGGGGGTGAGAAAGTGGAAAGTAATAAAATAAAGCGCTAACCCACCCTATTACACACCAAAAACTTGTACAACATGGTATAAGTCCATCTTACAGAAACATAACTTTGTATCTAGCGGCATAATCATACGAAACAAAACTCAAGAAAAGGTGACAAATATTGGTAAAGTAGCCAAAAATCTGCAACTTTATTGGCTTTACAATATAAAAGGTAGGTTCACCACAAGTTGGTATATATAGTTGTGTTGTTACTAGTCCCATTGAAAGCTTTAGAAAATAAATCATTTGTTTGTTTAATTTCCTGTTTGCAAAAAATCCATATCAATGTAAACTTGCACTTAACCTCTTACTCATTGGGGATGAAATCAAACACATTTCGACAACACCTAATCACCGACCATCTATACTCTATAGGGTAGAGAGAGTGAGTGAGTGAGTGGGATTGAGAGTTTTCTGCTTGAGGCGTATATTGATCTTGCTACTATGAGTCTTTTAGCAAAGAACAAGTTACAAGAGCATGGCTTTTTCTTATCTTGGAGTGATCAAAATAAATTGTACTTTGAGTTATTAGTATATATGAAGGGCATAAATTTGATCCATGAGTATTAGAGCATGTATAAAAAAGCTCCCCACTTTATATATCAACCAGAATAGAATCTGATTCAATGTGATTTTGCTCAATATTCTTGTGCTAACTTATAGTTGTATTTATGCCAATGTGCTTAGTAAAAGCTCTATAAACATGCTCTTAATTGTCTTTAACAATCCTACTAATGGTAGCTCTCCTTGGGTTTACTAGTAAAGAATTTAATTAATCAAAGCACGATAAAAACATAGGGCTAACATTTGATGTTAAGATGAATAACAAGTTTCTTAATAGTGTCTCCCTCGCGAGCAGAACTTCACATTCTAACATAGTGTGTTGAAAAATGTTCATGTTTCGAACATTTGAAATGCACATAATCGAAACACGGTGTTACTGAAACCAATAATATTGGTGCTTTAAGCTATTGTGGGGAAAAAAGTGATGTAGAAAGTTTTGGTTAGGTAGAGGGGAAATAGTAGTTAGGATTTTGCAAATACCTTGCAAAAAAAAAAAAAAACATTCATCAATAAATGTGGAAGATGGAATCATTCGCAACAAAAAAAAAAAAAAGATTGCACGAAGGGAATGAAATGGCCCTATATTTCAGGTCGCCAGGTTGTCTGTTGCCTGCCCATGGATTCAACAGCAATTTGAAAAGTTAACCTATTTTCGGAATCTCTAATCTAATCATAAAGATTTTCTCATTGGTTACACAAGTCCCAACGAAATGCTTGACTCTAAGAGCATAATGATATGGACAAGATCACAATACGAGCCATTGTATGTGTTAAGGAGCCATAGATGAAGCATTATATCTATTAGAAGTTGAGCTCGAGGCTGCCTCAGAGAGAAAGAAGAAGATAGATTGTGTTTCCAATAATGCGGGGAATTCTCAAAATTTTGTAGGATCGGAACAAGAAGATTTATCGATAAAAACTTATCCATCATCTTTCTTAGCAATGAGGGTAGCATTCAAGAATATGAAGGGGAAATATGCTCATTATCTATGGTTGTCTAACGTTAGTTTGGTAATGAAAAGTTCTAAGCAAGGGGTCAAGAACAAGGATAATTGAAAAGTTAAGGAGATAATTAATATAAACTAGACCATAGATATATAACTGCATGGTATAGAATAGAGTACTAGACCAAAGAGATGAGTTATGGTCATGTCTATCCTAACCGATATTTCCAAAATATGTCAAAGATATAAGTTACTCCATCCGTTCTAAATTATCGTCCTCCTTTCATTTTTCGTCCGTCCCAAAATAATTGTCCATTTTGAAACTTACCTTTTTAGAACATTACTTTTACCACTTTACCCTTACTTTTTCACCCTACTTTAATTATGGGCCACATATACATGAGCTTTAAAGAAAACTACACATTAAACAAATATTAACAATCCAGTCAAATAGGTTTTCTTAAACGGTGCGTCGGGTCAACCAGGACAATAAATTAGGGACGGAGGGAGTATTAATGTATTAGTCATCGGTCATAAAACATAAATAATAAGTCATCAGTCATCAGTCATAACTAATATGTCATGGGTGATAATTGGGTCGGTAACATGCAGTGGAATTATAATACCAAAAGTCTATCATTATTTTTTTAAACCGCTACAGTACACTTTTAGAGAAAAAAATAACAAAAATAGTAAAATACCATTAATGAAGGAAATGTGCGCACACAAAGCCATTGTCTCAATTTGCGCGTCGATAAAAAATTTTAGGCGTTGTTCAAAACAAATTGGGCGCCGTTCATCAATTTCGAGCATAATTTTAAGAAACGATGCCCAATTAACTAACAGCGAGACATGATTTTCAAAAAAAAGATGTCTAATTATTTATATACCGAGGCACGATTTGATGGAACGAGGCCTAATTAAGTGCCACCGAGGCAGGATTTGAAGCAACGATGCCTAATCAAGTAACAATGGGGTAGGATTGGAAAAATAAATTGAAGTCTGTTACCATATTAAAGAAACGACGCCTAATTAGTAAGACCGAGGCATGATTATAACAAACGATGCCTAATTAAGTAACACCGAGGCACGAATGGAAGCATTGATGCCTAATTATTTATATACCGAGGCATGATTTGAAGGAATAATGCTTAATTAAGTAACACCGAGGCAGAATTGCAAATAACGATGACTAATAAACTAAAACCGAGGCATGATTGTAATGAACGATGCCTAATTAAGTAACACCGATGCATGATTGGAAGAACCGATGCCTAATTTTTTAATCATTAAACGCGTGTATTTTTAAACTAAGGCAGAATAAAAAATTCGTTCTCTAACTAAATTACACCGACAATGAATTGCAAGATACGATGCCTAATTAAAAACACCAAGGCAAAATTGGACACACACAACATAGGCAACAACACCCACATCATTGGCAACGATATCCACAACGATGCTCAAATTAGATTTGCATGTAAGTGATTTTTCGGCTTATACCCACCTGTGATTCTATTCCTTGTGATTTTAGTACAAACCGAGCACTTTGATTACAAAATTACAACGGAGATAAAACACAAATGTTCTGAGTTTGCTCCATATGAAATGAAAAAGCATGGAATGGAATGAACACTTTGACTACAAAATTACAACGAAGATAGAAACAGATGCTTAGCTCAATCATCTCCCCAATGGACAGATGAACATATAAGATTTTAGGAAGAAAGAGCTTGAAAAGGAAAATGAGATCGGGAATGACTATGAGATTTTGTAGAAGAAAGGACGATAGTAGGAAAGGCATTTAAAAAAGAAAATAACGAAAATAAACTTATGCGGTTGAAAAGAAAATGGTATTTGAGCGGTTATAATTTCAGAAAAGTATACCGATCAGCAATTATTTTATAAGTCATCCGCATTTATCAATAAACTAAATCAAACGGCCCTATAATATGTCACTTAATATTTAGGTAAATTATAAAATTGGTCCATGCACTTATGCCAATTTTTAATTTTAGTTCGTTAACCCAAAAACTAGTTAGACGTTATCATTTCACCCGATCATATGCAGTCAAATTTAGCCATCTCATCATATTTTCTTTAAATGCCCATGTGGCTAGCACATGTTTAGTGCTCGTTTGTTGCAACTTATTTGAAGTGACTTTTGGCTTTTAGCTTTTGAAAAATCATATTTAGAGTGTTTGTTTCAGCTTATAAGCCAAAAGTCAATAAGTAAGGTACAACACCCTTTATGCAATGAAAAGCCAAAATGAAAAAGCCAAAATTTTAAGTTTTTTTGGTTCTTTTTTAAAACATGAAGACAACTATTCATTAATAAATATTTGATTATCCTCATTTCACGCTTTTATGAAATATACATAAAAATTTGAATACTAATTTTCAAGTTTAAAAAAAACAAATAATTATTACAACTCATAAACATCTTTTCAACAGTTGTAACAAACAGTCTATCATACAATCAGCCATAAGTCATAAGTCATCGGCCACAACAAACAAACCCTTAATATTTCAAAGATATTATCATCTCCTCTTTTCGTTTTCGTTCATTTATGAATGAATATGATTAATATTCACTAACTTAATATATGCCCCCTCCATTTTCAAAATATTGTCTACTTTGACCCGACATATCGTTTAAGAAAAAGTAATTAACTGTATATTATAAATATTGATGAAATATGCGGTTTCCTTTAATACCCTTGAGTATATGACCATAATTAAAGTAGATAGAAAAAATAAGGGTAAAGTGGTAGAAATATTTTCCTAAAAGAGAAAGTTTTGAAAGAGGACAATTATTTAAGAACAGACGAAAAAAGAAAGGTGGTCGATAATTTGAAAACGGAGGGAGTATCATATTTTTATTTGAATAGGTGTTCTGTAAGACGGTTTTATGGATTTACGGAGCTATTCATGTTAAATGGGTCAGAGATTCATAAAGTGCAGCACCACCCCTCAGCTTTTGAAAATTGCAATGCCACCATTTTTGGCCTTGAAATTGTGACTTTTTAGCATTAAAAGTGTCATTTTTGTATTTAAAAGTGTGACGTTAGACCCTCAATGAAAGTGTATCACTTTTTACAATTAATAAAAATGTCACTTTTATCTTTTAAAATGTGACTTTAGACCCTCAATGAAAGAGTGTCACTTTGCAGTATTAAACGTGCAATTTTTTAAGTATTAAATATGTTACTTTTGACTCTTGAAGTGTCAATTATCATCTTTAATGAAAATTATGACTTTTTTCTTTTAAAAGTGTCACTTTTGACCTTATAAAGTTTAATTTTTAGCATTAAATATGTCATTTTTGGCTCTAGTAATGTCATTTTACATTATAAATAAAAATCGTCACTTTTGGCCTTAAAAATACCACTTTTTAAAATTAAAAATGTCATTTTTAGGATTAAATATGTTACTTTTTACCCTAAGTGTGCCACTTTGCATTATAAATGAAAACCGACACTTTTGACTTTAAAATTGTCACTTTTAGTATTAATAAAAGTGTCACTTTTAATATCAAAAGTGTTAATTTTTAACATTAAAAATCATTTTTGGTCTTAGAAGAGTCACTTCGTATCTTTAATGAAAATGATCACTTTTGGCATTAAAAGTGTCACTTTGTATTATAAATGAAGTTAATCAAAGCTTTAAGTTGATTTATGACTAAAAGGGAGGAAAGGGACTTCGACAACCAAGATCTTAAAGTCAAGGGGCACCGGAGCACGATTTGAAAGGAGAGCACCAGAGCAATTGGGTAAAATTTTCATTGATGTGGTGGCACGATGTGAGGGTGCCACACGTCCCGCCCCCCCAGCCTTCGATCAGCGCTATTATGAATGGATCCAGGTTTGACCCGCGAGTTCCAGCCCATTTCGCCCAGTTTTTAGCCCGTTTTATTTCTCTCTCACGTGCACACACACACTCTAACCAGTTTACTTGTTGGGCAACCCACGGTTTTCTTCGATGGATCGCCCGCTCCAACAAACTTTTTTCTCTTTTTTGGGGCTTCGTCTTATGGATTCGGATCCGTAAGACGGTCTTACATGAGTTCTTGCCATATGTTAAATTGTTAATATACAAAATGCGGAGGGAAAAGTTAGAATGTTAAGGAGATTGAAAACATAACTTTTTAAAGGAAACATCCAAAATAGTTTAGTAGCCTTTTTACCTGAGATGAAAGGAGTAGTTAATTTGTAATCGAATTTATGGAAAGGACTAATGGTGAGCAGAAATGCCTTTTAAGGCAGATAAACTATATGCAGTTAAGTAGCCCCTACTCCTTATTCCTTTAGATTTATCTCAATGGTATGGAGTATAATTTTCTAACAAACAGAACATCTACTTAACCGTGAGATACTCGAATGGGAGGATAAAATAAAGCTCGTCCGCGAGATGCTCGAACGAAAGGATAATATAAAAGTTCAACCGTGAGATGCTCGAGCGGGAGGATAATCTACTCAACCGCGAGACGCTCGAGCGGGAGGATACGTTGAGGATCTTTAAGAAGGCAATAAACCTCAACATGACGAGAGTCTTCGAGAAATCCAGCAACCTCAATGTGGTGAGGGTATCCAAGAAATCCAGCAGCCTCACCGTGGTTAGGGTCTTTAAGAAATACAGCAACCTCACCATGATGAGGATCTTCAAGAAATCCAGCAGTCTCACTGTGGTGAGGATCTTCAAGAAACGAGATGCTCTAGCGAGAAGCTCAGCCGTGGAATGCCCAAACGGGGAGCGTAAGTGCATAAAGGCAATTTAAATCTCAACAGCGAGTAAACTCGAACGGGAGGATAATATAGAGTTCAGCCATAAGTAAACTCGAGAGGAGAGTATAAGCGCATGTAGGCGTGATGTACTACTCAACCGCGAGTAAGCTCGAGCGGGGAGCGTAAGCATGAGAAGGCGCATAATCTACTCAACTGCGAGTAAACTCAAGAGAGAGGATAATATAGAGCTCAGCTATGAGTAAACTCGAACAGGGAATATAAGCGCAGGTAGGCACAGTGTACAACTCAACCGCGAGTGGCACTTGAGCGGGGGGACAATATAAAGCTCAACCGCGAGTAAATTGATGATACAAAAATATCATTATACCGGGGGTGCCGAAAGTTTGATTGGATCGGTTGCCGAATCGTCGTCTAAATGGAATATTTGACTTTCTGTAGGTCTGCAAAATGAATCCACCGTGATTCGACGGGGAGGGTCCCCGCCAAAAACCCTTCGCCGTGTTTATCAGTCCAGTGTATAAAACAAGAGGGACGCATAGCCCCCGTGTGTAGAGTGAAAACGGTAGAAAAGAGAGCCCCCTAGTATGAGCTGGTAGAGATTATGTATACCTGAAGGGTTAGAGTTGGTTTGTCACGCATGAGCCCGGTCTGAAGCGTTCAGTAGTCATGTATGACATAGTGGGTCAGTGTCGTAGAGAATCCCATTGTCTAAGCGAGACCCAAATGCCTTTTGAGGCAGATAAAATATAGGAAAAATTATGGGCCGGTCCTATTTTTTAAAGTTTTTAATCGTTATAATACCCTCACTTTTTTTTTCAATCGAAAAAGTCACTTTTAGTGGAAAAATGACTACGATACCCTTAATGAACCGCATGCTCGCTACGGAGGTCATTATTTTTGTATCGCGTTACAATTAAACTAGGCAATCAAACTATTGAACCGCAGTGCAAAAATTAATGCAATAAAATTTATGAATCGCGGTTCAAAAATATATTAGAAATTAAACTTTCAACCGCGATGCAAATATTAATACAATGAAATTTATGAATCGTGGTGCAAAAATAGAATAGGAAATTAAACTTTGAATTGTGATGCAAAAGTAATGTAATGAAATTTATGAATCACGCTGTAAAAATAGACTAGGAAATTAAACTTTGAGCCAATGTGTAAAAATAATGCAATTATATTTATGAATCGCATTGTAAAAATAGACTAGGAAATTAAACTTTGAACCGCGGCAAAAATAATGTAATGAAATTTATAAATCGGGGTGCAAAAATTGACTAGGAAATTAAACTTTGAACCGCGATGCACAAATATTATTTAATTCATTTTTGCACCGCGATATAATAGCATAAACATCCAGTTTACGTCTTCCACGTTCTTCTTCAATCTCCTCAGTCGTAAGTCTTTTCTTCCTCATCCTTCTCTGCCTTCGTCCCAACTGAAAAATCATTCAACCCAGCACAGATCCATTATACTTTCGTATTTCGATCCCGTTTCGCTGCGCACAATCGTGATTTTCGAATTCAAAGTGTGTTGCTGGAGCTGTTGAAGAAGACGATGACATTTTTGGAATAATATTTCGAAAAGTGGTTTTTTACGGTTGAAAAAAAAACTGTGGACTTTTGGGGTTAAAAATTTAGAAAAAGAGACCGGCTAGAATTTTCCCCTAAAATATATGCACTTCACTGGGTAAAGTGAAGTCTACGGACCAATATAAGAAATTAAAAACATTTATCACCTTTATAGAAGAAGGGTGAAGTTCAGGGACCAAAATATATATTAATCCTATTATATAATAACTTGTAATATGTCGTCTATATTTACACACTACAATTACTAGGCGACCAAAAACCATGAAAACCAAGAGGAAAATTCAAGTATCTTGGGACTTCTAGTCTCGCGACCAATGCATTAGCTTCCCCAATCCTCTTGGAATCTAAGATAACCAGGTAACATCTTTGTGTTGAAACAGCATACTGCAAAATGTTAAACACGTTAATTAGTTAAAATAACACAAAAGTATACAGATTTAGCATCAAATTAAATAAAAACACACAGATCTAAGCAAGCAAACGATCACTAATAAAAAAACAATCAATATTGAAACAATTTTTATAGGTGAGCTGAGCAAATTATAATGAGTCGATATGTAAGTGCAACGGGTGCTCTGCATGAGAAATCACCTCTACTACAAGAAGGTAGCCATCATCTTCTTCTTTTCCCTTTGGGACATAAATGGGCTCACCGATGAATCGTCGAGTGCCGATAGACCATGTTTGGATGGAGTTATCTACATTGTTTCGTTTGACCACTGTATCAAAGGGAAAATAAGGCAGTTCCCTTCGTGAACCAGAGGAAGTTGCAGCATAAACATACTTGTTTTTTCTTCCAGCGTAATCTTGATGAATAACTGGAAAATCTGTTGGTTTGTCCCATTGATCATTCAATGGATTCACCCTACATTCTTGACAATTTCCATTCATATCCAAGTTTATGGACACCTGTAAAAGCATGAAAATTATATACTTTTAGCATTTTAGTTTATGTAAATATATGTGTCTAGACTCTAGACTAGGTGTCAAGTGTTTTTTTTTTTTTTTTGACTTTAGCATTACTCTATTTTGTATTACTGGCTGCAATTTATTTGTGCGTGTTTGTCAGAGAGTGAGAGAGAGAGAGTGAGAGTACCTTAACAAGGTGAGGCAATAAACTTCTTTCACCTTGCTTTGCATTCATCATTGAAGGGTCCAGTTTACCACTTTGCCAGTCATATCCTGCCCAAAAATAGATTTTAAAAAATAGGCAAATGGTATTACGAGCTAGAGAGCTTGTAATATTATTACAAGTTTTAGCATTAAAGTTGTTAGATGATTAAGTTGGTGATGATTTGGAAAGTCCGTGTCATTACTTAAAAAAAGTATATTTGATCTAACAGTGTAGAGATCTAAATAGATTTGATCAAACGGTATTAACACTAAAGATTATAATAATACCACAACCTCTAGCTTGTAATATCATACCTCAAAAAAATATTTCAAGATAATTGGTGCTTAAAGTACAATCACTAGGAAATTAGCTCGTAAAAGAAACTCCATCCATTTCGGGTAAAGAGTTTCATTTGAAAGCCATTTTTTTTTCAAGAAAATGACCATTTTAATATACAATTAGTAATAAAACGACACTTTTATGATCACTTAATTTTTAAAAGTAGATTTTTTAAGTAAAACATCGCGAAATGGAATAGTGGATTATTTACTCAGAACGGAGGAGTATATAGTTGACAACTGTAAAATTATTAATGTTTAAGAACATAGCAATTTCCTGACTTACCAAACATTGTCTGAAAGTTGAACCACTGATAAGAACAACCACTAGCTTGAATTTGAATTTGCAAATTCCCTTCCTCGTCTCTTTCTTCAAAAGCATTACCAACATGAAGCACCCACATTTGCGAAGGAGCTTCAATGGGTACCCTCCAATCTCTCTCTAGACCTCCATTAATGGCTTCTCCATCATGTTTTTGAAATCTAGGAAGCAAGTATATGGGAGACGTGGACTTGCTTGGGTTTACTGATAATGCAGATATCATCGGAGATAACCCGCATACCGCTGTCATTGATCCTGCATATTGAACCTATCATCACAACCTTTGCCAACATATACTAGGCTTTTTGTATATATAAAAGTAAAAAGGTTCGAATATCCAACTCGAACTCCTCAGGGTTGCTCAAGACAACTCGATCAAGCTCGATCGAGTTCAGGCTCATTGAAGTCTTTTTAATGAGCCAAGCTCGAGAATGCATGTATGAGCTATTAGCTCGATTCAAGTTCAAGTTTAGTTCAAGCTCGTTATAATTTCATAGCTAGGTGACTTATTAACGAATTGAGATTAGGATTAATATGAAATGATTACCAGGAATGTCAAGCTTAATGCGATTGCCGAACAAGACGTAATGATTATCGGTGAAGGCCCAATCGTGGATCATTAGATGGTCCGGGATGTTGAATTCTTGCCTTTGCAACAACTTGAAATTTGAGTCAAATTCTGCATATGGAAACTAATAATAATAAAATATCTTAAAGTGGTTAATAAATAATAATTACTCCCGCCGTTTCGGTCAAATAGTCAATTTTAAAAAATTAAGATATAAAAATGTATTTAATTACTGATAAACTACTAAAATTGTTATTTTTAGAAAAAAAAATGTTATTTTTTTGAAAAAAATGATTTGTAAACGGGACTCTTTAGCGGAATGAAATGAGTAATAAATTACAATTATGGGTTTAGGTTAGATTATTAAAATTATCTAGAATTTTGTGCATCAAAAACAAGAAATAGGTAAATTGGAATGTCATAGATGAAGTCTAAAATGTCTACCCCTTTTGTCATCTCATGAAGAATATTACTCCCTCCGTCCCTACTAAAATTGTTATCTTTAGAAAAAAAATGTTATTGATTATTTATATTGGTTTAATGTATAGTTTCCTTTAATGCCAATGAAATGAGTAATAAATTAAAATATGGGTTTAAAGGTTATATTATTAAAATTATCTAGAAGTGCATCAAAACAAGAAATAGGTAAATTGGAATGTCATAGATGAAGTCTAAAATGTCTACCCCTTTTGTCATCTCATGAAGAATATTATATACCTTGTTTGTACAGTATAAAACAACACTTCAGCAACCTCCCAAGTTTCCAAAAAAACAAAAAAGTGGAATGTTTAATGAGCGTATGAAAGGGATGAGGGATCCCGTTACACCGCAATCTCAAGTCAATTTTTTACTTTTTTTATTGTCAAAATTTATATCAAAAAATTGTGTATATAGTTAAGATGGGAAATAGGATATTTTGAATCAGTTTATTTCCTAACTAGCTAAAAACGACTTTGTTTTTTCATAAAGAAAACACATATTTTTGCAAGTATTAAATTTCAACATAAAGTAAATAATTTAGGGGTGGCAATGACTGGCACGACACGATAGCACGAACCAGCACGACACGATTATAAAACACAATTACAGAGACAAATGACACGATAAGCCCAGCACAACACGACACGACACGAAACACGACACGAAAGACACGAAATTGTTAATATATTCAAAATAATATTTATTGTTATATTTATGATCAAATAAGATAGATAATATGAAAACACGATAATGAGACACGAACACGATATGATAACACGAATTACCACCCTACTAAATATGAACCTTTACGAATAGTTGTGAAATAAGAGTGCATATTCTTCATTTTTATCTGCCCCAATTGCAAATAAAATCGCCTAGAAGAGAAATATCAAAACTAACATGGACATCTATAATAAAGAAAGATATGAAGGACTGTGTGTGTGATGAAAGGAGAAAGGTTCAAATTTAAAACTATTTTTCATTAAACAAATCAAAATTTGAATTTTCGAGAATGATAATAAGAAAACAAATTAAATTGGAAATAAAATGGCGCTTAAAATTAGGAATTATGTTAATGTAATTATACTAGTATTCCTTATAAAAGGATATCAAAAAGTAAATCTGAATAATGGGAATGGCAACAAAGGAAGATTGAAAACATAATAGTCCAACTATAAACACCTAATGGCTCATGTTCGACAACACGCGCACACACGCGCATTATATTTTTCTCTTTATTTCGTGAAAAAATATGCCACCTATTTTCATGTATATATAAAAGAGAGTAAATCTCGTGTAAGATCGTTTTACGGATCTTAATTCATAAGATGAAGCTTTACTATCTCACAGCTTAACCCACCAATAAACTATGGATCTTACAAAAAATATCCATAACACCGTCTTTCACAAGTATTTGCATACTTTCATTGAAGATAATTTCACCTTATATATAAATTTTACCTTACACATGTATATGAAATTATGTAGCATTTTTTTAACGAAAATAAAGAGAAAAATAAATTGTGTTGCATACCGTAGATGGTAAAATTACTGCGTGGGAGCAACATATCCTCTGCATTGCATGACATGATAAGGAGTCTGTTTCTAAGGGCATCAATTTTGTAATGAGACAACAATCGTTTTGGAGGCATATTAAAAACTCCTGCGTACAAGTCACACCAAACACAATAAAACAATATTCAGAATCCATATCACTTTAATATATTACTTCAAAGCAACAAATACTACTAGAAAAATAATAAATAAATACCCCTCCAAACCTTTAATTTATTTAAAAAACTATATATGATATAATTAATTATAATTATTGCATTCATAGTATCATGGTAAATTTTATAAAAAGTACTCAATCCGTTTCTGGATTATTGCATATTTGACTTTGTTGCGACAAACACATCATTTTTAAATGAGAATTTGACGTTCTTTATTTTTATATATTTTTTCAAAATCTCAAAACATGTACTCCTTACATTTCAGCTAAAGAGTTCTTGTTTGAAATTTTTAATTATTAATATATATATATATATATATATATATATATATATATATATATATATATATATATATATATATATATATAACTAGTATTATAGTTGATCATAATTATAAAAATGTTTGTATATATAATCAATATGTTATTGTAAATATCAAATGTGGAGGGTAAAATTGAAACGTTATGAAGATGATAAACATATTTTTTAGAACGGACTTTTAAAGTGAAACATGTCAAAATAGTATAGTGGATTTTTTGTTCGAAAACGGAGGGTGTAATTCGTACTACCAAAAAAAGTACTATTAATAAACATCAAATGTTAATTTAAAAACTTTTTTTGACTAAAAAAAACACACACACAATAATTTAGGAACGGAAGGAGTAAAAACAATTGATGCATGCTATTTTAATGTCGAAAAGTCAAAATATATAGAAATGTTGATCATAACGTACCATAGAGTATTGGCTTCAACATTGCCGCGGCTACATCCCATACATCACCACCCTTAAACCCTCCTTTCGATGATGACGAGGATTGATCACAACCTTGGATCAACTCAAACTTTCCGACAGTATCCAACGACGTCGATTCAATCTCATAAGGATCGCCACCTTCCCACAAGCAAAACAACCTTCCCCCCCACCTTAACACACTAGTATTAGCAACATTTTTCATCACTTTAGTATTCCCAACTTTTTTGCCACCTTTTAATACCGAAAAAGGACCTCGGTGAGTGAACCTCCACTCCCCTGTCACGTGATCACATTCCTCCACTTGAGCTTCTGTTTTAATGTACCTAGCCATGAACTTGACCTCCCCTTTGACCCCATCAATAGTGAAAGCTCTAAGATACCCATGGCCATCTAGTGGGTGCACCGATGAGCCGTGATCATCCGTGAAAAGCCCCGGGCCGGTTAGATAATACGTCCCTAAAGGAAAGTCCAATGGTATGGTACCCTCTACGATACGGAGTGTGATTGGATCAACGGTTTCAGAACGCTGCGATACAAAAAGAAACTGATAGTCCCAAAAAGCAGCTACCTTGTCATCTACATCGAGGCTAGTATCCTTTTTGTTTGGCAAGGTTATTGAGATGGCTTGCGATATGCTATCGGGATATGAGATGGCATGCACCGGCGGCAGCCTTACCGGTGACGGAGACTTTGATGAGGGGGCGATTAATGTATGGAAAGATTTGGCCTGCATTTTTGTTTTGGTTTGAACTTTGAAGAGGGTGTCAGTAGTGCAATATGAAGGTGGCATGGTTTATTATATAGAGAAAAATTCGAAAGTACTGGTGCTAGATAGATTGCCACAATTATCAGATTTAATTACGGATTTGTCATATGCTTTTGTTGAATCTTATGTGATACTCACTCCGTCCCTAATTTATTGTTCTAGTTGATCCGGCGCATCGTTTAAGAAAACTTATTTAACTTGATTATTAATATTGGTTTAATGTGTAGTTTCCTTTAAAGCTCATGTGTATATGACCCATAATGTATAGTTTCCTTTAAAGGTCATGTGTATGTGACACATAATTAAAATAGGATGAAAAAATAAAGGTAAAATGATAAAAGTGATGTTTTAAAAAATAAGTTTTAAAATGAACAATTATTTTGAGACGAACGAAAAAAAAAAAAAAAATACAATCATTTAGGGACGAATGAGTATTTCAATATGCATGGTGGGGTTATGTCACCATGTTGGATTTATAATAGGTGGTGGACCCAATTTTATGTCTTGTATTTTAATCATTTTGACATCAAAGTTATTATTTAAAGTCAGCTTGCTTAACAATATCTTGAGATTGAGTCGGGTTACATTAATAGAGACTCGCACGTTTGACTTTTGCTACAAATTCGTGAGCCGCGAGTCCAAGCCCAAGCAGGCCGGTTCAACCGTTAATAAATTTAAGGTTAAGACAATTTTTTTTTTAAAAAAATTTATTATTCAATGACCTTAATTTTTCAATGTTAAATAAAAAATCAAAAATATCTTGATATATTTTAAAATATTTAAATATATTTTGAAATAAAGGGATTGTTTTATCTAATATACACAATAAATAATCAACTTTAAATGATTCTTCGGGAGATCTTACGACTACATTGTCAATATTTTCATCAAATTGTTTTTTTCTACGAATAGTACGTTTTTCATGAAACTTAGACTCTATATTCATTTCTATCGCAATTTCTTCGGTAGAAATTATAGCATTTTCAAATCTGTCTTCCCTATATTTTTCAAAAAATGAAATAAGACCTTTCAATTGTTGTATAGCTACGTCAATACACATCTTTCGATTGCATATTTTTACTAACCAAATTTACGGCAAACAATATATCATACCAAATAGTTATGCCTAATAAAAACTCAAAATTTTCAAGCTCATAAGTTGCTAAACAATCAGCTTCACTTTTTATTTTAAGTTCATTATTAACTTCACTTAATTTCAATAAAGCATATCTTGTTTGTGAAACTTAAAATCTTAAAACTTTTACACTTTCAATACGACTTTCCCTACGTATTTGTAACAATGATTTAAGAGTTAGGCTAGAGATATGATCTTGTAGAATTTTCCACCTTTTAGTAGATGAAGAAAATATAGTATATATATGTTGTAGCACTTCAAAAAAATGTAGTTTTAAGACAACAACTAACCATATCACAAAGTATCAAATTAAGATTATGACAACCACGTAGAGTATAAAATGATCTAGGATTAATATCTAATAACTTTTTTTGCACACCTTGATGTTTTCTTATCATATTAGACTCATTATCATAAACTTGTCCTCTTAGGTTGCTAATATCAAGTCCAATATTATTTATTTCATTCAAAATAGCATCAAAAAGACTTTTTCCGTTTGTATCATCTACTTTCAAAAATCCTAAAAAATATTAAACGATTTGAATTGGGGTTGAAGAAATATCCATACATCGTAGTACAAAAGTCATTTGCACTTGATATGACTTACATCAGGAGTACAATCAAGTATGATTGAAAAATACTTTGAATTGATAATTGTTGTTATAATTTTTGTTTTGATTTCATGTGCGAGCAAGTTTATTAAGTCATTTTGTATTCTATGTCCAAGGTAATGATTATGAATTTCATTATCTTTAATTCGACAGATGTGTTATTGCATTATATGATCAAATTCTACAATCATTTCAATTAGACTTTAAAAAGTTCCATTATTTACTTGGTAAATCTTTTCATTTGTTCCACGGAAGGCTAAGTTATTTTTTCCAAGAGTTTTAACAACTGCAATAATTCTAAATAACGTATTTCTCAAATGTTCTTTATCTCTATTTATTTGTTCATGAACATGTTTGTCAATTGTTGTATTTTTTAACAATATCGTAAACAAATCACTCCATGAACTCATGTTAACAATGTGCTCATTACTTATCTCATGACTCTAACTTTTCACTAATATTTCTCCAATCCCTACTGCCTTCATTAGCTAAATTACTTGTACTGGGGAGAGTTTTAAATAATTTGTAACAAAAACAAAATATTTTATCCAAATCTTGGGAATAAATCAACCATTTTCTTTCAAGTTTTTCACTATTTGGTGATTTTTGAATGTATAGTGATGAAGAAAAGTGTCTCAAAAATTTATCATTGGGAAAATCTATATTAGTAATTCTAATAGGACTTTTTCTACTAATAAATATCTCAAACATGTATCAATATTTGTCCATTGACTTGGATCATATATATTCTTAGTAGTGGATTCTTATGCTTCATTAACATTTCTTTCTTGTTCATTAACTAATACGTTTTCTTTATTTTCATTTTCATTCATGACTACATTATTAATTTTTCTCTATTTTCATATTCATTTTCATCCATGTCTACATTAGAAATTTATTCTCTATTTTCATTTTCATCGGTGTCTACATCTACATTTTTTTTTCATTCAACGAGCTACTTTCAAATTTCTTATTTGTATTGAAAAATTTCTCGATGGCCATTTTTTGTGATTCGATTAAAGCTTCTTTTTTTCTTTTTCTTTAATTCAGAATAACCAGATTCAAATTTTCTAATTGACATTTCTTATTTCTATAACTTATAAGTTAAAATAAAAAACAATGTATTTTCATTAAATTAAATTAAATGGCTATAAATAAAATCAATGGCACAAGACTAAAGAAAAAAAACAATTAGAACAAAGAAACCTGGTTGAGGATCGTCGCGGCCTACCGGCCTCACAAGTCACAAGGCAAAACGCAAGATACGCAATGGCCCAATTCATTTATTTGATGAGTCTCGATGACTCGATCTCGATCCTCCTCTTCAAGAAGCCAAGACTAGAAAGGAAAAGAGTCAAGAGTCGAACTGCGGAACTGTCAAAGTCCCAAAGAACGGAAGAAGACAACAATCTGAACTAAATAGTGAAGAGTATGTATAATTGTATATCATATATCATATATCAGTATATCAGATATTCAGATTATTAGTCTATGAATAATGATTTAGGAAGCTCGTGCCTGGTGTGAATTGTGAAAGAGACAAAGAGTGAAAGAGAGTAAGAGAAGGAGTCACAGAACTGAGACTGAGTAAGAGTAACTAGAGACCGAGGAGGAGGAGCCGATGAGGCGAGGCGGAGGCCGATGAATTAAGAAGATGATGAGGAGTCAAACTGTTCGTGGTGGGAGTTTGGGTCCTCTGGGAGACTAGGAGATAAGTAAAGTAATAACCGTTATTTAGTAATTTTTATTTAGGAAATCTAGTACTAATAGTAATAGTTTTAAAAAAAATTGAGGCCTAAAGCCCTAATTTACCCAACTTTCCCCTTGGGCCGACCATGAGCTCAAGTATGTCTCCAAAATAATTTGAAGATGCTTATATCTATAAAATATAATAAACTTTGAATCACAACTAATTAAAGTTGAGTTAAGATCGTGAGTCTATTAGACTATTATAAGTCGAGTTTTGCTTTCTCAAGCTCAAACTCTATTACAAGCTTGACTCTATCATAAAGCTCAAATATAACTCATTTACGCCGATATTAGAGCTTGAAACAAGCAAAAGCTTATGTCAACCAAGCTCGAGCTGAACCCGAGCTTGCTCAGATTAGCCACTTTAATTGCTTATAAAACGGTAGACCATTTTGTTCATCTAATGTTGCACTATTTTTTATTGGCTGGAAAAGTCCAAATGATTTAAAAAATGGCCATCTAATTGACTCCTTGTGACACTTTAATCATGACATTACCTAATGGGGCTCTAGTGATTAATAAATGATTCCAATGACAATTCATATGACATACACAAATATCAAATATTTATATTACAAAATATTATATACTACTAATATTAATCCACCACGAAAAATGAATGATTAATGCTTTGATACCAAAAACTTGGGTTGGTGTTGATACTGCTCACAAGGTGACAAGAAGGGTCCACCAATTCCTACTTGGCCAGTTGGCCGTCTATTGAGGAATATGATGTTCTCATCTTCACCTCCAGAAATCCCCATTTGACACTTCAAAGCCTTATTTTAAGTTTAGCCCATAGTTTTCATGCTACCATTTTGACCAAGGTCCAATCAATGTTTGTCCAAATGTTAGCACCTTGGGGTTATGGTGGGACCATCTTTGAGCTTGGAATATATATTTTAGGTCTGCTGATAATAATTCAAAACCCATTAACTCAATTAATTTGATTTAAAAATTACTCTACTCAATTCGATTTGTTAATTTTTTTGGATTGAAACGGGTTGCCTAAAATAAATAACATGTCGATTTGAGTCGTGTTAAAACGGGTCGAACCCGTTATCTATTTTGATTTAATTTTTGGCTATATAAATGCATGTTTGTTGATGAAAAATGTGGGTTGGAACGGATCGAACCGTTTTGATTCGTTGACCATTTCAACTTGACCCGTTTTGACTCGTTTAATTGTGAGTTATAACGGGTCACAACCTGTTTCGACTTGTTACCCGTTTCGACCCAACGCATACCCGACCTAACTCATCCAATCGTCATCCCTAATATATTTAAAAGAAATTATTTGTCGCTAGCTTTTTCCAAATATTTTTTTTTGCTATAGACTATCGGGTTTTTTTTTCAACTGTTAAAGTCCATTTTTGAAATATTGTTCCTAAAATGTTCAGATCATCTTCTTCTACAGCTTCGGCCAACACTTTGGAGTTCGAAAATTACGATTGTTACGTTGCACAATGAAATGAGATGTATCTGTGTTGGGTTAGATGATTTTTCAGTAAGGACGAAAATGGGTGAGGAGAAGGAATAAGAAGACTTAAAACGGAGGAGAAGGAATAAGAAGGTGGATGACATGAATGTCTGTTCATTATGATTTTGCAACGAGATGCATTAATTTTTGCAGCGCGATACAAAATTGAATTGGGTAATTAAAATTTGAAGCATAGTGGTGCAAAAAATGATACAACATGGTGCGAAATTGGATTAGCTAAATAAAATTTGAAGCATAGCGGTGAAAAATTGATGCAGCATGATGCAAAATTGGATTAGAAATTAAATTGATACATCGCGGTGCAAAATTTGATAAGGGTAAGCACGGGTCAGCTCGGCTCAGTTTTGGACTAAAATCGCAACCAAACCAAGTGAGTTCGGTTTCAAGTCTAACATGACCAAAGCAATTCGGTTGCAGCTCGGTTTCAGTTCATCGGTTTTTACTTTTCTCGGTTTGAGAGGGTGGGGGAAGAAGTGGAATTCATGAAACTCATATAGAAAAAATAAACTTAATAATCAAGATCAATCACTAACTCATATACAAAAAAAATAAAGGGAGAATTTCAAGTGGGTACAATTTTGAAAACATGTTTTCATATAGAACCATCAATTTTTTGGACATTTCATTTAACTACAAATTGCTTGCCAAATGACAAAAATGCCATTAATGAAGACAACCGATCAAAACCAAATCAAGGAAACTCGATGCTGGGCATCGATGCATTTGACCAGACCAAATCAATCCAAACTCGATGCCTAAATGCAACAGGGACCAAATGATGCCAAGTGAGATGCATTTGGAATGCAACCAAATCAATAAAACTCGATGTCAATCATTGGCAGATGCATTTGGTCAATGATGCCAAGTCGATGCATGACAAAGATTATGCATGACCAAAATGAAACTCGATGCCAAGTGATGGCATCGATGCGATAGGGAGTACCAAATGAAACTCGATGCCAAGGCATCGATGCATTTGTTAATGCAAGACCAAAATCAATCCGTAAACTGATGCCAAGCATCAAGATGCATTTGAAAAATCAATCAGTCGATGCAAATAATGCATTTGACAAAAATCAATCCAGAAACTCGATGCCACATCGATGCATTTGAAGATTTTGGAGGACCAAAATCAATACTCGATGCCAAGTTCTCGCATCGATGCATTTGATAGTATTTTGAGGACCAAATTAATTCGATGCCAAATCGTGCATTTGACAAAGATTATGCAGACCAAATCAATCAGAAACTCGATGCCAATCATTGGCATCGATGCATTTGACGTAAAATCAATCAAAACTCGATGCCAAGCCCCGCATCGATGCATTTGACAAAGATTATGCATGACCAAAATCAATTCAGAAACTCGATGCCAATCGATGCATTTGATAGTATTTTGGAGAACCAAATTAATTTGACTTGATTTTGGAAGACAAAAATCAATCTAAAACTCGATGCCAAGTGGCATCGATACATTTGATAGTATTTTGGAGGACCAAATCAATCTAGAAACTCGATGCCAAGTGGCATCATGCATTTGACGTAAAATCAATTAAAACTCGATGCTTGGCATCAGATGCATTTGACTTGATTTTGGAAGACAAAAATCAATCTCGATGCCAAGCCCTCGCATCGATGCATTTGACAAGATTATGCCAAATTAATCCAAAAACTCGATGCCAAGCCCGGCATCGATGGATTTTTTTGAAAAACAATCAAATAGAAACTCTTTCAGAGAAATTCCTTAGAACAAGCTATAACTTAGGTTCTTCAAGCAAAAAGCAAAAAAATCAAATTTTATTAAAAACTACCCAAATAATGTTTAATAGGGTATTTATATGCCCTAACAATCCAAACCCTAAAAGGAAAAGTCTTAAACAAAAAGCGAAAAGCTCGAAAACTTCAAAGGCCCATAACAGTACTTAAACAGCGTTTTTGGGCTAAAATGAATAGTTCACGGGGTAAACCCAATGAATCTTGTAGAGCTCGCCGAGAGCTTCGATTTGATATGCTGTGGGTCCCGTAATTCATCTTATGCTCCTCGCTAGGTGCTCTCTCTTAACGGAAACTGTCAAACCCAACTTCGTAACTCTTACAAATGTCAACCTTATGTGCCTCAGTAACAAAAGGACAATCTAATGTTGTTAAATAGCAGAAAATCAAGAAGAAATGCGATGAAGGAGATGAAGAAGTATTTAATTAACGTTGCTTGCAAATCCAAGAGGAAGTAGACCATCGAAATCTTTGTATCATGCGCATAAAACACTTGGTTTACTTCTTGTATGTGCTTAAGTTAGATGCATGCGTAGCACTTCGATGGGTGATTGTGGCAATTTAAGTTGCACGGAAGAATTAGTGGTCTCAATGTCCAATACGATAGTCGATGTTGATCATGATATGGTGGATGGTATGTCTGAATACCACCAAGCTGCTTATCTTCAAGCCATGAGAGTGGGCCGCGGAAACCATACTTATGCAGAGATGTGACCAAACTCCGCATGAGCGAGTACCCTATGGCACAAGAGACTCACCGCTTGTTTTACAATTGGCTTGAAGAGTATCGCCACCGGTAATCGTGATCATGTACTTGAGTTCTTTTTTCCCAAGGGCACAACATATAGATCGATTTCCATGGATGTAGAAGGAGAAGAAGCTCATGAAGAAGAGAGCAGTGAGGAGGACTAAGATAGTGAGCATGGAGGTGTCGAAAGGGCTACTGTTGGGAAGGTGAGGTGGAAAGGGCATTGATGTACTTTTTCTCTAAAATTGTATTTAAAAGATATGTCTAAAAAATAGGTGGATTTATTTGAAAACGTGTTTTAAAAGATGTACCGGCTTGTAATTATTCCAAAAATAAACTTACTAATCAAAATTAGAGAGCGTGAAGCCTACCACCAGGTGGTCGGTGGGAAAAAAAAATTAAAAGGGTTCGCCAAAATTGCGCGGTTGGTTGCCTCGTCCGCGTATCAAGTCACAAGTTGAAGCAATTATCCAATCACCATCCATTAAATATACCTCCACTTTCGATTTACTCTAATTTGAGATTCGAAGAAGTTATACATATCTAGATCCGAGACCTTTCATGGTAGTTTCACTATCGTTGTTTCTCTGTGAGAAATAGACACCCAAGTAGAAAGGAAAATGATTGAAGTAGCAACAAAACAAATTTTATGCCTTCACTCCTACAACAACGCATCGATTCTTTTTTATGCTTTGAATGTAACTATAACTCACTCCATCTTTGAGTTTGAAATTTATCAAAGAGGCTAACTTATCAATGGCTATCAAGAAATGTACCATGTTCGAAGAGAAGATGTGTCCACCCGCCACATCATCGACATGTACCAACCGAAATTACTAAGAAGAGAATAGTGTGTGTGATGGTCTTCATCGCCCGCAATTAAAGAATCGAGCTAGGCAAGGAAAATGACTTCTAATCAAACAGCTTGAACAAACCTTCCAAGAGCATGACTCTTCGGATCTCCAAAGAAAGGGAGACGGTGGTCGATAGATGAAGAATACTCTTTCGGGGCTAGATGTGAACTTGAAATAGGCGATGAAGATAGATGTTGATGGGCTTGAAGCTGAGAAGAAGGAATTCACCTAAGTTTCTTGAGCGGAGGAATTCACCGATCCGGGATTTTAGTTTTATTTTGTATTACACTTTGACCCCTACTCTTTGTACAAATGGCATATGTGATTATTTTTTCGAGACACTTAGACCCCTTTGAGTTTAACTTAACTTAAATCTAACGCTCATCCAAAAAATGGGTTCACATGCAACAGAACAAAAGTAGGGTGGCCAAAATAGATGAACCAAAGTTTCGGTGGCCGAATTGCAATAAGGTCCAAAGTTGGGTGGCCCATTTGTGTGTTTTGCCTATTTTTTATATCTGAAATATTAGTAAATGATTTTGAATTCGCACAAAAAGTGGTATCAACTAAAGATGTCAGAATAAAGTATATTAACCGCAATATTTACAGAAAAATGATTATAAGAATATACAAAAAGAGTAATGATAAAATAATTTCTTATTTCTATTTTTTTCCTCATTTTATACTATTAATATTAGAGAAAGTTGTTAGAAAGAACAATTAAAAATATAATAGTAGAAAATATAATTTTTTTTAATGAATTGTGACATTTTTTGTGTTATTTATGATTATTATTATTATTTTGATTAGTTGAAAGAAAAGTTGGTGGGTTGGCAATTTCTCGACCCACCACATTTCATGGGTTGGCCCGCAATGCCAAATGACGAGTTATAACGGGTTGACCCTCCCCGCCAACCCATCTTGACAGCTCTAATCAAAATAGCCAATTCAGCCGATGATGAAAGGAAAAAATTGAACATGATCTAATTTTAATTTTTAAAATATAAAACACAAAAAAGGAAGGATCGAAGTCATCTAGGTGTAGTTGGGATGAGGCTTGATGAAAACTTGCTAACTCGAAGTAGCAGACCTTCTTTGATAATAAATTACCTTGAGAGTTGAGAGGGTGAGGGAGGAATTAAGAAATTTGAGCAACACTGCCAGAGAAAATTGGGGATTGGGGTGGTGAGGCTCTTACCGCTGCTAGAGAGAGCGAAGCTCCCGTCGTCGTCACCCACGATTGTCGTAAAAATGAAGGAGTTGTCGCAACGTAATTGCCCTTAGGGGTTAGGAGTTGAGAGGGAGACGACGTGCGTAGGAAAATTCTAGATCTAGATTTGAAAATATTAGGTATATATATAAATCTGAAAAACGACGTCGTTACTCCTCTGTTCGGTTCGGTTGTAAAATCGGTTTTGGGAACGATAAACCGATACAATTGGGTTCTTCAAAATGAAAACCGGACAGCATGCCATCAAATCAGTTTCAGGTTTTTCAGTTTTTTCGGGTTCACGATTTTTTTTGCTCACCCCTAAAAATTAATACAATGCGATGCATTTGACTGAGTGATTCGTAGCGCGCCTCAGGTTCATTAAAGGTATCATAATACTTTTCACCCCAAAAAGTTTATTTTCTAGTTAATTTTTTAAAGGAATTGTAGCGATTGGAAATTATCAAAGTGGACCGGCCCGAATTGGCCCCTACATTTAGTGTCGGAGCATGTGCAAAATGATGTGAAATTTTGTTTGTGTGATTTACTGTGAGTTGTAAGTGAAGCCAACAAAGTGGCAGACATAAAATATCACATAACTAGTGAAGCCATTCGTGCGTTGCATGGTTTGTACATGAGTGTAAAATCATAAATTCAATTAAAATTGAATAATAGAGAAATAAAAACTTTAATATGAAAAAATAAACAAAAAGTAATAAACAATAAAATTAAAGATAAAAAATCAAATAAATTTGAAAATATTATTATAAATTTTAGAATACCTATTTATATAAACATTTTTTGTTGAACATGTATGACTATTACAATACCTATTTATATAAACATTTTAGAATACCTATTTATATAAACATTTTTTGTTGAACATGTATGACTATTACAACTATCACTATCACATAACAAAACGAGATACAACATGTCATGACTAATTTTTATTTTTATTTTCAGATGAAGTCCTACGTTAGACAATGACCATAACTTTTATTTATAGACATTGCGTAAGATACCATCAACGAAACTGTCTTTTTTGGAATTTGAATAGACTTCCATGATCAAATGATGTCAGTGATATTTTTTAAATTAAAACAATAACAACAAAATGATCCTTTTAAAGAACTTGACTTTCTAAAATATGGTTTCTCATAAATGATAGAATTCTAGAAGTATATGTTTATTATCATATGTTCATATCATAATTAACCATCATAATTTGAAATAACTCGACCTTCTAAAATATGGTTTCAATGATCACGTGCCATTATTTAATAAATAATTGACATTATCTATCGTTTATATATAATTATGTTGTATATGTATTAGTTTTCTATATCAATAGAAAATCATATACTTAAATAAAATTGAATAATATAAAAATTAAGAACTTTAATATGAACAATTATTACTCCCTCTATTTTCAAACTATCATCCACATTTCTTTTTTCGTTCGTTCTTAAATAATTGTCATATTTCAAAACTTTTCCTTTTAAGAAAACACTTTTACTACTTTACAATTACTTTTTATACCTACTTTAATTATTAGCACATACTCAAGGGTCTTAAAGAAAACCACACATTTTACCAATATTTATAATACAGTCAATTACTTTTTCTTAAACGGTGTGCCAGATCAAAGTAGACAATATTTTGAAAACTAAGGGAGTATAAATTCTAGAATATTTCTTAATAAACAACATTTGTTGTTGAACATGTTACATATACAACTATTAATACTATCACAATCACATAACAAAATTCGAAGACCTTTAGGATTAGTAACTCTACACAAAACGACATACAACTGGTCATGGCTAAAAACATATTTTTTTTTAAAGGAGTTCTACATTAGACAATGACTGACCCTAACTCTTATTTGTAAACATTATTTAAAACACCATCAGCAAATTATCCTCTCTGAAATTTGAATGAAATTCACAGTTTGGTTTCAATTTTTCGTGCCATTGCGTTGCTCAAGGGAATGGTCAATCTTTGTTATGATTAGTATTGTTCCACTCCACAACCTTGCAGCATGGGTAATGTATTTTCAAAAACGTGTTGTCCAAACTTTAGTTTACTAATGTTTATCAGCTGACATGTATTTTACTTTTCTTTATTTTTATAATAAAATTGAAATCAAATGATGTAATTTAAGTGGTTGAAAATGAATTGTTTAATTTTGATCAAATGATATTTGCCTATTAATTGAAGTAATCTCTTATTCTTTTAATTTAGTTTTTCGTTGAAGTATCCATTCAAATAATACTTCAACTATTCCTCTATTTTGTTTTTCAATTTTCCAATTATTTTTTCCGTAGGGAATGAAAATTACAATTAGAAGTCAAAATTCAAGGTTTAGCCCATGTGGTTGTTTTTTAACATATATGTTTCAGATCTAAACATAACAAAATTATTTGTTCAAGATTTGTTAGATTTAATAATTTATTTTAAGAAATTAATATTATATTTGGAATATTTCAATTATCTCAATGTTTATAAATTTTTAAACTTTTTGAAAAATAGAGTTTAATAATTATATATTTTAACTTAGAAAAATTATAGTTTCAAATGTATAAACCATTTTTCTTTCTCTAAGATCTTACCAACTATGAGGTGTTTTTTTATCTACTTGTTTCAGATCTAAAAATAACAAACCAATATATTCAAGATCTGGATTTATTATATTTATTTCCTTACAATTTTATTTAGGAAAATTTAGAGAATATAATATTCAATTCGGAATATGTGAAGCATTTTGATGTTTAGGTTTTTTTTAATCATTAAAAATTGAAAATTTTCTACTAATAGATAAATTTCAACATGCAAAGTCAATATATTTGTAAAAATATATAAAAGAGAAGATACTAAAACTTATACATTTAATTTATCGGATCCAAGAATCTAACGATAATTTTTTAGAATAAAAATGGTTTAAAATATATAAACCTTTTATCCTTGTCCAAATTCTTAATAAATTATTGTCATGTTTTCCTTTTTTGTCCCTTTCAATAAAATTGTCTTGTTTGTTTATTTCCTTTTTAAGACAACATTATTTAGTCAATGAGCCACGTATACATAACTTCAATTATGAGTCACGTACACACGACTTTAAATGAAACTACATAATATACTTATATTAAATTATTAATAATCAAGTCAAATTAGTTTTTCCATAATTTGTGATGGGTCGAACAGAAGAATAATTTTACGGCGGATGTTGTAAGAGACCAACTCCAACCCAACCCTCAAATACCCAAATTGGGGTCAAACCCACCCCTAATTGCTCCAACCGGACCCCAAACTTCTCCCCAATTTGGGGTGATGAATAGTATCAACCCAAATTTGGGGCAATACTATTCATCTAACCCCAAATTGGGGTTGATGAGACCCACTAATTTTTAAATACAAAAAATTATTAATAATTTGATATTATGAATTTTAAAATATTTTAATTGATTAATAACTAATAATAGCTATGTAATCAATATTAATAATGTAATTTATTTTAAAGTATTAAACACTATAAATTCAATAAATTATACTAATAAATTGGTCTATTAGATAAATTCTTTTGTATTTATTATCAATAAAGAAATAGTTATACTAAATTATTTGGAAACACAATATATTATTTTCTTTGTAGTTTTTTAAGATTTTAAATAGATGTATTGCTTGCGTTATCATAATGTATGCGTTTGTATTTATCAAATGGTTTGTAATTTAAAATATATTTAATTACTAATTTTTAAATATTATTAATTATATAAATAATATTATAAAAATAAATTTATTAAATATAATAAATTATTAATTGTGTAATCTTAATACTCCCTCCGTTTTTTAAATATTGTCTACTTTGACCCGACACACCGTTTAAGAAAAAGTAATTGATTGTATTATAAATATTGGTGAAATATGTGATTTATTTTAATGCCCTTGAGTATATGGTCATAATTAAAGTAGGTTGAAAAAGTAAGGGTAAAGTGGTAAAAATATTTTCTTAAAAGGAAACGTTTTGAAGGAAGATAATTATTTAAAAACGGACGAAAAAAGAAAGGTGAACGATAATTTGAAAATGTAGGGAGTAATTACAATTTAAAATGTTAGTAGTAAATCAAAATAGAATATGCTGATGAATATTATTTTTTGTCTAAGATTTGGTGTAAATGGTTGAAGTTGAAATAGTGGCTAGTGTTGAAATTAACCCCAAATTCGTGTTGAAATTGCCCTAAGTTTGGGGTTTTTGGGTTGGAGTTGGTCTTAGAACCGCTGAACCACCAAACTGAATGATTCAGTTTGGTTTAATTTTAATCCAATACGGTTCAATTTTGGTTCCAAATTTTAAAAATCCAACCTATTCGGTTCAAAGTTTTTGAAATCAAACCAAAACGAAGCAAACCAAACCACCTATTTATTTATTATGTATATATAATATACTATTTAAATTTGGTTAATTATTCTGAGTCTCATCTAATATGCAAATCTACGCCCTTAATTAATTAATCTAGTAATATATATATATATATATATATGACAAAAATTTAGGTAAGACGGTCTTACGAAAATATTTTGTCAGACTGATCCATCATTTTGTTGGATTCATGTGAGGTGGAGAGTGGTGCTTCTCTTTAAGATCTATAAGGTCATTATACAAGAAACATGCTTTAAATATATTAGTTACAAAATCAAATCAAACCAAATCTAGATTAATTATATATATTATTTATTTATTTATTTATTTATTTAATATTATATAACATTATTTTTTAATGTTTAATGTTAATTACAAATTAAAATCTTATTTGTCTTATTTTTATTATGATATTTAGTGTTCATTAAATTGATTAGAAAGAAAATTTAAGTATCAAAATCGAACAAAACCAAATTGAATGACTCAGTTTGAAAATTTTAGAATCAGAGGAGGGTGATTCGGTTTATGGTTTTGACATAAATCAAAATAAACCAAACCACGTACACTCCTAGAGGGGGTAATACCAATTCAAGTGATTTTGTGTCAAAGAAATACAACCAAAATTATTACTTATCACATCTTTAAGCCCATATATGGCAAAGTTAAACCAACAACTAAAAAAATCAATTTAAAAATTAAAAAGAAAAAAAAAAGAACCAGACTAATAAGAAACCCTAAAAGAACTACTTTAGTTATTCACTCTTAAGATTGCAATCCTTCTATGCTCCATCCCTAAATCTACCGTCTCCCCCAAACCATCTTTCAATTTCTATGTCTCTAACAACTATTATATACTCAACTTTCTTCCTTTTCTTATTTGATTCTTATAACAACTATTCGTTTCATACTTCAATATAATTTTGCAATGGGCAGTCATGGAATTAAAGCATTGCATTTACATTTAGGTGTCGTTTTGTAGCAAGAATTAAAATCAGATATGATTAATAAGCCGAGTTACCTGATGTTTAGTACACAATAGGTGGTCGGGACTAATAGCACGAGTTATCCGGATAAAGTCATTATCCCCTCACTATTAATACCAAGGGGGAGGGTGGTATTATTAGCGCCCTCACTAAAAAAATTGAGGTTAATATTTGTAATCTCAAAACTACCCCAAATATACAAGTGAGGATTAATAGCGATGACACTAATAATACTGAGATTAATAATACTGTTTATCCTTGTCCGACTACCAAACAAACTTTTAGTCTATTTCGTCACATCTGCCATTTAGTGTCCAGATCAAGAGCGTGCCGATAACTAATTTGAGCTTTTTTTTTTTTTTGATGGTAAGCAATTTTTTCTAATGTGATTGCTCAAGTGTTCATATGAAATGAATCTTACTGTTTATACTGATTTATAAATTCCAAATATTAGCATGTATTTAATTACTCATGTAATTCGTCGGCTTCCAATGACTTTTAGATTCACTAACAACTAATTAAAATTTAATAAATGCAGATACAACATCCAATTAATCGTCTTTAGAATATGAAGAGGTTTTTCATAATTCTAAATTAAAAATAAAAATATAAAGTAGTACCTATTTCCAAGGTAGATTTTGATTTTTCATGCAAACAAATCATGTTTCATTTTTAGAAATTTCATTTTGGTGAAAACATTTCAAAAATCGCACCTCTTTATATATATAACACAATATTAGGTTGGAGATTAGGTGACATGCTAACATCCATTTGAGGAGGAAGATAGCACAATATTAACACCGTCGTATGAGGAAGCTCTTTCTAGAGCCAATTTGCCAATTTGGTTGTAACTTTGTGTGTATGAGAGAGGTGGGTTTGAAATATTTAAGGTGGATATATGTATTAGAGAATAATATATTTATTATTATTTTTGTTTATTTGTAATTAGTAATTAGTAGTAATTACCTTGTATAGTTCTTTCCTTATATTGTTACCTTCTTTCTATAGGTTTCTTGTACCCTACTTCAAGTGTAACCCTAATTGTAACTCTCCATATAAATAGGTATTCAATCAATGGAAAGTCTATGTCATTATTCCTAAACTTTATTAGTTTCTACATGATATCAGAGCTTTGCTCATAAAACTTTCATCTTCTTTCTCTAGCCGTCGCCCCTACCACCCTCCGCCATGACTAACAAAAATTACTCCCTCACCATTAAAAAACCCCTTAACCCCACACAATCCTTCGACCTCATCAACATCTCTCACCACAACATCACCAAACTCACCTCCTCAAACTACAACACTTGGAAACTCCAAGTTGAGGTCACCCTCATTGGCTATGACCTCTATAAGTTTGTAGACGGCTCACACCCAAGCCCGCCTCCCACCGTCCTAGCTAAGGATGCTCAATCATCCAAGGACGTTCTTGTCCCAAACCCACACTACCAACCCTGGATTCGACAAGACAAACTCTTGTTCGGCGCCCTTGTTGGTTTCCTCTCTGCTCCACTGGTTCCTATGATCTAGCAGGCTGCCACTATTAGAGAAGCATGGGAAACTCTGGCTCACACCTATGCTCGCCCGACTCGCGGCCACATCAAGCAGATTAAAGACTACCTCAATCGGGCATCCAAAGGCACTCAGTCGGTCTCCGACTACATACAGTCTGTCAAAAGTTGGGCAGATGAACTCGCGGCTCTAGGCAAATCAATTGACCACAAGGATCTTATTGAGACCATCCTTTGTGGGTTAGATAATGACTACCGCCACATCGTGGATGTGGTGGAAGGTCGGGACACTCCCATATCATTTGATGAGCTCCATGAAAAACTTATCAATCGAGAACTACTCCTAAAGTAGTCACAGCCCACGTCCTTCTCGCATCCTATCTCTCCCAGTGTTGCTATCTCGAGGAACCACAGCTCGCATGCTCGACACTCCTCGCAAGCTCGGGCAGCTCCCGCTCCACCTCGGCAACCCTCCCAGCAGTTCTCGACTTCTGCTCCCCGTCAATAACGACCTTATCTTGGTAAGTGTCAGTGCTATCACCAACAGTGCCACACGGTTGCTTGCTGCCCCAACTTTCAATTGGTGGCCACCACATCTCTGCCCGCTACCTCCAACTCCGCCAGTAACTACGCAAGGCACCCACATGCACACCTTGCGACCATAGCGGACACCGGGACTCCGGGACTCCAGGCTGGCTTCTCGACATTGGAGCTTCTCACCACGTTACCAACGATCTTGGTAACCTCCATCTTCACTCCAACTATCTGGGCACGGATGACATGGTCATTGGTGATGGTACAGGTCTACATATCTCCAAAACTGGTTCTTCTATCCTTCCCACCCCTGCATATACCTTTATTTTACAAAATGTCATGTTTGTTCCTAGCATGAAACACAATCTCATATCCATATCTCAATTCTGCATATCCAATAACATGTCTATTGAGTTATTACCATCTTATTTTCATGTGACGGATCTACTGACAGGGAGAATACTATTGACCGGACAGTCTAAGGATGGTGTGTATGAATGGCCAACCACAGCTCCATCTCATCGCCCCTCTGCTTGTGTCAGCTCCAAAGTCTCTAACCAAGATTGGCATCATCGCCTTGGCCATCCGTCTGGCCCCGTCCAAACTCAAATACTTTCTAGCCTAGGTTTAGCATTAGACACTGCTCGCAATCATATTCATTGTAATGATTGTCTTTCTAATAAAAGTCACAAACTTCATTTTCATCAAAATACTATTGTGTCTACTCTCCCTCTTCAAACTATTTATACTAATGTTTGGAACTCCCCCCCTTCCTTCTATTGATGGGTTCAAATACTATGTGATCTTTGTTGATCACTATACCCATTACATTTGGCTTTACCCGCTCAAACTCAAATTTGAGGTCGCCACCATCTTTCCCAAGTTTAAAGCCTTGGAGGAAAACTATTTTAAAACAACCATTGTCACTCTTTACTTGGACAATGGAGGCGAGTACATGGGGATTTCCCGGGATTTTGGCTTGGCCGCCTACCTGTCCGCCCATGGCATCTCTCATCTCACCTCGCCCCCTCATACCTCAGAACACAATGGGTTCTCAGAACGTCGCCATCGCCACATTGTTGAAATTGGTCTCTCCCTACTCTCTCGTGCATCTCTTCCGTTGCCTTTCTGGTCGTTTGCATTCCAAACGGCAACCTACCTCATAAATCGGTTACCAACACCCACTCTTGCTCACCAGTCTCTCTACCATAAATTGTTTGGCACTCCGCCCAACTACTCCAAACTTCGTGCCTTTGGTTGTCTCTGCTACCCTTGGCTCCGCCCTTACTCCGCTCACAAACTCGCTGCTTGCTCCACCTCATGTGTCTTCCTTAGTTACTCGCTCACTCAGAGTGCCTGTCTTTGTTATGATCCGAGCACCACCAAGCTATACATTTCGCGTCATGTTCGATTTGTCGAGTCTACCTTTCCAATGTCCACCCCGGCCACCAGCCCTGCTCGCCCAAATACCTATGTTAGTGTCTCTTGGTTACCCCCTCATGAACTGCTCGGTTACTCATACACACCGTCGGTTGCTCCCTCCAAGTGCCTCCCCGCTAGTTTCTCCTCACACTAATCAGAATGTGGTTGATCTCAGCCTGCCAATACACCAACCTCACCCACCATCTCCACTGCTGCTACTAGTCCTTTGTTGGCTACTCAACCCTCCTCGACAACCAGATCCTTGCCCGAGGATAGCCATATGCCCACTTGCACCATGCCCGCTGACCCAGTTCATGTGCCCGTTGAACCTGGTCTTGTGTTTGCGCACGTGTCTGCTGACCCTGTCCATGTGCCCGCTGCTTCTAGTACTTCAACCATAGTTACTCGATCTAAGAACAATATCTACAAACCCACCACCAAACTGAGTCTTTCGACTCAACTGGCAGTGGACAGTGAACCGACATGTGTCACTCAGGCTTTGAAAAATGAGAAGTGGCGTCAGGCCATGTCTGAGGAATTTGATGCACTAGCTCGCAATGGAACTTGGGATTTAGTCCCTTCGACAGACGCTAGCAACATTGTTGGTTGTAAGTGGATCCACCTCATCAAAAGACATGATGATGACGCTATTGATCACTACAAAGCTTGCCTAGTGGCCAAGGGATTTCACTAGTGACCAGGGGTTAACTATCACGATACTTTCAACTCGGTGGTTAAACCGACCACTGTTCGACTTGTTCTCTCATATGTCGTTTGTCAAGGATGTGATCTTTGGCAACTGGACGTGAACAATGTCTTTCTTCAAGGCAATCTGTCCGAGGAGGTATTCATGGCTCAACCACCTGGGTTCACAGAAAGGACAAACCTCAACATATATGTTGGCTTCACAATGCTATTTATGGTCTCAAGCAGGCTCCTCGAGCATGATATAATGAGATGCGTCAGTTTCTACTTGCCTCCGGCTTAAAAAACTCGGTGACCGACTCATCACTGTTCATCCTTCATACTGCGGGCAACACCATCTATCTTCTTATATATGTGGATGATATCATCGTCACTAGGAACCAGCCCGCTGCAGTTCAGACTTTCATATCGTTGCTCGCTAATTGCTTCTCGCTCAAGGATCTTGGTGATCTTCACTACTTTCTTGGGGTTGAAGTTGTTAAACGCCCAAGTGGTCTTCTGCTCTCCCAACGTGGGTACATAGTTGATCTCTTTGCTCGCACAGGCATGACCGATACTCTCCCAATAGAGACGCCCCTTACCAACTCGCCTACCTTGACTCTCCACACGGGCACTGCTCTTACAGATCCGACAGAATTTCGAGCAATGGTCGGGAGCCTTTAATATATATTTCTTACTTAGCCTAATGTTGCTTTTGTTGTCTACAAACTATCTCAGTTCATGCATAGGCAGACCATTGAGCACTGGAATGCGGTCAAGCGAGTTCTTCGGTATCTCTATGGCTCTATTAATGCAGGCATCCTCTTTCATCGCTAGTCTCCTCTAGTTCTTCATGCCTTTACTGACGCGGACTGGGCTGGCAACAAGGATGACTACACATCCACCAGTGCCTATATTGTCTATCTTGGAAGCAACCCGATCTCTTGGAGCTCCAAAAAACAGCGCACTGTAGCTCGCTCCTCGACTGAAGCTCAATATCGGGTCGTGGCTGCCACTACAATTGAGGTCAAGTGGATTGTGTCTTTTCTTGGCGAACTCGGTCTCACCTCTTCGACTCAACCAGTCATTTACTGTGACAATGTGGGCGCCACGAGTCTCAGCTCGAACCCGTTTTTTCATACTCGCATGAAGCATGTGGCCCTGGACTTTCATTTCATTCGGCAACAAGTTCAGGATGGGCTTGTGCAAGTTTGTCATGTATCCTCGGCCGATCAATTGGCCGATGCCTTGACCAAGCCTCTTGCTCACCAGCGGTTTCATCAATTACTTCACAAGATTGGTCTCTCCTCTCGTACGTCCATCTTGCGGGGGCATATTAGAGAATAATATATTTATTATTATTCTTGTTTATTTGTAATTAGTAATTAGTAGTAATTACCTTGTATAGTTCTTTCCTTATTATGTTACCTTCCTTGTATAGGTTTCTTGTACCCTACTCCAAGTGTAACCCTAATTGTAACTCTCCCCATAAATAGGTATTCAATCAATGGAAATGCTATGTCGTTATTTCTAAACTTTATTAGTTTCTACAATATGTGGAGGTGAGTGACAAATAATGAAATACATGTATAATGACTAAATAGTTGGATCATTATGACCAACGAACTTGGGAATAAAAAAACTACGAGCAATTATGCCTATATTTTTTGTACTCTTGTGCGAGTGGGTGGGAGGTAGAGGCTAAATTGATCTATATATATTATAATTCAGCTCAAAATCTAACTAGTGCCCCTGATCGAATTGTGTCAAATACAACTGATGATCCAGATTGATTCATAAGTATATATGAGTTATATATGAACCCTTCAGTTATGAGTTTTGTTTATCCTAAACATGCATCACATTAATCTCATACCGAAATTGTGCCAATGACACGGGCACAGATACTAGTATATTATAAAAGAGGTAAGGGTATAACTGGCAGTCCTGATCGAGTTGTGTCAAACACAACTGACGATTCAGATTAATCCATAAGCATGTAAGTTACATATGAACCTCTCAGTTATGAGTTTTATTTGAATTACACCTTCCACAACCAATTACATTGTAACCAACTCCTCAGTTATGAGTTTTGTTTTTGTTGACGAGATGATTATCTATAATTTATCTCGAACATCCATTGAGCTAATCTCATATCGACATCATGCCATAAGCACATGCATAAATATCAGTATATATAGGGCAAATCGCTCCATCGGTCTCTTGAGTATAGGCCTGTTACAGTTTTAGTCCCTTAACAATATTTTTTCAAATTTGGGTTCTTTAAGTATTGAATTTTTTCAGCGACAATCCTTTTGATAGATGTCGTTAGCGAAATACCATTAAGCTACCCATGTGCATTATGTAAGGACTAAAATGATTTTTTTTTCAAATCTAACTTATATCAAAATTTAAAATTGAATCCCCATAGTTAAAAAAATGACTCTAAGGCCTTCTTCTCCCAATTTTTTTTAAAAAAATCCATTCTATGGCAGCGTTGTTAGAAACCTAAAGTTTTCATTCTTACTCTTAAAAGACTTGTTATGGCTTGTTACACGTATAATTTTAAAGTTTCAAAGTGAGTAAGGGATCATGATCAGCATGCTAAAATGTCACTTTTTACTATTAACAGTGTTACTTTATAGTATATAAAATGTGTTACTTTTGACATTAAAAGTGTTGCTTTGCATTTTTAATGAAAAGTATCAATTTTTTCCCTAAAAATATGTTACTTTTTATGCTTAAATGTGTCACTTTTAGCCTTAAATGTGTTACTTTTACTTTGAAAGTGTCTCATTTTTTATAAATGAAAATCATTACGTTTAGCATTAAAGTATCATTTTATACAATTAAAAGTGTCACTTTGTTGCATTAAATGTGTTACTTTTGACCCTAAAAGTGTCATTTTGCCTTATAAATAAAAATCGTCATTATTAAACTTAAATGTGTCACTTTTTAGCATTAAATGTATCACTTTTAATCATTAAAAGTGACACTTGGTCCTATAAATGTCACTTTGCATTTTAATGAAAATAATAATATTTTTTCCCTTGATAGTGTTACTTTTAGAGCTTAAAAGGTGTCACTTTTACCTTTAAAATGTGTGATTTAGCATTTCGTCAAAGTTCGTTAGGGTCTGTCAAGCATCCTAAGACAAATGAAGTTAACAGAGGGCTAACATAGCTACCAGATGATTAAATTGCAAAGATTATAGAGGAAGAAATTTTGGGCAGCAATTGTCGGAGCAAAAGAGGACATCTTAGCCAAGATTTAGAGCTTCCGAGTTCCACCTTTGACCCGCTCGGCTAGACCATTTTGTGAGTCATAGTAACTTGTTTTTTATTTATTATGATTCGCAAATTCCTAAATGGAGCTCCGTCTTACCAAATTTCGTCCTACACAAGTTTGTGCCATAAATTATTACATTCCATAAATTGAAGAAATCAATCATTTACCAACGAGCTCTAGCTCAACTGGTACTGCTCACTTCTCCTAACGGAGAGGTTGGGTGTTCGAGTCTCACTAGAGACACCCCCTTTACAACCTTCGGGTGTTCAAGCCTCTTCGAGGCATCGTTGTTGTTAAAGCCTTATCCAAAGGCCCCATTTAGCTACTCACCTATCTTAACGGAGAGGTTGAGTATTCAAGCCCTACCGAGGCACCCCGACTTAACTACTCTCAACCGAGAGGTCGGTGTTCAAAAGCCTCCCAGCACCAATTGTTCGAGCCATACCAAAGGCATCATATATATATAATTGTAGCCTTTCAAGGCATTAAATATAATAAAAAAAATTAAGGGTTGGGGTACGGTCTATGTCCCCTCCAACCTTTTAAAAAAAAAAAAAAAAGAAATCAATCATTTGAACAAAGTATGTGTATATCAGTTTTTGTTAGCTTGAACGAGAATGATCATTTTAAATTTAATCATGGAGTTACCGTGTATGGGATGGAGTGAGAGTAGGCCTGGCGATTGGGTTGGGTAATAGGTTAAAGCAAGTGATGACCTGCCACAATACAAATAGTCAATGGGTTAATTGGGTCAGGTTAAAGCAGGGTCAACCCATTTTAACTCGCTTTTTTGAACTTTTTTTTTGGGCAAAAAATCATTCTCTTACGAATAAAATATATCATCAACACCTTAAACTCATCATCCATAAATACAAAATAAATAAATAACAATAGTTAAACAACTTATATACATCTATGTTACATTTTACTCACAAGACTTAACATTTTGAATTTGGGAGAAAATTCAAGATCTCATTGTGAATTTGGGAGATTATGTCAACCTTTCCCATTTTATTCAGCTTATTCACCCCGCTACGGTGTCCATCTCCCGTACCACTGTTAGCTCCTACACCTTTTGATCCGCCGCGCTCGAATCCACCCTTGTTTATAGATTTCCATAACGAAAACCAAATTAAGTCTAATAGTTTCATTAAATTCCATTGTTAAACCAATGCCTATATCATGGAATTCCAAGAAATCATCATCAAAAACATTATAAACAATATCAACATAATCACATTTCAAGTGCATATCAATCAATGCAATCCCTACATGTACAAGAAGATCACCTTTTGCTTGATCTTCTGCTTGTGCATATGTTCCTATCCAAACTCAAATCTCCCATTCTAGCAAGAGAGACTGGATCCTCTATTCCAAAATTGTATTTCATCTCCTATTCCACCGTTGGATTCTTGCCACGTTTCAATCAGAATTTTTCACAAAAGAAAACATTGAGCTAGATTTTACGGATTCTTATTGTTATGGAAACACAATCAACTTAGTAATTGATTTTGTTTATTTACGATTGACATGTGGCAAGAATTTGACGGTGGAATAGGAGGTGAAATACAATTTTGGAATTGAGGATCCGGACTCCTAGCAAGACATGAATATAGATGGTATCAATGGCATCTTAGGTTAGTCAACCAAACTATTTTCTCCTGTCAACATTCACAATTTCAAATTTCCACATATGTAATAAGAAATTCAGCCCCAACCTCATTGCAGACCTCTACTTTTGAGATTTAATTTAGTTCTAAATCATCAAAATTGGCCAGACTTGGAAAAAAATTGCACACATTCCATCCCAATCAACAATCAATTTCTCCAAGAAAATAAACTGGAATAACAACAAAAGTAATATACACAAAAAATCTACAATCATCAATTTTTATGACCTTAGCAATTAGAGCAATGGAATTAGATAATTCTTACTTGAAATTGAGAATAGTGGAATTCAAATACCAAGCCCTAGGCTCGAATATACAGAAGGGAGAGGACCAAACCATGGTGGCGCTCCGACTAAAGCACAAAGAAGTTACTTGGACGTGAATGGAGCTAAATGAGATGATCGACGCTAGAAATATGGTGACGTAACCAGATTGGTGGTTGGATCTGACTCGACTGGATACATGGTAGGAATATTAGAGCAGAGGAGAGAGAGCCAGAAAGAAGACAGAAGGTGCTGAGCGAGGGTTAAATAGAGACTTTATGGGCAGTGGCCGGATGTGGGGAAGACGATCGGAGCTGGGGGGAATGGTCGTTGCATGGCTGAGCAAAGAGATAGCATCATGTTTGAGTTCATCGCTAGGTTTCCATTCTTATTTTCTAGGTTAGTGGGTTTAACCCAACTTAACCCGCAAAGTTTATTGGGTTAAGTTGGGTAACCCATTTAAATTTATTTTATTACTGGATTGGGTTGGGTGGATTCATGGGTAATAGGTCCAAATTGACTAGTTTAGGAGCAAGTCCAATGGTGGCACTTGCCTATATGTATCAAAACCAAATTTTAATACATATTGGTTATTATTCATGGATATCAAATGAATATCCAACCATAGGTATCAAAATGAAGGGTAGTAAAATTAGGTGTGGTACTAAGGGATGTATCAAATTTGGTACCTTCCCTAGTACCGCACCTAATTTTGATACTTTTTACTTGAACCATTGGAGGGCCTAATACTCTTACATATGTATCAAATTTGGTTTTGACCTCTACCATTAGACTTGACCTAAATGAGAAAGATGAGGGGTACAATATCATTTAGTGGCCAACCAATTGGAATTGCCAAGAAAAATTAAGAGTAACACTAAATGCAACACAAAAACACTAAATGTAACACCCACTTAAGGGTCCAATTATCAATTTACCATTTTTAAGAAGGTTACATTTACATTTAACCTCTCTCCATCGTCACACTGATCACTCTTCTCTTGTTATCTACCTCAATATCTGAACTTTTTTTCTTGTTCACTCCCTGACAATTTCTCAATGGATTCTAATCTGGATAACGATGATCATGTGGATTCTCATTTATGGAATGTTCTTACTATATACTCAATATATGTTTTATATATAATAATTTTTAAGCTGGAAATCGAATAAAAACGATTTTAGAGAGAGAGAGAAATAAACATGTAAGATGATGTTAGAGAGAGAGAATGACCTTTTCCCTAAATGAATAAAAATTGACGTTTTTTCATTAACAAAATTGGAAGGATGGCAGTTTGTAACTTGACCTCTTAAGTGTTGTTGTATTTAGGCGTTACATTTAGGGGTTTGAAAATTAATTGTTCAAGATTAAACGTTGAAAACAATAACTTCATTAGTATCTTAAAGTACTTGAATGACCTCCTTTTCCTAACTAAGTATATAAAGATCAACACGTTTATATGTGTTTTTGCAAGGGTGAGATTATCCTTTAGAATTAGGGCCTATATTAGATTTTATTGCTTTTGTCTCACCAATCACATGCACTCGATTTTCCTATAGCTTTGTTGCAACAACTTTGTATTTGGATCATTTTGAAACTTATCCAATCATTTAAGAACCAGGGACAAATTCTATCTGGGCTATAATTGAATGAAGTTCAAACTAGGTGGGGGTGAAATATAACAATTCACTTTGCAAATGTAAGTTACACATGTACTATGTTTACCCTTGCCAACGCCACCCGATGAAGGAAATCAGAGAATGGTGACACTATATAGATCTCCAAAACGTATTAGTTAATCCCTTTTTTAAGTATACTCCCCTTGATTTTAAAATACTCCAAAACAGTGAGTGTACCCCCTGTGTTTACCCATTTTGCCATTTTCAATTTTGAAACCCACATTTTATACAAACCCCTATCTCTAGCCCCAATCCAACAAAACCCGATTACCCACTCCCCTCCTTACCTTACGCACACAAAACGACAAACCCATACCCCCTCTCCTCTCACTTCCTTCGACAACCATATTTGAAGAGGATAGACTATCTATTTTCTGTTGGAAAAATTGTGTTTAAAGAATGAAATTGTGCAATCTTGTGGCACGGATTTCTTCACATATCGTTTGTGTAATAACAAGGATAATTGTGGAATCGTGTTCTACTTCGTGAGAACATCGAAATCATATATTTATTTGTTCAATTTGGTGTTTGGATGAATAAGTTATGATTGATTAAAGTGTGGTTGTTAGAAGTGGGTTTATCCCATATTGAGAAATTAACAAACGCTTGAGTGGTTTATATACAAGTGCCTTATATGGTAAGGGTAAGCTTGTATATAATAGAGACTCTTTCTCGCGCACGCCTGCGCAGGGGGGTACAAATCATGGTCCAATTTAGCCTTCAGGGTACCGTACTCATGTGCGAGTGCGTCCCGCAGACACGAATGTCGGACCAAATTTACATGTTCAGACCAATCCATGTTTTGTTAATTATTCTTTTGTTTTTGTAACTCCAACATTTATAACAGACTTTATGGGCTGTTATTATCAGCTTTAATGAGAGATATTATATACATATTGATGATTGATTTATTTCATCATCAATGTGGTCTTTAATTAGTCTCGATTTTCTCCTATATAAGGAGATTACATCCACAATTGAAAGATACAGTTTTTACGCAATCTTCTTTTTCCTCTTCAAATCGTTGAGCGTATTTCTTTGGCCTCATGCTTTCTTTTTGATGATATAGTCAGACACATATTCAGTTCGTCGGAAACTTTTGTGCTAAAGGTCTCTCCAGTGTCTCCGTTGTATCCTGAGAGACAAACGCCCAAAACAGCTTCCAAGCACATACGGAAAGGAGCAAATTTGTTTTAAGGAAATTGTGTGCGACACATGCCTCGGAACTGAAGTTTTTGTTTGTCTGGTAGATCTCAGTTCTTCATTAACAAACTTTGTAAAGGTTCACCAGCAGACTTCGCCTAGGCTTACCAACAGACTTTGTAAAGGTTCACCAGCAGATCTTCACAAGTTTAGTCCACCGACAGACTTCTAGCAGGCTTGCCTTTTCAGCAGACTTCAAGTCTACTTCACTCTTAGCAGTAACTATTCCTTTTGATTATCAATTATGTATCTTGATTTATATATTGTTTTCTCGTGCTTTATTTCTAACATCATCATCACGACTCATCTTTATCTTCTTTTTGGTAAAATGGATAATCAAATTATGTATATATTTCATTGATTTTGGTTTGATATTTTGTTACAATGTAATTTGTTTGTGAAGTGTTATGGTTGAGATATGAATTATGATCACTTTGGTGTTGATTGTAAGTAGTTTTAAGGCCAAAATATTGAGAAAAAAAATTACAATAATTTATATCATTTTGCTTAAATGTTCGGCCCTAAAATGTGGAACATTTGTTAGTGGTTCCACCATTCTCGGTGGAACATTTGTAAATTGTTCCATCAACCTCGATGGAACAGTATGCAAGATCTCATTATTGAGTAATTTTCGGCCAACATTACTCAAATGTTTGGTTGGCGCCAACCGAGCATTTGAGCAATGTTCTTTCGATCATGTTCGAACATTTTAAAAACGAGGACCTCGTTTTTTTCGAAAAAAGATTGTTTATTCAATTTTAAGCATTAAAAGGTTAGAAATGCCTACTACTTTGGTCACATTGACCTTTTTTTTTTGGCTCCATGCTTGAATTTTTCCCAATGTTGAATGATGGAAAGGTTTTTGGGAAGAAGATTTTTAAGAAGGGAATAAGGTATTGAGATGGGAAAAAAAATGTTTTTGGGAAGGGAAGAATAATGAGTTGGGAAGAAGCTAGGGTGTATTTGTTGGGGGGTTGGGGGGGTTTAGTTGGAGTATTTTAGTTTTAGGAAAAACAAAGGGGGGTTTACTTAGAAACATAAAGGGCATTTTTGTCATTTTGGTTGATGGTATTTTCATAATTAAGAAAAAGGGGGCAGTGGGTCAACTTATAACTTTTAGGGGTCTATATAGCGCCACCCATAAGAGAAATTGTGACCGATCCCTTATCCCAAATTTTTTATCCGCACAAGTACCTTGATATATTTTTTCAACCGATAAAGTCAATTTTCTTGAAATTATTTATAAAATGTTTGCAGAAGAGAAAAACGACACAAATTCGCAGGAGTGAAGAGTAAAGAGGGTGGGGAGTTAGAGTGGTGAAAACACTTTTGTGTTTCATCTTGAATTCAATTACTCTACTACCTTAACTAATTCTCATTCTCTTTCCTCCTCATCTATCGATCTTAAATTGTACGTGTGTCTATCTATCTTCAGCTTCACCGTGTCTTCTTATTCATCATTGTGTTTGTGTGTTTGATTCAAAATAGTTTTAGTTTTATGTCTCGTGTTACTATGCATGTAAACTGTTTGACAAAATGTCTGAATATAAATTTGTTCGTAGTCAGTGCTCTAAAACTCACCGCCTAGCTCTGCCTAGGAGCCTTTCCACCGCCGCGAGTTTTTTCAAATCGCCGAAAAAATCTTAGGAGAAAATAATTGCCACATTCTCGTCCTAGTCGCCGCCTAATTGGTCAATTCAGCGTCTACGCCTAACCCCACCAAACTCAATTTATTTTTTAGCTTTAATTTTGTGGTGTGTAGTGAATTGGAGAAGGAAGGAAGAGTGGAAATGGTGAGGAAGAGAGGGAGGTAGAAAGGAAGGGGATTTGATTTTGTGGTATTCGGTGGGCTGAGAGAGGGGATAAATTAAATGGTTAGATCTATGAGGAAAATAGTAAGAAAGAAAGGAATATTGAAAGATGATGAAAAAAAGGAATGCCGGTCTATCGGAGAGAGAGAGAGAGAGAAAAAAAAGAGTTGTGTATGTCGGGACTCAAGATGAAGAAAGAGAGGAATGAGGAGGAGGAAGCCGAATTATTCAAAGTTGGTTGCTGTGAATTTGTGACATGAGGGTACAACCTACGTGATGTACTATATGTTAATATGATGCCCCATCATCACATGTCTTTTCAAGGAAAATGTCTTTATTTTTTTTGGTGAACAAAAGTTTTCTCAGCGTTTGTCATTTCAAAACAATGGGGAAATGTATTGAGTATTAAGTATGGATTTATTAGTGTTAGATTATTTTGTGTTATATTTTATTAGTATATTTGAATGTTTAAGTTTGGAATATTATTATATTAAATAAAATATCGAAATAAGATTAACTATGCCTTAATTTCTAGGTACCGCCTAGTTCCCTAGGCGCTAGTTCAACACCTAGTGGTCGCCTAACAATTTTTAGAATATTATTCGTAGTGAGATACCCTTTGTGAACCTCGATGCATCAATTTTGAATTCACGTTGCATTATTTGTCATAATGCATCAATTTGGATTTGTGATGCAACAAACAAACATCAATTTGAAATTATTTGTTGATTGTGTACAAGAAAGAAAAGCGATGAAGGTTTGGTTCACTATCAGATGTAGCGTGATGCATTATTATTTGTAGGGGGATGCATCAATTGAATGCTTGACTTGGTGTATAAGTTGCATAAATTGAATTATGTGATTTAAATTGATGCATCGTGATGCATAAATTAGATTAGATAATTTTAATTGATGTATCGCAGTTCATAAATGAATGCAGCGCAGTGCATTATGTAAGTGATCCGTAGCGCGTCTTAAGTTCATTAAGGATATCGTAGTCTTTTCATTTCAAAAATGTAATTTTATAGTTTTAAAAATATAAGATATGTAGGATTGAAAACATCCAAAGTGGATTGACCCAATTTCACCCAAGGATACCATTTAAAACTACAAATCAAGTAAACCACAAAAATAGCCTTTTCACGTTTTGAATGACGATGTTAGACTCTGTTTTTCATGAAAAATAATTTTCAGAAAACGTTTTTCTCATTTTTTGATGTTTGATAACCTTTAGAAAATGTAATCAACGTAAAAAAATTTCCAAGTCAACGGAAAATAAAACCTTCTTTTTATAAAAATGACTTACAAATTAATTTTTCGTAAGTCATTTTCCAAATATTCGAGTACTCTTCCACGCTCTTCTACAATTATACATACTTACATACATGCACAATATTACATTCAACAAAATAAATTTTTTAGAAATATAAATTGGGTTTATACACAAAATTATAAATTTTGATTTTAATAAATAGTCATCACGTCCTAAAATTATTATCCACTATATTATTTAGGGATATTTCAAACATTAGCCATTTTTTTTAAAAATATTTTAAAGAAAAATTTCTTAAACTTCAACAGTATCTTATATTTAGTATGAGCATTGATATTAAAGTTCAACACCTAAAAATATTCGAGTGACACTATATAACCCCCCATTACTATAAGTTGACCCCAAAAAACCCAAACTTCCTAAATTATCCTTCATCTAAACTGGGTGGAGATGGATGAGAGGGGGTAAGTTAAAAGATGCACGGATGGATGCAATGGAAAAGAGGAGGTGGTGTTGAAAGGAGTATACTGTGATGTAAAATGGAGATGGTGATGGATGGGAAAGGAAGAAGGCGTAGATTGCGGGGAGCGAGGAGGCGGTGAAGGGGGGAGGGGGGAAGGGAGGGAGGGAATGGGAATATGGGATGAAGGGAAGAGTAGTTTATGACGTTTGAGTTTGTCCGCTTATAGTAACGGGGCCTAAATAGCGCCGGTCCAAATATTTTTCAGAATATCTGGAAAATATTTTCACTATTTTCAAAATATTTACCAAATAACTAAACCATTTTGCTCGAAACAAACCGCGCCCTTCGTTGGGTCAAAAATTCAGACAAAGAGCGGTTGCGACTTTGTGCTGCTGCTCCTCACCATTACCGCCTTCAACTAAAAAAATGAACTACGAGCAGCGACTCATCGCGGCGGCGAAGTACGTCCTCGCCGACGGATGAACACGCTGCCGATGATTCCGCCAATTTTGACAACTGTGAGGTGACGGCGACGCTTAAGCCGCACCAAGTCGAAGGAGTCAAATGGCTAATAAGAAGATACATTCTCGGCGTCAACGTCATTTTAGGTATGCTTCTCGTAAAAATCCCTTTCAATTCTGTTTAATTTAGGCAAGGTTATACTACTGGTTCCAACAAGTTTCACATTTCATTTGACACGGAAATCTAATGAGGTCAATTTCAGACTTAGTGCTAGTTTGGTAAGCGACAATCGTTATTACTTTCCGTGCTATTCGAACATTCATAGAATGAAATTTATACTAACATGACATGGTGACATTTAATGGAAATTATGGAATGAGCACTTATTGTTCAAATTCTACCTGAAAAGTCCTTACACGGTCAACTCAAATATTTTTGAGGTGAATTACATGGCGTCGTATGTAGGTTGTAATATTAGAGCATCATGAGAAGTATTAGCTTTATTTTCAAGTGGAGCATTCGGAAAAGGAAAGTAGTAGTCTTGAGTGGAAAGGAGGGAGTATAACAAAATTCTTCATCAGTGAGATGTCAAGGGTAAGCTTGGAATATCAATCAATATTGTGATCATAATATGTCAAATTTGGGCTCTTTGACTGGAGCATCGTACACGAAGGAAAGGCAATATATCGTTTGAATGGAATGAAGGGAGTACAAATGTACAATTTGGTTTGTAGGTATAGTCGTATAGATGCCAAAAGTGAGGCTCATATTGGGAAAGAATCATCTGGTGGAATAAGTTAGCTTATAATTATGACGACACAAGCAATGTATTGTTATCTTTAGGAACAGAAATGTTATTATATAAAATTTCAATAAAGTCTTAAAAGTCAGAGTGAGTACCTAAATACAATGAGCTTCAATAAAGAGTAGGTAGTTCTCGATTCTGGTTACTAGGTCTAACTGGTACTTTGCATCAGCTCTTGTGCTATTGCTATTTGTTTGGATAAAAATCATGGCTACTAGTTGAATATCATGTCGTAGAAGTTCTAAGTGTACATTCATACCTCCATGAGACATTAATCCTTACACGGGAATAGTTCAGCTAGTTAGGATTTTTTCTCTTTGTCGGAGAAAAAGTCGTGTAACCCCAGTTTTTGATATGGCCGGAACTACCATTCAGTTAGATGTGTCAGGTCCTAGTGGAGGGTCGATTCCCCTTCTCTTTGGTCTTTATATGTTGTTTGTGTTAAGTTATCAACTCATTTAAAAGTTTAAGCTCTTAGTAAGGGCGAAGAATGTCTATCAAGGTTAACACTCCTCTCACGTGTGACCCACTAACATTTTGAAAGTTAATAAAGGTGCCTCACCAGAGGCAACCGAAATCAAACCGGATGCCAACATGTGCTGTCAGAATACATTGGGTAATGAATGCAAGTGAATGATTTGAACTTGAGACGTTGCCAAAATTAGAGCTGTGATACCATGTTGAGTTTACCAACTCATTTAAAAGCTTAGCTCTTAGAGAGGAGCTCTACACCGTATACAAAGCTTAGTAGTTCAAGATGGAGCTAGGTACTTTTTCTTATAGTGTTAAGTCATATGAAAACTTACTAGCAATGTAAATAAAACTAAACTTTATGGCTCAAAGTTAACTTGAGATAGGTTTTGTTGGCAGCTCCAATGAAGGAGTAGGTTTTTTTTGCTTGAGAGGCTAGTCATGGAGCCATCTTAACTGGGGATAACTTGCGGGCTACATCTACATTAATTGGTGCTATATTTGCAAAAAGAGTGACGAAAGTGTTAACCACTTGCTTATTCACTGCCCCATGGCAACAAAATTGTGGAATTGGATTTTTGGTCTGTTCGGAGTTTCTTGGGCTATGCTCGGATCAGTTTTAGGATTATTCTTGAGATGATCCTTCTATAAAAGGGGAAGGAGAAATTCCTTATGGGAGGTAGTTCCGTTGGCGGTTTGTTGGATCATTTGGAAGGAGAGGAATAGGAGGGCTTTTGACAACGAGGAAGGGACTTTAGAGCAGCTTAAAGACACTTTTTTGCGCACCATCTTTTTTTGGTGTTCCGAGTTAGTGGGATCTATCCCAGACTTCTACTTTCTCTCTTGCATAAATTATGAATTCCTTCCATCTCGAGTAGCTCGAGATTTTTGTATATTCACTCTAGAGTATAAAGGATGCGTCACATGTTTTGACGCTTTTCGTATATAATACTTTACTTATCAAAATAAAATAAAATATCACCAACTCTACATTGCTTTGTTAATGGCTTGATTGAACTTAAACTTTTGATATAAACTAGCCAAGCTTGTGCACTTCTTTATGATTGATGGAATAACTGAGTTGATGCGGTTTGACTTTAAGATCGCTTAGAACAAAATTACACAAGTTACACATCTTTTTTTTTTCTTTTCTAATACTCCCTTCGTCAAAATAAAAATTAAAGTAGTCACACTGTACTCTTTGCTTTGTCCCAAAAAATTAATCTAATTTCTAAAATGGATATTTACAGTGAAAGTTAGAGAAGGTACAAACAAGTAATGTTACAATCTTAGATAGTTTTTGAGTGTTTGACTTGTTCAAATATGACTACTTTTTTGGGACGAAGGGAGTAATATTTTGTCACACGGCTTTCTGGATTAGTCGAAGCTTGTGCTCAACTACCTACAGATGCATGAGCCAAGGCCTGGTTGTTCAACTAGTCAAGCTTAAGCTCATTTATACTTAATGACATTGATCTCAACACTGGACTCAGCTCGGCTTGTCCAGAGCCCCACTATTACTTTTTGTGAATTTTATACATTGTTTTCAACTTTTCATTATATTTTGATGCATCAAATAAACTTCACTCCCTTATAATGTTAATTTTTCGTATTTTCATATAGTTTGTAGTTTTCTCTCTTTCAAACTCAGCCTTAGTTCCAATCACTTAGGGTCAACTCATGAATCTTTTGCGTCATTCCATTCAACTAGGTCCCAAGCAAGGTCTTCATTTATATCTTTATTTACTATGGATGTTCATGTAAGTTTTGGTCTTCCCCTTCTCCTATCTTTAGCCTGGTTGATGTTGATACACTCGCAATTCCTAATGGATGTTGCACACCGTGGCCTATGTGGCCAAACCATCTTAAGCAATTTTCTCTCATTTTAAATCTTATTGGTTCATGGGAGTTTATTGGTCTGCCTTTAGGAGCTCCTTATAAGAGTAAAGTTTTGTGGAATCCGGTGATTGAGAGATTTGAGAAGCGCTTATAGGTTGAAAGAAGCAAATGTTGTCAAAAAGGGGACGATTGACTCTAATTAAAAACACTTTGTCGAGCATGCCTACTTATTTTATGTCTCTTTGTGTGATGCTGTCCTCAATTCGCAACAAATTAGAGAGATTGGAAAGAGATTTCCATTGGGAAGGACAAGCTCAGGAGCGCAAGTATTATCTTGTTAGGTGGGATAAGGTTTGCTTCAAGTTGAGGGAGGGTGGTTTAGGCATCAAAAGATTGAAGGTCTTTAATTCGGCTCTTCTAGGTAAATGGTTATGGAGGTTCCTAATTAAGAAGAATGGATTTTGGTGGAAAGTGGTGATTAATAAGTATAGGGAAGGTGGTCATAAGTGGTTTCGTAAGGCCATTGATTGTCCATATGGAGTGAGTGTATGGAGAGGTATTTGTAGAGGTTGAAATTCTTTTGTAAGGAATATCTCTTTTGAGATTGGTGATGGTTCCTCGGTGAGATTTTGGACACATAAATGGTGTGGAGAGATGGAATTATGGAGGGGTTTTCCTGATCTTTTCACCTTGTCAAGGGCGAAAGATTGTTTGGTCAATGCACATATGGAAGAGGGTAGAGTGGTGTGGAATCTTACTTTTAGACGTAATCTTCAAGATTGGGAAATGAATTCTTTCATGCGTTTCATCGATAAGATCCATGCTGTGCAGGTAGGGGGAAGCTGGGAGGACAAGGTAAGATGGGATGGTTCGAGGAGTGGAAAGTTTTCATTCAAATCCTTCTACGATAAGCTCCTTTAGTTTAATTACACTTTTTTTCCCTGGAAGTCTATTTTGGAAAACTAGAGCTCCATGTCGAGTCGCCTTGACAAGGGCACTTAGGCAAAGACCTTGAGGTCCTTGTTTCCAATCCCCATTCCAACAAGAGGTCACACTTACCTATCAAAAAAATAAAATGAAGCAATACTTACAGGGGATAATTTGCGACGAAGAAACAAGATCTATGTTAACAAATGTTTTATGTGCAAAGACGATGAAGTAAACGTAAACCATTTACTGATTCACTATCTAACGGCTAGAGATTTATGGAATTTTATTTTGGGGATGTTTAAAATCTCATGGGTGATGCCTAGATCATTTAGAGATGTAGCTGAGTTGGTCTTTATATAAAAGAAGAAAGAGAAATACTTTTTGGGTGACATTCCGTTAGCTGTTGTTTGGATTCTTTGGGGGAAAGAAACAGAAGAGCGTTTGAGAATGAGGAAGGTTCCATATTTCAGCTAAAAGAAACCACTCTATTCTTTTGGTGTTCCAAGTCGGCGGAAGCTCTATTTACTAGATATTCTTTTGTAGAATTTGTTAATAGTCTTTCTTTTGATTAGTGTGTATACTTCTAGTGTACAAATGTTGCGCCACCTGTTTTGGTGCTATTGATCAATACAATATTTACTTATATAAAAAATATGAATCTATTGACTATCATGAATGGTTGAATTAGTTATATACTGTGAATCTGTTATCCAAGATTGAGGTTTTCTTTATCGGACCTCAATCTAGAATATATCATGTAGCGAAAGCTATTGAAAAATTCAATTTAAAAGGCGATGAAAAGTTTAAATAAATAAACGCGCAAAACAAGTAAAGCAGGGTTTTCTAGATTTTTTTACATAGAATCTGTAAGAAATAGAAGGAATCATTATTTATGCCAAAGAGTGTTGCAGCCCTGTTATCTTTACGCAGAGGGACTAGTAGTCGCAAGCTTAATAAGCAGATATGAATGGCAGATCATTTGTCTCATGTTGAGCATTTGGATGCTGAGAAACAGAAGAAAGGTTGAGTAGGGAATCAGTACAGCTTATTTGTTTTTATTGAGAAGTCATTAGCGGCTGATGCGATGATTATTTTGAAAAGGCTTTTGGGTAAGAACATATGTAGGCTAGTTCCTTGTGTATATGGCGCGTAGAACTTTTGCTTTTCTTTGTAAATTCCCAGTGTACATCGGTTTCGCCCCTTGACGCCACTCAACATAATTTTTTTTAAATAAATAAATAAAAGAAAAGAAAACAATAATGATTATGAATTTGTGCAGGGTTTTCTCTCAACTTATAATGATTATTAACATATTGCAACTTGAAATTTAAGTGACCTTATTGTCACGGACTTGAAGTTTTTGCCCTAACTCTACCCAATCTGTGCGGCACTAAGACAATTCCGTTTGTCTTAGTCAGCCTTACTCTACTCTTGCTTACTTTTTTTTTGATAAGTAAAGTATTATATACCAAAGCGTCTAAACAGGAGATGCGGCCTTTTTACAAACTATAAGCATACACAAAACGTACTAATCTATAGAAAGACTATTCACAAAATCGATACAAGAAATGTTGTGGATGTTGGAAGAATTAGTGTCCTCAACCCCCCAAAAAGACAACGTACGAAGTAACTCATCCTTTAACTCTTGCTTACCAACTATCCTCTAACTCGGGACACCAAGAAGAAATAGTGCGCAACTTATCAAAAAAAAAGAAGAAATAGTGCGCAAACAAATATCTTTAAGCTTCTCTACAGTCCCTTCCTCGTTATCAAAAGCCCTCCTGATCCTTTCCTTCCAAATGATCCAACAAACTGCCAACGGGGAAACCTCCCATAAGGAATTTCTTCTGCTCCCACCTACTAGGATTCAAAGGCACTAAGTTAGAAAGAAGAGAACACTCAACGAGACTTAAAGAAGAAAACAAATGTTTATTGAGCCCTCCAAAGTTGTCTTCCTACAAATGAGGCATCACCTATTTATATGCTACTATTCCTCAAACCTACAAGTTTCTAGAATATTCTATACAAATCTAAGATATTCCTACCATTTTTTAGCATTATACTATATTCTAGAACACTCTAGTACACTACTATATACAAGAAATTCTAATAACTTCTAGAACATTCCAGAGTACTAGGACAAACTAGAGGACCCCGGAAGACTTGGTAACTTCCAGAACATTCCGGAGTACTCTAGGACATAATACTAGAGGACTCCGGAAGACTCTGCAATACTCCGGAAAATTCTAGTGCGAGTGTTTCAACTCGCACACGTACTAAACCTCTTACATAGGTGAGGGACGTGACATTATGCAATTCTAATACTAGGGGGTTAATTGGGTATTATGAATTTGTGCAGGGTTAGGTAGCTAATGACCTTGCAATGAACTGAACAGAGTGGGGAAAGAGGATTCATGTGCCGATCCCAAGTGCTGGTAAGTTAAGTTGTTAGGAGTTAGTTGGAAGGTTTCCAACACGTTGAGGGGGTCAGTGCCCTTTAGCCTTGGCTGCCTTGCGTATCGTCTATGCTAGACACTTACAGATCTTTATGAGGTTTTGTGGTACCTATGCACAGCCATTGCCTTTGTTTGGGCCTGTATCTGTAGTAACAGATTGTAAAGTTGATATAAGATGGAAATTAGCTCTTTGGTTGGTTAGTTCTGGTGTTTATTGGCATTAGGCATGAAAAAAGAAAGCATTTTATGCGCAGAAATTCATTTTTAGTCTCTGACAGGAATAGTTAAAAGCTTTAGTGACTTGTCATTCTTGATAGGAATTTGATATAGAAATTTTGTGACTCTTTTCCTTTGTTGCATGTTTTGTATCATGCTTGCCCCATCTTTCTAAAGGTTGTTCACTTGAGGTGATGTTATTTTTTCATTGGTATTTGCAGGAGATGAGGTATGATGCTATATGATGGCAAGCTCTTAATATTCATAGCAGAAGTTCCTACTTTTGTGTAAACGCTGGTGGAATACTAGAGAGAACCTCAATGTTTCCAAGAAGTTTTGAGCATTCTCAATGTTTTTACCTGCATATATTGGAAGAGCTGAAATTATTGAGAATCAATTTGTGATATTTTAAGTATGTGTCTCCCTCTGTATGCAGTTCTCAGTTACTTTGCAGTTGTTTTTATGCACATCGTTTGTGACAGTTGGTAGATTTTAATGTACTTGAATAAGCTCTGCCAAACTGTACGGTTCAAAAGAAAATAAAAAAGATTGTGCATGAGACAGTTGGTGGGTGACATGTGGTATCTAAGTGATTCTCAAGTTTAATTACCTGGGCTTGTGTCTCTTGTCTCAGTTGCAACAAAAGTAGCTTAAGGCCTAAAGATCAGAAAGTTATCTCTTTATGATGCCTCATATTAATACTATTAAGATGTACACCGAGTGTGAATGATTTATCTGCAGATGGGACTTGGGAAGACTTTGCAAGCTATCTCTTTCTTAAGCTATTTGAAGGTTTATCATAAATCACTGGGGCCTTTTTGTGAGTATCAAAATCCTTCTATATTATTTTGATGACCTTGTAATGTTTATCCTTCTGTTTGAGTAGATTGTTTTTGCATCACATGTTTTGAGTCATGATGTTGGTTGTATATAATGATATCTGCAGTGGTACTATGTCCCCTCAGTGTGAGTGATGGTTGGCTGGCAGAAGTAGCCAAATTTACCCCGAAGTTGCAAGTTATGTATTATGTTGGAGACAAGGAACACAGACGCAATCTACGCAGGAAAATGTATGAGCATGTAAAAGGGAAATTTTCATCCTCTGACGTAAATTTCTTATCTGGTGGCTCTTTTGCAGATTGATTGATTTATAATTTGTTTTTAGCTTGGTTTCCCTATGCTATCCCTTCACAATCACGGCAAAATCTACTTATTTCTCAATGATGTGTGAATCCTGATGGTTGCTTATATCATGCAGGTACCGTTCCTACCTTTTGATGTGTTATTGACTACGTATGACATATCCTTGATGGATCAGGATTTCCTCTCTCAAATTCCTTGGCATTATGCAATTATTGATGAAGCACAAAGACTTAAAAATCCTTCTAGTGTATGTTCATTATTATTCTAACATAATTAGTTACCTTCCATTTATGTAGCTGCTCCTTCTTGACTCATCATTGACTAGTGCCTTTGATTACGCTGCGTAGTGGTAACTCATGAATGTTTGCTGCCACCTTTTGATTCATAATGGCTGCTCCGTTAGCATTACTGGAAATTCTGATTAGTCTAAATTTTGGTGAATAGTTTATCATTCTGACAGGGATGAGTATCCGGATAGTAAATTCCATTTCGCACACGATAAGGTGAAAACTTTTCCCTATTTATGGTAGAATATTCAAATACTCTGGTGAACTACCATAATGAGTACCTTCGTAAGCTTCAGAAGTTATCTGTTAATGTTGCCAACCTTGCAAGTATTTTTATAATCTACCTTAGACACATTCCAGATGAATGGTAGACAAAGGAAAGAAACACAATTCAACTCAAACTAACTCAGCCTTGTTCCCAGTACTTGGGATTTTTCTTTCGCCATTCAACATTCTTCAAGCAACATTTTATAGTAAACACGTGCTAAAATATCTTTTGTACGTATCTTTGTCCTTGTTAGATTTGCTCTTCTCATAGTTCCCACTTCACCAATTATACTCATTGTATTTGTTTCTCCTAAATTGGTGCAGCCATTTATTTTTTTTTGATAAGTAAAGTATTATATACCAAAGCGTCTAAACAGGAGACGCGGCCTTTTTACAAACTATAAGCATACACAAAACAGACTAATCTATAGAAAGACTATTCACAAAATCGATACAAGAAATGTTATGAATGTTGGAAGAATTAGTGTCCTCAACCCCCAAAAGACAACGTTTAAGTAACTCATCCTTTAACTTATCCACCGTCCTCTCCTCATCCTCAAACACCCTCCTATTCCTTTCCCTCCAAATGATCCACCAAATACCGGAGGAACTGCGTGCCAAAAGCTGATCCTTCTTCTCCGCTTGTACAAAGACCAACTCAAAAGGAGATCTTTAACAGATCTCGGCATCACCCAAGCAACAGAGAACACCACCAAGCATTAAATTCCAAAGCATAGACACAATAGGGCAGTGCAGCAACAAGTGATTCACACTTTCTTCACATCCTTTGCACATGAAACACCAATTCACATATATCACTCGACGCGTCTCGCAAATTATCCCCTGTAAGGATGGCTTCACTAGCAGCTTCCCATGCAAAAACAAAACTCTACTCGGAGCTTTCACTCTCCAAATACTCCGCCAAGGGAACACAATCTTCTCTCTGTTTGAAAGAATATGATAATAGGATCTAACAGAAAAAATCTTCCTCTTCGAGCCCGCCCACACCACCCTATCCTCCCGCTGCCCCACCGAGTGAGAGTATAACTTAGCAAAAAACTGAACACAAGAGTCCATCTCCCAATCTTGAAGATCTCTCCGAAATATGGGACTCCAAGAGACTTTCCCTTCCTCTATATTCAAAATCGAACTTACTAAGCAATCTTTCTCACTTGCTAAATTAAACAAATCTGGGAAAGATCTCCAAAGCTCCCTGTCATCACACCATTTATCCTTCCGAATCTAATTGTAGACCCATTTCCAACCTCAAAAGAGATGTGTCTCTCAAACCGCCCAGCCCAACCCTTCCTGACTCCTTTCCAAACCCCCACCCCATAGCAGGTAGGAACATCTTTCGGAAACCACAAATGCTCACCCTCACCATACAAGCTCACCACCACTCTCCTCCACCAAGCATTCCTATCCACCACAAATCTCCAAAGCCACTTCCCCAAAGAGCCAAATTAAAAACTTAAGATTTTTATCCCCAAGCCTCCATTTCTCACACTATCACGCACTTTCTCCCATCTAACCAAATGAAACTTTCGCACCTCCATAGACCCATCCCACAGAAAATCTCTCTCCAATTTTTCAAGTCTGCTGCGAACCGAAACTGGAAGCACAAAAAGAGACATAAAATAAGTGGGAAGGCTAGAGAGTATTTTTCACTAGAGTTAGCCTTCCCCCCTTTGAAAGATACTGTTTTTTCCAACCCGCCAATCTCCGCTCGAACCTCTCGATGACAGAGATCCACATCTCTTTACTTTTATGCTTCGCTCCTAAAGGTAACCCAAGATACACCGTCGGAAGGCCCCCAACCTTGCAACCAAAAAAATTGGCCAAGGGAATCAAATTAGCCACCACGCCAACCGGAATAATCTCGCTCTTAGCGATATTAATTCTCAATCCCGAAACCGCTTGAAAGAAAAGGAGCACAAGCCGCAAATAACCTAACTGATGAGAGTTAGCCCCACAAAAAACAAGCGTATCATCTGCAAATAAAAGATGGGACACTATCACTTCCTCTCCACTACCTCTACCCGCATTAAACCCCTTCAAAAAACCACCCCACACAGCTCTATCCAACATCTTGCTCAAAGCCTCCATCACAATGATAAATAAAAAAGGAGAAAGAGGATCTCCTTGCCTCAACCCCCTCGAACTAGCAAAGAATCCGGCAGGCTCACCATTCACCAACACCGAAAAACGAACTGTCGAGATGCAAAAAAGAATCCACTTCCGCCACTTAAGACCAAACCCCATCCTCTCCAGCAAATATAAAAGAAAATCCCAGTTGACATGATCATACGCCTTCACAATGTCTAACTTGCAGATCAAACCTGGATCTCCACTTTTAAGTCTAGCCTCCACCACCTCATTGGCTATAAAAGAGGCATCCACAATTTGACGATCCCCCACAAAAGCATGTTGGTTCACTGAAATAATTTTACTCAATACCTTTCTTAATCGCAAAGATAACACCTTAGCAATTAATTTGTAGACACCACCCACTAAACTGATAGGTCTGAAGTCGCTCAAATCCTTCGCCCCTTTCTTTTTTGGAATTAAAGTTATGAAGGAAGCATTCAGACTTCTCTCAAAGCACAAGTTTTCGTGAAAATAGTGAAACACCCTCATCAAATCCTCCTTTATTATCTCCCAACAATGCTGGAAGAAGGCCATAGAAAAACCATCGGGACCCGGTGCTTTATCACCCTTTAAACCACGAAGGGCTACCACAACCTCCTCTTCAGAAAAAGGAAGCTCCAGAAAATTACTGTCATCTACATCAAGACAAGTAAAAGATGTGCTGTTGAACGAAGGCCGCCACTCCTCTGTTTCAGAAAATAACCGATGATAGAAACCCACAATACCTTCCTTAATATCCTTGCTATCCGACAACTGAACTCCATCGATCCATAATTCCCTAATCTGATTCGCTGACTTGTGGGCACTAGCCATTCTATGAAAAAATTTAGTATTTCTATCCCTTCTTTGAGCCATTGAATTCTGGATTTTTGCTTCCAACTGATCTCTTCGCAAAGCAATAACTGATCTAAATCCCTTTGCAAATTCAGACGAAGCAGCTCCTCTTCCTTGCTCAAAGCTCGAACCCCTACTAACCCATCCAAGCCACTGATTCTCTCCATCAAAGAATTAATCCTTACTCCCAGCTTACCAAAAACTTCTTTATTCCACACTTTCAAGTCCTCTTTGAGCAATTTAAGCTTCCTAGCCAAAGTGAAGCTAGGGTCTCCTACAACTGAATATGAAGACCATTTTTCTTTAACCCAATCCGCAAACCCCGGGGCCTTCAACCACATATTCTCAAATTTAAACGGACCTTTCCCTTTCAAAAAGCCCCCACACTCAAGAAGAAGGGGAACATGATCAGAAATAACTCTAGGCAAACAGGACTGAACTGCCCCTGAAAAAAACTCCTCCCAGTCACCAGAAATAAGGAACCTGTCTATGCGAGAAAATTGCGAAGTATTCCCATCTCTGAACCAAGTAAAATCTCCTCTTGACAAAGCTAAATCTACCAATTCCCCTACATTAATAAAATCATTAAACTCCGACATAGCTCGAGTATAGACTCGGGAAGCAGACCGTTCGTGCGGGAAGCGAACCACTTGCAGCCATTTATTTCTACGTATCTTAACTCCAACCCATCTTAAGCAGTTTTCTCTTGATTTATCTCCTTTTGGGGCTACTTCTACTATCACATGAATGTGTAAGCGGTATTAGGTTTTTGTTTCACTTGCGTAGCTGCTTTCTAATGTCAGAACTTTGACAGGTTTTGTATAATGTTCTTAACAAGCGGTTTCTCATGCCAAGGCGATTGCTGATGACTGGAACCCCTATTCAGAATAACATTGCTGAACTTTGGGCATTGCTGCACTTTTGCATGCCGTCAATTTTCGGGACATTGGAGCGGTTCCTTTCTACGTTCAAGGAAGCTGGAAATCCTTTGTCTGGTATCCATTACTTTTCATGAATCTCCACTAACCTACTAACTCTTCTTACATTTGAGTAAACTCAAAATTTCAGTGGTTCTTATGATCGAGTGGAGTTACGCAAGCATACACATTGACATAGTTGTCACTGTTTTGAAAGTAGGCCTTGTACTAGTTAACTCTCATTTGCTAAATAAATTAAGCATATGCACTAGTTTCATTTTATCATGATTAAGAGATTTATCCAAGCACAGCTGTACATAGTTCTGGGACCGTAGCATATCCCCTTTTTGGTATGCCTTGTTTTGCCTATTGATTATTTTGGTCTCACATAGGCCCCTCTGATTTGGTTTTCTGACCCCTAACCTACTTCCATAAAGTCAGGATTTTGAGTCGTCCCAAGAATCTATTCTTGTGTCTAATATTTGACTCTTGGATTTTTGCATGATAGCAACATTGCAGCTTTACTTGAGCTGGCTTTCCGTTCAATTCCTGGATGGGTTGGATGATGTAGCTGTTACGAGAGAGAGAGAGAGAGAGAGAGACTTTTCTCATTTTTATATGGTTAAATTAAATGTAGGAATACATTTTACTTGTTATAGCATATGGTCTACGTAGAACTACTGCCGAGGGAAGGTATGGCTTGCCGTGAGTCACTCTAACTGGACCAAGTGGGTGGGAGGGGATAGGTATGCGTGCATAAACATTTTGCTCATTAAGTTTGGGCAACTGCTTTCACCGTTATGCACTAGGTGGAACTGGAGTTTAGGCTACGGCTGAAGCAAGGTTCCAGAGAATGCCTGCGGTTCCCTTGGATATGCTCGTCTCCCTTGGTCTGCCCTCTGGCACTTTAGCGGGTAAGGTGCGACATCCCAGGTAGATACATATAAAATCTGATTCTGATCAGCATCTCGATCCTTCTTCAGTAGACATATAACAAACTTGTATTGTTAAGATTTTCCCTATACAGCTCTAGCTGTCAAGGGGCTAGAAGTAAATGGCGTTTTTGTCGTTTTGGTGAAGTGTAATGGAGTAGACAACTACCCATGCAAGCGCACATAATTGGGTCATTACGATATTTAAGTATTGTGTGCTTTTGTTTGCATGCACATGTTGATATCATCTCACTAATTTCTTGGTTGTAAAATTGCTTGCAATGCTATGTGGCTTGTCCTCCCTAATAAATCCTTTTCCTTTCAGAGCTATTGGATTGCTCTCACATTTCTCGCCCAGTCCCCCTTCAACTTTCTCATTAATGATGTTTAGATGATAGTATGAGCTCAAAATTTATAGAAAACTGTTCTAATAATATCACTATCCTTCTGGCAGCAGCTGATGATGCAGCAAATGTTAAGGAACAGTTCAGAAGTTTAAAATATATACTGGGGGCATTTATGATTCGAAGGACAAAATCTATGCTTAAAGAGTCGGGAACCCTTTTGCTGCCACCTCTAACCGAAATCACTTTGTTAGTCTTTTCTATCTTATCGTTTCTTTTCTCTTTTCATTTCATGTCATAATTTTAAGAATAAAATAGTATTTTGGTCCCTGGACATGTGCGAAAAAAATAGTTTGGTCCTCGGGGTTTAAAACATATTAATGTGGTCCCTCAACTCATTTGTTTGGATCAATTTCCCCCCTCATGCCGTTACCGTTACACTTTCCGTCTATTTTTTTTGTAATGGCGAGAATACCCTTACTAAGAAGTTCTTTAAGGACTGACTTTTCCTAAAGTTCAAAATATAAGGGGGTTAATATGACCATTCGAAAATTATGAATCTTCATCTTCAACCTTTGAATCTTCATTTCAACCTTTGAAAATCAGAACCGTACCCTAACTTTCTGAGAATCTTTATGCTTCATCAAGCTGAAAAGAAGGCTTTGCTGCGAGACTTACTTGGACCATTTGTGCTTTACTCTTTTGGTCTTCTTGCTTTTCTCTTATCTCCGACCTAGAGAGGGCTAGGATTTCTTTGTATTTATGAGCCCCATCCCTGAGATTAGATCCTTCCATCCTGGTGAAGAACGATTGGGCGCTTTAGCGAGCTCTTTCAGTTAACCAACTTCCTACAGGAGCTGCAAAAGCTTTAGGACTAGATCGACTACGAAAAGGCGGAGTTTCCTTTCTAACTTCTTTCCAACCTCCAGTGCTGCCGTCAGTGTTGGAGGCGGCGGGGGATTGGACGGCAAGGGTAGCATTTGACCTGAGTGAAGGAAAACACTACGAAGAGGGCACGGGGGAGGTGTTGAAGTTAGCAAGGATTTGGAGGTCGAGTTTTTGAGCAAAGGAGGGGAGGGGATTAGGGAAGGAGAAGTTGAAGAATAACAGGCCCAGTTTGAGGCAGATCTCGAGACCAAGAAATGAATGGAAAGGTTGAAGATGGCTTATTTTTGAATTAGCACATTAAGCCCCTATATTTTGGACATTTTGAAAAGTCAGCCCATATTAAACTTTTTAGTAAGGGTATTTTTGGCATTTGAAATAATATTGGACGGAAAGTGTAATGGTAACGGTGGGAGGGGGGAAATTGATTCAAAAAACGAGTTGAGGGACCACATTAATATGTTTTAAACCCCGATGACCAAACTATTATTTTTGCACATGTCTAAGGACCAAAATATATATTAATCCTAATTTTAATAAGAAAATGTGTAGATGCATCTCTTATGTTCTCGCCCACGTCAGTTGCACTGGATATATGTTCATATTTCATATTACTGCGTTTTGCGTATATCTAGCCAAGTTATTATTTTTTGACTCCTGAAAATTTATCTTCCTAGACGAAGTAAATGTAGCATGCTATAATTTTTCTTTCTTAACCACCTACATAGATGAAGTACATATAACAAGCTTCCGATTTCCTTCCCCTCTGGTAGGATGTCACCTTTGGTCACTCTGCAGAAGAAGGTGTATATGTCAATACTGAGGAAGGAGCTTCCTAGGCTTCTAGCACTCTCTTCTGGAGCTTCTAATCAGTCCTTGCAGAATATTGTATGTTTTCTCTATGTCATAAGCTCATTTACTCCAGGGTTATATACTTATAAAACACTGCTTGAAAAGAGTTGAATTTTTGAAAACTATTGCTTATGGGACCTTCACCTTATTCGATGCCTTCACACAGCTACTTGTTGACCTTCACCTTATCCGATGCCTTCACCCAGCTACTTGTTGTATCGTATTGCTTTCTTTCACAGAAAAATTATAAGTTGCGATGCAACTCCTTTCTCCAGTTACAGACAAAATATTTGGAGGAAAGTTAGCTGGAAAAATATTGGGGTTTGATCAAGCTAATTCAGTTTTTGGCGAGATAAGAATGATTTCCGATAATCCTCTTTCTAGATTAAATAAATACACTTCTGTGAAACATTAGACACGAGTATCCAACTCGTCCTTGATTTATCAATAGACAAAGCAGGTGATGAAACTGAGCAATCATCTGCCATTTTAAGAATGAATATTGCTAATATATATTTGTGTGTGAACTGATTAATATAGGTTTTTGTTGTTCTTTGAGTTGGTTTTTGTGTGACATATATGTGAGATATATCAAGCACTGTAAAAGGGTAGACTAGACTTATGATTTGGTCTTCGACCTAACAAATACGTGCTTTGATGGCCAAATGACATTAATGCATATATTTTCTGCTATTAAAATCTTTGTTAACTGTGTTTATTCGAGGTACAAGTTTAGGAAAATCCTACATGCTTGCTGGAAATTGTTAAAGCATGATGTACTGATTGAGTCCTCTCTCTAACTGCTTAAACTTTTAAATGAGTTGGTAACTTAACATGGTATTAGAGCTTCGATCTTGCAAGGTATTGGTTTGTGTTGTTCCATTTACATTTGTCTCCCCCAGTTTGTTAGTGCACAAGTTGGCACACTGATTGATTTGTCTTGCTACTGAATACTTTCTCTAAGAATGAGTGGGCAGTCATATGTATTAGAGCACAATAAATATACACTGTTAGACTCTATTTTAATAACTTGAGCTTGGAGATGAGTAGGTAACTTATGAGGTGATGGTGTGTGATGCTGCAACGCTGAGACATAAAACCTTGGAAAATGCTCTCTCTGGGGTGTTGGAAGGGTGTAGACTACTTCGGATATCTGACAAAAGACCAATGTAGATCACTGAAAGATCAATTTCTTGAATTGTCTCGTCTCTGACAAGTAAAAGCCATTAACCCCCTTTTCTTTTTTCTCTCTTCCCCTCTTTTTTTTAATGGATAATGGAAAGAAGAAATAAGCTGGGCACCTTCAAATTCTTTGTGACACCTAAATGTGTTTTTGGATATCCATATGGTTGACAGCTTAGCGCCTGGAAAGTTTTAATACGAGTCATGAAACCCAGAATATTGAAGTACTCTATAGAAACATCAAGAATAGACTTGTCTCCTTCACTTAGGTGGAAGTATCTTTGGTTCATGTTTAATATTTTGTGGTATGGGTAGCTGTTGTTTTACATTCAATATTGTTTGAAGACATTCGTTCTACGGAATTTTTGAATAGTATAAAGTGTTCAGGATTGCCCGGCCATGAATTAGCACTTAAGATTGGTGTTCAGGTGATGTTGTTGAAAAACATTGACCATGCTGCAGGGTTATGGAATGGACAAGGCTAATCATTACCAAGTTTGAGAATCACGTTGTTGAAGCAAATTGTTTGAATGGAAGCTATGCTGGAGACAAAGTGTTTATACCAAGAATGTCATCGTCTCCATCAGATGTGAGGTTGTCTTTCAAGTTCCAGAGAAGACAATTTCCATTGGTAGTATCGTATATCATGACAATTAACAAAAGTCAAGGTCAACTACTTTCGATGTAGTGCCAGTTGTATGTCACAATTTCTAGGGTAACAAACTGTTCTGGCTTGAAGATATTAATATTAATATTCGATGAAGATGGAAAGCGAACAAATAAAACAACAAATATTGTGTACAAGGAATTTTTCCAAAGTCTATAATATTACAAATAAAATGATGTATTTCTATTTAAGTAGTTGCCTCCAACATTACTTTTCTTAATATATTCTTTTGATTTTGATTTGCTTCTTCGTTTCGCTTGAATATTATTTAATTATGTTTGTCGGTCCGCTTAACGCACAAGTGTAAAACTAGTTCAATATAACGACAGATGTGTATGGCATCATTGTCAGACACATGTATACCAAAGACACTGCACAGCTCAACTTTAGCACGCTATTGGCTCACCTCTTAGAAGACTCTTTAGTTGATGTCATTTTTCACATAAAAAATGAGCTACTAAGAGCTGAGACACCTGGAAGAAATCACCTTGGTTTGCACTGCAACTGAACAGGTGAAACCAAAGACCTGATCTTTTAGTCTCGTCTTCGTGCAGTGGCAAATTAGGAATGACGTGAGTTTTTTCGTAGATTATTGTTTTCTTGGTTGAGAAACGAATTGACAAATTTTGTTAACCAGGATTTTGTTGTAGAATATGACTTTATGTCCCATTGCATTGGATTGCCTAGTTTGCATTGAGCTATATCACATATTAGAATTTCCTATCTTTCTGTTTGTTTGATGTATAGAGAAGATTCAAGTACAATTTCTTATAAATATTCTTGTGGGATATAGGATATACCTTTACTTTCTCGTGAGCTGTTAGCACAGACCTTCTTCATCACTAGTTGATATATGATCATTGTGTTGTTTACTGCTATTAGACCAGGGGCACTTGAGATTGTTTCCGCAAACTGTATGCTTTTCTTTACCGCATAATTTCCACTTCTCTGCAGGTAATACAGCTAAGAAAAGCATGTAGTCATCCTTACCTCTTTCCCGGTATTGAGCCTGAACCATATGAAGAGGGCGAACACTTGGTTCAGGTAACTATAGTTTTAGTCTTACAAGTTTTTATTTGTATCCAGATATGCAATTTCGTGTCCATTATCACTTATATACATACGTTGGCTGTAAAAAAGGAAAATTATCTTGTATATTTTTTAGTTAAAAGAATATTTAAACCTTCCTTTATACATTCACTATTCTTGGAGAAGGAAGGAGGAGGAATAAAAACTTTACAAGTGGGAAGGGATGGATGGGTTTCACAGTCAATTGTTGTATTATAATAGCCGTGCATGTCACCGTTTCTTGGTTATTTACTAAATTAGTAAGGCGATAATTTGGGATCTTTCGGAACTTGCGAAGAAGTGCACTGTTTTCATCTTTCATTCGCCTCTTTTAAACTCAATTCAAACAAGGGAAATCCTCTAAATTGTTTTACATCCCTTCTGTTTTTTCCTGATCATACATATTTTTATTTTCACATGGTGAATGACCCTTTATAATTAAAATAGTGACGTTACCAGAACTGCTTGTCTCCAGATGATACTTTGTTTTGAGTTTAAACTTCATCTCTAGGTGAGTTGAATGGAGTAATTGTCCCTTTTTAGTATCTTATAAATGTATTAGATGTTGAGTAACAAAGCCAGTATGACCAAGCTCCCTTTTCTCTAGGGCAGTCACTCAAGAACGACTGCAAGACTACCAACAAGACCCCCATCAGTGCGCAGTGGTTCATATCTCAGTTGTGCTTCTTAAGGCTTTATGAATATATATATATATACACACACATATATTTTGATAGGTAAGTGTGACCCCTTGTTAGTATGTGGATTAGAACCAAGGACTTCAAGGTTCTTTGCCTGAGTGCCCTTGCCATCTCTCCCACCCCTTGGGGTCGAGGCTTTATGAATATGGGAACTTGTGTTTGAGCAACACTCATCTCTATTTCTTCAATGCTTTCAGCATCTGCATTTTTGATATTTCTCAGTTTTCTTGAAGGTAATTTGATATTTCATTTTGTTCAATTTTGATTTATGGAAGGCTTGTGGCAAACTTATAATCTTGGACCAGCTACTTCAGAGGCTACATGATTCTGGACACCGTGTTCTTCTGTTTGCTCAGATGACACACACACTTGACATACTGCAGGTTCTTATCTTTTGAACGTGTGTGTGCGTGTGTTAATAGATAGAAGATTAATAGCACTTGGGCTGATTTTACACACTGAGTCCTTAGCGGATGTTTTCATTGTATACAGGATTTTATGGAGTTGAGGAAGTATTCCTATGAGCGTCTTGATGGATCAATTCGGGCTGAGGAGCGGTTTGCTGCAATAAGGAGTTTCAGCCGGCAATCAGACAAAGGAAATCCTGAAGCTGATCAAAACAGTGCATTCGTCTTTATGATTTCTACAAGAGCCGGGGGAGTTGGCTTAAATCTTGTTGCTGCTGATACAGTGAGCAGTTTCAATATCTGACCAATCTTTTCCTTGTTTTTTCATCATCAAGTGTTTCCAACTATGAAATGTTAAGTGCTATCTTCACGATATTTTCCTTGTTTTGATGATGCTCTGAAATACGAATAACTAACGTGATATATAAGTTCTCTTATGAGTTTTTCTTCCTACAAAATTGTCGAGAATGCTACAGTAGTCTATAAATAGATTGGCTTTACTTTGGATGAAATTTCTGATAGTCTGAACCACTAAGCATGTACCTGACCTACCCAATACTCCACAATTACAAGTGCGAATCTGAAGCCCTATTTAGCCCATGCTTTGGAAGTAAGATTTTGAAATATGCAATAGTTGATCTGCTCAACCAGTTGAGGTTTTGTCTTTGTTTAACTGACGCTAATTCTTGAATTTATTCAAAGTCATACTAGGAGTATTTTGGGTTCAGTGGCTTTTGGACCATTTTTCAATGGGCAATCCATTGAGTCATTGAGTCAAGTCTTGCTAGTGAATAGCAAAGAGATTATGCCTCTAAGAGAAGAAAGATCTCAGAAGAATCGTATTTGCAAACAGGTTGATTGGGCAAGAGGATACAATTGGGTGATTTTAGTTTTGCACAAACAATGCATCAGGGGGCAAAATGAGGTTAGATTGGCTGTCAGGGGATACATGGCTTTATAAAGAAAAGTAAATTGACTATAAAGAGCTTTATCTTTGGTTCAAATTTATGTTGGCCCATCACAACCTAAAGAGACGTGTCCTGCATAAAAGATGGAAGTGGGAGGCTGTTTCTTTGCATTTTTCATTCTCGTCAGTGGCATCAAAAAAATTTGAGCTTAGAAAAGCTTTGTCTGGGTTAAAGCTATCTGAATCAGTTATCGAATCATGTAGACTTAGAGTTTTCATCATGATACCCTTTTAGCTTGAAGGCAAGATACATTCCTTTATCTCCCCCCCTCCCCTCTCCCTTAATTCCGGCCAACCGTTTAAAATTCTGGCTTAGGCTGCAGGAACGGGCTGAAAATTCTGGCTTTACCCCTTTATGAATGGGTTTTGAAAGGCTTAGTTGGGAAACACACTTTTACAATGTTAGTGAGAGTCAACTATGTGTTCATTTATCTACTTTATTTTCTTCAACTTTTATCTTTTGGAGTGGGTCTCATGGGAGGATGACAAATCACAACTTTAAATCTCAGAAAGAAGACTTTGAAGAAAGTAATATGACTGAAAGTTTCTCGAAAAATGTAACATGGGCAATTTTAGATAGTACTTTCCTTGTATTCATAGAAGTTAAGGCTTTGAAAAACGTACTAATTTTGAACTCACTGTTTATTGACTTTAAAGTAATAAAGGTAGCAGTAGAGTATGGAAGAAGGTTTTTGCTAACAAGTGCCCCCAATGACACGAGTTTATAATCAATAAATGGAAATTATCCTCATTGGAAACCTCCCCAATGAAAATCAAGTGCCTATGAGGAACTTGTTAGCAAGACTCATTAAAGAAATATCATGTCTCAAGATGAGGGGGAAAGACACAACACTATAAAATGGACATTAATTCTGAATTTTCTCTTTAATAATGTGGTCTTGACAGGTCTTACAGTGTAGAACTTACTGATTCCCCTGTTGTTCAATACCCTCGCAAGGAAGGGCTTCTGCATTTGCTAGATAGGCCTCCTCCCTTATTTAAGAAGCATAACTTTTTTTTTTGATAGTAAGGGTAAAGATATATAAACGAAAGCGTCAAAACAAGTAAAGCGTCCTATGTACACAGGGAGTATACAAGCAGCAACACTAACTTAAATGACAGAAAAGCTGCCCATGAAATCTACAAAAGAGTTATCTATTACTCAACCTAGGCTTTGAGCTAGGAGTGTTTTCCTGCCTCAAGAACATAGAGTTGTGAAGTTCATGAATACAGGATTAAAGTTTGGGGTTTGGCATGCAGATGTAACAACTTTAGGACTCTGTTCCCCCCCTACTGGACACCCCATAGGGTCTGTCATTTTCCTTGTTTTTTTCCTCCCCCATCCTTTACTCCCTTTACTGCATATGCAAAATGCTTTTATAGCTATTAGCTTTTTTGGTTCAATTCATTGATGCACTGGAGTCTAGGAGCGCTCAGGACTGGTTTGTCAAAGGTAAGAGGAGCACCTGATCGTGGGACAGAACCTTGTGCCAATGGAGTCTTAAGCATAGTACTCTGTTGAACGAAATTAAAGTATTCTGGGTGCATGTATGCTTCAACCACTGTGCACTTTGCTGTAATAAAAGTTAATTCAATTAGCCTCCAACTTCCTGGTTATGAGCTTCTTTCTTATCTTCCTCTGTGAACCATGATAGACATCAATATCAACAACACACTGACAGTGGTTTGAAATGCAGGTTATTTTTTACGAGCAAGACTGGAATCCCCAGGTGGATAAGCAGGCTTTGCAGCGTGCGCACAGGATTGGTCAGATGAATCATGTGATATCTATAAACTTGGTCACTAAGTGCACCGTGGAGGAGGTACACTATAATGATCTACCTATGGCGCTGAAAATTATTGCTCTTACAACACTTTAAACTCCATTTTAGGTTATTATGCGTAGAGCAGAGAGGAAGTTGCAGCTGAGCCATAATGTCATTGGTGAAGATGTTATGAATGGTGAAGGGAAAGATATGCCAGGGATTGAAACTGGTGACTTGCGATCTGTCATATTTGGGTTGCACATGTTTGACCCTACTGGCGTTAGCAGTGAAAATTCAGATGAATTGAATATGTCAGAGTTGAATACTATGGTTGAAAAGGTTATTGCAATCCGAGATGGACAGCAATCAGACAAGGATGAGAGGAAGGTTGAGATAAATTCTACCGATGTATTGACTACACATGATTTTAATAAACGAGGTTTGTCGGCTGTTACTTTTGACCCAGGTCTTGATGAAGCTGCATATCTCTCATGGGTTGAAAAGTTCAAGGAAACGTCAAAGTCTAATGATAATGCTGTCATGGATTTGGGAAATAGGAGAGGCTTACCTGAGGAGAATCATCTCAAAGCTGAATCTGCAAGGAAGAAAGCCGAGGAGAAGAAGTTGGCAAAATGGGATGCTCTGGGATACCAATCACTTTCAGTCAAGGAGCCTGTGTGCCCTGTAGATAGGGATACAATGTCAGATTCTGGTTCTGTAACTTTTGTTTATGGAGACTGCACACAACCATCGAAAGTTTGTCCATCAGAGCCTACAATAATATTCAGGTTATTCTTTTTTTTCTACGTAAACACATGCATGGGTTTTTGAAATTTCGGAGTATGTTGAAATTTTAGTGTAGTTTTAAGGTATACTTTGAAATAGAAAATTTCCCTTAAAACGCAACACTTACAAAGTTCAATTCCATTTCTGGGACAGGAATAGAATACTTACATGAGGTAATTGTTTGTCCTAGCTAATACCAGATTGAGTATAAAAATCAAGATTGGTTGTAGCTCTATGCATGCTTGTCAATTGTCATTGGCTCGGGACCATTTCTAGCAAATCTGGAATAGACACTGTTTATGAGGTACTGAAAAGCTGGGGCAGAAGGCATAACTAATCACGAGTTGTATATTGGTAAATCTAGCTTAAGAATTTCATGAAAAAAGAATGTATCTACCTTTCATAATTCAGATGGCTTTGGAGTTAACAACACATGAAGGAAAAATCCTTGTTGAATTGATCCGAGGAATTATAGTTTATTGTATATTATCTTGCAATGTGTCTCTCTTTGGGCAACTCATACCTTATTGTATCATGTGCAGACCAAGTTGTAATACATTTATGTTCTCTCTCTTTCTTACTCTCTAGTAAAAGCTTACTAATGTTGGAAATAACACATTTGTGGGCAGCGAGCTTAGCTTCTGTCTTCGTACATATGGGACTTAAAAATGGAGTTAATTAAACTTAATGTATTGCTCCTAAAATGATAATTACCTTGAAAGCTGTCTATCTTCTTTATTGACAATAATTAGCCCTCTCTTGGCAGCTGTGTTGATGATTCTGGAAGCTGGGGCCATGGGGGTATGTTTGATGCGATGGCCAAACTCTCAGTGAGAATACCAAGTGCATATGAACGAGCATCTGAAGTTGGGGACCTTCATCTGGGTGATCTCCACCTTATAGAAGTTACAGGTCAGCATGTTACCTTTTCCAGTTCTGGATTTTAGTCCTCTTTTCATGTTCTTGTGATGGACACATTATACCTTTTTTATTCAATAAGTAAACTTCTCCTCCTTCAATCCATCACCCAGCTAGGAGTTTATTGATCAAAGATGTAGAAAGAGTTAAGTAGTAATTTGTCTGTCTCACGTAAGTGTTTACTTTTTCTTCGTGAGATGTTCCAAAATACTTGTCCACTTTCCTTTCCGGTATCAAGACTATTGTTACCATTGGAAGTAACCCCAGTTCAAAATACAAGAATTCTGGCGACCAACAATAAATAAGTGAAGGGGGGATTAATTAATTCGTTCAAACAACTCTCCCTAAACATTGGTCAACTTTGGACAGTTTTTCTTGAATGATATACTCTCTCCGTTCCTAAAAAGAGTTTTGTTTCTTGAATACTCCCTCCATTCCACCCAAAGAGTCCACGTTTGAAAAGTCAAATAATTAAGGGATATGTTAATGATATATTAATGTCATTGAAGTTGATCATAATTATAAAAATACTTAAGCACAACCAATATGATTACAATACAAGTGGAGGGTAATGATGAAAGATTATGGAAATTGTAATCATAATTTTTTAAAGTGGACTCTTTATATGAAACATCCCAAAATAGTATGGTGGACTCTGGAACGAAGGGAGCTATATACTCTCTCTATTCCTAAAAAGACTCTTGTTTGATTCGGCATGCAGATTAAGAAAACACTAATTGACTATTATAAAAATTGGTATGTTTTTGTATTTTTCAATGATCCTATGTGGGAGTGTGACACATCAATGAATGTAGCAAGCAAATCAACGGTAAAGCAGTAACATCCAAAAAAGAAGAGATTAAAAAGTGGACAATTTTTTTTCTTTCTGGAATGGCCTGAAAAGGAAGAGTGGACTCTTTAATCTTTATTAAGAACGGACGGAGTAGTATTTTCCGTACCGGCATTATCATGTGCCAACCAAATTGAGCTTTTTTTGCTAGGTTGGCTCAATAGAATCTGAATTGACTCATGCGAGAACTTCAATGCTTTTATCTTCTACAATATCAAGTAAACATGTAGAGAATTCTGTTGAGATACCAAGTGCATGGCCTTGTTTCTACTATGATGCTACATTTTTTTCCTTTCCTTTTGATGCTTAGAGTCCGCTATCTTCTTTGTATTACCCAATTTGTGCAGAGGATCCTGTAGACACTCCTCAGTGGGTTGCTTTGGCTGTTGTACAGTCGTACAACAGTAGACGGAAAGTCTCTCGTAGTAGCATCTCTATTCCCGACTTGGAATGCTGTCTATCAAAAGCATCATTTTCAGCCGCCCAAAATTTTGGTATTTCACACTTCTCTTACTTCCAAAAAACTTAAATAACTCCTCTCATATTTATTTCCACACAAATCTCGTGCTATTCTAGTTTCAGTATTTTTTTTTCTGTTAATATGTACCTGCCCTTTGTCAATCTCTAAAATTTCTGTTTGTTAATTCTTTGTGATGCATCTACTGTGTGCCTCCATGGGGGCCTAGTTGCTAATTGTCAAGATTTAGCTCCATTTATGCGATAATGACCCAACAATATAAATTGCCTTGCATTCTGCATTTTGATTCTTCCATCTTTTCCCTTCTAATAACATTCTTTTCAGTAAACTTTATCTTTTTTTTAGGGATCCTTGTACTGATCAAACTTGACGAAGTTGGTTCTTCCGTCTAATGCCATTAATTTTCAACAGTTAAGTCAACCCACGTGCCTCTCACGTGATTTAAGCCAGGGGTAAAGTTGTCATTTTACTTAAAAAGTACAGGGACCAATGTTCGGACCCATCAATCCTCTCTCTGTTTTCTTCACTTTTTCAATGGAGTACAACCAGTTGACATAAAGTTTGGTTTTGAGTGAAAAACTCTCAGTTTTCTTCATCTTTTTTAATTCATTCCAATGTTTTTTAATTAGAGTAAAACTCTCTTTTCATCCGCTGTGGCACGAGAACCCAATAATGATGTCCGTACTGGTTTACCGGGAGGGCTTCTTTGAAGAAAAGCCTAGGTTTTGTGCCCATTGCAATCCGTTCACCAGTGCTTCATACTCAGCGATGTTCTTTGTGGCTGGAAAGTGAAACTTGAGGGCATATGCCAGCAACAATCCATCTGGCTCTTTGAGCACTCTCCCTGCCCTCTGACTTTGGAGCAAAAGGCCCCATCTACAATTAATGCCATTCCCAAGCATGGGGGCCTTTGAGCACACTCTCTTGATGAATTTGAGAAAAACAAAATTGGATTTGAATTGGATTATATATAAGCAACTTCCATCATACAAACCCAGCAATAATTTATTCTACACAAATAGACCTTTTACTTTCATATGTGAATTGACAATTTTGCCCTTCCCTAAAAGCACGTGAGAGGCATGTATCATGACATAACGGTCAAAAATTGGAAGGAATGACCAGTTGCGTTTTACCTCATCAGTACAAGGTTCAAAATTGAGCGTTAGTGACTAATCCAGAAAAGGCCAAAAAGTATAGGGACCATTTGGGTTGTTTGCCATTTTATTTTTATGCTTTTTCCAAGGAATTTTGCAGTTGTCTAATAGTTTTGCTCTCTCTCTCTCTCAAAATTCAAAAGCTTCAATCCACATGCCACGAGTTGGCTATCAGGACGGATCAGATCGCTCAGAGTGGTACACAGTTGAACGTCTTCTAAGAAAATACTCTGCAATACATAGCATAAAGATCTTTGTGTATGTCTCTCTCCCTCCCTCTCCCCCCCCTTTGCTGGTGTATTTGTGTCTATCTATCATAAAAAGATGAGTAGTGATACGGTTCCAAACTTTTCGTCCAAAATATCCAAGTGTATGTGGCAAGATATGTGCTGGGTTAGATTGCATTACTTATCCTGGTGGACCACGGTTTAACCAATCACGTGTCCTGCCACCTACATTTGGATGGAGAAGCTCATCAAAAAGTTTGGATTGCTATCATTTTTTAAACAGATATGTGCATATATAATATGCAATGCTTCTTAATTCTGAAGGGTGTATGAAACAAGTTTAGTGGGGATAGAATCCTATAGTCCACTTTCCTTCTTAGTTAAGTTATTTCGTGGTCGTCTTCTTATTTGTCCAAAAGGAAAGTGCTAGTTTATGTTATCTGAGGTTGAATTAATGAAATTGTAGTTGTTCCTTAGTAGCACCACGTACAGTTGTTTAATCTATTGGGTGTCCAGACTCCAGACACATGAATCCTAAACTAATCTTAGAACGAGTTGTAACCTGCAATATCTATAGTCCACTTTCCTTCTTAGTTAAGTTCTTTCGTGGTCGTCTTCTTATTTGCGTCTTACAGTTGTGTGATCTCAACTCTTTTGCTACAGGTATTATTATCGTCGTTCTGCTCAAGCCTAGACTAGAAGCAAGACACTCTAATGTTTTCTTCAAAGAGTACTTGGTTTTCCTTCTTGCAAGGCAACGAGATGATTTTTATAGTTAGCAACTGTTTATGGAATGATGATGTTTTCCTTTGGTTGCTTGTTCTTCATGTTCTGTTTTCACACGGGTTTGTAGGCAAAAGGCTGGTTGTTGGTGGGTTATTTACCGACAAAATTACGGAATTAACTAATTTAACTTGTAGATCCATCTCCTTGGATCCTGGTAATTTCAATGCTCATGCTTCCCATCCCTTACAATTTGAAACTAGGGGTGTACAACCAAACCACCAAATCGAACCATGCGGTTTGGTTTAGTTTTGGTTTTCAAAAATCAAAAATCGATCAGTTCGGTTCATGGTTTATGTTTCCGGACCAAATCAAACAGGATCATGTTTGATTTGATTATTTATATAATATATATGCATTTTCGTCATATATATAATAAATAATTTTGTTTTTAACAAATGCCAAGGATTCAAATTATATATTGATTTGTATTTTATTGTTTGTTAATGTTTGATGTTTCTTAGAGAAGTTTGACTTTTAATTTATTAATATTTGATGTTAATTTATTGATTAAAACTTTATTTGACTAATTTTTAATGTTTTCTAAGATGGTTAATTTGATTTTATGTCATACCATAAAACCAAACTGAGTGGTTTGGTTTGGTTCGGTTCTAAGCATTGGTCGGTTCAGTTCGGTTTGTGATTTTTGGAATCGAGGGGGTGTGATTCAGTTCACGGTTTTGGCTTAAACTGTATCATGTACACCCCTAATTTGAACCTTATGTAGTTTCCAAGAATTTACATGCAAGTCCTAAAAGTACACATTTTGCTCATTGAGATATTGAAGTCTATTAGTAGTTGTTTGAAGTGAAAATTATCCAAATAAACGTTGTATTATTTGCAAGTAATCGATTTGATTAATCACATTGCAAAATTCATAATGTGACCAATGTACTAAGTAATTGGGTACAATGTGGTCTTTGCCATCAACCCCCCCCCAGCTAATTTTACGAAGGAACTGCAAGTAGGGTATTTTTGTCTTTCAATTACACCCAAAAAGGTGGAATTGAAGGAAAAATGTTTTAAGAAAGGGGTGTAATTAAAAAAATGAAAATACCTTTCGTACAGTTCTTCAGTTAATCCATGTCGGCATGTTTGTTACAAAATTGGATGAAGCATTGACGGTATGTACCACATCACACCTAATTATTGAGTACATTGTTCACATTTGAGATGCTGTAATGTGGTTGGTCAAATCGGTTACCTATGAATAGTACGATGATAATTTGAATAATTTTCCCCGGTTTAAAATATCATAGTTCCTCCAAATGCCTTAAATATAAGTTACTCACCTGAAGAGCAGTACACAAGATGAAGGGCATTAGATAAGAATCGAGTGCTAGTTGGGTCTTTATTTAGTGTTAGTACCCATGGCCTTTTTGAATATGTTGTATCATAGATCTAAGTCATACACACTATTGACTTGCTTCATGAAGTGCGATGATGTCTGCATGATTTAACGATGTAGCAATTGCTTTTTGTTGTTGGGATTGCTAGAAGATTGTGGTACCACCAATTATAACATATAAGTGATCTTGCCTTATGAGGATCAGACAAATAACTCGTATCTGCAAATCCAATTATTTTATCCTTCGAATTTCAGGATAAAACAATTTTAAATCGATTGTTCATTGGAGATAACAAAATATGTGCTTAATCTCATTCCAATGTCTTCGTGTTGGAGATGAGTTATATCTTGCCAATAAGTTTGTAGCAAATACTATATCTAGTCGAGTACAATTAACTGGATACAGGAGGGTTCTTATTGCACTTAAATATGGTTCTTCAGGACCAAATATCTATTTGTTCTCTTCACAACGGATACATGAGGGTCCCTATTGCACTTAAATATGGTTCTTCAGGACCAAATATCTATTTGTTCTCTTCACAAGAACGAAATTGATATTTTTCAACATTTAGTGATTTGTTAACCATGAGACTAGTGAGGGGATTTATTTACCTTGTCAATATTAAAATGCTTCAAGACCCTTTTTGTATAATCGGATTGATGTACAAATATTCTACTATGTAAGTGTTCTATTTGCAAATCAAGATAATATTTGGTGTGCCCAAAATCTTTCATTTCAAATTCTCCTTTTAAGTAATTAACCGCTTCTTGAATTTTCTTGGGAGTTCCAATAATGTTCAGATCATCTACATAGACAACAATAATTACAAATCCAACTGTCATTTTCGTAATAAAGACACATGAATATAATTCATCATTCACATATCTGTCTTTCAACAAATGCTCACTCAAGCAATTATCAGATTGTTTGTCGTTACAATGATGGATGTAGTTTAATTGCACATAGTTCTTTGGACTTTGAGCTCATTACTTCAGGCACTTTGATTCCGTCAAGAATTCTCATGTATATCAGTATCCAAAGACCCGTGTAAATAAGCTGTTACTACTTCCATGAGACACATCTCTAAATTTTTTGAAACCGTTAAATTGATTATGTATCCGAACGTAATAGCATCCATATCAGGAGAGTACATTTCTTCGTAATCAATTCCAAGTCTTTGGAAAAAACCTTGTACAACAAGACGAGTTTTGTATCTTACAATCTCATTTTTCTCATTACGCTTTTGAACAAAAACCCATTTGTATCCAATAGGTTTTACAACTTTAGGTGTGACAATGATAGACCTAAATCAGCCTGTATGACATCTTTCCATTTGAACCAGTCATGCCTCGTTTGATATTCAGATACATATTTCGGCTCGGGATCCTCAATCCCGTTATTAATTCTTGTGATACTAAATAAGATAATATGTCATTTATATCTTCCATTTCATCTCGGTTCCATTACTCATGTAACTAATGAAAATCTCATGGTTATCTTCGCATTTAAGACTTTCTTGGTTTGCATGCTCGTGTGATTCTTCTAGAACACATTCATTTGATTGAGATTTATCAATTCCCTTCCTTTATCGAGGATTCTTATCTTTTGATCCAACGGGGTTGTCCACGCTTAAGGCGAGTTTTAGATTTATTTGACATTTTTTTCATTGGGTAGCCCTTTTGGAATTTCAATTTTAGTAGAAGCATTTGCAGCGGCTATATGTGATTTTGTCACTCTATTTGTGTTTGTAAATGCATCTGCATCTGACAATCGATTTGCTATATTCTGTAAATGTATGATCTTTTGAACTTCCAGTTCACTTTGCTTTGTGGAAGGATCAAGGGGCAACAATGATGATGTACACCATTTAATATCTTTTCCTATTCCTTTCTCTTCTTCACCTAAAGATATGAACTTTTCTTCATTAAAATGACAATCGGAAAAACATGTCGTAAAAATGTCACCTATTTTCGGTTCAAGATACTTGATTATCGAATGTGATTCATACCCAACATATATTCCCAATGTTCTTTGTAGTCCCATTTTTGTGCATCGTGGTGGAACAATGGGTACATATACCGCACAATCAAAAACTCTTAAATAAAATAGATTCAGATCTCGGCGAATACTAGTTGAAATGGGGAGTACTTATGATATGCACCTGGTCTAAGGCGAGTAGCAGCATGTAAAATAACATGATCTCATACAGAAGCATGAAACTTTGTTTTCATTATCAATGGTCTGACAATGAGTTATAAACATTTGATCAATGATTCAACCAAACCGTTTTGTGTATGAACATGAGCTACTCGATGTTCAACAATGCCTATTGCCATACGATAATCATTGAATGCTTGGGATGTAAATTCACTAGTATTATCAAATCTAACTTTCTTGATCGTGTAATATGAGAATTGTGCCCTCAATTTGATTATGTGTAAGATACTTGGCAAATATCATATTACGAGTTGATAATAGACATACATCTGACAATTTTCGAGAGGCATCAATTAATACCATAAAGTATTGAAATGATTCACATGATGGATGAATATGTCCATATATCACCATGAATCCGTTCCAAAAATGATGGTGATTTATTTCCAACTTTGGTTGGTGATGGTCTAATTATCAACTTTCCTTGAGAACAAGCATCACAAGAGAGTACATGAGATAGAAAAATGGTTTTTCAACAGATGACCACTAAAATTCTCAATAATTCTTCGCATCATTATTGAACCGAGATGTCCCAAACGATCATGCCAAACTTTAAATGTTTCCTTAAACTTAGGGTTTACAGTAACATATGATTCAAATACTCTTATATTTGTACAATACAATTCAGATGATAGAGCCGACAATTTTTCTAATACACACTTGCTCAAGGAAGTGTTTAAGGTAATGCAAAGATATTCATTATTCTCCAAGTTTATAGTTTCATTTCAAGGTTTAAATAATTATTTGGTCCTTTGACTTGTTCCAATTTTTTTGTTTAGTCCTAACATATAAAAAAAAATAGTTTCGTCCTACATGTTGCGTTTTGTTGTTAGATTCCCCTCTCCCCGTTAACGTTACAATTGTCGTCTAATTATGCCTAGAAAAGTCCAAAATACCCCTAAATGTTGTCTTTGCAACAAAATAACGAAGCCCATATCGTCTTAGTCCCTCGAAGACCTTATGGAGCCAGAACCAAAACAATTAAATGAGAACAAAGCTGCAATTCTCACCTTCAAAAGGACCACATCACTGTAGACCTGTCAAAATAGGCTTGCAGGACGGATTTTTCCGCAGGCCTAAAAAGCCCACTTTAGAGGGGGTGGGGAGGGAAAGCCTGTGGACATGACGATCCCTAAAACCCCTCACCACCCTACCCCGTAGGGCCGTGGGCAAAACGGACAAGTCCGCAAAAAAAAAAAAAAAACGATTTTTTTTTCCATTGCACCATTTAATATCATAAACAAATAATAAATTATAAATACCATAAATCAAACAACCACATCTCTATTTTATTTTTTCAAAAAAAGAAACATTGAACGTTCTGGACTTTAAATCTTTAATCATATCCTACCACAAAAAAAAAAAAAAAAAACCTAAACTTCAACATTGTTTTACGTATCTCTTCGAAACACCACATCGTCATTAACATTGTCTTCGCCGAATCAGGTTGAAAGAAATTGATGCTGGGAGGTGTCGATTGGAGCAGGAAAAGGCTGGGGCGGACCTGGATTTGGTGCAGCTTTGGAGTCGGAGCTGCTGTGTGACGTGTGAGAGAATGAAAGATTGATGGACTAGCAAAGGGAGACATGCCGACCTTATTTGAAGACGGTGCGGTGGACGCGATCGGACATGTTGGTTGATGAAGGCCAGATATGGGGTCGTAGATGGAAAAGCAAGAGACAGAGGTTACCGGCTTGTGGAGAGTGCTGCTAGGACTCGGGTTGGGCGGTGGGAACTCATTGGGCCGGATCTGGGAGATGGAGATCGAGGGGAGGGTGGCGTTGGCGATGGAGATTTGCCGGAGGGAGAGAGACGGATAGAGAGAAGGGAACCACCTGCTATGGTGTTGATGGGAGACGGCCAACAGAGTGAGAGAGGTGTGAGACGATGGGAGTGGCAATAGGGAGAGGCTGAGAGACAGAAAATAGAGATAGTGGGGGGGTTGACGGCGGTGACTGTAAAGAAGAGTGAAGTCTTTGTGGATTGAATAAAAATGTGAAGAGGGACTAGGGTTTGATAGGAGGATTATATTTATACATTAAATACAATAAATACTAATTAATTGACTGGCAGCCCGTCCCCCTTGCCCCGCTCAAACCTGCTGCCCGTGCGGGAAAGCCTGTGAGGCCCGCTCCCAAACGGTCCTCCATTTCATTGGCACAACCCGCCCCTTTTAGGCAACGAGGCGCATGCCCGCGAGCATTAGCCCAATTTGAGAGCTCTACACATCAGTATGAAATACCACTTCAGTAATAGAATTAGCACGGTAACTGCTTTTAAAAAAAAAGGAATAAGCACACCCATACTACGACCGTCTTAATCTTCGCCGTCACAACTTTGTATCTCGGTCTCCATTAAAAAAAAACATGTAGAAAATGGAGTAGATGTAATCAGCAGACCAAACATACATACTTGCTTTCATTTCGAAAAGTATAAATGAAATTTCCAAGCTCAAATCTTCGATTGAAGTGTGGTTGCGCTAGCCAGGGTTTTGTCTAATTAGTGATTGCTTGGTCGTTGATGGGAAGGGTCGGACGAAGTTGCTAGATTGGTGCCGAAATAGGAAGGATAGACATGCCTTGGAGTCGAGGTTTCAAAGTTGAGTTTGGGTTTAATTTGGGTGAAAGAGAGAGCACGGAACAAAGAGAACCAATTCGGGGCGTTTGTTTGCGAGGAGAGAGCGAGAGAGAGAGAGAGAGAGAGAGAGCTGATATACCCTATTGATTGAAACGGTGGTAGTCATCAGAAAGAACAAAAGTCGGCTTTCTTGACGAAAATGACAGGTGTTGCCGCCTCATTGGCTGAAGAATCTATGCTATGCCATTAGCCTATGGTGTTGACGCTGCCCGAGCTCCCGACATTTGGATTAGAATTTTAGAGAGAAGAAGGGGTTTAGCATTAGGGTTTTAGAGAGAGAAAGATAATGGAATGGTTTAAGAGAGAGAAAGATAGTGGAATGGTTCAAGAGAGAGAAAGTTGAGGGTTTGGAAGGGAAAGTGGGAGAGAGAGCAGAAAACGATGGAAGTAGGGAGTTAAGATTAGTTGACGGAGGGATGAACTACGTCATGTATTTGTTTAACATTTCGCCCATGTAAGGGTACCTTTATCTTTTTTGGAAATATTTGACGGTAAGTGTAACACTAATGGGGAGATGGGGGAATCTAACAACAAAACGCAATATCTATGACCAAACTAATTTTTTAAAAAAATGTTAGGACCAAATAAATTTTTTGGAACTAGTCGAAGGACCAAATAATTTTTTAAACCTAGTTTCAATATGATATCCGTTTATATGAATATCTTTGAAACTCAGCAAGTTTCTTTGACATTTAGGAGAGAACAATGCATTACTTATTGTGAATTTCGTGCCTCCAGTCATTAGAAAAATTGCATTTCCAGATCTTTCAATTATTTTTGTACTACCAGATAGATATAGTATTGACGTTTGCCTCGTCAATTTTCAGATGAGAAAAATATTTCTTATCCTTAAGTATGGTATCTGTAGTAGCGCTGTTCGCAAGACATAAATCACATTCTTGAATTTTGGATTGAAACATATTTATGATCGATGAAAATGTTAAGGAAAAATTAGAGCGTTCGTGCTGATTATGTGATATAAAATGATTGTTTATTTAATTTTATAGTGTGCACATATTTAATATTGGAAACACACAATATTATGGATTACAAAATTGAACGAAAGGTGTATGATATAGTGAGGGAGAGTATGTTCGGAAGCTCAAGGGACAACTATGAAATAACCGAATATTAGTATTTATAACCGAATATTGAGTTACAATTATATGTATGTACTGTTGTGCCAAACTTTTGAAAAGTTGGCATGACACATTTTCCAAATGATAATGTTCGATGTCCTTTGTCTTTTGTATTGTTCATAAGAATATATATATGCTTACATCTCAATTTGGTCACCCTACTTTTGACCAAAATTCTTCATTTTTCGTCAAATAGTCATTGTACTTCACAAATATAATCAACAAGGTCACCAAGTGTATTTTCCGTCTATTTAGTGGACGGAAATCATCACAAAGTCATAAATTCCCTTATAGAAGGAACATGCCATGCACGTGATGAGTCATAAGAATCACGAAGGATTACACTGCGAGACTTCAAAGTTGAAATCATTTCTCGTTCGTCAAAAACATTTCTCGAAATCATTTCTCGTTCGTCAACTGGCTGAAATCACGAAAGATTGAAGGCGACCTACACTACTTGTTCGTCAATTGGCTAAAATCGCGAAGGATTGAAGGTGAGTATACAAAAACCCAATTTTTGTTACTGTTTTAAATATGATGTCAAGGCTGTAAAACAAATTAGGGTTTCTTGAAAAAACCCTAATTTGTGTCACAGAATGGGGTTTTAATTGAAATCTTGGTTAGTTTTATTCGATTTTGATGTCATTAAAAAATTATGATTTTTCTTGTAGTTAATTAATATGTCGTTTTTAGGGATTGTTGTGTTACAAAATGGGGTTTGTCGATGGTTTCTGTCATGAAAATTAGGGCTTTTGTTAGTCATTGTACATTATTGGGGTTTTTTGTATGTTTGACATGTATGCATGCATATAGTGAGAGTAAACATGTTTTTTGTGATTTTTTTATGTGATTTATGTGATATTGTATGCAAAAGGCTTGTCCCCCACTATGTTTTTATATTTTGCTCGGTCCTCTATTATGTTTTTATGTGAAAATGATTTTTTTATATTTTGTTTGGTCCCCCACTACTCTGTTTTTTTTAAAAAAATTTGCAGGGCACAATGAAAATTTCTGTAAAGTGTCATTATGGGGTGAATTTCTCAAAGAAATGTAAGGTAGATATGAGGGGAATATGCCTTATTGGGATGTGTTAGATATGAAAGACATCTCATTTTCTAGGTTAAATGGTAAAGTACAAAATAAGCTAGGGTACTCTCATGCGAGTTCCATTTTTTATTGTACATCTGTTTCAAATCATGCTGACACAGGGCTTAGGGCATTGTATACCCCTAGAGATTGGGAGATGTCCATGAAAGTTGCTGCAGACTTAAGAAAGATTGAAATTTGCATTTTACATGATGATAGGGAACTATAATTTGAGATGTATAGTGATGTTGTTATCCTTGGTCTAAAGATAGTGGGGATGATGATTCATCTGAATGTAGTTTGGAAGATGAGGACCTAGAAAACCTCAATTATGATGAGTTACTAACTGGTAGGAGGAATGTGATTGCCTTCAAGACCAAGGGTAATGTCAAATGGGGTGTGAATGAAAAGTCTTTTGAAATTAAGAGGAGTGGGGGGGGGGGGTTTACATTTAATTTTGCTGAATAAAGTACGTCTAAAATTGGTGGTGAGGATGAGACACAACTAGTAGTCCATAATCTAGAAAATTCTGAGATGGTGTTTGATGAGAGGGATGTTGATTTCCCCCTAATTCTGATAGTAGCAGTGAAAATAGAGATGATGATAGTGTCTAGAAAGATATGAGAAAAAAATTCCCTAGGTATAACCCTAAATGTGATATGAAGTATAACAATTTCAACTTGCATGAAACTTTCACTAATGTAGGGATGCAATTAGGGATTATGGCTGCAAGAATGGGTATGACATAAGATTTATGGTAAATGATAAAAAAAGGGTCCATGTAAAGTGTGTTAATTCAGATGTTTGTACTAGGGGGGGGGGTGTGGGCTAGCACTATTCGTGATGAAACTACATTTTCATATTAAAACTTTCTGTCCAGTCCATCAATGTGGCAAGAGGTTTAAGAGCAAAGATTTTAAGTAACCCTAAATGAAAAGTAAAACAGTTTAAAAAAGAGAATGGATACACATGGATTAGATTAGATGTGAGTATGAGTATGTGCTTAAGAGCTAGGGCTAGGGTTCTCAGTAAAGAGATGGGATCACTTGATGGGCACTATGTCAAACTTTAGGATTACAGAAAAGAGTTAAAAATAAGAAATGAGGGGAACACTATTGAGATGGATAAATGAGTGTAGACACCCCAATTTCGTACCCCTGGTATGTAACTGACATAAAATATCAAGAACTGTTAAAACTTAACAAATGTCAAGTTGCAGAAGTCAAAAATGCGGAAGGAAAAGCAGGATGCGCGAAACAGTGAACTGCATGGGCTAAAGTGCAAAATTTTCAAAGTTTTAAAGAGGCATGGTGCCGCACCAAGCCCCCTTGGTGCCGCACCAAGGGGTGCATTGGCCGCACCAGCCCTTTTGCTGTTCATCTCTCTCACATTCAAATAGGTACAAGCTTTGAAGCACGCGGTACAAGCGGCCAATGCACGGGAAAGAAATTCAAGAATTCCAGCCGCGTCCCTCTCCACTGCTATAAATAGAGGCCTTCGGCTCCCAGTTTACGCACAACATTTCATCCGCGATTTTTGATCGCAGCGAAGCTCTGCTTCGTTTCCTTCGATATCAATAGTACGAGAGGTGCGAGATAGGTGAGTGGAAGCCCCTATAGTCTCCAAACCCCGTCCAAACTCTGCCAAAATCAAAACCCATAGGTTATAAGTGATCCCTAGCCTAGTTGTTAGGTATCTACCTCACATCCCCAGTCCAAAAATCCCAAAGTAAGCTGTTACTCTGCCCGAGTAATGAGCTAAAAAGTCAATAAATTAAGTCTAGGTTCCGCCAAACTAGAAAGGCCAAAACCTACCCAAATAAAGCTGTCACTCTGCCCGAGTTGATAAGCCCACACTTCAAAAATCAACACAACAACACACACACAGACAACAAAAAGACTCCCTCTCCCTGAAGGACAGAGCGAGCACACCGCCGCTCTAAAAGGTAAAACCTTTAAGAGCGTTGTTATTTTTATTTATTTACATTTTCTGTCTTTTTATTTATTTTCAAAAGTTGTTATTTAAATCCGGCGCAATGTAGCCAATATAAGCCGTTGTGCTGCCCGGATTAGATTAGGAAATATTATGTAAAAGAGCCGTTATAATGGCCAAATATTCTTAAATATGTTTGTAATTATTGGAAGGAGGCAGTGCGAGTCCGTAAATAATGTAGCCACGAATGTATCTGTTTAAATTTCCCTTGTCAAAATAAGACCTTATTTATTTGCTAGATAAATATAACAATGAGCATACTTCAGCCAAAAACGTTTTGAGACCGAAAGGGCGAGTTGGGTGCCTAGCACCTTCCCAACTCGTAACTTAGCCCCCGAACCCGTTTTCTAAAATCTCTGGTTTTCTTTTATGGTTTTCCTTTATTTTTGCCTTAAAATAAAGGTGGCGACTTTAAAACTTTCAGATCCAGTGGGGCCTCGCAACATTCCCTCTTTGCACTTTCCTGTTCTCCCCTAAAAAAGGGAGATACGGGAATAGAGGGGTGATGTATTCCCATATCCTGGTATCCCCAAAACAAGGGATAACTTGATGCGGGAAACTCATAGCTCCCATAGTGATCTGAATGGGCCATAAGGCTATTTTCAACAAATCCATAAGTGGGGGCGTCGCAATATCCTTTCTTGCACTTCTCTATTTTCCCCTAACGAAAACAGGGGAGAATGGGAATGGAAGGGTAATGCATTCCCATATCCTGTTATCCCCGAAATAAGGGATAACTTGACATGAGGAAACCTTTAGTTCCCATTTTGGATATAAAATCCACTCAAGGCAACCGAGGCACATTCCAACGTGCTAATATAGACAGCACTCCTCTCGCACTTTGGATTTCGTCTTCCCCTAAACAAGGGAGGGTGGAACGAGAGCAGTGGTGTCCCGCATCCGCACGTACGCGCGCCCCTATCCAAGGGCGCGCGGGGCGCGGGAGCACATCCCGGGAACCTCACAATGGGTTCATCCAACTACTTGGTGTTTTGATGCATTGAAGAAGGGGTATTTGAATGGGAGTAGGCCTGTTTTAGGGCTTGATGGATGTTTTTTGAAGGGGGTTTGTAAAGGGGAATTACTTGTTTGCAATAGGGAGGGATGTGAATAATCAAATGTTTCCAGTGACATGGGCTGTGGTTCAGGTTGAGAACAAAAAAAAAAAAAAATTGGTAGTGGTTTATTGAACTATTAAAGGAAGACTTGGGTTTAGGGAGTGGTGATGGATGGGCTATGATATCTGATCAACATAAGGGTCTGATGGAGGCAGTACATGAGATTCTGCCTTTTGTTGAGCATAAAAATTGTGCTAGACATATTTATAGCAACTGAAAGAAGCAGTTTAAGGGAGGTGAGCTGAGACTGCTTTTGGGCAGTGGCTTATGCAAGTAATAAGACTCAAATGCAAAAGGAATTAGATAAACTGAAACAGGTTGATGAGGCAGCATATTAGTGGTTGATGAAAAGAGATCTAGGGAAATTTTGCATTGCCTTCTTTAGGACTCATATTAAGGTTGATAATGTTGAGAATAACATGGCAAAAGCTTTTAATGGAACCATTGTTGAGTTCTGATTTAAGCTAATCATATATATGTTAGAAGAACATGGATGATGAGACATTATGATGGGTATTGTCCTGCTATCATAAAAGTGTTGGAGAAAAACAAACAAGATGTGAAGTTTTGGAACTCAATCTATAACGAGGATGGAGAGTTTGATGTGGGGTATAAAAAAGAGGGTTATGTGGTAAGTAGGAAGACTTGCAGTTGTAGAAGATGGCAGCTTAGTGAAATCCCTTGTACCCATATAATTGCTGCCATACTCCAAAAAGGTGAAAGACCTGAAAAATACTTGGACGAGTGCTACCTCAAGACAACATTTTTAAAAGCCTATACACATTCTTTGAGTCCATTCAGTGGTGAAGATCAGTAGGCAAAGTCAAGCAAGAAGCAAGAAACCTATGCTGATAAAACTGAATAGAAAAATGACAGGCATACCTAGAAAATTAAGGATTAAAGCTGCACATGAAGATGAAAGAGATCAGCCAAGGTCAAGTTCTACATAAACGGGGCTTATCAAGGAAATGTAGGGTAATAAGGTGTAGAATTTGTAATGAAATTGGGCACAATAAGAGAGGTTGCCTAAAAAATAAGTTGGAAACTGGTGGAACTTCTCAGGTAAATGAGTTATTCTGTTAACCTATTATATATTCTGGTTTTTTCTTTCAATTTTTCTTGTTTAATTTTACTTCTCTTATAAATAGGAACCCATTGTTTGTGAAGGAGCAATGTAGGCAGGAGGGAATATAAGGCAGCAACCAGGGGAGGGCAATACAAACATTAGGACTCAAGCAAGTTAGGTAATATATGTTCCATACTTGGTACTCTGTTTTTTTTCTTTCAATTTTTCTTGTATAATTTTACTTCTCTTATAAATAGGAACCTATTGTTGGTGAAGGAGCAAGGCAAACATGAGGGAATATAAGGCATAATCAAATACAAACAAATTGTTGGTGAAGGAGCGAGGCAGGCAAGAGGGAATATAAGGGAGTGAAATACAAGCATTAGGACTCAAGCAAGTCAGTTAATATATGTTCTTGGCAGGGCCGGCCCTGAGTTTCGAGAGGCCCATGGGAAAAAAAAAGGGGGGGGGGGAGGGCCCTTTATAAAAATGAAATCATTTAAAGTATTGGAAAAAGGAAAAGTAAAAAATTTATAACAAGAATTGAACCTAAAATCTCTCATAATCTACCAAATATGTTAACAATTGGGTCATCTATTCTACACTAAATTAATCAACACGTTATAACTTATACAAGTACTCTTGCCCGTGCCGATGACACGTCGCCAGTTTGTGAATTTATAAATAAATAAAACAGATAATGTGGAAATGAATTAATATTTACTTATAATTTGTCTAAGTTAATTATGATAACAGTTAAAAAGAAAAAAAAAACAAATATTTCAAATTACAAAACTTACGATTTTTTTTAAAATTTATTTGTTTACGAAATTGTGGGTCGAAAAAATATTAAATTGATTAAGTTAATTACGATAACAATTAAAAAGAAAAAAAATTTAAAATAGAAATATTCAAAACTTAGACATAAATTAAATTGGAATTCAGTTTCAAAAAATAAATTGATTAAGTTAATTACGATAGCAGTTAAAAAGAAAAAAAACAAATATTTCAAATTACAAAACTTACTAATTTTTTTGCATAAAATTGATTAATTACTTAAAATATCGAGAAAAAAAGGGACGTGGGTTTGGTGGAGGAAGGATTAGTGGCCACCAACCGTAAATAGTAGGGGGAGTTGGAGAGAGAGAAAGGGTAGTTGCTTAACCGCTGTTCACACATGTGAACTCGAGGAATGATAATGACCGTAGGATCTCAGTAAATGAATCAATCTCAACCCCTAGATCTTCGTGCCCGTGCCTATGGCACGGTGCCAGTGTATTCGATTTCGTCAATTAAAACACCAACGTCTAAATAAAAGATGCGATTTTAAAAAATTGTTACAGTTGATGGGTACATTACTTCAACTGATAATTGAGCTCTATTGTGAGATTATATTAATGTAAGGTTAATGTTTTGTAAGGGGTAATGGTTTAGAAGATTAATCTCAGGGTGTAACTGTTCATAATATTAATTGTAGAGGATGACTTTGTAATATGGTGAGAAAATAGAGAGTTAAAAGTAGATAACTACTCTTATACATGTGAATATGAGAGTGAATCACAACCATTAAATCTTTTAAGATAATTTAATCTCAACCTCTAAATAGTTTTAGTCAATTGCATATGTGTAAGTATAAGTTCTATTGTATATTAGATACTGATGCGTCCAAGATAATCTGGACCCACTGAATCAGCCCAATCCAAGCACCTGGCTTTCAACGTGCTTACAGTTCCTCTGAGCCCAACTCTGAAATGAAGAAGAACGAACGTGAACTGGGCAGGGGCACTCCCTGCAAAAGCCCTCCGGCGTGTGAATTAGTACAATAAGTTCACAATTTGACAGAGTTTAGGCTAAGGAAATAAGATTGCGCATACCTCTCTCCAAATTTTGACCAGGCTTTTATATGTGCCGGAGGCATAACTGCCCATTATCATGAATAACTGCCCATGATTAGCATTAACTGCTCATGATTGGCATTAACTGCCCATGACTGGCATTAACTGCCCATGATTGGAGTTAACTGCCCATTGACGAGTATCAACTCCTCTGCAAACTGTCATGGCTTATAGTCGGGATTATTGCTCGGGTGTAACCACCCTCAACTGTATCTTGACTGCCCGGGTGTGATCACGCTCAACTGTTATCTTGATCTTTTCCGGACATCAATGCCCTCAACTGTTTATAACTTACTTGGTGCCATCGAGCAATGTTGCTCGCTCCTTCAACTTAGTGGTGCAATCGAGCTAGGTTGTCCGCTCATCAATATTGCTCGCATAATTAAGCTCCCATCTCAAGTATTTATCCCGGCCAAAACGGAGACTTTACCTGATTGCTCGCGTAACATGTTTGCTCGCTTGCTCGAAAGATACATACGATTGACACGTGGCTCTGGCTTGGGCCTAATCGGCCGAGCAACCAAGAGCCCCCAACTCCTTGTCTTATCGAGTATTCATGCTCATGACGAGGAGGATCCCAAAAATCTCAAAGTAGCTCCCCCCGAATATTTGAAAACCCAAAATTTAGATTGGCGGCAATTCATAAAGCTTCTTGAACAAGCGTTTCCTGAGAAAACGAAGCCACCGCCAACCGTCACCAATTCTAAAAAGCAGTTCAACTTCCTAGACCCATTAAATGCGGCCTCGTTCACTGCGCCTGCTTCGAGCCTAATGATTTGATTCCCAACCGGCGGCTTCGTGGAGTATAAAAGGTAGGATTTAATCCTTTTACCACTTTACGCCTCTTTACCATTCAAATCAATCTTCAAGCAAACGAACGAAGCAAACCAAACTTTCTGCGGTCCTCATCAAGAATCGCGTCCCACATTGCATCCTTGCTGCAGTTTAAGAACGAAATCAAGACTTTCATCAAGTTTTCCGGGTATTTCGCTATCTCCTCTTCATTATTCTACTGTATTGCCCTTTTCTTACTTTCTGATTTTAGGGTTTAAACTGTATAAACCCCTTTTCTGCTTTTTATCAATTATTTGCCCAAAACTCAATTGCCTTCGCCTCTTCACGAATTAGTGGCCCAGACCCAAGGAATCGAGAAACCATGATCGCACTCCATCGATCTTGCAACCCGGGTGCCATAGTTAACTTCTTCTTACCTTATTTCACCCAATCAAAAACTAACCTGCAACTCTCGATTCCTTTTCCTGTAGGATGTCTAGCGAAGGAACCGTTTCCGAAGTTGAAGGCAGGAGTTACAACCACGGCGCTCCGAGAGAGGTGCCTCCATCTTCGCCCTCATCCTCGGAAGGGAGCGAGCAAGACGTGATCCCACTGATCACTCGCCGGCGAAAACCCAGACAGATTAGCGAGCAACAAATTAACAACGAACAAGCGAGTGGCCTTCCTCGCCTAAATGAATCATTACCCGGACCAAGCCGAACCCCTTTCATTCCTGCCTCTCCTTACTCTTCTTCCACAATCAGGTGGGAAGATTTAAACTCTGAGGACGAGGTGAGTACCTGGTTTTACTCGCTAGGTATAGACCCCAAATTATACCGTGCTCGCGCTTTCGATTTAAACCTAGATAAAGAAGGCCACAACTTTCAAGGAGACAGGATGGTGTTTTATTTTGACTTTTTCCAAGTTGGACTCCGACTTCCCCTTGACCCATTCATCGTCGAACTGCTCAATGCCTCTAATACCCTTCCCTGTGACCTGACCTTAACCACTATTAGGTTCCTAGTATCCTTCACTGTAGCCTGCCGATCACTCGGGTTCGAGCCCGATATGACTTTATTTCGAAAATTCTTCCTTCTGTCACTTGATAAGAAAACCGGCCGCATCAATAGTCGGTCAAACCACGGTTTCTTCAAGCTTCTAACCGACAGTCCCAATAAGGTCGATGGCTGGGATGGGAAGGCCTTACTCATTGAGTCGAGCATTGGCTGGCCGTTTGCTCCTTACATTAGTGACTATGGTCTCCCCGAGAACGATAAGTACGCATACCGAGCTGGTGAGCCCAAGATAGTTGAGGCGTTTAGAAAGTTGTTAGGAGCACGAAAAGGGCAAACCGGCAGATTTTGTATCGGATTGGCGAAGTTCTTACCTCCGACTTTTCGAGCCGCTGATCTCCTACCTCCCCGTTGAAGGAGTTGAACCCCGGTTAAGATTGACCAAGAAATCCCTCACCCATATTGGGGTTCTTGCCATGGAAATAGATTCCCCAGCGACTGCGAGGACTGTGCTCGCACCGGAACCCTTTGCCGGCCTGACTTCTCACTTTCTGGTTATTTCTGAACTGTTTACCTTATCATCCTTTTCTTCGATAATTTTAAATACTTATGCTTTCCTTGGTACTAATACTCGGCCTTGTGCAGAAATGAGGCAGCTGACCGACGTCACCAAATTCATGCAGGCTGCTAAGAAGAGCTCGAGCAAACGAGCTAAACACTGCCCACCCAAATACCATTAATCTTCCAATGCCCCAAGCGACCTCAAGCCGAGGAACAAAGCGCCAACAACCTGAACAATCCACATCTACCTTCATTCCTGCTCCCCTGGTGCGAGAACCAGTTGCTGTCTCACCCCCTGTCATCACCATTGAACCCACTGAAAGCCCGAGGAAACATAGGCGCCGGCAGATAAAGCCGTGGTCGAAGAAGAGACTCCAGCCTCCTATTTGGCAACAAGCAAATTTCGCCATGCCCGACGACCAACCCAAAGCCGCCGCCTCATCAAGGAACTTGCCAACGCTCCCGACCTCGACAACATCGCCAGACACAAACGAGGTGGTTTCCCGTCCACCACCGGGTCTCTGACTAATGAAACGCCTCCACCACAAATGATCCAAAAGAAGTATGCCGACCAAGCAAGCTCGGTATTGATTGGAGAAATGGGTCTGTGCATGACTGAGGTAACGCATTTCACCCTTTACTTACTGTTTTTCCTTTTTCCATATTTCTTACTCGCAATATCTCAAACAGATCGCCAATAAATCCATCCTGATGTATGAACGCCTCATCACCAATCTGAACAAGAACAACACCCTCACCGCTGAGAAAGACAACCTTGCTTCCGAGAAAAACGCCCTAGAAGAGAAAATCAACTGCATCAGGGCTGATCTCAAGAACAGCGAGGAATCCCTCACCAACAAGGTGACCGAGCTCTCACAAGTGGAGGCCGAGAAAGCAGCATTGGAGGCCCAATTGAACCTTTCTAAAAAGTCCGAGGAAACTGCCCTCAACAACATAGCCGGGGTACGACGAGAGCTGCGGGCTTGTCAGAGCGACCTGGAAGCTGCCAATGCCACCGTCACCAAGCTCGAGCAATTGGTGTCCGAGGTCGGCTCACTGACGGATGACGAGCAAAAGCAGCAAATCATTGAGGACTACAAGAGATCGTCCGACTTTACCAATTGTGTGGAAAGTGAGGCCTACCCGTTTTTTGTGCAGGGAATGAATCATATTTTAAGGCAGCCGTAGTGGTCCGAGATTAGCCCCGAGCAACTTGTCGAATGGGGGCTAACCCCTCTTGCTTGCTCGCCGCCGGCCATTCCCAAGTGCCCTTTAATGAAGATGAACTAGAAGGCTTGGCCGAAGCCGACGCTGCAAAGGGCCTGTCTCCATGGATCCCTCCTCCTGTCGCCGACACTACAGTCACTGACCTTATGACAGAAATTTGGCGATCACAAGCTCCTTCAACCACCGCTGATGACACCGAGGATCAAGCTGATGATGAGGTCACAATCCTGAATACCACTGCCAACACCGAGGAACCCACCATTGTTTCCACCGAGGATAATACTGCCCCCGCTAGTTGAACTCATCCCACAGGCCTGCGCGCCTTTCTGGCCTTCGTGCCTTGTCCTACAACAATTTTAATTCTTTGCCTGTAATATTTTAACTCCTTTTACTTTTGAATGACTGCATGATATTAGCTTTAGCCGCATTAAAATCGCCTTTTACTCGTTCTTACAGCGATCAACATTTAACCAAGTTTTTACTCGCTCTAAAGCGATCATCATTTAGCTTAGCTTTTACTCGCTCTAAAGCGATCATCATTTAGCTTAGCTTTTACTCGCTCTAAAGCGATCATCATTTAGCTAAACTTTTACTCGAATACCCCTCCCTTACGAACATAAAGCCCTCTATGCTCGCAATAAGGGGTTATTCGATCAACTGGAAACATCTCTTCAAATTTGATCGAGCATAAAGACCTTTATGCTCGATCAAAGACTTGAAGAGATTCAACTCAAAAAACCCCAACTTGAAGACCCACTTTTCAAACATAAAGTTGAAAAGTCAACTGAGCTTCATCATTACCATTTATCATGAGAGAAAAAGATCAAAGAATTACATATTGTAAATCAATTACCAATAGTATTTCTTCAAATGATCCGCATGCCATGGATGCTTTAACTCATCACCATCCTCTGTTCGCAACATGTAGGTGCCTTCCTTAATAATTCTCGAAACTTGAAAAGGGCCTTCCCAGTTTGGTGACAACTTTCCCCATTCAGCTCGATGACCCGTGGCCTCAATCTTACGAAGGACCCAATCCCCCACAGCAAATGATCGACCACGAACTCTCTTATCGTGGTGAGCCTTTGCTCGTTGCTTATAGTTGGCCATCCTCATTTTGGCTTCCAAACGTCTTTCTTCCAACAAGTCCAAATCATTGCTCGAGCCGCTTGATTAGAACCGCATTGTAATTTAGACCCTATGAGTGGGCAAATACATCTCTACCTGAGCCATAGCATCGCACCCATAAGCTAAAGAAAATGCGGTTTCCTGCTGGACCCTTATCGTTGTTCTTATCGCCCACAAGGTCAAGGCAACTGCCTACCCATCTTCCAAATTTTTCTTCCAAATTCCTCTTCAAAACATGCACTTGTTTATTCGCAGCCTTCGCCTCGACCATTGCCTTGTGGATACGCCACGATGATCGCCAATGTTTCACCCTCATTTGCTCGCACGCCTGTAAACTTTTCCGAAAACGGGTCCCATGATCGATACAATTGCTCATGGACCCCAAACCGACACCATATGTGCTCGTGTACAAAATCGATGACGCTCACCTCGCTTATAGTCGCTGGCTTCGCTTCCACCCACTTCGTGAAGTAATCCACTAACCATCGCATATTTGAACTTCGACCGAGCAACGGAAAAGGACCAATCAAGTCAATTCCCCACATGTCGAATGGCCATGACGCGATAACAGAGTCCGCTTCTGAGATGGCAATCGTGGAATATCTCGCATAACGTTGACACTTGTCGCAATGATTTAACATATATCTCGCATCCCGCCGCAGTTATCCAAGAAAATCCGCCGCTAACACTTTCTGCTAACGATCGCTGGCCGTGGTGACCTCCACACTTGCTTCATGCACTTCGCCCAAGATTCCTCCGTCATCTCTCGGACGAACACACCTCAACAAAGGTCGTGTATAAGATCTTCGATACAGGATGTTGTCTAAGATAATGTAACGACATGACCGCTTCTGGACGGTTCTAGCTTCCTTTTTGTCTTCAGGCAACACCCCATGCTCGATGTACGCCGAAGATCATCCTATCCAACATCTTGCACTGGCTCTATGTCCATGACCACTTCCTTCTCGATGACAGAATTTCCAGATGCTCGATCATGACTCTGTGATGCAAAGACCGAATTTCATCCTCACCATCTTCGATAAATAATCCGCCGCATATTGTCCTCCCGAGCAATACTCTTACTAGCTCCCAAGAATCGAAATCTTTTAAAATTTCTCTTACCATCGCACAATAACGACCAAGATCGGGTGATGCACCCCATAGTCGCTTTTGACTTGATTAACCACCAACTGAGAATCACAATATACAACCACTGCCCGCACTCCAATGTCTTGCGCGAGCTCGAGACCAGCAATTAAAGCTTCATATTCGGCCTGGTTGTTCGAAGCTGGGAATTTGAAACGCAACGCCTTTTCGAATTCCACATCTTGCTCCGGTGGGACTAACACTAAACCAAAGACCACTCCCAAATCGACTAGCCGAACCGTCAACATGAAGTTCCCAAAGAATATTCCTCGGCTTTGACTTGCATTACTCGTCCGCCGTTGCTTTTACTCTCCACCTCTTCCTCGATAGACTCCTTAAAACTTGTCTCAGCCTACAAAGTTCGCTATAGCTTGCGCTTTAATCGCCGCTGGCCGATAATCGATGTCAAACTCTGCTAACTCGATTGACTGTGTGAGCAACCGACTGTAAGTATCCGCTTGTGCAAAATCTTTCGCAAAGGTGAATCCGTGTACACAACAATGGAGTGAGCAAAAATAAGCTCGAAGTTTCCGAGCAAAGAACAACAAGCGAGTAAGCCAATTTCTCTCGCATTAAAATATCTTCCTCTACATCGTTGAGGGCTTTGGATACATAATAAATGTGCTTTTGTACATTGCCTTCTTCCCTAATCAAAACAATGGCTACCGCCGCTTAGCCAGATAAACATATAATCTTTTCCCCAAATACCGGCTACTCAACAAGGGTGGACTTCCTAAATACTCCACCAATTCCTTGAAAGCTTTCTCGCATTCAGAGTCCATTCAAACCCTTTATTACCCCAAGAAAACCTTGAAGAAAGGCAAGCAACGCCTCGCCGACCTCGAGATGAATCTTCCCAGCAATCACCCCGCTGCTTTAGCCTCTCGCACGCCCTTAACACAACGAGGAAGCTTCATAGTAACTAATGCCTCTATCTTCTCGTGATTTGCCTCAATTCCCTCTCAAGAACTATGAAACCGAGGAACTTGCCAGCCTTTCACTCCGAACACACATTTGCTCTGATTCAACTTCATGTTGTTCCTCCCGAGATTAGCAAAGTTTCCCCAAGTCCTCTCAGTGCTCGGCCCCTTGGTCTTGACCACCATATCATCAATGTAGGCTTCAACATTTCTCCCTATCTCGCCGAGCCGAATACCCCTGCTTGACCATCCTTTGATAAGTGGCCCCAAAGATTCTTCAAACCGGGGCATCATCTTATAACAATACACCTCGCCGCTCTGAAAGTCATAGAGCCTTATCTCGAATCAGCCATTTTAACCCGATGATACCCAGAGTAAGCATCTATAAACCGAGGAGCTCGAACCCCGCAATGGCGCCGACCAACTTGTCGATTCTCTGCAAAGGATAACAATCTTTCTGCAAGCCTTGTTCAAACCGTGAAGTCAACACACATCCGCCACTTGCCATTTGACTTTTTCACCATAACCACATTAGCCAACCAAGTTGATAATGTATCTCCTCAATAATATCGCCTTTAAGCAATTGACTTCCTCCTTGATCGCTTGATCCTTTCTACCGAATAAACCCGTGGTCGCCGCTGATTGGCCGATAAGCGGATCAACATTCAATTGATGCAAGGCCACATCCTCGCCACCCCTTGATGTCCTCCGGTCGCCAAGCGAAGATATCCGCATCGGCCCCGCAGCTTGCTTAATTAGGCTTGCCCTTGCTTCTTCCGTCAAAGCTCGACCAATCTTGATCTTCTCGCTCTGATAGTCCGGATTGATGACTATCTCTTCTAGCTCGCCTCGAGCCGAAACTCGGCTCATCTCGCATTTGGAGCGTATCACACTCCACTTTTTCATCCTTCTCACCGATCCTCAACTTTGTCGAGCTGGTCTACCTCCATGGCCTCAACTGGCTCCTCAGACATGGATGTTGGCAAAGATTCATCAACAGGATCAACGACCTCATCTGGCTCGTCCAATCCCCCCGACGTCAATGTCGGCAAAGGATTGTTAATACCTTCCTCGGCCACCTCTTCTCTCGCTCCGGTACATGCACTAACGGCAGAGATGGAACCTCAACCTCTATTCGAGCAAGTGACCACTGCTGCATCCTCTTCATTTTGACTGTCTCCCCGACTTCAATGCCTGCATGGAGCTCGCCCATTTCCAATCCTCCTGTACTCATCGCTACCACCGATGGTCCTACAACATGAGAAGTTTCCTTGGTGCTAATAGTAACCTTTGCTCGCCATCTTCCAAGGTCAACTTCGCTTTTCTCTCGCAGATCCCGAACATATTCAAGCACTGCTCGCGGTTGACTCCGCAATACTCCCACTCCTTGATCGGTATAAAATTTGGCTCTCTGGTGCGGGATTGACGCGACCATCTGAAACTTAGTCATGCTCGGTACGCCCAAAATAATATTGTAAGGAGATTTCAAGTCGATTACCATAAAGGTAATCTTTTCAACCCGGTTCGGAGCCCCTCACCAATGAACATCTCCAACCGATAGTACTTTTACTGACCTTATGATTTGTGAAACCTCTAAGGCCCCAAAGATACGGCTTCAGCGATCATCGCCAACTCCAACCCCGAAAGCAGAATAATACATCACATCCCTAAGATGCTCCAAGATTCACTAGTATTCTGTGCACGACCCAACCATCAACCAAGGCTGAGACAATCAACGACTGCTCGCCTGCAACATTACTCGCCAACTCACTGCGAGTAAACTGTATAGCCTGTTCTCCATCTTGCAAAGTTGTTGGGCGATCCACCACTTTTGACAAGGAATAGATTTGCTTGCCCAGCTGTGTTGGAGTGAGCTCTTCATCCATAATGACATTGATAACCCCCCTAATAGGTGGAGCCTCCCGCCTAGAGCATTCCCCTATTGCTCGCATCTCGCTTGAAGCGGTCTAACCGCCTCATTGATTAACTCGAATGGCCTTTTTCAACGGCCAAGATTCTTCGTGGTGTGCCCATAATCGCCATGATAGGCACACCTCTTCGCCTCGATCCTCTCTCCACTGTATTTGGATTCATACGAGGTGGATTGGGAAGCTCGCTTCTAATCTCGACATGATATCCTCAAGCAATGTATTGAGCGGGTCAAATCGACTCTCGAAGAAACTCTTTCGGCCGATCATACCGAGACTTACTCTTGTTATAACCGCCACTTCCTCGCCTCGGCCATTTCTTAGCAGCCCCGCAGCCTTCATCGCTTCTCTTTCTTTCTTTTCCTTCTTCGCTGCCTCACCAACAAGACCACTTCGTGCTCGCATGAGCATCTCGCCTCGTGTCTTCGGTTCACGCATACTCACTCGACCGCAAACCGCCTTCGCCTTCTAACAATCCCGCTTTCAAAACACAACGTGACCTCTTGCTCTGGCCAAGCCCGAACTTGCTCGAGAACCTTGGTAAACCTCTCAAGGTAACTCGCCGTTGATTCATGTGCACCCTGCTTAACCTTAGACAAATCAGCCCTTGTTTTTGCTAATGAACCGCCCCAAAATCGGCCAGAATTTTACTCGCAAATCCGCCCAATTATTAATCGAAAGCGCCGTGGTAACGCACTCCATCCAAGCTAGAGCCTTTCCTTGCAAGGCACCAACAAAAGCTCTAATTTTCAACGCTTCAAGTCACCAGCCAACTGGGACTCAAAAGACATCAACCGCCCCTAGCTTTAGTTTTGCCCGTATATTCCTTAATGTTGGGAAAAATCAACCCCGCGCCGGTGGTGCATTCTCGATCCACTGGCTAACTGCCAGCGATGTACCCTAAAATTCCCATCTGAGCCTTGCCTTGTTCCCGTGCTTCCATCCGGCGCTCAACTCCTCAAAATCGTGCATGTTAATGGTTGCAGCAAACCACCCCCAAGCCGAGGTGTAACATTGGCATAGAGGGCCTCGCTGGGGTCCCATAACCGCCGCAATGGGTCATGGAGCCCCCACTGCCTCGCGCCACTGCCCCTCGAGGTGCCCCAGCCGTGCACCAAGTGCAATAGAATGATGAGATCGCCAGAGAGGAGTCCTATGTCTCCGAACATAAGAACCCCGATCGTGAGCGGCGACTATAAGCACGGGACCGCCGTGGTGAGGTGAACGATGCTCGCGAGCATGCGACCTCGTGAGGCGAACGCCGGCGACGACGTGACTGAGCCGAATCCTCGCCAATTCTAGGTCCCAACCTTGAATGGACGCTGGGGACAACCCTATGACTAGCCTTACTTCCCTCGGGTTGCCCAGGACGCTTAGAACCATCATGCCCGCGTGGTTGTGAATGAACTACCATAGGATTCATCTGATTTCCCCCAGTGCGCGAAATTCCCGCTGCCAGACTCGGTGCCGACAAAGCTGGCAGTGGATCCAACTCGATGGGCAATGGTGGCTTGCCCATAGCAATCAACTGTAAGTTGAGTTGATGCATTTGACCGAGATAGATGGCTCTCTGACGTAAGGCCTCCTCACGAAATTCATGTGCCAACCCAACCGCTGCTTCAGCACTTCTAGCCATCGAGTCAACCCCACGCCTTTGATTCAACTGATGACGTGCGTCATGGGGTGGAGGGACATTATTCCCAGCAGCCTGATTGAAGCTGTGATTCGGATGTGCCTCCTCTCTGCGACTGCCACTGCCACCATTAACTCCATTCTCCGCCATGAATAGAACGTTGCAAGTAAAGAATATCTCACTAAACTTTTGATGCCGTAAAAACACTCGTTTCCCGGCAACGGAACCAACTGATGCGTCCAAGATAATCTGGACCCACTGAATCAGCCCAATCCAAGCACCTGGCTTTCAACGTGCTTACAGTTCCTCTGAGCCCAACTCTGAAATGAAGAAGAACGAACGTGAACTGGGCAGGGGCACTCCCTGCAAAAGCCCTCCGGCGTGTGAATTAGTACAATAAGTTCACAATTTGACAGAGTTTAGGCTAAGGAAATAAGATTGCGCATACCTCTCTCCAAATTTTGACCAGGCTTTTATATGTGCCGGAGGCATAACTGCCCATTATCATGAATAACTGCCCATGATTAGCATTAATCGCCATGATTGGCATTAATCGCCTATGATCGGCATTAATCGCCCATGATTGGAGTTAATCGCCTATTGACGAGTATCAACTCCTCTCGCAAACCGTCATGGCTTATAGTCGGGATTATTGCTCTGTAACCACCCTCAACTGTATCTTGACTGCCCGGGTGTGATCACGCTCAACTGTTATCTTGATCTTTTCCGGACATCAATGCCCTCAACTGTTTATAACTTACTTGGTGCCATCGAGCAATGTTGCTCGCTCCTTCAACTTAGTGGTGCAATCGAGCTAGGTTGTCCGCTCATCAATATTGCTCGCATAATTAAGCTCCCATCTCAAGTATTTATCCCGGCCAAAACGGAGACTTTACCTGATTGCTCGCGTAACATGTTTGCTCGCTTGCTCGAAAGATACATACGATTGACACGTGGCTCCGGGCTTGGGCCTAATCGGGCCGAGCAGCTCAGATACAGTTCACAGACTAAAATAAGTGACAACCTAGGATTAAAATTTGTAACCTCTACCTTAAATCATGTGCATCTTAACCACTTGGTGAAACCAATCAATTGTAAATTTTTTTGACACTATAATATATATACTAAATATAAGGTAGTACCCAAACATTTGGGGCCCTAAAAATTAGGAGCCCATGGCGGTAGCCCCTCTTGCCACCCCCAGGGCCGGTCCTGGTTCCTGGTACTCTGTTTTTTTTCCTCAATTTATCTTGTCTAATTTTACTTGCCTTGTATATACATGGAGACCAATTGTTTTTGGAGGGAATATAAGCTTTGCTAGTCAACCAAGACAGGTAAATAATTTTCAGTTATTTTGTTTTGTTTTTATAATTTTTTGTGTCTTGTATATACATAGAGACCAATTGTTGCCGAGGGAGCTAGGCAGGAGGGAATATAAGTTTTGCTAGTCAACCAAGTCAGGTAAATAATTTTCAGTTATTCTGTTTTGCTTTTATATATATTTTTTGTTTAATTTTACTTATCTTGTATATACATAGAGATCAATTGTTGCTAAGGGAGCTAGATATAAATTTTCAGTTATTTTGTTTTACTTTTATAATTTTTTTGTCTAATTTTACTTGTCTTGTATATACATAGAGACCAATTGTTGCTGAGGGAGCTAGGCAAACAGGAGGGAATATAAGTTTTGCTAGTCAACCAAGTTAGGTAAATAATTTTCAGTTATTCTGTTGTACTTTATAAATTTTTTTTTGTCTAATTTTGCTTGTCTTGTATATACATAGAGACCAATTGCTGCCGAGGGAGCTAGGCAGACATTTGCTAATCAACCAAGTTAGGTAAATCATTTTTGTTTTATAACATATTTGTGATTGACTTGTAATTGTTGTTAACATTTTCTTGTCTTTCAATTAGGGATCCAGAGTGTTAAAAGAGTTAAATTGGAGAAAGAGGAACAGATTAGAAGATCACAAAGAAATATGAACATCTTTACAAAGAATTGTTAGAAGACCAATGGACAGTTTATAGATATTGATTGACTTATAATTGTTTCTACATTTCTTTTTTGTACTTAAAATGTAAATCAGAGGAGTATTTGACTGATAGCATGTTTTGGGAGTATTTGACCGTGTTTTGAAACTTTAATTGTACAACAGGGGATATTGATTAGTTTTTGGGGTGGGATGCAAATCAAGTCATTCTATTTTTGGCTTTCTCTATTGTAATTGACGGTTGAAGCAATGATAGTGTTTTTTGACCTTTCTTTGTTGTGCAATTATGTTACATAATTGTTGTCAATTTTGCTTTTAGCTTTGGCCTTTCTTTGTTTTCCATTTTGCTTTTAGCTTTGGATAGAATTGTTCCATTTGGTGTATTACAAGATGTCTAATGGATTTGTTTTATTACACAGCAAACACAAGAAAATCAGTTGATAATGCAACAAGAAAAAATTCATTACCAACAAGAAAATCAATACAATCAGTTGATAATTGTAAAAACCCGATATTTTATATATTTTGATTTTTATAAATAAACAAATTTGATTAAAACTTTTGTTATATTTGATTAATGATTTATTATTATATTATTATATCCTAGCTTGGTGGTAAATAATTGACTTTTAGTAATGGTTTTATTAAATTAGGATGAAGTGGCCGAGAAGGTAACATTTGGATTGAGTTGAATTTTTGAGGTGGGTCCCATATCAAGATTTACATTCCATTAAAGTTAAAACATTGATGACTAATCTTCTTTGTAGCTGCTACGTGGAGGAGTTTTATGTAGCATGGGCTGACTCACCCGGTTTTGCTAAAAATATCCACCCGCCGCTCAGTTTGTTATTGCATATAAATTTGGCTGTACTAGCATCATTTTATTATTAACCAGAGGGAGACCGAAATTATTAAAGGTTTTTAATATATTTTTACTGGTAAATATTATTTTCTTTAAGGTAAGGGGATACTCCTTGTGTATATTTAATTGTTTATTATTATTATTTAAGATTCATGGTACTGTAATTTACATGTTGGTGAACTTGACTAGGCACTTGATCATTGTAGTTGGAAGTAATGTTATGAGCATTGTTAACATGATGAAGTTGTGCTTTGATATTTACGAGCATGAGAACAATATGTACTAGTTGGAACTTGCTGCTTTGGGAATACAATGAGTTAATTTTATAACTCATTGGATTTCTATATTTGTTAATTCCTTATTGAGCACTAGTTTCGAACATGAAGTGCTCGTGTGAACAATCTTCAATTGCGCAATTGAATAGTTTTTTATGGGGAGAATAGGGGAACCTCTGACTAGGTCACGGGGCGGAGAGCAATGCTAGTTAGCAGCGGCACCCTACTCGGACCCGGAACGAAATTCTCCACTTTGGCCAAGTGGGGAAAATACCATTGAATAATATGTTAAGTATCACGACGTGTCTGGGGTTGTAGGGATCTAGCCTCGTGATGACTTGTACCCGGGTTGTGAATAATTGGTAACTGAACAAGAGATTGATCAAGATATACAAGCTTCAACAACAATAGTGGGGGTGACAAGGTCGAAAGTGATTGGTCGGAGATGTATCTTGACCCCATGAACAATTGGTAAATTCTATGTCTTTCTTTATCGCACTTATATGAGCATGAGATCTTATTACCCGTGGTAGATCACTGTATTTACCGGTATGGGACGGTGAATACTAGATCCAGCTACGTAGTAATAAGACTTGATTGATTAACTTGTTGTTATTGCCTTTAAAACTGCTCCATATTAAAATGTCTTGAACTATTGCATACATGCATAGCATACATGAGATCGGTAGAACCTTACTGAATCTTAAACTCACCCCTTCCCGTTTGCATGCCCCGTAGATTGCAGCTAGACCAAGAAGTTTGACGTATGAAACAAAGAGAAGATTGGAGTTATTTTTATATTAAATTTTATGAAAACCTGAAGACCCGGGTGCGGGTCATCACAATAATGCAATCAATAAAAATCAACACAAAGTTTCAAATACAAGGCTTATTGAGCTTATTTAGACAATGTACCCAATATTGCAGTTGTCACTAAGCAAAGAGTGTTGATCGATGTCAGTAAGTGTAATTGATTAAGTTGCAAGGGATGTAATGGACAATTAGTAAAATGATGAGGGGCGAAATGATAATTGTGATGTTGACACTAGTCTAAATTAAATGTAATTGGGGGCGTGGGGCCTTTTATTTATTTAAGAGTACCTTTCGGTGTGACTAAAATCTCTTAACAAACTATTATTTCCATTTGTCGCCTACCCCCAGCCAATCAAACCAACATACTCCATTATACATTATTGCTCAAAATTTTATCTATTGTTCATGTTCATGGGGTAGAACTCTCTCACTAGTTGCCTGTGTTGAAGGGAAGAAGGGAAAAAAGAGAGAAAGAGTGGCCTTGTTAAGACATGGGTTCCAAAACACAGCCTAACCTTCCTGTATTAGATTTCACCAAGGAGAACTTGAAACCGGGCTCGACTTCGTGGGTTGAGATAGCTGAGAGAGCACGCGATGCATTTGAAGAATATGGCTGCTTCGTAGCAGTTGCTGATAAAGTTTCGAGGGAGCTAAGTGATGCAGTTTGCCATGAATTAGAGCACTTGTTTGATCTCCCTAAAGGAATCAAACATCAAAATGTTTCTGATATGCCTTACTTTGGTTATATTGGGGACAACCCAAATGCTCCTCTCTATGAAAGCTTGGGCATTGAAAATGCAACGAAGACAGAAAGCATTCAGAATTTCTCACATCTCATGTGGCCCTCAGGAAATGACCGTTTCCGGTACCATATATACAGACTATAATATATCTTTCTTGATTATATTGGTTCATACTTCATTTACTATTTCTCAAGTTTTGTAACTTTTCTGTTGGTTAATTTCTTAAACAGGGAAGTCATGTGTTCCTACACAAAGCAATGTGCAGAGCTAGAGCAATTGGTGAGAAGGATGGTGTTTGAAAGCTATGGGGTTAACAAGTGCTTATCGAGTTCTTACCTTTGTCGGGTTATGAAATATGAAGCAGCTGGGACTGAGGAGGCCAAACTGGGGGTGCCGGCTCATACAGACAAGAGTTTCATGACCATTCTTCAGCAAAATGAAGTGAATGGTTTGGAGGTACAAACTAAGGATGGCCAATGGATTGTCGCAGAGTTACCTCCTCCTTCATCTTTTCTAGTCATGGCTGGTGAAGCATTCTTGGCAAGTCTTCCATTCCTCATACCGTTTCTTGAACCCCTGAATCTCTGATCCATTTCAGCTTTACCTACCATTTCTTTAGTTTCACTAGGCTCAATACAAAAAGTAAAAATTCATTAATAAAAGTACAATATCAGTTAAACCAACTGTTTCTGATTTCAGGCATGGAGCAACGACAGGGTGCATTCTGCTCTCCATCAAGTAAAAGTTAAAGGAAATAAAATCAGATACTCAGTCGCGCTATTTTCTTACATAGACGAGATGGTACAGGTACCAGAAGAGCTGGTTGACCACGACCACCCTCTCAAATTTAACCCTTTCGACAATTACGAATTCCTGCGTTTCCACAACAAAAATAAGACTCAAGAACATAACACCGCGAAAGCCTATTGCGGTGTTTGATCCCCCTCGACTATTTGGTTTGATTATTTGAAGATTTGTATCTATGCAACTTGAACATTTTAATTTATACAAGTTTTTATTTGAAATTTTAATTTGTAATAGCATGAACGTTTGTACTTCCAAACCATAGGCCTGATTTTTGTCAAATATGGTCGATAAGTCTCTATTTGTAGGAGGAATGAGTCCAAATTGGATTTGATTCATCTTCTTCTCTACTCTATACTCCATAGTTCTCAAATATCATTATATTTTGAGATATTCCATTTAACGTGTAATTGCTTAAGCATCTAAGAAAACGTTTTTTCGTAGGTCGACCCCCACTAGGCCCTAATCGCCCACTTGTTGGCATTCGAAGGCTATGGCTGCTTCATAGCAAGAACTGACATAGTTTCCCCAGAGTATAGTGTTGATATCTTCCATGACATTATTTATACAAGTGTTTACAAGAAAAATATTGTAATAATGAGTTCTATACGACAACCCTGCTTAGGTTTGTACATAAACAAGAAGAACACGGGAATCTGAAACTACAGAATCATCTTCCACACATTCAAGAGACAAACAGGGGAGAGTGAGAATTGTGTAGATGATTATGATTTAAATAAATCATAATTATGAAATGGTTTATATGTTAATGGGTGTTCTTCATCCACCAGCTCTTCGGGCACTTCTACTATCCCATTTTTGTATGAGAAAAATGCTGTAGAATACCTTTCCTTTCTCTCAGCCAGTGCGACACGATGAAGAGCAGCGTGTATTCTGCCATTGCTCCATGCCTTTACCACAGAGAAATATAATTAATAAAGATAAGTAACTATGCCTTTTAATTTAAATAATTATGTAACGAGCATAAATTTACTTTCCCATGTACAAGTCAGCTTTAATTTAAGTTTCCTCTCATGACACTTGAAACATTGCACATCTCTTATAGAAGGTGATCAGTAAGAATTAAATTTGAATGTGAAAGTATTTCATTTAAATAAAAGAAAGGTAAGATTGCACATCTCTTCTAGACGCTTCTTAGTCAACAATCAACACTTTCTTATTCCCCTTCTCATTTGGATCTGGAAATGTAACATGTCTGCAACTTTGAAGCTTTCAATCACCCACAACAACTCAAACACCAAACCATCATTCTTCCTTCAACCCACCAACATTTCGTTCTCTACACAAATCGATGACGACGTCGTTGGCACCGGCGGAGCTGGAGGAAGCGGGGCCGTGGAGGGTGGTGAGGAAGAGGCGGGTGTGGGGGTATTTTATACCTGAAATTGAGTTGAAAACCCAAATCCGAATCTCTCTATCAAATCCCAAATTTGACTCTCGATCTGGCCCATGTGGTGGGTGTTGGGACTTGGCTCTCGCTTGGAGTTTCCACGAGCAGACTGGCCGAACGAACCATTGAGATGTACCCTCAGATTATTCATTATGGTATGAAAACGGGGTCTTTCAGATATTTAGGGACAATGGTCTACATATTCCCTCTACTTCACCCAATATAATATGTCCACACTGAAAACTTCAGTGTGACTACGTCTGGGCATGTGAATATTAGCCTTGCAACCAATATATAAGATCATACGATCAAGTCTCTCACAGGTTAATTAGTTTTGAAAGACCGGCGAATTCAATATTGCACATATGCTTAACATGGTGTATATGAAAACTATTTTGCACAGCAAGATGTGTCAATATACAGAACAGTTACTTCATATTAGTCGTGCCTTGTGCATAACATCTTGTACTTTCCTCTGACAAAATTAAATCCCATTAATATTAATACTAGCTAACAAACATACCTGGAATGCCTGGCCTGCCATGACCATGAAGGATGAAGGAGGGTACTCAACTGTGATCCATTCACCATCTTTTGTTTGTACCTCCAAGCCATTAACATCATTTTGGTGAAGTGTGGTCAAGAAGTCCCTGTCTGTATGAGCCATGAGTCCGTAATTGGTCTCATTCATCTTGGGTTCTCTGTAGTAAATGAGTCTAAGGAAGTGAACGCTTGCTTCAATGTGAGAGTCATAGTACTTTTCTACTCCATAGCTTTCAAACACCATTCTGGTCACCACTAGGTTCAATTTCAACACTTGTTGTGCGTAGGTATACATGCTTTCACTGAGAGAGAGAGAGAGAGTGAGAGAGAGTATTTATTATTTCCTATCTTCTTCGTAATATCTAGCAACAAGATTGGAAGAATTTTTCCCAATTACATTTCCCACATTGAATCAATGATCAAACAGGCAGCTTATTCTGATGATGGATTTGGATATGGCAGCAATATAAACATTCATACTTTTGAAATCCTTATACAACAATCCAATCACAGACATACTAATTTCATTTTGACAATTTCACCTTACCCATTACCAATTCATTCTCCTAGCAACCCTGTTATGATTGTGGGAGGGGTCTAGGTCTACCCTAAGTATGGGATTATGCACGGTTCACTTGAGATATGAGACTTCAGTTTGAGAATTGATTTGACCCGTTCTGACCATCACTTGAGTTACGGGTTCGTGAAACATAATCAAATATTGCGGAATCCAAAATTTATGAAATATTAGGGATCTCAAAATTCAAAGTGTTCTCCAAATTCCAAATGAAAAAAATATTACAAATTAAGTTACCAAACACAGGGCATTCTATAACACAAATTAAAAAAGGGTAATCATGAGAGTACCAGAAATGATCATTTCCGGAAGGCCACATGAGAGTAGTGAACTTTTGAAAAGCTTCAATAGAGGCTGGATTTGTAATACTCAAAGCTTCGTAGAGAGGGAATTCGGGCCGTTTACCGGAATAACCGGGAAAAGGATAATCAACAACGTTTTTGGATTTAGTCTCTGTGGGAAGATCAAATAACTCTTTCCATAAAGGGTAAACTCCATTGATGAGCTCTGAACAAACCTTGTCATGAACAGCAAGGAAACAGCCGTATTCTTCAAGGGCTTGTTTGACTTTTTGGGTTGTAATTGACCAAGAATTTGTCCCAGTGCTCAAGTTTTTCTGGGTGAAATCTATGATTGGAAGCTGTTGCTGCTTAGGTTGTGTTTGGGAATTCATGATTTGTAAACTGTTTTTGTATTTTAATTTTGGACTTAGAGCACAGAGTGGAAGTGACGTACACATTGTAAAGTCTATCTCTCTCTCTTCATTTTCTTTCATATCCACGGAAGAAAAAACTATTCTCTCTCTCTCTCTCTCACTTTTTTTCTTCTCTCTTTCTTTCTTTTTTTCCAACCGAAAAAAGTCTTTTTTGGAGAAAAATATTTACCATACCTTTAATATACCAAAAGCGCGCTACAGAGGTCATTTACTCGGTGCATCGCATTGCAAAAATTACATAATACATTGCGCTGCATCAACTTTTATACCATGATGCACCGATTTAAATTATATAATCTAATTTGTATTAAGTTACACAAATTTTATGCACCGCGATGTATCAATTCAAACAACAAATTAATATATCGTGAGACAAACTAGGTTCGAATGTATCTCATCTGCTTTCTTCTTCCTCCTCCTATGTTGTAAGTCATATTTTTCATCCCATGCCTTCGTCCTTACTAAAAACCATCCAACCTAGATCAATTACAATATCTTACTTAATGGTTCAGAAAAATCATTTACATTTTTGTTTAGTTGTGCAACAATGGTGATTTTCAAATTCAATTTGTTTGTCGGAGCTGTTAAAGGAGACGATGATATTTTCAGAACAATATTTCGAAAAAATAGACTTTTGCAATTGAAAAAAAAAAATGAACTGGAGGGGTTACAAACTTTGCAAAAGGGACTTGCCAAAATTTCATCCAAAAAACACAAACACTTAAAAAAAGGACACAAAATCACACGCTAATTTTTACATGTCCTACCAGTTCTTAATTGACTTCATCAGAATCATTGTAACTAATAAGTTATGTACCGCAAATATTATTAGGAAAAAAATTACAAATCAGTTCACTCGAAAAAGTTTCCAACCAATTTATACATCCGTATTTTTTGGAACTAAAAAAAGACACTTCATGCATGTATCATGATGCATTATTTTGTGCACAACATTGCATAATTTTGTGCATCACGATGACATGTCTTTTTTCGGTTTCAAAAAAATATCGGAGTGCAGAATGGTTGGAAATTGGAAAAATTGTTGGCTGATACTTATTGTGAAACTTTTAAATATTCCCGTGCCATATTTTTTTTAACCGCTAAAAAGAACTTTCATAAAATATTCCGAAAATACTCAATCGACCATGAAATTGGAAATCTCAATTATTGGGGAAATAGCTGTCAAAATTTGGCCCAATCCAATGGGTCGACCTAGCCCACCTGATATTATATGGGCTGAGCTTTAGGTTCTATAGACCGGTGAAATTTCGGGTCGGCCCGACTTCAATGATTGACCAGTGACCTTTGTCGTGGCTAGAAAAAATATGTGAAAATAAGCAAAATTGACACACCAAAATGGGTAGGCCCATGGGCTACTCTAGCCGGCCCGAAGAAATTTCAGATCAACCGGATTTTGATGTTGATCCGATGGGCTTGGTGTGAACTCGACCGGGCCCGATCCATTGACAGCTCTAGTTGGGGGCAACAAAACAGGGATGCATATAATAAAACCAGTTTGAATCGCGATGTATTGATTTGGATTAGCGATGCATGAATTTGGAATCATGATGCATCGCTATGAAATTAAAATAAACCAATTTGAATCGCGATGCAACGATTTGGGATCGTGATGCATATTATGAAATGGAAATGATAGTTACACAATTTGAAATCATGAATCGCGATCCAAAATCATATACCGTGATGCACAAATCATAATTAAATACATACTAATAAAGATCTAAAAATGAAAAAAAAAGGTACATATCTCTAATGTTTAATTTTATATTTATCATGTCAAGGACCTCATTGACATTGTTTATCCTTTTTAAGTAGAATGAAAAAAATTATAGGTCTAAATCTATGACCATCGTCTTACCATAGCTCACAGGTAAATTGTTATTTTCATTAGTATTCGTATCGAAATTTATATAGATTGAACATGTGTCAGTCAAAAAAAATATTATTATCATCTCAAATATGTACTTTTTTGTTTCGAAAAATATTTCTTGTGCATCACGATCAAATTTTTTAACATGTAATTTCACAAATATGTCACTTTAGGTCTTTTAACATGTATATATTTTATTGAATAATCTTTTGTTGTTAAATTTGACTTAAATCATAATTTGGTCACCCTACTTTCACACTTTTTGCAATAAGTTAACTCTACAAATTTTTTTTTCAATTTATTCATTGTATTTGGCTATATCACACTTTGGTCACCAAGAGTCATTTCTGTCAGTTATGTTGGATGGAAATCATCGAAAAAATATAAATGTCATTTTGTGTTCGGAACATGACGTGCACGTGAACAGATTGAAGTCGTAAAATCTTATGGCATTCAATTCCTTGCTTAAAGACATGCGTCTTAAGCTTACATTGAATGTGAATGTGAGACAATAACATGAGTAGCACGTGATGTAGGTAACTGTATTTTTGGGTTTCTATAAAAGTTTAACGTTTTTCATCCAAAAATTTTGATGGAGTGATGAACGTGCGATATAAAGCCAAGTACAATGAAAAAAATTAAAAAAAATAATAGTAGTAGAATTAGTGTATTGAATAAAGTGTGAAAGTATGGTGACCAAATTATGATTTAAGCCGTCAAATTTCATCATTATACTTGTAGATTTGATAATTTTTTACTATGCATTAGTCAGTTTTGGATTTCTATGATACACAAACCATTTGAGCCTTTAAGATATGAATCATATTACTCTAGACATCTATTTCAAAAACGAGTAAATTTACCAAATCTATTCAAATTCTGTTATTTCAATTTTATTCAAAAATGCAAATATTATTTTATAAACTGTTGAGTGTTCAAAATTATGCACCTATTGTGTTTTAATTGTCAAATTATAAAATATATGCATTATCACGAAATATACTAAATGTGTTTTCATATTTGATGGACTCATTTTAAAGTCAATTTTAATAACTCTTCATATTATAAGAGAGGAAATATGCTCAACGCATTTGTTCAATATTAGTTTTCAATAAAAAAATGTTTAAAGCAAAAAATGTAACTAAATAAAATAAAAGTGTTGTCATTTTTGGAAAGTGAATTTTGACGGCAACTTTCCAAAAATCACAACTCTTTTTTTTTTATATATATGTATAGATGATAATCAAAAAGCAAGTTACAAATAAAGCAACGCACAAAAAGATTTTTTTTAAAAAAACCTTCCAACCAACCAACGATCAAATAAAAAAAAACACATCAAACAGCAACAAGAGTCGACATGTGGGGCCCATGGTACAGGGGGCTTCACGCGTACGCCGCACTCTCTACCCTCACAGTTGTGTCTCTCTCTTGGAGGATTAATTCTTACTATTTCATTGTCTCCAAGAATGGTTTTTTGGTAGGGAATGGTTGGGAATTCCTCATAATGGACCGGTGATTCTTACCCATATCGGGTAGGTGTGAGAATTTTGTATAATTTATAAGGTGATACACTCTACTACTAGGCATCAACATCATCCATGAACTTTTGAGTCGATTTGTGGTGAACCGGATAACCCAAGGTGTTGCGTGCTCAGTGGGCCATTGCGTAAGTTACGCGTAGTGAACCGAATTTTCAAGCTCGGGGCATTATAGGTTAAGAATCATCAATGATGTTTTTCTTATACCAAAAAATGGTCATTTCCTGAGCCTGAGGACCAATAAACCTTCAAAAACTCTCTGAACTCTCTTGACAGTTATTGGATTTTCAATGGCCAAGCTTCCGAAAAGAGGGAAAAGCCAGCTGTTACTCAATTTATAATTATTTACTAAGGTGATAACCCGGTCGGTCCCCTGCGACTATATTATAACTGGAAAAATTTCCTATATTTTTTTTCAACTGCTAAAGTATATTTTTTATGATAAAATGACGAAGATACCCTTAACGAACAACAAACGCGGGCACAGAACGCGCACAAAGCCACTGCCCGAATTTGGGCATCAAAATGAAAACATTGGGGATCGAAATGAAAACATTGAAATTTGTCAAAATTTGGGCGTCGAAATTCAAAAAGTCACTGTCCAATTCAGGTATCGGAATGAAAACATTGGACATCGAAATGCACAATTGAAATCTATCAAAATTTGAGTGTCGAAATTCAAAAAGTAACTGCCCAATTTGGTCATCTAAATGAAAATATTGGGCATCGAAATGCAAAATTGAAATCTCTCAAAATTTGGGCGTCGAAATTCAAAAAGTCACTACCCAATTTGGGCATCGGAATGAAAACATTAGGCATCGAAATGCACAATTGAAATCTGTCTAAATTTGGGAGTCGAAAATTCAAAAAACCACTGCCCAATTTGGGCATCAGAATGAAAACATTGGGTATCGAAATACACAATTGAAAACTGTCAAAATTTGTGCGTCGAATTCAAAAAGCCATTGCCAAATTTGGGCATTGGAATGAAAACATTGGACATCGAAATGCACAATTGAAAACTGTCAAAAATTTGGACGTCGAAATTCAAAAAGTGACTATCAAATATGTGCATCAAAATGAAAACACTGGACATCGAAATTGACAAAATTGAACACTACCACTAAATATCAACATATTTAGTTGGGCATTGTCATAGAAAAAATTGGTGTCAGAATGAATAAATTAAACAATGTGACCAAATATCAACAAGGTTGGGCATTGAAATTGACAAAATTGAACACTGCCACCAATTATCAACATAGTTGGGCCTCGTAATAGAAAAAATTGGCGTCGGAATAAATACATTAAACATTGCCACCAAATATTAGAGTCGTCAAAACGGACCAACGAGACGGACCAACCCGCAAAATGGTGGACCCCGTAAATTGGATGGGCAGGGCGGACCAACCCGTTAAAATGACGGACCAAAAATACCTTGACCCAACCCAACCCATCTTAGGTTGCGGGATGGGGCGGGCCAACCCGCCAAAATGAAAATTACAATAACACTGTTTTGACTTATGTATTTCAGTGGAGTATCTACAGCCCAATCATAATTCAAAACGAAGACAATATCCTCTACAAACCCATTGCCACAAATACCACTACGACACAAACAATTCCTAATTTGTTTTTTTCTCCCTACTAGGCTACTACCACTATTTCCTTCCTTCTATTATGTCACCTTGGCCGAACGAAGAGAAAACTAATGGAGAAAAAGATAATGTAAGGGAGAGTAGGTCCAAGAAGGTGAGTGTGCTTATGTTCCGTTTTTCCTTTTCTGAGTACAAAATGGAGTATCACCAGTGCCATCGTCGTCGTGCTTGTCTTGCCTCCGAGAGTTACTTAATCTCCAGATCTTTGCTTCCTTTCCTCGGTTCGTGTCTCCAAGGGTCGGTGGTCAAGTCTGAAGACGAAGGAAAAGGAAGCTATGGCCCTGTGGGGGGTGTGTGTGTGTGAGAGGGAGATAGGAGACGGTGACGTGGATAACGAAAGAATTGGTGACGACTGGAAAGAAAAGAGAGGGAGGAGAGAGAGCGACTGCTAAGAAAAAGAAAAAAAGGAAAAGGGTTATGGTTTCTAGTATAATTAATTGTAGATTGATAGTATAATTAAAATTTGACGAACCAGCCCCGCCCTAGTGCGGGTTTAGCCCATTAAGCCCGTCTCCTAGTGAGGTTGTAATTTTAAAACCCAACCGAACTTTTTTAGTGGCGGGGTGGACCAACCCAACATGTTTGGTCTATTTTGACAGCTTTACCAAATATCAACAAAGTTGGACATCAAAATTGACAAAATTGAACACTATCACCAAATATCTAACATAGTTGGACATCGAAATTGACAAAATTGATGTCGAAATAAATAAACTAAACACTGCCACCAAATATCAACAAATGTGGGCATCGATATGGACAAAATTGACGTCGGAATGAATAAATTGAACACTACCCCCAAATCTGTGTACAAATTGAGCATGAAACTTTCGAAGCCCAAAACAATGTTTAAACATTGATTTTTGGCGGGTCTTATGGTTTATCTGAAATAAAAAGTTATGGAGAAAATGATAGAAGAAGATAAAAAGAGGTCGATAATTGAGAAAAGAGAGATGGAGACGAAGTTGGAGGAAGAAGAGAAAGAGCGTGTGACAGAGAGAAGAGAAAGAAGTAGCATGAGGAAGAAGAAGAGAGAGATAATGTATGCCAGAGTGAAGAGAATGAAATATTTGGAGGTCACAGACAGTTTTTGATTTTTTTAAATGAAAAAACACTTTATTGGTTGAATAAAAAGAAAGTGAACTGGAGAGATTATAATATCTCCAAAAGGTACCGACCCGTAATTATTCTTATATAGTAACCATAGTATGTCCCAACACTGACGACGTTCATTCTAATACTGTGTCATAGACACGAGTACAAAATCTAATATAATTATATACTAACCATAGTATGGCCTAACACAAGTGTTCTTCGATTTAGACTAAAGTTTCTCTAATATTCGAATAAGACACTTGAAATAGAAAGTTTCTAAAGTTTTCTTCCCAACAAATATATACTAGGGTAAAATTCTGGTCGGTCTTTTTTTCAAAGCTTCTAACCCCTCCAGTATACTGTTTTTTTTAACTGTAAAAGACCATTTTTTGAAATATTGTTCCAAAAATGTCATCGTCTTCTTCAACAGCTCCGACAACACACTTTGGATTCGAAAATCACCATTATTGGGCAACAGACCGGGGATCGACCTGCCCAGTCAGGTCGAGGGGGTTCTGGGGATAAACGATTTTTTTGATTCATGAAATACGAAACTGTAATATATCTGTGCTGGGTTGAAAGATTTTTTAGTTGGGGCGAAGACGGAGAATGAGGAGGAAGAAGAAGACTTACGACGGAAGATATGGAAGAAATAGGTGGAGGACGTGGTCTGGTTATTTATTATAGTGTATCGCGGTACATATTAGATTAAATAATATTTTATGTATCGCGATTCGAAAATTAATTCATCGCGATATATAAAAGTTGATACCGCAGTGCAACTTGGATCATGTATATTTATCGCGGTTCAAAATTTAATTAATTGCGGTACATAAAAGTTGGCACATCGGTGTAATTAGACTATAAAATTAAATTATTGAAATAGACAATAATTTAATTGATGAATCGCGATGCAATAAGACTAAACAATTAAACAATTAAACCGCAATGCAAAAATTAATTAATGAAATAAAATTGATGAATCGCGGTGCCATTAGACTAGACAATTAAACTATTGAATCGCAGTTCAATAGTCAATGCATCACGATTCATTTCTGTAGCACGCTTCATGCTCATTAAGGGCATCGTGGTCTTTTTGACCTCAAAAATATCATTTTTAAAACACGAGACTGTAACAATTACAAAATTTAAAAAGTGGACCGTCCCACAATTTTTCCAATATTCTAAAAAGTTAATTAATTGCAAAAAGGAGAGATCCTTTCAATGAAAAATGCAAACCATTCTAGTCCAATTAAGCATAGTTGTAGAATCGTACGTGCAATGCTTTTTTGGGGCAGGGCGGTCAACTTTTTAAAATTTTTAATCATTATATTTTTATATTTTTTTAATCAGAAAATAATATTTTTGAAGACAAAAAGACTACAATATCTAATGAGTTTGAGGCACGCTACGAAATAACGAAGGAATGCATTGCGGTTCACATATTTATACATCGCGATACATAATATCAACAGCCGACATTAAAGATATATTGCGGTCCACATATTTTTCCAACGCGGTTTACATATTTTTGAATCGCAACACATAATATCAACAGCCAACATTAAATATATACCACAGTCCTCATACTTTTACACTGTGGTTCACGTATTGTTATACCACGATGAAAAATATCAACAGCCAAAAACTAATGACAAACAGCTCTTCTTCTATTTAAATACATACTGTCATTTCTTCATTCTTTATTCATAACAACAATAGCTCCCTCCAATTGATTTATTTTCAAATCCAACCATTATTTATCATCAAGTTCATTCTCAAACTTTATGATTTTTGAATACATATCAATCTTTGATCAAAAAAGCTTGAGAAGGAACTTGCTGATAAACAATCACATGGAGCTGATCTATGAATTATTTTTCGATGTATTTTGATATATAATATCAACAACCACATGGAGCTGATCTATGAACTATTTCTCGATGTCAATAGATAATTCATCTTGGGTTAATAATTGGTAACTTTGTTCTGATGGTATGCCCCATAGAGATCTTGAACGATTCTTTCAATTCACTTAGTATTTGGAAATTTTCATTTTGATGTATTTCTTAGTAAAGTTCAATTATTAATATATTTCGATATATTTTGATATATACATTAACATTTATTAGTTTTTACATTATTTAAGTTTAAAAACAGAAACTGAAGTAAACATGTATTTTGTATCGCTGTTCAAATATTTATATATTGCAATACAAATTAAATTTGAAAAATAAGTTTTGCACCTATCGTGATTCAAAAGTTTGTCATCTGTTACACGTGCCTCATACTTATTAAAGGTATCAAAATTATTTCGTCCCCAAAAGTGTTAAGTTAAAAAAACATGGTACTAAACCAATTAAAACTTAAAAAAGTGAACGGAAATAAGTGTCATGCTTTTCAAAGCTCAACTTTTGAAATACTCCAACTTGTTTTTCAAAAAACTAGCAAACTCTGGATAACATAATTAGACTGGTCAATTGTCAAACCCCACAATAGAATTTGATAGGTCGACCCTCCATATGGCCCACCGTGTACTTGGACAAGTAATCAAGCAATCCATAATGATCAAATGACTTATATTGTCGTGGGTGCTCATCATCAACCACCTCCTCTGGTATTTCAATAATCCCTTTTTTAAACGTGAATAGAGCAAGTGAGTATCTCTCTTTGTTTCCCTTCATCACAACTCGATGAAATGCAGATTGCACTCTACCATTGCTCCATGCCTAACAAATAGAGAAAAAAAATTCGTTACCATGATTCATAAATGCGTAGACATATACTATATTTTTGTTTATAGTTTGGAAAAAATTGAGACGTTTGTACCATGAATGCGTCGCCTGCCATGACAAAAAAGGATGAAGGTGGGAACTCAACACCAATATATTCACCGTCCTTCGTTTGGACCTCCAATCCATTCACTTGATTCTGATGGAGAACGGTAAGAAAACTAAAGTCCGAATGAGGTAAAGAACCGATATTAGTCTCATCCCCTTGGGGTGGCCTATATTTCATGATGCGAAGAAGATAGGCGCATGATTCTTTTAGGGATTCATACGAATTTCCTACACCGTAGCTTTCAAATACCATCTTAATCACCATTTGTTCTAATTCGGCAACAAGCATTGAATACGAATGCATGGTTTCACTTTGAGAAGAAAAAAAAAATCCATAAGCGCGAAAGATTAGGCCATGCACAAGATCATAACAAAAATATGATCATGACCCATAAACTACTAAATGTTTAAACCGAAATTTTTTTCAATTGGTAAACATGTTTAAAATGAAACAATGCTAGAATTTGGTTATGCCAGAAATGATCATTTCCAGAGGGCCACAAGATATTTACAAAATCGCGAACTCTGTTGGTAGTTGTTGGATCTTCAATACCCAAGCTTTCGTAGAGAGGCATAAATATAGGATGTGGTCTGGTCCAACATAGCCATGGTAAGGCCTATCGGAAGTGTTCTTCATTTTGACTTCTGTAGGGAGATCAAATGTTTGCTCTAACAAACTAAATGTAGCATCATTAAGCTCAGGAGACACTTTATTGTATACAGCTATAAAGCAACCATGCTCCTCAAGGGCATGCCGAATAGTGTCGCGAACCGATGGCCAAGAAGTTGAGCCTGGTTTCATGCTTTCCTTGGTGAAATCAATCACTGGAAACTGTGGAAGTGACAGGGAATCCATATGAATTTACAGAAGACTCTTGGTCTAATTGAATGGAACCTGCAGTACTGGTTGTGAATTTATAATATGTATGTGCATCATGGAATAAGGAATCCATCGGCCAGCTAATATTGTCCGTGTGTGTTTACATATCTATATGTGTGTGTGTGTCCATGGAATACGGGATATTCCATCAGCCAGCCACTATTTAATAAGGAGTGTAAACGATTCGTTAGTCCGTCCAGCCACAAAATTGAATAAGTCTCTTGTAAAACAAAATTCGTAAAACAAAATTTTACTCCCTAACAATTCAACCGATTAATACACGGTGGATCCAGTGGCGAATCCAAGAAAATTCTAAAGTGGATTCACCAAAGTTAACTCATGTTGAAAGGTGGGTCACCTTATAAAATAACATCGTTTTACAAGGTAAAAATAAATAACTTTTTTAAAAAATTGGGTGCACTTGCACCCAATTAGGAATACATGGATCCGCCAGTGAGTGGATCAAATAAGGAGGATTTGTCTAACAAAAAAATATCTGTAAAAATGTCTTACCTAAGTTTTTGCCAACATTAATAATACCTCACTTGGCCACAGGGTGTTGTGCAGTGCAATGTTTTTTGGTATTTTCCATTATGAATAAGGAATCCATAGCGAGCCAATATTATATGTATGTGTGTCCATGGAATAAGGAATATTCCATCAGCCAGCCAATATTTAATACGGAGTGTTAACGATTCCGTTAGCCAGTTCGGCCACAAAATATAGTAAGTCTCCTATAAGTTTATATAAGTCTAATTCGTAAGACGGAGTCTAACTTTTTCACAATTAAACCGACTAATACATGATAGATCAAATAAAGAGGATCCGTGTTACAAAAAAAGTCCGTTAAAACATCTTACTTAAGTTTTTACCAACATTGATAATACCTCACTTGGACATGACACAGGGTGTTGTGCAATGCAATGTTTTTTTGTATTTTCCATTATGAATAAGTTACTCCGTTATTGAATGTGTTCGTTTAGTAACGAAGCTCAAGTTATTATGATAAAATCCACAGGCTGGAATGGGCTTATTGCATTAACAAGGCAATCGTCTCTAAATTATTGTCCCGCACAAATTGTTTTGACTGTATATATTTATTTAGAAAAATATTTTTATTATTTTATTATTATTTTTTTAACATTTAAATAATGATCCAAATATACATGATTTTTAAAAAATCACATTTTATATCAATTTTAATAATTAAATAATTTGTGATTTTTAAATCCATTTGTCGGATCAACCAGCATAATAATATATTCAGTGAGATACTTTATGTGTGTGTTTTTTTTCATAGTGAATAAGTTACTTTCTTTTGTGAAATTGTTTCTTTCTTCTTCTTTTTTAAGGGGGGTTGGCTAGAGCATCTACTATGGTTTCATTTAATATCACTCTAAAACTCTTTTTGAAAGTTTTTACCTCTATTGAGACTCATAGTGGACACTCTGTGGGTCGCCCGGGCTGCGCCCGCGCCCCGTGTGCCCTTGGATAGGGGTGCACATACGTGCGGATGCGGGACACCACTACTCTCATTTCATCCTCCCTTGTTTAGGGGAAGACAAAATTGAAAGTGCGAGAGGAGTGCTGTCTTAAGATAGCGCGTTGGAATGCGCATCGGTTGACTTTAGTGGATTTTTGATCCAATATGGGAACTTTGGGTTTCCCGCATCAAGTTATCACTTTTTTAGGGGATACCAGGATATGTGAACGCATCACCCTTTCATTCCCATTTCCCTTTTTTTAGGGAAAAACAGAAAAGTGCAAAAAAGGATGTTGCGGCGCCCCCACTATGGATTTTATAAAAATAGCCTTATGGCCTATTTCGGATCACTATGGGAGCTTTGAGTTTCCCGCATCAAGTTATCCCTTGTTTAGGGGATACCAGGATATGAGAATACATCACCCTTCCATCTCATTCTCCCTTTTTTAGGGAAAAACGGAAAAGTGCAAGGAAGGAGTGTTGCGAGGCTCCACTGGATCCAAAATGTTTTTAGAGTCGCCCTTTTTCTCTCTCTAGAATCTCCCTCTAACCTAGCAAACACGTCTACTAACCCTAATTAGGGTTTTGCCCCATGTCGTCGGATGGCCTGGCGACCCCACCGCCGGTTGTCCCTTCTAGTTCTATGCCACAACCAACTACGGTACCTGTATCAGTCCAGGTTCCTAAAACCTATGCATCTATGGTTTCTCAGCCCAAAGAGTTCGTGGGATCTAACAAGCCGGTGCTACATGCAATTCCTCTCGCTCCAAGACAGCCTACATCGTTCAATGGAGAGCCAAGATGTCTCTTCTCACCCATAGAAGTTGAGGCTGCAGATAAGCAGTTTTCTAATACAATTGTTCTAAAATTTTCGGCAGGTCGGCCTTCGGTGTATGCTATTAAGGAGGAAATAGCACGTTCTTAGAAGCTTAAGGAATCCTTTGTAGTAGGTCTTTTGGACCCTCGCCATGTAATGGTCAGGTTATCATCGGCTGAGGATATGGTTATTGCCCTTTCCAAGGAATCTCATATGATTCAATCTAGTATGTACCGCTCATTTAGATGGTCCCCAGATTTTGCGTTTCGTAAGGATAGCACGACGGTTGCTGTTTGGGTCCGATTACATCAGTTGCCTTTGACATACTTTAATCCTTCTTTCTTACAATGTATTGGGAATTCTTTGGGTCGTTTTCTAAGGGCGGATGAAAAAACTCTTGCTCTTTCTCACCCAGCTTTTGCTAGGATTTGCATTGAAGTAGATGTTTCTAAGGCTTTGCCTACATGGATTTGGATTGGTACTAGTAAGGAGTATGGATTCTGGCAGTCGATAGAGTTTGAAGGCAACATTTTTTATTGTGTGGGTTGTGGACTTTTGGGACACACAAAGGATAGATGCCGGAAGGGTCAGAAACGATCTCATTCTCATAATGAGACTACTGCTAATGTTGAACAACAAAGGGATACGTTTAAAGGACCTCAAAATCTGGGATCAACTAGTATGAATGATAAGGGTCTACCAACTTCTAAAGGCAAAGAAGTTGAGGCTTCTCCACAAGAGGAAACAATTCCTCCACCAGTAATGCGATGGGAACCGGTTAAAATCATGCAGAACCCGCTAAGAGATCTGTCCACGAAGCTTAATCAATCTTCAGAATGTAAGGTAGCGGGCACATCGGCAGAAGTAGTTACTGAAACTATAAAGGGACTGGGTAGGAGTCCTGTGAATAATGTGGAGAAGGATTGCATTGTTCTTAATAATACTTTTGCATCCCTTGTGGATCTCACTGAGGAAGATCAGATAGTATCTTTAGCTCGAGACAAGCAGCCTATGGACAATGAGGTATGTGCAACTGAGCCGACATGTTTGAATGTATCAGAAGGTGATTGTGGTATAGAAAGAGTATCAAAAGAATTTACAGCCTCAGTTGGTAAGATTCCTCCCTTATCGGAATGTGAACATTTAAGGCCTGATGGGGCTTCAGAATCTCCCAAATCTTTGGATCATGATGTTCATAAGGTTCCTTACAAGTATACTCGATCTGCTTCTTTTGATGATGCGCGAGACTTCCCCCACTCGGCCTCTTCAATCAAAGCTTTTCAGCAAAATTGTAGAGCTCAAGTGAAAACCAAGAAAAAGAGGTCATTTAAAGTGGCTCCTACCACTAAGTGTCAAACTAGGGAAAAAGCTAAGGCAGCCCAGGTACATACTAACTAATTGTTTTTCATGTCGATCATCATTTGGAATGCGCGTGGCGTGGGTAATAAGAAAACTATTTCTTACTTGAAGAAATTAATTGCTCAACATAATCCTTTTTTGGTTGCTCTCCTTGAGCCTAAGATAAGTGGTTCTCGCATTGATAAGATTGCTAGAAAGTTGTGTTTTACTAATCAGATGCATAATGAACCAGTTAATAATCATATTTGGCTGCTTTGGGACAACTCGGTTCAAGTTGATTTCTTCCGGGTTTCTTCGCAGCATGTGACTGTACGTGTAAGTGGACAGAATAATTTAGTCTCCTTGGCAACTTTTGTTTATGCAAAATGTAGTAGGGATCGGTAGGAATTATGGCAAGATCTGTTGGACATTGCTGGCAGCACTAATGAATCATGGTTCATAGGGGGAGATTTCAACACAATATCTTCCACTTCAGAAAAGCTTGGGGGCAGTGGGTATGATTTTGGAAGTATGGATGATCTCAACAACTTTACAATCCAGGCAGGAGTACGGGATGTAGGATTTGAGGGCTCTATTTATACTTGGTGTAATGATCATCAAGGCACGGGTAGAATTTGGGAGCGTCTTGATCATGTTTTGGTTAATGGCCTTTTCATAGCTTCTTTTCCCTCATTGCATGTCACTCATTTAAGTAGGATTAAATCAGATCACTCCCCGCTTCTGTTAGATTTTCATTTAATTCCTAAACCGACAGCGTGCTTCAGATTTCAACGGATGTGGATCGATCATCCTGAATTTTTGAATTTTGTAGAATCGGTTTGGAACCGGGGTTGTGTCGGGTCTTCTATGGACATTCTTCTTCGAAAACTTATGCTGCTCCGTAAGGCTTTGAAAGATTGGAACTGGTCAGTCTTTGGTAATGTACAGAAAAAAATTGCAACATTTCAGGATACCATTCTTGATTTGGATTTTCAACTTCGGGTAGGGATGACTCGGTGGCTGCCTTACTAAGTAAAACGAAGGATCTCGATCGGTTTTAAAATGGGATGATGAAATCTTTGCTGGCAAAAAAATCTCGTAATAGGTGGCTTCATGATGGGGAGCGTAACACAGCTTTTTTTCATGCTTCCATTCGCGACAGAGCTGTTAGGAACACGGTTCGTATAAAAAAGCCGGATGGATCTTGGTGCTCGGATGGCCCTTCCTTGGGCGATATGGCTGTGACATATTATTCTAATTTGTTGTCCACTACTAATCCCACAATGGATGGTGAGTTATTTCCAATGGATAATAAGAAGATCGATGAGGCTGACAATGATAAAATGCTTTTGGTTCCTTCTGACTCAAAAATTTGGGATGTGGTGAGAGGGCTTAAGGCTGATAGTGCCCCGGGTCCTGATGGCTTTACCGGGCATTTTTCATTGCATGTTGGGATATTATTCAGGCGATGTTGTCATTGCAATTCGAGGATTTCTTTCGATGCGGCGGCTCTTCATCGTGGTATTTCCTCTACAACTATGGTCCTAATTCCTAAGCTTGCAAATCCCAGCAACTTTGGGGATCTTCGGCCCATTAGTCTGTGCAATTTCTCGTGTAAGATCATCTCCAAGATCATGGCAAATAGACTGGTTGGAATTCTGCCCACTATTATTTCGCCTGAGCAATCTGGGTTTGTCAAAGGTCGGGCTATTCAAGAAAACATTGCTTTGGCTCATGAGCTTATTAGTAAAATAAATTGTAAAGTTTATGGTGGAAATATAGTTTTTAAATTGGACATGTCAAAGGCATATGACCGTATGGAGTGGCCTTTTCTTTTGAAGGCTTTAAGATACTTTGGTTTTAACCCCCAAGTATGCAGCCTGTTCGGGAACCTTATTAACAATATTTGGTATTCGATGTGGATTAATGGTTCTAACTATGGTTTCTTTAAATCTTCCAGAGGTCTTCAGCAAGGAGACCCGATATCTCCTCTTCTGTTCATCATTGGTCAGGAAATCCTTTCGCTTGCAATCAAAAGAGGTTTTGGTATGGGAACTTTAGTGCCTTATAATCATGGTAGGGGGAGTATGGTTATATCCCATCTTTTATATGCCGACGATATGATTATTTTTAGTAACGCGGGCAAGCACACCATCCTCTCGCTTCGGGCTATTTTGCGCCAGTTTGAACGCTCATCAGGCCAGCTTATTAATTTAGAGAAGAGTGGCTTCTACACTTCTACCCATTGCTCCAGAAATAAAGCTCGACGTATTGCTATGTGGTTGGGGTGTACTCAACGAGCTTTTCCGATGACATATCTGGGTCTTCCTTTATTTTATGGAAGAGTTCGAAGACATTATTTTGAGGCGTTGGAAATAAACATTCGAAGGAGGATAGATGGCTGGAAATCACAGCTTCTTTCTTTTTGAGGTAAAATTGTTTTGATTAAATCAGTCTTGAGCAGCATTCCAGTTTATGCTCTGGCGGTTCTTAAAGTTCCGATGTGTGTTCTTCGTCGCATTGAGCAGGCCATGGCAAACTTTTTATGGGGCAATGCGAATAGCCATAGGGTTCATTGGGTGTCATGGAATAAGATCTGTAGACCTATGGACGAAGGAGGGTTGGGTATTCGTTCCTTAATTCAGGTCCGAGACATGCTTCATGCCAAATTAGCTTGGGGTGTTCTTCAAGGCACTAACTTATGGGCCAAATTTATCCATATGAAATACCGTAATAATGCTGGGTTCATAGTTCCAGTGGCAGCCTCTCATGTTTGGAAGGCAGTTCACTCTCACATTCTGGTCTTGCTTCATCATAGTCAGTGGGTTCTTGGTGAAGGCAAGGTGTCTTTTTGGGATGCTAACTGGGTTGGAACCAGGTTGGAGGGGCCTTCTCCCATAGATATTAATCTAACAGTCAAGGATGCTCTCCCTTTTCTTCAGGATTTGCTGCCGCTAATTCGTATACCGTACCATGCCTTCATTTAAAACATTTGCCTAGCCGATAACTGCCATGACAAATTAATGTTCAGCTTGACTTCTTCTGGTGATTTTGCCTCGAAAGCATACTGGAATATTTGTCGTACGCGGGATCCAACTATTTATTGGGCTAAAAAAAATTGGCAATCTTGGATTCCTACAAAAATAAGCGCTTTTGGATGGAAACTTTTTTATGCAGCTGTTCCAGTTTATCTGCGTCTTCACTCCAAAAATGTTCCTTTGGTTTCTCGTTGCGTTTGTTGCCGAAACAACCCAAAGAGAGAGTCCATCGATCATCTATTTCTGAAGTCGGAGTTGGCTAGCGAGCTTTGGTGTAGGTTGGCTCGGCCATTTAATAAAGTCAGTAGTTATTCTTCTATTCCCCATCTTTTTCGCATTTGGCTTGATGGTGTTTCTGTACGATCAGAGTTTGGGGCAATTCAGGTTGGTCTTCTTTTGTACGGCTGCTGGGTTATATGGAAGGCTAGATGCTCGGCTGTTTTTGATAATGCTCAAATTTCTGGAGAGTTGCTCTATAAACAGGTCATGCAAGGCTTGAAAGATGTTCTGACTCTTTTCAATCCTAAAACTAACAGCTCTGCTATGGGATCTTTCTGCTTGCGAAACATGGAGTTGTCAGTTAGGAAGCTTAATTTGCTTAAAGGTTCGTGGATTCGATGGCAGCCTCCTGCTCCAAACTACGTCAAGCTTAATACAGACGGTTCCTCTAGGGACGGTATTGCTACTGGTGGGGGCGTGATTAGAGACTCAAATGGGTTTTTTGTCTTTGGCTTCTCTAGATTTTATGGGCCCGGCTCTAATACGAATACGAAATTTCAGGCTCTCCGAGATGGTCTGATTGTATGTCGTGACAGGAATTATGATAAGGTCCTAGTTGAAGTGGATTCTTTGGTGGTTGCTTCAGCCATTAAGGGTGTTCATGGTTGTCCGTGGCTTTATATCTATGATCTTCGTCGATGTCTTAGTCTTCTGGGCACTTATGAGGTTCATCACATTTTTCGTGAGGGAAATTCAGTTGCAGACAGATTAGCGGCTCTAGCTCATGCTTCTATGTGTGACTAGAATTTCTCATCAGTAACACAACTTGCAGGGGAGGTCCGTCGTGCGCTTCAGCATGATGCTTTAGGTTTATATTCTTTTCGTAAGCATTAGCTCTTTTCTTGTATCTCCTTTTTTCGAGGTCGGGCTCCTTTGTCCCCCCGTTTATTGGGTAAGGCTGGTTGTCTCCCTCTAGTTTGTTTTTTCTTTTTATTTATTAAAATCCTGCAGGGTACCGTCCCTGTTTCTCTAAAAAAAAAAATTAAGGCAAAATAAAGCAAAAAAAAAAAAAAAAAAACCAGAGATTGAAAACGGGTTCGGAGGCTAAGTTACGAGTTGGGAAGGTGCTAGGCACCCAACTCGCCCTTTCGGTCTCAAAAGTGGTTTTTGGCTAAAGTATGCTTATTGTTATATTTATTTAGCAAATAAACAAAGCATTAAAAGACAGGGAAATAAAAACAAATACATCTGTGGCTACATTATTTACGGACTTGCAACCATTTCCTTACAATAATTACAAATATATTAAAAATATTTGGCCATTATAACGGCTCTTTTTACATAATTATTCTAACTAAATCCGGGCAGCACAACGGCTTATATTGGCTACATTGGGCCGGATTTAAAAAGTAACTTTACAAAAAAATAGCGCCCTTAAAGGCTATTACCTTTTAGAGCGCGGTGTGCTCGCTCTGTCCTTCAGGGAGAGGGAGTCTTTGTTGTTGTTGTTGTTGTTGTGATTAGGGCAGAATGACTGCTTATTTCGGATGGTTCTGACTCGTTCACTCGAGCAGAATGACGACTTATTTGTGGTTGTTTTAGCCTTTTTGGTTGGGCGGAATAACGGCTTATTTTGTGTGTTCTTCAGCCTATTACTCGGGCAGAGTAACGGCTTACTTTATGGATTTTGGGTCGAGGAAGTAAGTTGGATACCTAACTAAAAGGCTAGGGATCACTTTTAACCGGTGGATTTGTTTTGGCGGAGTTTGGACGGGGTTTCGAAGCTTTAGTGGGCTGGACACTCCCTATCTCACTTCTCTCGCTACTCTCGGCGTTAGAAGAACGCGAAGATTTTTCTTTAGCGTTTTCTTCATGATCAGTTCTCTTCTTCTGAAGTGAGCCCCAGCACTTCTATTTATAGCTGGACGAAGGGACTCATCGGGGATTAAAAAATCCTTCAGCGCGCTGATAAAACAGGTACTCCAGCCTTCGTCACTTGTACAATGCGTTAACTGGGTGAGGAACTGTAGCATGGATGGCGCGGACATCACCCTTTCTTGGCGCGGCGCCAGATCCACCTTTTGGCCGCGCCAAGGCCCTATTCCAGTTTCAATTTTGGCACTTGCACCCCTTGCATTTTACTGTTTTGCGCATCCTGCTTTGCCTTTCGCATTTTTGACTCCTGTAACTTGACATTTTGTTAAGTTTAAACAGTTCTTGATATCACATATCAGAGTCACAAATCAGGGGTACGAAATTGAGGTGTCTACACACTCTATCCAAAAAACTAGCCAATTCACCCCCAAAATATTGAGTGTGTTTTACCGAAAACTATATTCTTCCTATTGGTGGGTCTTTATGTATAGGTTGATCTCCACGTCTGCTTTCATAAAATATATTTTTCATTCCCCATTTCTATTAATTTTTTTTAGACTTATCATTCCCCCTTCATATTATTCATAACTTAAAATTACAGGTATATTGGTAATATTAAAAAGAGTGACAAAATTTCCTTTAAATAAAAGTAATTGAAATAATCAAAACATATAATATATTTTTATAAACTATAAAATTTAGAGTATATATATTTTATTCCGATTGTAGTAGGAAAATAAGAATAAAAAAGAGGAAAATAAGAATATAAAAGAGGAAAATATATTGATAAATTTGTTAGTTAAATTATGTCTAATTTAGGGTTACAGAGGATACTCTCTAATTAAAAACAAATACAATAGAGTAGCAAAAGGTAGCATTGGGAAGATTTTAGAAAACAACGGGGGTAGCTCACGGTAGCAATTAGGAAAAAGTTGATTTGAGTAACTTGGCATCGAAGACAAACATAGCAAGCTATCAAAACGACATTTCCAATAAAACAAAACGCATGACAAACAAAGGTGGTTGACAAACATCTCCGAAAGAAACAAAGATAATTTCTTACATTGAATGCTGTCAAGTAGGTATTTAGATGTCACTATATGAACCATTCTATATATGTGTATGCATCGCCATCATACGAGGGATGAATCACTGGATTAGTGTATGAGAATCTATCATTCAACTTAACATATCTTTCATGGACTGAGTATTGAAAACTCTTGACATTATAAAGTGAGTTCTACGAATTTTAACAGAGATAACTCGTTAAAGTGTTACGAGAAGAACCAAGTGATCTTCTTGAGGCGGACTATGTGTTTTCCAAGGAGTACCCTTATCTTTTTGTTGGATTTGACTTGAAAATTTAGGGACTAAATTCTTTTTAGGAGGAGAGGGTGTAGCGCTCGAGAATTTCCTTACATTTATTATGATATTTATTTGTTAATCATAAGTTGATTAGTGTTAAACTTGCAATGCTAGCATGTTAGTCAAATAATATTTTGACTTGGGTTTTGAGTTAAAGTGAGAACTTAATTATATCGTGAGTGGGACTTGTGCAATAGCACGTTTGAAGTCCGATTGTGTTATTTATGTGTTTTGCATTATTTATGTGTGGTTGTGGACTTGGGTAATTGCTTTCTGAAAGTCCATTTGAGCTCAAGATATGTTGGGTTTGATGTGTGTCGTGTTTAAAGTCCATATTGGACTTTGGTTATGCTAGTTATGATTTATAACATTGAAACATAAATGATACATTAAAGCTAGAAAATATATATTTTCAGCTAAATTGACCTAAAATGTATCGTATATTACGTGTTTCTTTTTATATAGTTAAAATATATTTTATTTTAAACTTGACTAATTAATTAATAATTATTAGTTAATGTTTAATTGGATTTAATTGATGATTAATTGGTTTTGATAATGTTGACTTTTGACTTTTGATCAACCAATGATATTTTACACCTTAAATGTCTAAACCACTTATTACTTATTTTATCGTTTAACCTTATATTGGTTAAATTGGCCAAGTAATCATTCACTTAATTTCGGCTGGAGACTTATCTCAAACCATTATTCTTTTTCCTTTCTTTCTTTTCCTTTGACTTTGTTTGGGCGGTCAATGGGACAACCCACTCTCTCTTTGCGGATGAAGTAAGTTTCAAACTCACTTTCTCCCATTTTCCTTTTCTCCAGTCATGAGCCTCGAGATGGTAACGTGGTTTTCTTAAGGTTTTAATCTTCTTCGTTTGAATTGTTAACGAAATATTACCCATTTTTAATTCTGACTCCGCAAGGGTGTTCTATGTGTTGAGGGCTACATTTACACCCGAATATTTTATGTTTTCATCGATATTTTTCGGTAGAGGTAAGTTACTATCCCCTTCCCTTTGTATGTAATAATTGCATACATGAACTGTGGGCTACTCCCATGTGATTTGTTTTGAATATCGAGTATAAATAATTTAGTTGCGAATTATTATTAATTTTAACTTGTTAATGTATTAAATGGTTTCAAACCATTATTATGCCGAGTAATACGTCGGTGAGATTGTGTTGGGATGAATTCTGTGAATTGCAGTGATGCCCATAATTTATAAATATTAAACAAATGACTCAACGGAGTTGATTTAGGAACAATAAAATATAATGAGTGTTGTATTGGGTTCCTATGATATTGAGGAATATTTTTAGTTAGATATTTTATATGAAATATCATATGTGTTAATTGTGTTTAAGCAAATAAATACTTTCGTGTGTATTTTAATCAAATAGATGTTTATGTGTTTTAATTCAAGAAAATAAGCATGCTTGTATGTGCGTCGAGCCCCCATACTTGGGACTCGATGGTTGTGTTTAATTATGAGTAAACAACTACTTGCGCATCGCATTGGGTCCAACTGGCATGTGTGGTTGTGTCAACAATGGGACGACAGTAGTCTTTATGAGAGTTAAATCTCGTGATCGCTACGGGTCGTTGCATGAATCTCTCCCTTGTTATTGGCCATGACAAGGATGTAGCCTTGTCAGAGCAATTCGCATGACAAATAGAAGGCTAGACTCTTGGGTAAAACTCAGGGTAATGAGACTCCTGGTTAAATCCCAAGGTCATTGGTTCTGGATACTATTGGGTTCAGACATGATTTCAGCATGTGTACTGCAACAGCAACGCAACTGCGACTCTTGGGTAAAACTCGGGGTAATGAGACTCCTGGTTAAGTCCCAAGGTCGGTGTTTTCTGGATATTATTGGGTTCAGTCATGACTTTGGTTTTCAATTTTGGATACTATCAGATTCAGACAGTATATTATGGGTATCGCAACAACAACACATCTATAGTGTTCTTCTGGATTTCTGGCGCAACATATATATTTGTATTGTTTCAGCAGCACAGCTACAATGTTTTATAACAGGACAAGTTAAAAGCTCTCTTGCAGATTCAGCTCAGATACAAGTCAGATTGAGATATTGATTTATATCCTGACTATGTGTTTATATTACGTTGAGTCAATGTGCATTATAAAATGATCAACGTGAATTGTGTGCAAGTATATGAATTGCTATACTTGATATATTGTGTATTGTGTATTATTTATTGGTTATATGTGCATAACAACATGCCATATAGATCACGTAGTAACTTACTGAGTTTATCACTCACCACGTTCCTTTTGTTTTCCTTAGATCCCAGCCAAGCAGGAAATACGTGGTGAGATCGGCGAGATTTATTAGACGTCGACAACCTTTGGTATACAGCACTTCAGGAGGCTGTATTGTGTTTTGTGAGGACATGGGTTTGTAAGAGAGTTATGCAAACTCTTCCTTGGGTTTGTGTTTGGTATGATATTATTCAATTGTTTCCGGTGTGTAACGTCGTGCTTGTATATGATACTGTAGTGTTGGTTGGCTTTAGAGCCTGGTGTAGTCCAGGCATTGGCTCGTTAACTTTGTTTTCTCGGATTTTTAGAGCTGTGATGTTTCTATTATCATAGCAGGGATTATTGTGTTTTAATCAGGTTTTTGTTTAGCTCATTTTTAGCAGGGGCTTTGCACGTGCTTTATTTTGAACTAGTGTGTTTTGTTTTGTTGTTACAAGTTTGACCCAGATTTCATATAGAGATTTGGGGTCGGGTCGTGTTAGCGGGTGCTCCTTATCAACTAGTTCTTGTTTTATTGTTACACGCTTAACTTAACTTAACTTAACTTAACTTAACATAACTTAACTTAGCTTAACGTAACGTAACTTAATTTAGCTTAACATAATGTAACTTAACTTAACTTAACTTAAACGTAACGTAACTTAACTTAACTTAACTTAACTTAACTTAACTTAACGTAACATAACTTAACTTAACTTAAACGTAACTTAACGTAACTTAACTTAACTTAACGTAACGTAACTTAACTTAACTTAATTTAACTTAACTTAACTTAGCTTAGCTTAGCTTAACTTAACTTAACGTAACGTAACGTAACTTAACTTAACTTAAACGTAACGTAACTTAACTTAACTTAACGTAACGTAACTTAACTTAATTTAACTTAACTTAACTTAACTTAGCTTAGCTTAGCTTAACTTAACTTAACTTAAGGTAACTTAACTTAGCTTAACGTAATGTAACTTAACTTAACTTAACTTAACTTAACTTAACTTAACTTAACGTAACATAACTTAACGTAACGTAACTTAACTTAACTTAAACGTAACGTAACTTAACTTAACTTAACTTAATGTAACATAACTTAACTTAACTTAACTTAGCTTAACGTAACGTAACTTAACTTAACTTAACGTAACGTAACTTAACTTAACTTAACTTAGCTTAATTTAACTTAACTTAACTTAAACTTAATGTAACGTAATGGTCCATAACTTAACTTAACTTAACGTAACGTAACGTAAATTAACTTAACTTAACTTAACTTAGCTTAACGTAACGTAACTTAACTTAACTTAAACATAACGTAACTTAACTTAACTTAACTTAGCTTAACGTAATGTAACTTAACTTAAACGTAATGTAACTTAACTTAACTTAACTTAACTTAACTTAACTTAGCTTAACTTAACTTAATTTAACGTAACGTAAATTAACTTAACTTAAACGTAACGTAACTTAACTTAACTTAGCTTAACTTAACTTAACTTAACTTAACGTAACGTGTAACACTAGCCTAGGTAGGGTGAGTACATTGAAAACTCTTTATTGTAATTCCTCGTCGTTTATAATGAAGTTGTTGTTTGCCTTGGAGTGGATTAAATCACGTAAAATCCTTTGTTCCTTTTTGCTTTATTCCGTTATATTTTCTATTATCTTGCCATTATTCGTCAAATGCTTGGTACTATTATTTTCGACCGATTGGCTTCCGCATTGAAAGATAGAAACTTGGAATTCTTGATACATGAATTTCCCCGTTTTTATAACAAACTGGTATCAGAGTCAGGTTAGTCGAAATTTTGAGATCAAGATATTGGAGTTTTTTTTAAAGATGGCAAATTAAATTTGGAAATTTTACGCAATTCCAATTGGAAAAATTTAATGGAAGTAATAACTTAAGCTTGTGGCAAGTTAAAGTTAGGGATGTGTTGATCCAGGCAGATCAAGAGATTGCTTTGGAAGGAAAGAAAGCAAAATCCGATGATATGAAAGATGAGGTATGTAAGAAAATTGATCAAAAGGCGGCTAGCGCTATCCGACGATGTTGTGCGGATAATGTTCTCTACAACGTTATCTCCGAAAAATCCACGAAGGCTTTATGGGAGAAGTTGGAGAGTCTCTACATGGGGAAATCAATGCCAAACCGGTTGTACCTTAAGAAAGAGTTGTTCAATTTCACGATGGACGAAGGTACAAATATTCATGATCACTTGAATGTTTTTAACAAGATACTTTGTGAGTTGACGAATATTGGTGTTAAAATTGAGGATGAAGATCAAAGTTTAATTTTGTTGAAGTCTTTGCCTCCATCTTACAAGTATTTAGTTATTACTATTATGCATGGAAAAAATGCGTTTACTTTAAGTGAAGTACAAACTTCATTATTAACGAATGATTCTATGAACGAGGGTTCTAAGAATAATAATAGTGATGCGTTATATATGGGAAGCAAAGTTAAATATGTTGGTGATTCGTCCGATCAAGGTTCAAGTGGTGGTAAGAAGAATAAGAAGATTTTCAAGCAAAAGTGTTGACATTGTAATGAAATTGGTCACGTTATTCGTAATTGTCAAAAGTTCAAGGATGAACTAAAGAAAGAATTGAATTCTAATACTAATATGTCACTTTTGATGAAGGTGATATTAGCAATGGCGAGAATAGTGTTCTTCACTTTGACTTTTGTTGGGAGATCAAATGTTTTCTCTAACATACTAAAGACATCATTGTCAAGCTCATGAGAAACTTTTTCGTACAGAGCTATAAAGCAAGGGCATCTTCCCCCAACGATGACCAAGAAGTTGTGCCTGGTTTCAAGTTTTCCTTGTTGAAATCAATCACAGGAAGCTTTGGAAGTGACAAGGAACCCATATGAATTTTCAGAAGACTTATGCAATAAATAAATAAATAATAAGAGGATAAATGAAAATAGTAATGTTTAATATCAAAGACTCCATCAGCCGGCCATAAGCAATCACTTGGAAAGATCGCTTCACAAGGGGGTGGAATATTTGTTGTGCAATGTTTCTTGTATTTTCCATACTGAAGTTGTCGCGCGACTGACAGAAAGCGAATGCATCAACAGGCAATCCAAAGCATTCCTAATATCTTTTTTTTTTTTTTTTTTTTTTCCTTTTTGTGTTTTTGTAAGATATTAGTTAAAGGGGAAAAAAAAATAACAAACCGATTAAGCCGATACTGTCACGTGACAGTTTTCTATAAAATGAATGTTACATGTCAACCTTATGTTAAATGAGACAATTTTATTTTTTTTTGTTTTTGTCAAATACTCTCTTCATTCCGGGTAAAAAGTCCACTATTTCATTTTGGGATGTTTCACTTCAAGACTACACTTTCAAAAATTAAGGCATAAAAGTGTTATTTTATTTCTAATGAACTACTAAAAGTGTCATTTTTCTTAAAAAGTTCGACTTTCAAACGGAGACTCTTTATCCAGAACGGATGGATTATCACTTAATTTAAAACTAGATTTATCATATTAAATTTATACAAGTTTAACTTGACAAAAACTCTTCAATTTTCATTCTTTTTCATTTTCCTACTATTTGATTTATACAATTTATCCACAGGATACGTTTATGTTAATTTTTTCTTCTATTAATATATATCAATTAATTACTCTCTCCGTTCCGGGTAAAAAGTCTACGATTACATTTTGAGATGTTAATTTCATTTAAAGAGTCAATTTTTAAAAATTAAGCCATAAAATATCATTTTATATTACTAATGAACTACTAAAAAGTTATTTTTAAAAAAGGTTTGACTTTCAAATATGAATTATTTGCCCAGAACAAATGAAATATTAATTACTACTAACAAAAGCAATTTCTATCACGTGGCGACTTTATGTTAAAAAAATCGATTTCAACAATAAATTACTAATTAATTTATATCTATTAATTATTAATTAATTTACTTTAAGTTCTTTTTACACAAATCCTCAATTACCAATTCATATGATCAACTAGTGTGTAACCCGTGGTTTGCACGTGTAGTTTTTCTTTTCTCACTAAATTTAGTAAATATGAGACATACTTATTTTATAAGATAAGATATATATAATATGCTATAAATGTATTAATTGAAACATGAATGGTATGTTAATGTCATTTTAATAATAAATTAAATTACAAAAAACTTACAAATTGGTAAAATGAAGTTTAAAAGATTGTCAATTAAGAAAATAATTGATTATGTTCACTTTATTATTATTATTACTCAAATAAAAATTAAATGATTAATAATTCTTACGGTTACATGAATTATTGTTACAATACCATTAATTATTATCCTAATGAATGCAATTGATTGTCATTTTAATATCATATTAATAACATAATGAGAACTTAATTATTGTTCTTCTTTCTCCCCTCCTTCTCAATCTAAAGACTTTTTGCACTTCCATTTTCGTATGATTCATTATTTTTTTTGCAAGTTGTTGCACGTCAACTATTGTATCAATCTTGACATGATCAATCTATATGTTTACATTTTCCTACTTATGAAATGACATTGTGTTTGACTTCATTTTTTTCCTTGTATTAGTTCATAATTAAAAAAGATGGTAAATCAAGTATACTTGTTATTTTATGTGTTAATATTTTATATAAACTACATACATTTTGTAGTAATGCTTGTAAGCAATATTATTTAAACAAATATGTAGAGATTTTAATTTATTATAAGTATTTTAAGGTTACTACACAATAAATCAAACCCAAGAAATTATATACCAAAATTTAAATTGATATAAAAAAAACTAAAACAATCAAATGCCAAAATCAAGAGCAAAATAAGAAACAAATTTGTATCTAGTAGCAAATATTATATTTGAAATCAATACGGCATTGAAGAAAAAATAACACAAATAAAATTATAACTAAAAAAACATTAATGAAAATAAAATAACCGTTTTGAAAAAAACAAAAGCAACAATCAATATCAAAACCAATATAAAAACTTACACAAAAATCTAAACTAAAACTAAAATCGGTGTCAAAACCAAATATTAAAATCCATCAAAATCAATATAATTTTATCTAAATAGAAGCAAATTAAGAAATCAAAAGCCCAATTGAAACAAAGCTACTAATCAAGAACCATAAACCAAAACCAAAACCTAAAAAAATCTAGGAATCAATTGCCAAAAAATTAAAACTGAAATAATATTTAAATATAAAATAAAATAACAAATAAAAATAATATCAAAATCATGAGATGAACAAAATGTAATATATCAAATGTCAAATCAAGAGCAAAATAAAAAACCAATTTATATCGAGTGGCAAATAATAGATTTGAAATCAATACCGAATCGAAGAAACTAAATAACACAAAAAAAAAGTAACTAAAAAATAATTAATAAAAATAAGATAACCGTTAAAAAAACAAAGGCAACAATCAAATATCAAAACCAATATACAAATCTAAAATAAAACTAAAATCGAGGTCAAAACCAAAAATTACAATCAGTCAAAATCAAAATAATTTTATCTAAATAGAAGCAAATTAAAAATCAAAAACACAATTGAAACACAGATATTAATCAAGAACCATAAACCAAAACTGAAACATAAAAGAAATCTACGAATCAATTAAAAATAAAATTTAAAACGGAAATAATATTTAAATTCAAAATTAAATACCAAATAAAATTAATATCAAAATCATCGGATGAACAAAATTTATAATTAAAAAGTAAAACAAATCGTAAGGGTCAATATCCAAAAAGCTGAAAACGAAACAAAAATTAAACAATTTTGTAATAACCATACTTCAAAACCAAAATCAAAATTTTATCACACAAATAGCTTAATAAGGGTCTTACCGTATCACTATTACTTTTGTGTGTCATGATAACAACTTAATAAACTCTTAAAAGTACGAAAGATGAATTCTAATGAGGTCCCAACATAAGATGTTGGAAGCGTTGACCTAAAAGAAATTCACTTCAATATCTTTAGTTTCTACTTTATTAAGATGATCCAGCTTCATGCCCTCGGCATGCTCGACTTATCACCCCGACCCCATCGTCGGCAAAGGACAAGTGTTCTTCTCTTGCAAACGCTGCTCGCCCTGAGCTGAACTCTCCCCGATCATAGCGATTGGCAGTGGTCCCACAATTACGTGAGACTTTTCTTTCTACTGATAGTGACCTTCTGCTCTCAGTCTTCAAGAGTCAGCTTCTGCTTCTTCCTTTGGCTATCTCGAACATATTCCAGCACTGCTCGCGGCTGACTCATCAGGACCCCCACCCTTTGGTCTGTGTAAAACTTTGGCCGCTGGTGAGGGATAGAGGCAACCATCTGAAACTTAGTCATACCGGGCACCCCTAAAATTATGTTGTAGGGGGATTTCAGGTCGATCACCATGAAGGTGAACTTTTCTGCTCTGGTGTGATTGCCTTCACCAATAAAAACTTCGAGCTCGAGTGTGCCTTTGACGAGCACTTTATGGTTGGTGAAACTTTCTAGAGTTCCTGCATAGGGTTTAAGGCATTCATCCTTCAACTCCAAACCCTGGAAACAAGAATAATACATTACATCCCTACACGCTTCTGTATCCACCAGAATCCTATGCACCACCCAGCCATCAACCAAAGCTGAAACGATCAAGGACTGCTCCCCAGCCATGCTACTCGCCACAAGTAAACTGTATGGATTCCTCCCCTGCCTACAAAGTGGTTGGGCAATCCACCACCTTTAACAAGGAATAAATCTGCTTGCCCAGTTGGGTGAGAGTAGGTTCCTCATCCATGATCACATTTATTACCCCCCGAATTGGGGGTGCATCTCTGCGAGGGGCATTCCCTTTATTGTTCCCATCCCGCTTGAACCGGTCCAACCGGCATTTATTTATCAGCTTCTAAATGGCCTTCTTCAACGGCCAACATTCCTCCGTGGTATGCCCATAATCGTCATGATATGCACACCTTTTAGTCTGATCCCTGGAATCTGTTGTCTCTAAATTCATACGTGGTACCCGGGGAAGCTCATCCCTGATTTCATACATTATATCCTCCCGCAATGTATTGAGTGGGGTGAGATCACCTTCTCGAAGAAACTCCCTTGGGCGATCATACAGCGATTTGTTTCTGTTGTAACCATCTCCTGCACCCTAGCCGCTACTCTTGGCATTGTTTCCAATACCCCCGGCCTCAGTGCTTTCCTTTTTTCTTCTCTTTCTTTGCAGTCTCCCCCGCGCACCATTTCTGAGCCCGCATTAACATCTATGTCTGCGTCTTCAGCTCCCTCTTGCTCAATTCTGACCTCAGGCCCCCTTCTCCCTCGAGCAAACCCGTTTCAAAGCATAAAGTAACCTCTTGTTCGGACAGACCAGGAACTTGCTCGAGCATCTTCGTGAATCTCTCCAAGTAGCTGGAAGTTGATTCATGGGCCCCTTGCTTAACCTTAGACAAGTATGCTCTTGTTTCCGCAATGGCCCCCAAGGTCCCGAAATCGGCCAAGAATTTTGCCCGCAAATCAGTCCAATTGTTAATAGATATGCGAGGAAGAGCTCCCATCCAAGTCAATGCCTTTCCCTGTAACGAGCCTACAAAAGCTCAGATTTTCAACGCCTCATCTAAGGTCACCAAACCGATCTGAGATTCAAAGGACATTAGCCAGTCACTTGCCTTGGTCTTCCCAGTATATTCCTTTATTTTGGGGAAGATGAGACCCTGAGCCGGAGGGGCATTCTCTATCCACGGAGCCAAAGGACTAGTTGAAGTGCCCAAAAATTTTCCATCCATGGTCTTTCCTTGCTCCCACGCTTCCATGCGGTGCTTCATCTCTTCAAACTCCTGCATACTAGTGGTTGCAGGCAATCCACCCGCGGGCTAAGGCTGTACCCCGGGCACAAGAGGGGCCTATGGGGGTCCCATAACCCCCATAGCCTGAGCTATGCTCACGGCCTGCGCCACATGTGCCTGGGCGACTTCTGTGGCCTGATGCGCTTGTTTTGGGGCTACTCCTACCCCACTTTTTTGGCCACTATGATGGGGCAACTCATGCCTGCCTCTGGAATGGCACGATGGTGACTCATGTCTATAAGTGTGTGTTCATGGAATACGTAATATTCCATCAGCCAGCCAATATTTAATACGGAGTGTAAACAATTCGTTAGTCGGTCCGGCCACAAAATTGAATAAGTCTCTTGTAAGACTAATTCGTAAGACATAGTTTTACTCTCTCACAATTCAACCGACTAATACACAGGGGATCAAATAAGGAGGATTTGTCTTTCAAAAAAATATCTGTAAAAATGTCTTACCTATGTTTTTGCCAACATTGATAATACCTCACTTCGACACAGGGTGTTGTGCAATGTTTTTTGTATTTTCCATTATGAATAAGGAATCCATAGCCAGTCAATATTATATATATGTGTGTGTGTGTCCATGGAATAAGGAATATTCCATCAGCCAGCCAATATTTAATACGGAGTGTTAACGATTCCATTAGTCAGTCCGGCCACAAAATATAGTAAGTCTCCTGTATGTCTAATTATTCGTAAAATGGAATCTCACTTTTTCACAATTCAACCGATTAACACATGGTAGATCAGATAAAGATGATCTGTTTTACAAAAAAAGTCTGTTAAAACGTCTTACCTAAGTTTTTACCAACATTGATAATACCTCACTTGGACATAGGGTGTTGTGCAATGCAATGTTTTTTGTATTTTCCATTATGAATAAGTTACTCTGTTATTGAATGTGTTCGTTTAGTAACTAAGATCAAGTTGTTATGATAAAATCCACAGGATGGAATGGGCTTATCGCATTAACAAGGCAATCATCTCTAAATTATTGTCCCGCACAAATTGTTTTGACTGTAAAATTTTTTTTAGAAAAATTTTTTTATTATTTTATTCTTATTTTTTAAAATATTTAAATAATGATCCACATACACATGATCTTTAAAAAATCACATTTTATATCAATTTTAATACTTAAATATTTGTGATTTTTAAATCCATTTATCAGATCAACCAGTACATTAATATATTCATTGACGGAGCAAGTACTTTATGTGTGTTTTTTCATAATGAATAAGTTAGTTTCTTCTTTCTTCTTCTTTTTTAAGGGGGTTGATTAGAGCATCTACTATGGTTTCATTTACTATCACTTTAAAACTCTTTTTGAAAGTTTTTACCTTTATTGAGACCCAAAGTGGACACTATCCAAAAAACTAGTCAATTCACCCCCAAAATATTGAGTGTGTTTTACCGAAAACTATATTCTTCATATTGGTGGGTCTTTAGAGCATCTCCAACGGATGCTTTAAACTTCAAATATGAAGGCCAAATCCACTGTTGTGATCTCCAACGGTTGCTTTAAATAATCTTCATATTTGAAGTGAAGCAGTTTGAACTTTAAATTCAGAGTGGACTGTTCATACTTCATTTTACCTCTCCTTTTTTTTTTTGGTTTAAGTAATTATTTTGTGTTTTATGTTTTCATTATTATTGTTAGTTTAATTGTTTAGTTTAAATACCATTTTGAGATATTTTGGTTTAAATAATACAAAAAATTAATTCAATTATTTTATTTATATTGTTAGTTATTAGTTATATATAATATTAAAATTATTTATGATAAAGTTTATATATAGTAGACATTAATAAATAAATGAAAATTACATTACATTAAATTAAATTAATATTTAATTTAATTTAATATTAAATCAATAATATATTTGTTTTGCTAAAATACATTAATGCAAATAAAATAAAATAAAACATATACTTGGAATACAAATTTAATGAAATAATGAAGAATATACTTGGAATATTCCTTTTAGAGTAAACTTTGAAGTAGAACTGTTGGAGATAGTGTAAGAAATTTGATGCAGAAATTGCACCAGTCTAAAGATTTGGTGCAGTTTTAACTTCAAACTGATGGAGATGGTCTTATGTATAGGTTGATCTCCACATCTGCTTTCATAAAATATATTTTTCATTCCCCATTTCTATTAAATTAGTTTTTTTTTAGACTTATCATTCCCTTTTCATATTATTCATAACTTAAAATTACAGGTATATTGGTAATATTAAAAAAAAGACACAATTTCCTTTAAATAAAAGTAATTGAAATAATCAAAGCATATAATATATTTTTATAAACTATAAAATTTAAAGTATATATATTTTATTCCGATTGTGGTAGGAAAATAAGAATAAAAAAGAGGAAAATAAGAATATAAAAGAGGAAAATATATTGATAAATTTGTTAGTTAAATGATGTCTAATTTAGGGTTGCAGAGGATGCTCATTGGAGTTACACATTTTTAGAGGCTCTATAAAGAGATTTAAATGGTTGTATAAAAACAAGTGCAATGGAGTAGCAAAAGATAGCATTGGGAAGATTTTGGAAAACAATGGGGGAAGTTCACGGTAGCTAATTAGGAAAAAGTTGATTTGAGTAACTTGGCATCCTTTGGAAGCCAAACGGAGCAAGCTATCAAAACGACATTTTTAATAAAACAAAACGCATGACAAACAAAGGAGGCTGACAAGTGACAAACATCTCCGGAAGAAGCCAAAGGTGGCGGACAATTTCTTCCAACCACCTTTCCACACGGCGCATTTTTGTTGGTCCGTCAGATTTTTTCTTTTTATCCCGTTTTTAGCATATATTTTTTTCACCTCAAAAATTATATTGTTTTTTTCAATTTTTTAATAAAAAATCTACATATTTTTATCTATAAATAGAAACTTGGTTTGTTGCATATCAACTCAATTTTCTCAATTTTTTAAGTTTTCCTTCATTTTCTTTTTCTCACTCCCAAAATTTTATATTTTCAAGTTATTTCAAGATTTTTTAAACTATATTTAGTACTAATATTTTATTAGTAGTTAATTATTAATATTACTACTATTATTACAAATTAATTGAATTTAGAATTTAGTAATTTATGCAATATAATATTTATATTAAATAAACAAATTTATTTATTAATATATAATATATATATAAATATATAATATAATTGAGATAAAGATGGTGAACTACGTAAAGTTATTAGAGTTTGTGTCACCACTCGAAAAAATATTTTTATTGGGTAGCTTAGAGTAACTTAAATATATTTTTTATTTATTTTTAATGATTTGAGTAGTTTAAGAGAGCAACATTTGCTCTCTCATTATACATGCTCTAAAATCATCTCAACTCACTTATAATCGGATGTTATCCAATATAGCCATGGTAAATCATAGAGCTCTAAGCTAGGAGACTAGGGCTTCTCTATTGAATTGCCACTTGCCAAGAGGAGGATTATATATTATTAATCAAATGGTGGTTTGCTCGTTGGCCGCCTGACCCGACGCTCCAGCCGGTAACCCTTGCGGTCCTAAACCTTTAGACCCGCCTCCAAATGGGTTTACATTTCATCATCCCAAGCCGCCTCTTTTGAGTGGCGAGGCGAGCTTTCCCAATAGACTTAGTCCATTCTGACAGCTCTAGTCGCGGGTGCTCCTCATCAACTAGTTCTTCTGGTATGTCAATAATCCTTTTGTTGAACGAGAATAACCCAAGCGAGTATCTTTCTTTGTTCCCGTTCATCACAACTCTACGAAAAGCAGATTGCACCCTACCGTTGCTCCATGCCTAATACATGATTATAGACAAAATTCATGAATAATATGGTTGATTTCATATACTTGAAAAAGTCAATATTGCCACATATCTCCATTAACGAGCACCTAGCTTGTACGTAATTAGCTTGTTAAGCAAAGTTAATTGAGACGTACCATGAAGGCGTCACCTGCCATGACAAGGTAGGATGAAGATGGGAATTCAACACCAATATAGTCACCATTCTTCATCTGCACCTCCAAGGCATTTACTTGATTCTGATGGAGTATGGTGAGGAAACTAAAGTCTGAATGAGCTGAAGCTCCAAGTTTAGTTTTATCTTCTTGGGGTGGTCTATATTTCATGAAACGAAGAAGATAAGTGCTTGAATATTTTTGGGAGTCGTAGTACTTTCCCACTCCGTAGCTATCAAATACCATCCTAATCACTGTAGTTTCTAGTTTGGAAACTAGAGTTGCATAGGAACGCATGGTTTTACTAATAAGATAAGATCAAAAGACAAAATAGTAGGCTAAGCATTAAATCATATTTATTTTATAAAAAAACACTAAAATTATAGTAATGAACAAGGAAATCTTTCACACACAAAAATGGCAATGACAAGAGTTTTCATGTTTTGTGTGTGTGTGTGTGTGTAAATTGCACTACCGAATTTAGTTGAATTATGTTATACCAGAAATCGTCGTTTCCAGAAGACCACATGAGATTTGCAAACTCTTCAAGTGCGGTGGTAGATGTCACATCCTCAATATCCAAGCTTTCAAAAAGAGGTATAATAGATTGTTGGCCGATATATCCATGGTATTGCTTATTAGAAGTGTTCTTCACTTTGACTTCTTTTGGGAGATCAAATGTTTTCTCTAACATACTAAAGACATCATTGTCAAGCTCATGAGAAACTTTTTCGTACAAGGCAATAAAGCAACCGTGCTCCTCAAGCGCGTGTCGGACATCTTTGCCCACAGATGACCAAGAAGTTGTGCCTGGTTTTAAGTTTTCTGTGCAGGTGAAATCAATCACGGGAAGCTTTGACCGGGAACCCATATGAATTTTCAAAAGACTATTGCAAGTTTGAGGGTCTAATTTGTACGTGTGTGTGTGTGGAATAAGAAGACCAATGAAGAGTAATATTTAATATTAAAGACTTCATCGGCCGGCCATAAACATTCCAATACCTCACTTGGAAAAGATCGCTTCACAACCGGGTGGAATATATGTTGTGTAATGTTTCTTTGTATCCTTTCTAAAGCATCGTGAATCCAACCATAAATTTGATCTTATGTGATTGCGAGTAATACTCTTAATTATATGTGATAATTTATTTATTTTAAATCACATTCAATTAAAAGATATCTCTCAAATACAATTATGGATTTAATCTTATGTGGCCACCACTAAAATGAAATTTATTTAAAAAAATTAAATATAAAAGGAAAGAAAACAACCAATAGGAAAACTTTTTTAAAAGAAATTGTTGACTATGATGTATTCATATTTTCAACTAGAATGTGAAAAATTAACATCCTTATAACAGTGTCAAAAAATTTAAGTTGACATGTCATATCTACAACCCTTATTAAGTATTGTAACATTGAAGAGTTTTTTTTTCGTCAAAAAATGTAAATCCTAAGTGGCACTACTATTTTCTCACATTCACATTTGCATTGGTGGTATTCGTATTGTTTTTATATAAAGAAAAAAAAAGAGGTTAAATCAATAGTTTATGACTTGTTTTTCTTTGATGTTTCTTGTTCTTGATTGCTCTAAATCCCTTGATTGATTCCATGCACCAATGTGCATAAATATACAAAGGTTTCAATAGTTATATTGCTATACATTATGCTATACATATATTCTAATGCACCTTTGTAGTCGAAACGAAAGGTTCACGAACATTGAGATTGTCCCAAAAATCATCAAAAAGAACACGTGGAAGCCCTTTTGTAAAAATATATGCAATCTAATAACAGGACGGAAAAATGAAGGACACGCACTTCATCACGTTTCACTTTTTCACGAACAAAGTGGATATCCATCTCAATATGTTTAGTGTGCTGATGCTGAACCGGATTACCCGAGAGGTATATGGAACTCACATTATCACAATAAACAAGTGTCGCCTTATGAACCGAAAAATGTAGCTCTAACAGTAAGTTTCGGATCCAACAAGACTCAGAAACAACCTTGGCAACCCCTCGATACTCAGCCTCGGCACTCGACTTGGACAATGTGGGTTGCCGTTTAGACAACTATAAGATCAGACTGTCACCGATATGATGAAAACACAGTAGTCGAAAGTGGAGCGACGAGTATCAGGGCATCCCCCCCCCAATTTGCATCGATATAAGAAATAAGAGACTCAAGTGTGGACTTATACATATGTAAACCAAAATGGATCGTGCCACGAACATAACGTAGAATATGTTTGATAGCATCCATGTGCTCAACTTTCGGATCATGCATATGCAAACAAACTTGTTAAACTGCATAAGAAATGTCTGGTCCTGGTAAAAGTGAGGTATTGTAAAGCATTCGCGAGGTGACGATACCTCGTAGGATCCTCATAAGATGCACAAGTCGATGCACTAAGCTTTCCTTTAGTATCAACAGGAGTAGGGCATGATTTGCATGCAACCAGCCATGCCTGCTCTTTCGAGAATTTCCTCGACATATTTCTTTTTAGAGAGAAAGAGCCCGTCAATATTATGAGATATCGCAATGCCAAGAAAATAGATCAATTGTCCCAAATCCTTCATAACAAATTCAAAACTGAGAAGAGACATAATGGATAATCGAAGAGCATCCGAACAAGCAGTGAGGATAATGTCATCAACATATAAGAGAATGTAAGCAATATTCGACACCTTTTTGTAAATGAACAGAGAGTGATCAGATGTGTTGTGGGAGAAACCAATAGTAGCCAAACACACATGATTAGGATGAACTGTATCTCTGAAGCCCATAGGTTGATGCATATAAATTGTCTCATTCAAATTGCCATGAAAAAAGACATTTTTAACATCCAGCTGATGTATTGGCCAAGAATTTGCCAAAGCAATGCTAAGCACAGCCCGAATAGTAGTTAGTTAGACAACTGGGTTGAATGTTTCTTCATATTCAACTCCAGCTTTTTGAGATCTACCATCACCTACAAGACGGGCTTTATGTCTCTCAAAAGAACCATCAAATTTCTTTTTATGTCGAAAAATCCACATTGAACGAATAACATTAACATTATGTGGACGAGGTACTAAATCCCACGTCTTATTTTTAATTAGGGCATCAAATTCGTCTTTCATGGCCAATTTCCAATTCGGGTCATTAAGTTCATTCACCGGGTTTTTAGGAAGATGAAAAATGGAGGGAGTGGTGGTAGCACTTAGGTTGTGGTATTTGAGGTTAGGTTTGTAAATACCATGCTGACTCCGGGTTGCCATACGATGGGTTGGGTTAGGTTTGGAAATTGGCCGGAGTTGGGGATTTAATTGGGAAGATGGGCCAGGTGTTTGTGAGGTGGAGTAGAGGAAGGGCTGTTGTTTGTGTATGCTAGGGACTACCGGCAGGAGGTGTGGTTTGGGCCTGAGGGAAGTAGGTTGCGTCTAGTAGAGGAGACAGAGACTTGGTTGGAGTAACATGGGGAAAACTGGGCTAGTTTAATGAAGGAGAGGGTGCAGTATGTTGGGCTGGGGATGAAGGCCCTGATATGGGAGAGGAGGGGTGTTGTAGCGGGGTTGGGCCAGGGGAGGGTGGGGAGTGTTGTATCCTTTGATTCGTAAGGGAAGAGGCACGTAATTGGTGAAGAATTAAAGGGTGAACTCCATCATCCAAAAAATCATAAGAAGTAGAATAAGTCGATTGATTTTTTGAAAAAGGGAATTGATTTTCATCAAAGATAACATGATGAGATATGATGATTTTATTAGTCGATAAATCAAAACATTTATACCCTTGTTGATTTGACGGATAACCTAAGAAAACACAAGGAGTAGAGCGGCTTGGAATTTATTAATGGTTGTGGAGGGCAATAAAGGATATCACAAAGACCCAAAAACTCGAAGATGAGAATTGATGTGGCAAAAAAATCACAGCTTGGGTCGTCCGTGTGTTGGGTAGGATATTTGGGCTTGGATCGACTTCCTTGAACCTGGATAAGAACACAAGAAAACCTGAGTGGAAGTGCAAGGCAGGCCTCGCGAAACCCCTCCGGTGTGAGAGTAAGTATCGCGTGTAAGTTTGAAAACAATTTGACAGAGCGCCAAGGCTCAAGAAAGTATATATACCTTGTTAATGATTATGGAGAGGTATTTATAGGTCCCCAATGTGGTTGAATCCGTCTAGGATTCAGTTTCCATAGTTACCAAATCAATCAAGGAGAGAATCCCTTGATTTTAGGCTTGATAGGCGGCTAGCCGCGTAGATGTAGGAGCAGATAAAGTAAGTGTCCTGCTCAAATATGGAAACCTTTGACTTGTCTTGGAGAGCAAGCCCCCGGTGCTTCCCTCTTGATATGTACTCGGGCGAGCAGGGCTCTGCCCGGCTATTCCATGTGCACTGTTTCTGAACGTGATGTAGATCTAAGGGGCGGCCCCTGGTCGGGCAGGCAGGGCCGATACTCGACCAGGTTTGGATGGGATGAATCTGGTTCCTTTGCTAGACATGAGTGTGGTGTCCGGGCATGGCCCCTGGTCGGACAGGCAAGGCCTATGTCCGGCCAAGTTTGGAAAGGAGTTACACTGCTCGTTGCTCGATAGGGCTGTGGACCCCATATTCATCATGCTCGTGACTGGCACGTGAGGATGGTTCGTGCCTTGCTCGTGACCGGGTTTGGGCCGGGCATATCAAGAATATTGAGGAGTTTTGTTGTAAAGAATTTGAGTGGGAGAGTAGTAGTGTAATAATAATTTTGAGGGAAGAATGTTGAGGAGGTAGGTCGTCAATTATAAAGCATGATGTCAAAAGGAAGGTGGCATATAAGAATGAACAAGCAAAGTACAAACAATATTATTAATTATTTTTATTTTTCGTTCCGCTTTACCATTTTGAGAAGAAGTATGAGGGTAACAAAAATGAAAATGCATGTCATTCAAATCACAAAATTTCCAAAATGGACCATTATCATATTCACCACCATTATCACATTAGAATTGCCTGATTTCTCTTTCAAATTGAGTCCTAATGTAAGCTCGAAATTTCAAAAAGATGGAATAAACATGTGAATTATTGGAGATTGGAAAAGTCCACAAGAAATTACTATAATTATCGAGAAAAATAACATAATACAATGGCTGGAGGAACTTAATATGGGTGAAGTCCACAGATCACAGTGAATTATATCAAATGGCATAAAAGTAGAAGAATTAGAAGACATTAATGGCAATTTAACATGTTTCTCAAGAAGACATGAATTGAAAAAAGTTTGGCGAGCCTTATGACAAGAAATTAAATTGCTACTACGAAGAAAGTCTAAAATGGCTTTTTCCCGGATGACCCAATCGAGAATGTCATAAATTAGAAGAAATAACAGAAAAGGCTGATGGAGAGGTTCCCGCAATTTTATGAAGAGATATAGATCACCATTACTTTCACACCGCATTAGGTGCCTCCCCGTCTGTAAATCATTCACAGAAAACCCAAACTGATCAAATTCAAGAGAAACACTATTATCATTAGTGAATTTTCGAATAGAGATAAGGTTTTTAATTAGTTTAGGAGAATGTAACACATTTGTTAGGGTGAGAGGAGGGTGTGTTTGGGTTAGTGAAGCATTTCCATAACCAAGAATCAGAATAGTATGGCCATTTTCAACAATAATACTACCAGATTTGCTCGAATTAAAATAAGACGAAAGAGTACCTGAATTTGCAGTCATGTGAGAGGTGGTACCCGTGTCCATGTACCAATTATCGTCCGGTTAATTAAGAGTGGGGGTGTGAAAAGCCGCGTTAATGTTTGTAGGTGCATAGGTCAAACTTGGGGCCGAACTTGTTGCATAATGAGCCTGAGAAGGTCGTGGCCTAAGGAGACCATGCCCGTCTGCTGCTGAATTGGGCGGTAATTGAGCCGTGGGGTAAGGACATGGTGGGCTGGTCCATTGTTGAAAATTTCAGGCCCAAGGTGGAATGGCATGCCACTGTGAAGGCAATGGGACTTGACTGCCTTGGCGTTGAGATTGAGGTTGCTGCCTTTGCTGACCGGGGTACTTACCGGAGCCTCTGCCACCACCACTACTGCAGTTGTTATTGTGGCTGCCGCGGTTCCAGTTGTCATTCCAGTTGTTGTTTCGCCTCCCTCTGCCACCACGTTCACCGAAACCACTACCTGAATTTTCTTAATGAGAAGAATTTGAAGCAGATTTATTAGTATTAGAAGCAACAAGCAATGTCGAATTCGAACCCAATTCAAGTGCCGCCCTTTTTGTCTGAGTTCATTCCTCCAAGGAGAGCATGGATCGAGCCTTAGGGAATGAACGAAGAGGATCATGTTGTTGTATAATAAACACAAAACCCGTGTAGGCTTCGGGTAAGCCTCCAATTAACCTTAGAACCAATCTTTCATCAGAAAATTTGGCTCCCAAATTGTCCAGCTGGTCGGCTATAGACTTGAGTTAGCTACAATAGGCATCAACATTGGAGAAATTCCAGAGATGAGTGCTCGTGAATTCATTCTCAATGTGGACAGACTTGCGGTTTTGTTGTCATGAAACGAATCCACCAATTTGTTCTAAGCATCCTTCGCTTTATCGTTCTTGTTGATGATGGAATTAAGAAGAGTAGGCTAAATCGCACCATAAATCCATTGAAGGACAATGGTGTCAATCCTTGACCAAAGGGCTTTCTCGGTGGTTGCATCCATGGAGGAAGACGACGTGGTGGCATCGGTCGAGGAAGGAATGATATTGTAGACAACGTTGGCACGAGCATGAAGCTCAAACAATGTAGCCCAATTATTGTAGTTGTTTGCTTCGAGATCAAGAATGATAGGTATAGCATGTTTGATGTTGGTGACAGTAGTTGTGGGATGAATTTTGTCAGTCATGATTAAGAGAAAGAAGGAGGATAGAGAAGAGGGGAGAGACGGCTAAGGTTTGGTGGAAACCAGGAAGGAGAAGTCTGGTACCATGTAAGAATGTAATCCCTTGATTGATTCCATGCACCAATGTGCATAAATAACAAAGGTTTCAACAGTTACATTTCTATACATTAGGCTATAATCTAGGAATATCTTAACCTAATATAAAGATAATAAACACTCACCTCCGTTATGGGCAAAGAGTCCCCGTTTGAAAATTAAACTTTTTTGAGAAAATGACATTTTTTATTACTTTATTAGTAATAAAATGATACTTTTATGTCTTAATTTTTGAAAGTGGACTCTTTAAATGAAATATCTCAAAATGCAACAGTAGACTCTTTACCCGGAACGGAGGGAGTAAATTTACGTATATTCTAATACGCTCAACGTTCATAGTCCTCTTTCAATTTATATTACCACTTTTGGCCCATCTTTAAACGACATTGAAAAGGATTGGCAACTAATATATGATATTGCAAATGACTTTGTGGCCAACAAAATGTTAATTCAATTAAAAACCATGCTTGCCTTAATGAGCAGAGTTATATTTTCTCATACCCCACAATAACATTTAATAGGACGGTCCTCCAATTGGCCGATGGAGAATTTAGATATGTACTCAATTAATCCACATTGATCAAATGGCTTAAACTGTCACGGGTGCTCCTCATCAATTAGCTCTTCTAGTATCTCAATAATCCCTTTGATAAACGAGAATAGCCCAACCGAGAATCTTTCCTTTGTTCCCGTTCATCACAACTCTATGATAAAAAGATTGCACTCTACCAATGCTCCATGCCTAATACATGATTATAGACAAAAATTCATGAATAATATGGTCGATTTCACAAATATGAAAAAGTTAATTGTCGTATATCACTTTATCTCCATTAACGAGCATCTAGAGAGTAATCAGATTGTTATGGGAAGATTATTGAGACGTACCATGAAGGCGTCGCCGGCCATGACAAGGTAGGATGAAGATGGGAAGTCAATACCAATATAGTCACCATTCTTCGTTTGCACCTCCAAGGCATTTATTTGATTCTGATGGAGTATGGTGAGGAAACTAAAGTCTGAATGAGTTGAATCTCCGAGTTTAGTTTCATCTTCTTGGGGTGGTCTATATATTTCATGAAACAAAGAAGATAAGTGCTTGAATCTTTATGCGAGTCGTAGTACTTTCCCACTCTGTAGCTATCAAATACCATCCTAATCACTGTAGTTTCTAGTTCGGAAACTAGAGTTGCATAGGAACACATGGTTTTACTAATAAGATAAGATCAAAAGACAAGAAAGATTAACCTAAGCATTGAATCATACTAAGAAAAACACACAAAAATATTGTAATGAACAAGAAAATCTTTCAACAACAAAAAAAAGCTACAACAAGGGTGTACATGTTGTGTTTGTGTGCACGTGATTGTACTACCAGAGTATACACTTGAACTATATTATACCATAAATCGTTGTTTCCAGAAGGCCACATGAGATTCGCAAACCCTTCGAGTGTGGTGGTAGATGTTGAAAGACTAGAACCAAAACAATGAATTGTGGAACCCAAAGCAGCTCTCCACCTCTGGCATCGATTTCCTAACAGCCCCTCCTTGATCAAAGACTTGGCTCTATACCTTGTTTTAGTCTCTATGTAACTTGTATATAAAGTGCCATTATCATAATAAGATAATTAATTTGGGCAATCTAATCTATCTTTCTCTTATCTAATCTAACATCGTATAAGAGCCATGAAAGGCTCACGCCATAGCTGAAACACCCACTTCCTTGTCTCCTCAACCCATCCGGCTCATTTTCTCTCTTCTCTGATGAATCTCCATCGTCGATGCCAACTCTAGATCTACCATTACTCAGACAAAGCTTCCGCCTTCTCCAGTCACTTATCTCATATCCGGCGAAGACAATAAGTTTCCCAAGTTCCTTCGCTCTCTCTCAACCGCGGTCATCTCCAGCGCCGTCATCTCCATACTCACCCCCAAATTCGAGTCTCAGATCAGCACCCATCCTAAATCGCCCCGTCATCTCCAATCTCCAACAACATTTTCTAGGGCCTTAACATTGTCGTCGTCACCCCCCTCATGTTCCAGATCCAGCGCCTTTTCTCCCCTAAACCCAAATTCGCCTCTTCTTCCCGGTCATAGTCGTCGGCCTTGTCCAGTTCCGTTTCTGGCCAAGTAGCTCCGGATTCACACCCAAAGTCGTACCAACCCCTACTCCCAACCAAACTTCCGCCGGTATCCGCTACCTCCTCACCTATCTCATCACCTCAGGCGACTCTATTTCTTCCATCTCTTCCACCCTTGGTCTCTCCAACCCGCACCTGGATTTTTGTCGACATCGGAATTGATATCGCTTTCCTCCTAGTTCAGGACTTCAAAGTTGTGCCCTATTGTGAATAAGTTCCTTGAAATGACCGCTTTGACTATTTTGTGCACCAAACTTTGTTAATAATTTATTCAATCCACTCACTCTCTCTCGCCAATATTCGATCTCACTCTCTCCCTCTCTTCATTAAAAAAAATACTCCTAAATTTAAAAAAAAATCTCTATCATCATTTGGAGACAAATCACCTTTTCTTTCACTTTTTTTGGCTTTCAAGTATTCTTCAAACTCACTCTTAAGCTTGTCTACATCTGCACAAGTAGCTCCCTTACCTTCTCATAAAGTCTATACTCATGGAAAGTTCTTCCTCTTTTCTTTCAAAGTTTGACTATCTTCTGTTTTGGTTGTCTCTTGCCAAATATGTGATGAACTTGGTCAAAATGTCGTAGTTTGTCCATATCGTTAGGATCTTAGCTTTAGAAAAGTTGAAAGTATAACATCTTCTCCTCTTCCTCAAGAATCCTTGAATTGGTATGCTCAAGACATCTATGATAGTCTATACTGCCTTCAAAAGCTTCCAACCCAATCGATAGTGAGCTATATCTCCGAAGTTCACTCTCTCACTTCTTCGCTAGGAAAAGCTGGATACATAATACCACAAAATGAGTTAATTGATTTTGTGGTTGAGGGCTTAGACACTATGTCTATCCCTTTTTCTTCGTGATTGTTTTTATCCCCATTGAGCAACTATATTTCTTGACACCCTTTTTGAATTGCTCATTCAAGAAGAGCAAACTTCAAACATTACCCCCTCTACATCGATTGTTTCTCCCGACGATATCTCGTTCCTCTCTACCAATCTTGATATCTCTCAATTTCAATCCACCTCCACTTCCTTCTTGTCTAGCAACTTTCCCCCTCCTCTCTTACTTGATGGGTGTTGTCTAGTCATTCCCGATAATCTTGACTTGTCACCCTTTCTCACAAAGTCAGAAATTCTCGATCGCTTGTTTTCTTAATTACAAAGACGTTCTCACTTGTATTCGGATGTCTTCGCCAACTCTTACTTTGTTAACTCAAAATCCTCAATTTCCCTTTCTAGCATGTTCTATGAGAAAGATTCTCACTATCCTCAACTATGCTCGTGGGATCTTAATCTTTCTTCTCTTTTTATGATGGGTATTGATCTAGAAACCCCATATAAATATCTTTGTACCCGAAATTCGCATTGGTCACTTGATGATTGGTTCTCTCTTATAGAACCACATATTATAGTCAACAATGGGTCATGGCTCGCTCGCTACTATTTGAAGTTATTTTTTATCTTAATGATTTGATATGCCTCTTTTGCATTGCTCATTGCATTATCATCTTACTAATGTCACAAATGAGAGGACGCTCCAACAAATTCAAGCTCAAGCTCCACTTCATTCAGTTTTGCTTAAGGGGGGGTGAAAGACTAGAACCAAAACAATGAATTGTGGAACCCAAAGCAACTCTCCACCTCTGGCATCGATTTCTCAACAGCCCCTCATTGATCAAAGACTTGGCTCTATACATTGTTTTAGTCTCTATGTAACTTGTATATAAAGTGTCATTATTAGAATAATATAATTAACTTGGGCAATCTAATCTCCCTTTCTCTTATCTAATCTAACAGATGTCACGTCCTCAATACTTTGCTTTCAAAAAGTGGAATAATAGATTGTTGGCCGATATAGCCATGGTAATGCTTATTAGAAGTGTTCTTCACTTTGACTTTTGTTGGGAGATCAAATGTTTTCTCTAACATACTAAAGACATCATTGTCAAGCTCATGAGAAACTTTTTCGTACAGAGCTATAAAGCAAGGGCATCTTCCCCCAACGATGACCAAGAAGTTGTGCCTGGTTTCAAGTTTTCCTTGTTGAAATCAATCACAGGAAGCTTTGGAAGTGACAAGGAACCCATATGAATTTTCAGAAGACTTATGCAATAAATAATTAAATAAATAATAAGAGGACAAATGAAAATAGTAATGTTTAATATCAAAGACTCCATCAGCCGGCCATAAACATGCTAATACGATCACTTGGAAAGATCGCTTCACAAGGGGGTGGAATATTTGTTGTGCAATGTTTCTTGTATTTTCCATACTGAAGTTGTCGCGCGACTGACAGAAAGCGAATGCGTCAACTAGGCAATCCAAAGCATTCCTAATATCTTTCTTTTTTTTATTTTTCCTTTTTGTGTTTTTGTAAGATATTAGTTAAAGGGAAAAAAAATAACAAACCGATTAAGCCGATACTGTCACGTGACAGTTTTCTATAAAATGGCTGTTACATGTCAACCTTCTGTTAAATGAGACAAAAATATTGTTTTTTGTTTTTGTCAAATACTCTCTTCGTTCCGGGTAAAAAGTCCACTATTCCATTTTGAGATGTTTCACTTAAGGACTTTACTTTCAAAAATTAATGCATAAAAGTGTCATTTTATTTCTAATGAGATATTAAAAGTATCATTTTTCTTAAAAAGTTCGACTTTCAAACAGAGACTCTTTACTCGGAACGGATGGAGTATCACTTAATTTAAAACTAGATTTATCACATTAAATTTATACAAGTTTAATTTGATAGAAACTCTTCAATTTTCATTCTTTTTCATTTTCCTAGATATAGATTAATAGAAGAAAAATTAACATAAAAGTATCCCGTGAATAATTTGTATAAATCAAATAGTGATTTTTCCCGCCTAAATTACTTACCTTAAATGAAACTCAAATGTGACTTTTCAGCTATACATTGAAAGTTGAGACACTTTAATTAGTATGAAATTTGTATTTTTCATATACATTATTGTATATGGATATCTTCAATTTATAACTATTACTCCTTCCGTTTTCAAATTAAAGTCTTCATTTCATTTTTCGTCCGTTCTATAATTATTGTCCTCTTTCGAAACTTTTTCTTTTAAAAAACTACTTTTACCATTTTATTTTTACATTTTCTACTTATTTTAATTATGAGCACATGGTTAAGAGCTTTAAATGAAAAAAAAACACAGACAAAAAAATTTATAATACAATCAATTAATTTTTTTCTTAAAAGGGGTGCCGGGTCAAAGAAGACGATAATTTAAAAACAGATGGAGTATTAAAATAGTTATATAATATTATTCGAACCTTGCATTGTACGAGTATAATAGGTTTTGAGGTGGCATATAGCTTATATATAATAGGTTAAAATGGACAACTTACTTGGCATGTGGCTTAAGGGTGGAGTTAGAGTTGTCAAAACGGGCAAACGGGGTGGCCTTGCCCGGGGGCCCGAAAAGCCCGCCACTAAACGGGTCGGGCCAAAAAAAGCCCGTGAACTTGACGGTCCTCAAATCCCTTGGCCCAATCCGCCCCGCGTAGGGCCGCGGGCAAAGCCCGCAAAATGTAACGTATCCCAACTTCACTGAGGCCACACCCACATTCAACCAAATTTGTGACCACCAAACCAACTCACCAATCAAGGAAATGTTAACTTTTCCAACCAAGTGACCAACTGTGCATTTGTGATTTGTGTGATATCTCAATTAAACTAAATTACCAAACCCTAGAAACATGCAATCATAAATTTAGCAAAAATTAACCAAAGTTATCATAAATCATAAGTCAAACGATCCAAATGCAAGACTAGAAGACGAGATCAGAAGTAAGAAAAGAGAAAATGGTGGTGGAAGACGGGAAGTCCACAAAGTCGCACATTGCGGCAGAACGACAAGTTCGTTTTTCAGGCTTGAGATGAGAGAGAGTTGAGACGGAACCGGAGGCTAGGCCAAGAAGGCGGCGCAATCGTCGGAATGCTGAAGTTGTTCGCCTGTGCGGCGTTCGCCGTTCGCGTGACTCGGCGTGAGCGTGAGAGATAGAGTTTTCAAAATTTGTACCCCAATCAATGTTTGTTGACGAAAATATGAAGATGCTGTGAATGGAGTTGAGAGATGGCGGATTGGTGGTCGGATTCGTGAAGGAGATGACTAGAGCTCGCCGAAGAGAGAGAGAGAGTCAGGTAGAGAAAGAAAGTTTGGGTTCACAATTTGGGGATTTCTGTAGAAAGCAATGTTTTATATCAGGTCTAAAGCAATGTTCACAATTTGACGGAGGGAAAACTAGAAAGGGAATGGGAATGGGCCGCTTCAGCTTGGGTTTAGTGGGTTGGGTCTGTGCTGTCCAATGTAATTTATAAATGGATTTAAAACTTTTAAAAAATATAAAAAAAAAAATGCGGGTTGCCCGTCCCGCCTCGCCCTGCAAAGCCCGTAGCCCGCACGGGTAAAACCCGAAAAGCCCGTTTTCCAAACGGGTATCTAATACATCAGCCCAACCGGCTCCTAATGGGTGCATGGCGGGGCGGGCATACCCGCGAGCTTTTGCCCTATTTGACAGCTCCAGGTGGAGTTGAGATTTTACTGTTGTAGCTTTATAAATAGTAGACATTTTAGTGTTTTTCAATGGGTTTTTTTTTTATTTCTCATTTTGGAAATGGTCATAAGAAAAAAATATTCTTCATCAATAATTTTGTTGAAGTCTTTTGAATGAGGTGTATTAAAGTTTTTTGAATTATTTAGTCCGCGAGCTGAAAATTATAGTATGTCTGGATGATTTTTTAGTGTTTATTTCTTTAATTTGATAATCTTATATAAATTGTGTTGCAGAAAATATTGCTTCCCAACAATATAATATTTGAGGTTTTAATCAAAATGTTTCACATTCTACTTTAGTTATTCATTTATTGGAAATCACGAATGAGACGATATATTATACTCCCTCCATCCCTAAATTATCGCCCTTTTCCTTTTTCGTCCGTCCCAAAATAATTGTCCACTTTGAAACTTACATTTTTAGAACATCACTTTTACCACTTTACCCTTACTTTTTCACCCTACTTTAATTATGAGCTACATACACATAGGCTTTAAAGGAAACTTCACATTAAACTAATATTAATAATCCAGTCAAATAGGTTTTTTTAAATGGTGCACCGAATCAACCAGGACAATAAATTATGGACGGAGGGAGTATTATTTTTTTAGGGGAGTAGGGTGGTTTACTTTTAGGTTAGTAAGGTAATGATGAAAGGTGGGATTTTTTGGGTTTGAGAAATGGGGAAGTGAAGAGAGCGGTTGATTTCCTACTTATTTTTTCTTTGAAGTCTTGAAGCTCAATTTTATGTGTATATATATAATTATTAGTGAGATAACAACTCAATAGGGAAAGAAAATTCTAAAAATTTAAACATACAATGATTACAACATTCAGCATAAAATCATAAAAATAAAATGACTTATTTTTCTAGGCCGGATCCTCTATTCCAAAAGTATATTTCATCTTCTATTTCAATGTCAGATCCACCGTTAACTTGTCAATTAGTAAATTAACAAAATTAATTATATAAACAAAATCAATTACTGATTGACAAGTTAACGGTGGATCTTACATTGGAATAGAAGATGAAATACATTTTTGGAATAGAGGATCTGGACTCTTATTTTTCTCATACACCACAATAAGATATAATAGCACGGTCCTCTAATTGGCCGAACGAGTAATTACTTAAGTACTCATTTAATCCATAATGATCGAATGGCTTAAACTGTCGCGGGTGCTTCTCATCAACTAGCTCTTCTGGTATTTCAATAATCCCTTTGTTAAAAGAGAATAGCCCAATCGAGTATCTTTCTTTGTTCCCGTTCATCACAACTCTATGATAAGCAGATTTCACTCTACCGTTGCTCCATCCCTTAAACATATATACCAACAATATTATGGTGAGAAAACAAGCATCTAGCTTTTTAGGTTGTTAGTTAATAGTTATGGAAAGATGATTGAGACCTACCATGAAGGCGTCGCCAGCCATGACAAGGTAGGATGAAGATGGGAAGTCAACGCCAATATAGTCACCACCCTTCATTTGCACCTCCAAGGCATTTACTTGATTCTGATGGAGTATGGTGACAAAACTAATGTCTGTATGAGGTAAAGCGCCGATTTTAGATTCATCTTCTTTCGCCGGTCTATATTTCATGATGCGAAGAAGATAATTGCTTGATTCTCTTTGGGTGTCGTAGTACCTCCCCACGCCATAGCTTTCAAATACCATCCTAATCACTGTGTTTTCTAGTTCGGAAACTAGAGTTGCGTAGGAATGCATGGTTTTACTAATAAGATCAGATCAAAAGTCAAGAAAGATTAGGCTAAGCATCAAATCATAATAAAATTTGAAGAAAAAAAAACGAAAATTATAGGAGTACTAATAAACAAGGAAATATTTCAACAAAAAAATGCAATGACAAGAGTGTCATGTTGTGTAATACCCGAATCCCACATCGGGTAGATGTGGGACTTGTGTTTGATTTATAAGGTAGTCATGCGCTATTACTGGGCACCAACATCATCCATGAACTATTGAAGCGCATTAGCACGGTATCGAGGTCCCCGAAATATGGGAACATAGTGTTGTGCGGGCCAAAGTGCTACACATCAGAAGTTGGGTCCTGTTGGGAGCCACCTCTTGATCCCCGTACGAGCCTCCTACATCGCCCGGGGTACGATTCGGTCTTGACGAGGACGTCAAGGCTCGGGTCGTTACATGTTGTGTGTGTGTGTGTGTGTTTAAATTGAACTACCAAATATACTTGTATTATGTTATACCAGAAATCGTCGTTTCCAGAAGGCCACATGAGATTTGCAAACTCTTGAACTGCGGTGGTAGATGTTGCATCGTCAATACCCAAGCTTTCATAAAGAGGAATAATATTTTGTTGGCCGATATAGCCATGATATTGCTTATTAGAAGTGTTCTTCACTTTGACTTCTGTTGGGAGATCAAACGTTTTCTCTAACATACTGAAGACATCATTGTCAAGCTCATGAGAAACTTTTTCGTACACGGCAATAAAGCAACCGTGCTCCTCAAGAGCTTGCCGCACATCTTTGCCCACCAATGACCAAGAAGTTGTGCCTGGTTTCAAGTTTTCCTTGGTGAAATCAATCACGGGGAGCTTTGGAAGTGACAGGGAAGCCATATGAATTTTTAGAAGACTCTTTCAAGTTTGGTGGTCTAAAATGGAACTAGTGGATTTGAATTTATAATCTGTACTATATTATATATGCATGGAATAAGAAGAGAATGAAAAGAGTTGATTTTTAATATTAAAGACTCCATCGGCCGGCCATAAACATGCTAATACCTCACTTTGAAAAGATCGCTTCACAAGGGGGTGAAATATTTGTTGAATGGTTGTGCAATGTTTCCTGTATATATTTTCCATAACGAATAAGAGCTTGTTTGGTGGAGCATTTTGACTAAAACACTGGTTAAAAATGTCATGTTTTTTTTCTTTTAAAGTTTTTCAATGTAGCGCTTTAAAACGCAGTGTTTTAAAAATGTGTTGCGTTTAAAAATGCTCCAATTTGAAGCGGTGAGGGAAAACAGAGATTTTAGAACGCTAGGTCATTTTTTTACAACTACTATGTTTATAAAAATAGTATTTTGAAATAGTTTTTCACAGGTGTTTATAAGAAAAAAAAACTACGTTTTGAAAATACTGCGTTTTAAAAATGATGTGTTTTAAAAAAGCTGTGTTTTCAAAACGTTGAACCAAACGAAACTTAAGTTATTCTCTTACCGAACGTGTTCGTTTCGTTTAGTGAATACGCTGAATCAATTAGAAAATTTGTTACGATGAAATTTGCGGAATCCAACAATAATTAGGCAATATCTTTTTTTGTATGTTTTTAGTAGTTTTTTGGTGTGTTTTTCCTTGGTAAGTTACTCATAAACAAAAAAAAAAAACTGCAATTACACTCTTTTTTCCCAAAGAATCTTTATAAGCTTAAACTGGCTTCATAACAAACAGGTAATTTTAAGGACACGTTGACAAGATTACGAATAATACATGATCCGAAACTGTGGTGTTATTGAAACCTCGTTTTTACAAAGAACAAATATGGAACACAAAGTAATTAATTTTTGTCACGGAGTTGTCTGGCTCGCATCTTTGGTCGGGCAAGAACTCCAAGCGTTCAGGGGAGCCCAACTTCTCAATTTCCTCCATTTGCACACACTTGTTCATACTTCATAGCCTTCATTAATTTTCATAATATTATAGAAATAAGTTTCATAAAAAAATATATTATTAACCTTTCCTTAAAAGCCCGCAATCTTAATTTTCATGAAAAATGTAAAACTCCATCCATTCCAAAAAAAAAAAAAAGGTCTTGGGAAAGTTTGTTCTTTCCCAAATTGTGTTTGCTACATTTTTAGTACATTTTTTGGCTTTGATATAGAGCTTGGAAGGATCTCTTTAGTTTAACACCACCAATTAAAAGATACTCCCTTTGTTCCTCCCAAGAGAGTCTACATTTAAAAAATCTAATAATCTAAGCATATATAAGTATCATTAGAACTAAGGCTAATAACAAACCTGCTTGAGGAGGTTCATATCACGTGTAGGGGGTAAAGTAGAAAGTTATAAAGATTGTAGGCATAATCTTTGAAAGTATGTTATTTATGTGAATATCTCAAAATAAAATAGTGGACTAATTAATGAAAGGTATTTGTGTACAGCAGCATTAATTCTTCAACGAAATCAAGCCTCTTGTACAGTACGACCTCTTCAAATTTCTTGATGGTACTCATCCCAAACCTGCAGCCACCATCACCAAGGAATCAACTTCTGAACCAAACCCAGATTACTCCATTTGGTATCGTCAGGATAAACTGATTTTCGGTGCTCTCATTGGAACCTTAGATCCCACCCTTGTACCCATTGTCTCTCAATCTAGTACCTCTCAATAAGTATGGGACACCTTCACCCGAAACAGTTTCCCAACCCATCACCAAAATTCGGTAAACTCATCTCCTTCCCGCACCAACTCAACCTCTCGCCCATCCAACTCCTATCCCAAACCATCCAATCAACAAAACTCCCGTGGGTACCAAGATAGTGTCAATGGTGTCTGTCACACAGTTCATCACTCCATCCACTACTTCCCTGCCTTCCATGAAAAACACCCAATCATTCGCCCACCAACCCGTCCCAACACCAACAACAACTCTCACCCAAAGGTTCATGCCACCACTACCTCTCCCTCTGTTGTTAGATACAGGTGTTTCGCATCATGTCACCAATGATTTTGCAAATTTATCTCTCCATCACCCATATGATGGCACGGAAGATATTTTAATCAGCGATGGCATGGGTGCTCTCATTACTCATATCAGTTTTTATTTTCTTCCCACTACATCAAATAAATTCTTAACATTATCTAATGTCTTATGTGCACCCACCATATCACTGTTGTTTAATTTCTCATTGTATCTTGATTTCCATTTATTCATTCATTACATTAGGTTCTATACTTAGTGGCTAAATGGGCTGCGTACCAGTTAGCGTGGTAACTGTGTATAGAACTTTACCTTAGAATAGTTTTCTAGACTTCACAGGTTTCAGCGGAAGACTTCGGCTGAAGGCTTCACCAGCAGACTTCAAGCAGACTTCAAGCAGCCTCCAGCGGCAGACCTTGTCTGCACTCGTACAGCATGACGTGTCCAGCTCTTCCAGACTTCAAGATTAAATGTATTATTTAATTCAGCCTAAATCAGTTTGAATTTGAATTAAATCTATCCTCAATCAACTCATGACTTCTCAGACATGCCCCTCCAGTTGTTCCAAAAAAAGCAGGAAGACTTTCGCCTCCTGAAAAAGTGACAGAGCAGGTGCACAGACTGACACATACAGACTGTACCAACTATTGCAGGTCTGCAACTCTGATTGTCGCCCACCTGCTAGTTGCTGCAACAACTCTTCACCATTCCCTGCTTAGTATCAGTTGAAGAAGAAGTCAACAAAACAGCTCCAGGCATTTAATGTATTCAACCTAATAGAGCTATTGCTCACTTCGTCTTCTCCAACGATCTCAAGAATGCCCAGCTATAAATAATGTCATTAAAGATTGAAGAAATCAATGCTCTGAAACTATCCAACAACATCAAACTTTATACTCAGTACATTCCAGAGATCATTAACTGATCAACGAAGTCCTCAACAACAACAAGAAGATCTACATCAACTGTTAATCATTTGCTTATTATTGTTGTACTCTTTACTATTCTTCTGCACATTGAATATTCTGTTTCTCCAGATATTCAATTTCCCCAACCCCAAACACAAGTCAAATATTTTGTACACGATCTATTGGATATTTCTGTAATAGAACTAGTGGAAAATATAGTGCACATTTAAATCCAAGGTTGACTGCCTTGGTAGTGAACGTAGCACTCATTATAGTGCAAACCATCTCAAAACACATGTGTTAATCTTCCTCTGTTGATTACTGTTTTTATATTGTCTTTCATTTCCTTAACTTATTCCTCTAGCAACAAACTTCAGTAATCAGCTAAGTCTATCGGTAGTGCTTCACCGGCAAACTTGAACTGTCTTCCTTGCAAGTCTTCTGCCACTTCAATCTCTTTAATAGATTGCAAGTGCTTGCTCTTGGAATTATTATGAAAATTTTTTAGTGTCCAATAAGCTATTCAACCCCCCCCCTTCTAGCTTATTATTGTGCCCTTTGGGACTAACAATCACAAAATATTGTTTCTATTTCTCAACTTTGTATTGAAAATAATCTCATTCTTGAATTCTCTTGTGATTCTTTTATCGTGAAGGATCGTCTCATGGGGGCACATCTATTCCAAGGTCTGACTAAACATGGGGTCTACGAATAGTCTTCGTCAACATCTATTACTGCTTTCTCTAGTGTCAAAGCCTCGGCTATAGAATGGCATCATCATCTCGGGCATCCCTCCTTGTCTACGTTTAAACAAATTGTTTCTAGTTTTCAACTTAAAGTTTCCAGTGATCTTTGTTTTCATTGCAACTCTTGTCAATGTAATAAAAGTCACAAACTTCCCTTCCATATTTCTACTATTCAATCTCATGCTTCTCTCGATATTTTATATACTGATTTGTGGACGTCACCTCTGTATTTTGCTGATGGTTACAATTATTACATCATCTTTATTGACCATTACACTAAATACATTTGGTTCTATCCGCTTAAACACAAATCTGACACTAAAGCAATTTTCATTCGTTTCAAAGCTTTGGTTGATTTTTTTTTTTTTTTGGGAAACCCATCAAAATTCTTTACTCTGACAATAGGGGGGAGTATCAAACTTTAACAAATTTTCTCACTATAGATGGTGTTTCCCATCTAACGTCTCCTCCTGACACACCTGAACATAATGGTTATGTTGAACGGCAGCATAGACACATCGTTGAAACTGGTCTATCTCTCCTTTCTCATGCTAGTCTTCCCCTTAAATTTTGGTCTTACGCCTTCACCACAGTTGTCTACCTTATAAATCGTCTCCTACTCCCACCCTATCTCGATCATCTTCGTACCTTCGTCTATTTGGGACAGCTACTAACTACGACAAACTCCGTAGCTTTGGGTGTCACTGTTATCCGTGGTTACGTCCCTATAACACTCACAAATTGGATCTGAAATCTACTCTGTGCATATTCATTGGATACTCCAAATCTCAAAGTGCTTAATTACCATTGTTTAGACCCACTCACTCACAAGGTCTACACGTCCCGTCATGTTCGGTTTATCAAAACAGAATTTCCATACCCTCACCTTCTTTCTCCTCCCTCGGACATTCCTTCCCGGACAATTGGTGCACCGTTTCTTTACTAGTTTCCCCGAGTAAACATCCTTCCACAGCCTCGCCCACCACCCCTCAACAAGCCCCTGAACCTACTTTTCCCATGCCAACGACTTTGCTCATAACCACCGTGAACAGTTCGGCTCCTCATACTGTCAATTCTCCCGTCCACTAACATGCTCCTCCTCCTCCCCCACCCCCACCACCACCCTGCATGGTAACTCGTTCCCAAAATAACATCCACAAACCTAATCCCAAATACAACCATTACACCACCCTTCACTACAAACAAATTGAACCAACTACTCTCAAAGACCCGTCTTGGCAACAAGCTATGAAGACAGAAATTCAATCCATATACCAACTTGGCACTTGGGACTTAGTTCCTCATTTTGTGCATCAAAATCTAGTTAAATGAAAATGGATATTTTGCATTAAACACAATCCTGATGGAAGCATTCAACGATACAAGGCGCGGCTTATGGCAAAAGGTTTTCAACAATGGCATGGCATCAACTATGCGCACACCTTCAGTCCAGTCGTAAAACGAGCAACCATTCGTACTTTACTCACTCTTGTTGTGACTAGCAACTGGCAGCTCCGACAATTCAACATAAACAATGTTTTTCTTCATGGTACCCTTCATGAAGAAGTTTATATGTCACAACCACCTGGTTTTATCGATGGATAATTTCCTAAACATGTTTGCAAGTTAAAGAAGACAATTTATGGACTTAAACAAGCTACTCGGGCATGGTATTCCGAACTCACAACATTTCTTCTAACATTTCAATCGCGGATGCTTCTTTATTTATCAATAATTCTTCCGCCTCTCCCATATATCTTATAGTCTATGTTGATGATATTATTGTCATGGGTCCTAATATTGCTCTTCTAAATACATTCATTTTAAGTCTTGCAAACAGGTTCTCCCTTAAAGATCTTGGAATGCTCTCATATTTCTTGGGCGTTGAGGTTATACCCACATCTCACGGCCTCTTTCTCAATCAACGGAAATACATAATTGAGATCCTTGAAAGACTGCAAATGTTAAACGCCAAGCTTGCTCCCACTGCAATGGTGGTTGACAACTCCTTGACTCAAACCTCTGGCACTATTATTGATAATTCCTCAACTTATAGGGTCGTTGTTGGTGCCCTTCAATACCTCGCACTAGGCCGAATATTGCGTTTGTGGTGAATCGTTTGTCTCAATTCATGCAAAAACCTCACAGTGCTCACTGGGAATCTTTAAAATGAGTGTTACGTTACTTAAGTGGAACTCTTGACAAAGGCTTCACTATCTTTCGACACTCTCATATCTCCCTTCATGCATTCTCTGATACGGATTGGGCTGACAACAAAGACGATTACACCCCAACCACGAGTCATATAGTGTTTCTTGGTTGAACTCCGATCACTTGGAATTCTAAAAAGCAAAAATATGTTGCTCGCTCCTCCATTGAAGCCGAGTACAGGGCTGTTGGTTGTTGCTTCCATTGCTGCAGAATTGATTTGGGTCCATAACTTACTTGGTGAGCTGGGTATTACTAATTACTGTGATAACTTAGGTGCAACCTACCTCAGTGCAAATCTTGTTTTTCACTCCCGGATGAAGCATCTCACTCTTTCTTTCCATTTTGTTCGTGAACAAGTTCAAAATGGCTCTCTTCGGATTACTCACGTTTCGACAGGTGATCAACTTGATGTCTGATCGGCCGTTCATCTTGCGGGGGCATGTTAACAGTTTTAGCATCACTTAATATCTCTGCATGTACCCAAGTCATGCACCTACTACTGCATTCCCTCACTATGCACCATCTCATAATCCTAACATGACTCTACCTCACTTGTTAATACAATTCTGCACATTCTCTATTTCCAGTACATAGGTTACTCCGTTTAGAACTCTTGTTTACTCTTGTAATATTTAGGGTAAAATTCGGATATATCCCTTTTTAAAAGTTTTTAACCCCAAAAGTTCATCAACGGCTTCGACAACACACTTTGAATTCAAAAATCACCGTTGTTGTGCAACAAAATGAGGTGAGTTTTCTGAATCATTAACTGCGAAACTTTAATGAAAATGTGTTGAGTTGAAAGATTTTTCCAATAAGGACTAAGGCAAATGAGGATGAATAAGAAGACTTACGATAGAGGAGAAGAAAGAAGAAGATTGAGGACATGGTCAATTTCATTACGATTTTGAACCACGATTCAATTAGATTAAGTAGTTAAACTATTTTGAATCGCTTAAATTGATAAATCGCGATGCAAATAGACTAAACAATTAAACTATTGAACCACGATGCAAAAAATACTACAATAAAATTGATGAATCGCAATACAAACATTGATAAATCGCGACACAATTAGATTACACAATTAAACTATTAAACCACGGTATAGAAATTAATACATATACTTCTGAATCATGGTGCATTCATTTTAGAATCACGGTGCATTTTTAAATTTTTTTTGAGTCGCGATGCATAAATTTTTTGAATTGTGACACCTAAATTTTTGAATAGCGGTACATTTTCGTAACGTGCCTCAGACTCATTAAGGGCATCGCAATTATTTCATCCCAAAAAGTGTTCTTTTACGGTTGAAAAAAAAACACGATACTGGAGCAAATTAAAACTTTGTAAAGTGAACCAACCACAATTATTCCTAATATTTATTCTTGAAGCGTGAAAATAGAAATCAAGTTTGATAGAATCCATTAATTATATAGTAGCAGTCATGGAGATAACATATAACAGAGGATGATAATTGCTCCATGGCCACAGAAGAGCAGCTATGACAGCGTCACTCTTCCATCCATTAACGGTGTTAAGGGCGTGTGGTTGAAAACTAAGCATAAACGAATAAGAGTGGTAAAACTTTAAAAAGAAGAGTAGCTTCACTGAAGAACTGGGGATATTTTATTGTTGACCCTTTCTTAATTCCCCAAAAGATTCTGCACAAAATTGATGTCACAAATGCGATTAATTTTTTTTTTGATAAGTGATTCATTAATTAATCACAAATGTGATTAATTATGAAATGGCAAATCAATGGAAGAAGATTGATTACGAAAATGGCATATCAACAGAAGACCATCATCATCATTTGACAGTGAAACTGTACTCAGGTCTCTAACTATGAACTATGAAAGGTCTATGATCATGAAGAGAAGCTTAATAGCTCATGCATGGTTAAATCTGCAAGCCCATTTGAGGGCTAACTCCTGATACCTTCAACAAAGTTACATTCCTCAACCTGAAAAAAGACTCGGAAGAAAAAGAAGGAAAAAAAAGTGTTATGATTCTTTCTTTCTTATTAGACTAGTGTGTGTTTGAGTGTAGGTGGGAGACTAAAAAGTACAAAATTACTCTACAAATTACCAGCAGAACATTAGAATCTATGCTGAACCAAATATTTTTCTTCAGAAAATGATTTATTAAACAGAACATACCTAGAATTAAATTGTGGTTTTATCAGTGGTTGGTGGTGGCTTGCCAGTCACAGCAGCAGAGCTTGTTGACTCTTCAGCTTCAACAAGTTTGCGCAGCGTCTCTATTTTGACCCGAACTCTGTCCTCAGTCTTTCGGAGCTTTCTCCATCTATAAGCAAACCAGAGGGCACATCCACCATAGACAACAGCATAAGAACCCCATACATAAGGATAAGTCTCTGCATGCTCTTTGATTTTCCGATACCGTTCTACCATCAACCCTCCCAAGCCAACGTTGGACGAGCTGGCCACTTGCTGATTGTCACCACCTTTTTGCTCAGTTTCCATATTTTTCATGTCTGGACCAAACAAATGGAGAACACCTGTCAATATAATGCTGCTTGGCTGCAGATAATGTAGCACCAAGCAGTTAGTGATGCTACTTACTTGACTGTCCTACAAGGCCTCCTGCATTAATGTATATGAAGCACATGTGGTTGAACTTCATAACAAAAGCCAACATCAAAAAATGATTTTTCATTTCCAAAAGAGGGGAGAAGAAAAAGAAGGAAAATATCATGTTAAACATTACCAACAAGACATGAAATGGCTCTAAAAGACAACCCAGAGAGTATTTCAGATAGTAACGTTCTAAACTTATGGATGTTTCGGTAGCTATATATAGGGATTTATCAAGGAGAAAGATAGATCGCCCCCTTCGTCTATTTCGATGTTGATTGATCAGGGTTGCCAACCGGGGGGTAAGGGTTGGGGTATTTCTGTCTGTCTGCGAACTGCTTCTATACCTACAACCCTCGCTCTCAGAGAAAGACAGATCGGACAAGAACAACCTTTACATCGATAGGCTACTGGGGCCAGTCTACAAAGAGGTGTTCATCATGCCGAAACCTACCATTTTGAGAAAAAGGTTTTTGATTGTGACAAAAGTTCTAACAAGATAACCACCAATGCTAAGGTATTTCTGAAGCAGATGAGCATTTCAGCATGATGAGCAGACACTGACATAACAAGACAACTTTTTGATACAAATTCTGGTTATCTTCATAACAATTCTCCCCTAATGTCACTTCAATCATGACGACTAAAACTGAAGATTACCTTTAAAAGGCTAACCATATCACCAAGTAGCCTAAAACAAACTGTAACAATGCTATAGACAGTGGATTTTTCTCTTTCCTTCCATCAGAATACTCTATTGATGAAATAGCTTCTTCGCATTAAGTCAGTACCAAAGGATTTCTCGGAGAGAACCAAGTGATGCAAATACGTATTTTATAATATTAGTTGTGAACACGTGTTAAAAGTGGATTCACAAGATTGCTGGATAACCTTAACAAAGCTGGGGAAGAAACCATACATACGAGAAACATGAACCTTTTCAATTTGTATTTTGAAGGGCATATTTATCCAGTGAAACAAACTTTCTTTCTTTCTTTTTTATAAACCAACTTTCTTTCCTCTTGGTTAAGGCTCTGTCTCATCACACTCAGCCACAACTTACCTTTAAATGTTTTCACACTCAATTCTCCAATTATAAAAAATTTAAAGCATATCTAATATCAGCAGCATAAATCAATGCAAGTAAAATAGGGTTTTTTTACCAAACGAAATGTGCATCTGAAATGCATATTTCTACATTTTGAAAAATCGAACACAATGCATTTTCATATCAACTGATTTAGTTGCCCCTAAAAGGCTACAACTGATGTTGCCACTGTAGCAACAATAAGGCCCTAACCACAAGAAGTCCATTCTTGCATTGAATTTCAGTCCCACTAAATTATTGACACCTTTTATTCAAGTCACATTGTATGTACATTCGTATAAACATAAACAAGCATAATAATACATGTAAATAAAGAAAATCAACCTATTAACTCAATATAAGCTGGGTTGATTTAATGATTGAATATAAATGGGTTGATCACCATTTATCTTTCCAAGGAGACAATCTATGAAAGAGAATGGTATGACTGCATAAATTGTCCAATGTACTCGAAACAAGTAAATCCCATTCTCTGTTCTATACAGTTCAAGCCTCAAATAAGTATTCAACCTAGAGATAGAACTAGAGTTTCACAGCTTTCGGTAGTCTTCACCAGCAGACTTCGACAACGCTCCACCAGCAGACCTTGTCTGCCAATATACAGCTGTATGACGTGTCTGAAGATTTAAAGGGAAATCAAGATGTCCGCTCAGCACAGTCAAAAAGGATTATTGATTCAGATATTTTAGAATAGCTGTTTGAAATATATCTTCCATAGTTGACTTCTGGATTTAAATAAACGCCATCCCAGTTTTTCTTGATACGACAGACTTTTCCCCTTTGATGATTACTGAACAAGGGAAAGAGCAGATACACAATCTACACAACACTCACCCTCTGAGGAAAGTACAGACAGTACCAAATCTTGCACGTTTGTAACTTCTGTCATCTTCGACCTGCTCCTTCACAATACCTACTCCACGACTCCCTTCTTGATCAGTCCTCGATAAAGAGAATTCAACCTAACAGCTCTTCGCATTTAATGTCTCCAACCTAATCGAGTTGTTACTCTCTTCATATTCCCCAACGGTCTCAAGGGTGCTCTCATATATATACCACAATTGAAGACTGAAGAATTCAATGCTTTGAAACAACTCAACAACATACAAGTCATTAGTCTTAGTGCATTCAAGAGATCTAAAAGATCAACGAAGTCCTCAAGAACAACAAGAAAACTACTCAATCATTGTCATTTATTTTCTTCTTCATTGTTGTTTACATTGACTGTTTTTTAGCACAATGAATATTCTGTTTTCCAAATATTCATTACCAACTCCAAACACAAGTCAAATATTTTTTACATGATCCATTAGTGTTTTTGTAATAGATCTAGTGGAAAACATAGTGCACTTTCAAATCCAAAGTTGACTGCTTTGGTGGCAAATGTAGCACTCTTTATAGTACGAACCATCTCAATTTATATGTTCTTACTTCTTATTTGCTTGTAGTTCTGCAACTATTTTATCAGCTTACCTTATCTTTGCGACTTATCTCCTAAAGCTTCTAACTTAAAGATACAACAAGTCTACCGGTAGTTCTTACCAGCAAACTTGGTGAACAGTTTCCAAATGTTTTTTCCGTTGCTATAACTATCTCTATAGTTGACAGCATACATTCTAGAACATTGTGTTAAAAGTTTTTAATTGATAATAGGCTATTCAACCCCCCCCCCTTCTAGCCTATTATTGTGCCCTTTGGGACTAACAATTGGTATCAGAGCTTAACTTTTCGAAAACAAGTTTTCCCAAGATTAACCTCTTGTGAGATAAAGATCCAAGACACAAACACATTATATGCAACCTACGTCCAATGCTAACCACATCCCAATATTGGACGAAGGACATTTCAATGTATGGAAGGATAAGATAATGCATCACATGAACTCTATTAATAACAGGTTATGGAAATGTGTGATAGAAGGGCGTCACGTACCAATGAAACCAAACCTCCTTGCAAATATTGGTGGTGGTCCACCATAGATAGCTAAAGATGAAGCTGAATGGACTGAGGACGAAAGGAAACTAGTGAAACTAGATAGTAAAGCTATAAATATAATCACAAGCTCACTAGACACTAGCACCTATCATAATCTAATGTACTTCTGCCAAGGAGATATAGGAAGCTCTTGTAGAATACTTGGAAGGAGACCAATATACAAGAGACAACAGAAAGTACACATTCATTCAACAATTTGACTCCTTCAAGAAAGATCCAAATGAGACGTTGAGACACGCCTATGATCGCTTCAGTGAAGTAATTGATAGTTGTTTCTCTCTTGGTAAGATTTATGGCAAAAAGGAGATAAATATGAGATTTCTAAGCTCTCTCGGTAGTCTCTGACATGTGAAGACTACCGTCATGAAAGAATCTAAAAACTTGAACGAAATAACTCTTCGTAATCTGTACGCAAATTTGAAAGTTTATGAGCTAGAGGTTAGTCAAGCTCAAGAGCAGGACAAGTAGTTTAAAGTTGTATCCTTGCCAGCCATCGTACAAGAAGTATCACCAGTTCATAACAAACCTTCTACTTCCTCAAGTGAAAATGACTTTTTATCTGATGAACAGTTTGCTATGTTTGTAAAACGTTTTCAAAAATTTGCAAAAACTGGTAGTAAGAACACATTAGCAGCCCAGCAACCCTTCAGGAAAACTGCTAAAGCTTCATCTAGCAATGAACTTGTGTGTTACAACTGTAGAAAACCTAGCCATTTCACTTCTAAATGTCCCAAGCCTAAATTTGAAGCATACCGAAAACCTCCTTATAAGACATTTCAAAAATAAAGAGGTATGCTGGTTGAAGACATTGAGGAAAACCAAGTTGCTACATTGTTTGAGACTGATTCAGAAGAGAATGAGGACTATTTTGAGCAAGCCAATATATGCTTAATGACTCAAGAATCTAGTCTCGCCTATAGCTCTAAAAATGAAGTCGAATACTCACCTTCTCCTGTTAAGAAGGTTGAGAACAACTGTGAGGATCTCAGTAAGGAAGATCTACTCAAGGATACTCAAGACATGTTTGAGGAGTTCAACTACTTCAAGAAAGCCTATGTAAAGCTTGCTAAGAACTATAAGGTGTTAAAAGGCCAAGGATCGCAGGGGCGGACTCTATTAAACCGAAACCAAAAAGAGTCGGGGACTTTGAGAAAAAGTAACTCGTTTAAATTTTGGGCTAAACGTTCCGGCCCAATAGGTTCATAGGTTATCCCGGGGCCCCGTTTTCAGGTTGGCAGCTTTTTTCTTCTTGAATTCCTCTCTCATCTCATGTGTAATGTGTGTGTGAGCACTGAGCGTTTGACTCAAACTTGTGCTCGTCGTCGCCCCGTCGTCGGCTCTGGCTCGTGTGCTCTCGCTGTCACCACTCGCTCCTGTAATGGTAAGTTGTTTATTAAACCCTAATTTCTGCATATGAACTGAAATTGTGTGATCGGTGAGCTATTTAGCAAATTCTGAATATGTGTTTCTTAATAGATTATTAGTGTGAAAAATAATCCATGTTTGATGTTTCGATTTCTTTACTTGCATCGACATTTTACAATGCACAGTATGTTGCATATAACACTCTGAATAGTACTCAATTAAAGCACTCCAGCTTGATGCTATCTTCAGAAAATCCAAGCTTGCTTTTCCAACCTGGCCATTGATTTTTTTGGTGTCTTCTGTAGCGATAGGTGTTCATTTGTTCTAGCAGGGGGTGTAAAATGCACACCGGAAAAATTAAACAATTACAACTTCCCTCCCAAAACAAATTTAGTCACTTAAGTAATATTGTTAACTTGTTGTATGACTTTATTTTATTTTGGATTGTGTTGTTGATCGTTGTACGTCACTCTGTTTATCACTTAATTTCAAATTTAAATAAAAACTTCAGTATATTTAGGCATGACCCGACTAAGACGAGGCCATCGCAGAGGCCCGTTTAACCTGTGGTCTTACATAGGGAAAGGGACAACCCGATTAACATTTCTACCCATTTTACGTCTCTCTCGCGAGTCGTGACTTCATCGTTGTTGGACTGGCTGCCTGCACTGTCGAGGACCTTCGGTTGTCTATTGAATGTAGAATTTCAAAATGCCGTCTTTCCCGCCTTCAGTTCTAGGGTTTCTAATACGATCTACATTTTAACTCCAAATTCATGCAAGATGCTAATTAAATATTTTGGTTGTATTATTTTTATGTATATATTGAATGAATGGCGTTGGTTTAGTTGTCCACAAAATTATTCTAATATAATTCGGCGAAGAAGAGGAGCTTGGCGTTATTGGCTGATTCCAGGCAGATAAAAACTAATTTTGTATGATATGATTCAATTCTGTTGATTTTCAGATTTTTATTTTCCTCATTTGAATTTTTATATTTCCAAGTTTGAATCATTAGTTGATTTTAGTAAGAGGAAATTTTGAATTGAGCTATCTTGAGTTTCAGTAGCTTTCTGAGATGGGTAATTGGGTTTTTCCTTTTTCACTACTTGAGTGATTACAACAACTATCACTTTACATCATCTGTCCATGGAAACTTCTCTTTCTCTTTTATAAGATTCTTATCCTCGTTAATGTTTTGCATTGTTTAGGATTAAAGTGTCTGATAATGAAAGGAATAGCTAGCTTTAAGAAGTCACTTTTTTTTTACTATAAAAAAATCAGAGTACATATTATTTGGATAAAAAGGGTCATAGAATAGATTGGCTGTGATTATGAATACCCTTCGCAGCAGTTGCCCTAGTTAGCTACTGGTAGCTAGAAATGTACGAATACTGTAATTTGGGAAGATTTATTGTGTTGCAGATTTTGAAACAGAAATGACAAAACTTAAAATACAGCAGCACGCACAATGCAATGATGAGATTTCCCTTTAGTACAATGTCACAGCATTGTATGTGTCTAAGGAAAGGAAGCAAAAAACTCAACAGCCTGAAGATGGGTCTCATCAGAAAGCTTTCCAATCAAACCAGTAATAGCTAACTTAAGATATCCCATTTAAAGTTGTATTATTACGATCTCTCACCTAGCAATTGCCTCTGTGGGATGTCCTATCAGACTCTTAACTGAAGATTGAGTTCTAACTTGATAAATGCAAGCCACTCCATTACACTTGCTTTTGACTTTGTACATAATGCTCCACACAGTAGACATAGTCAGAGACTACTGGTTGAGAAATAGAATTCTAAGACAAGGATTGCGTGGAAGCAAGAAACGGCAAGGAGGTTCGTGTATTGGTTCATGTTTGGCAGAGAAATAGAGTTTATAGATTTTGGTTATGAACTTACAGGTACTTCATAAGTAGAAAGGAACATGTCCAAGTAGTTTATAGAAAAATATGTATAGTGGTGCGAAACTGAAATAGACATGAATCTGCTCCGCGAATCAATAGCACCTAGTAATTAACAATGAATTACCCACACATACAAGGAGTAAAAAATGCATTTGCTAAAGCTATCTTCTGGATACATGTCATCTGCTGAATCCACTTTCCCCAACTTTTTTGCTTGTACAGAAAAGGTGGTGTCAAATCATTGGGAGCATCTTGAGATGAAGCTCAAGAAGTGGTGAATACCTTACCATAAGTTAAAATATGAAGTTATGGTAAAATATTAACTTTTGTGGCACACTCTATTTGGCTTGTTCAACATATCGTGGGTGATGCCTAGAACTTTCAAAGGATCTAATGCGGTGCTGGTCTATTTTTGGGTGGAGTAAGAATAGAAACAGGATTTGGGAGGTTGCCCCTTTGTGGGTATGTTGGACGATTTGGAAAGAAAGAAATCAAAGGGCGTTTGATAATGAAGAAGGTTCTATGGCTGATTTAAATAAATCTCTGCTCAATTATCTGTATATGTGGTGTGCAGGGCAGATTACGCTCAAGATCTTCTTGGCAGCTCTTTTGTAGTTTTTGTGAATAATTTTCACATGGATTAGAGTCTGTATATTTTTATATAGTGTAAACTTCCGGTGTATATGGACGCATCATCCTTTATGATGCTTGGTTATTAATACAATTTACCTTTATCAAAAAAAAAAAAAAAAATTTAAGCACCGATAATCAAACATTGGTATATTAGCAAAATACAAGATAAGGGGTGGTAGTTTGAGACGCGACACGAAATTATAGGGTTTGGGCCGGGGCTTAACGGGTTCGGGCCATTATCATGCCTGCCCGTTAAAGGCACGATAATTTCACTGTCGGGTTTTTATCGGGCTAACCCGATAACTCAAAAAAAGTGATAAACAAAAGTTACACTAAGTATAAATAGAAAGTTACACGGTGAAGTCGTAAAGGGAAAGGGGTAATTGGTAAAGAACACAAATCTCTCTCTCAAAGTCTCAGTCGGGCAAGAGGCAAGACCAATCCATAACGGCATAACTTTTGAAGGCTGAAGCTCTCACCTCTCTCTGACTCTCTCTCGTTCCGCCTGACCAGTAGCGAGGCCAGCATCTCATCTTCGCCGGTAACTGCAAGTCTGCAAGTAGCTTGAAGCCTTGAAGATGGCAGAACCCTAGCCGATTACAACATCAAGAAGGAGTCGACGCTCCACCTGGTGCTCCGCCTCCGAGGTGACACGAAGAAAAGGAAGAAGTCAATTTTAGATCTATCACTAACCTAAACAATCACAATAATGTGGAACCAACCTCTCTAAAGCCTAACGACCACAAAATATCCAACTTAACTTCCAACTAAATTAAAACAAATTACAGAGTTGAGCTGAAATCCTTTGAATAAACCCTTGGACTTCAAAGTGTCACACACACACACATATGCAAGGCTGGACTGTTCTTGACAGTCCTAGGTATAATCCTTCTTCGACGAACTGAAGATTTCAAGAACCTGAAAAGTCTAGCAGATGAGGCTATATTTTACGACAAGTAATGGCAAGATCAAGATGTAACTGGTGGCGCTTCATAGTTTATAGAGAGGATTGAGGAATGAAAACCATGTGAAGTGAGAGGGTGGGTGGACCAAGAAGTGAGAGGCATCACTATTTAGGATTGTAACGAAGATCCAGTAAAATCACAAGAAAGTGGATTAGCAAGTAATGTAGTGAACCAGACATAAAAAGGAAAGAAAATACTAAAACAAGTCAAAAGTACCAGAAACTGAAATACCACTTGGAGCATCAAAACTCTGAAGTAACTGAATTATAGCCTTTGGGTCTAATCTCCGTCTGGCTCTTTTGCCTACCAGTACTTTCAAATGAGGAGAATCAAATACCTGTGTTGGCAGAAGCAAACATAAAAGATAAGGAATTAAGAAAGAGAAGAAGAGAGAGAAAGAACGAAACACACGCACATAGCTCAATACTCAAATCAATTCAATAATTAAGTGTGAATAACGTTGAAGCATTACGACTATATATCTAGGGTAATACTATTCCCCTAATAGTACTAGGACTAGGAAAACAACTAATGAAACAATAAAATATTCCTAATTCCTAACTAATAAAACATCCAACGAACTGATAATGCTAATCCTAATCTAGCAGACATTTTTCAATTACCAAAAGGGCTTGTTGATATTAAGGCAGTCGAGCTTTTGGTGTGCATGCTATTCTGAGCTCAGCTCTAGCATCTCTTCTGATGATCATCTCCACGTTCGTGTGACGACCATGTCTTTGGAGTCACCTAACTCGAGATTTCTCCTTGTTACCATTGGATTAATTATCCCACCGGTATAAGTCATTCATACTTTTTTCTTGATCAGTGTTCTTGTTAACCTCCAAATTTCATGTACAAGGTCCAGTATTCAAATTATTTTTATTGAGAAGCCTCTGAAACTGTCTCTTCGTCAACTGTTAAGTTCAAATATTCTATTAGTAGGCCCCTTCTTAACTTACATGCCATTATGGTTCAAAAATTGCAAGTAATAGTTATATGTTGCTTGTTGATGATGTTCATTGTAGAAAATCATGAAGTCAAAAGATGGAGATGATTCATGTAAAGTTTGTGTCTAATGTCTACCAGTTCTTGCCATCAATTGCATGTACTGCACACCATGGAACATTTGTGAATTTACAAACTCTCGGACGAAATATTTTCTTAAAATATTATTCATTCGTTACTAAATAATTGTCCTGTTTTTCTTTTTCGTCTATTTCAAAAGAATTGTCTTATTTCTATTTATTTTTCTTTTAAGACAAACACACCTACTATTTTACTCTTCATTTTTTATTGTTTCTTCAATGATGCCCACATGCACATGAATTTCAAAAGAAACTACATGTTATATCAATACATAAATAATAATCGAATATCTAGTTAATATTTTATTTTAATAATTAATACTCACTAATTTAAAAAAAATATTAATTACTAAGTAATATAATTATTAATCATCTCACGTGGAACCAAGCTGGTTCCTAAAAAAATTATTAAGTTATTGAGTATATTCATTATCAGAGTGCTGACTATACTAGGGACAATTTATTGGACCATTTTACATTACAAAAAAATATAAAGAAATAAGAAAGTCATGACAAGATTTTTCTCAAAAAAAAAAAAGGGTCCAGACAAGATAATGTGCGTAATAATTATTTGAGGAGAAAAATTCCTTAAAAGTAAAAAAAATCTACTCATCTTAGTACGATTTTTTTTAATTATTAGTTGAAAGATTTAAATGTTTGTAGGAAAGTATGCAACTATGAAGAAAGTCCAAAAATTCAAGCTAGGCAAATTCATTATATGGACCCATACAAATTGATATCTAGCCAAGAGAAGATGAAAGAATCATGATCCAAATGCCTTTTTGACTGTCCACAGCTTTGCAAAATACATCCAAACTTGTAGGGAAAAAGGACCATAAAAAATCATCCATAAAGTCTTTCGTAGGCAAATTCATTATATGGACCCACACTAAGTGCATATTCAATTTGCCCATTTCGACTATGGCTCAGGCTACCTAGTGTTCCTGGGAGCTTGCTAAGAATATACAATTAGAAATATGTGTATACACAAGATAATGTTAGGAATGCATTGAAGAGAGTTTAGACTGTAATTTATTTCTATATATAGATGCATAACAAAGTGTCAGGGCAATTGTTGGCATTTCCTAAACAAGTTGAAATTATAAACTGCACAAAGACAAGTATGAGTCAATAATCTCCATAATCAAATTGAGTTTAAAATGTCGGAAATTGGGACTAGTAATATGAATATAGGTACATGTGTTTACCTGGGGGAAAAACCAGAATATATAGATATACAATACTAATATATGTATACACCATAACCATAGCTTCATTAGCAATATTTTTTTCAGAGAAACTAAACCAAGAAGAAACGGGGATGAAGATTGAACTATTCAAATCTGCGAAATCAAGAAGAAACTCAATGAAACCAAAATTCACGAAACATGGGCGGAAATTAGTGGATCTTACTGGATTTGCTGCGGCTTGGAGACAGAGATGAAGAAGAGACCCCCCGCCCGGCGCGAGCCGTTGTCGTGCGAACCAGGGAGACGAGGTAACCGTTTGGAGAAAGAGTGAGCGCCGTATAGAGAGCGGGGGTGTTTGTGCTCAGGGTTTGGGGTTTAGATCAGAAAAGTTGTATTTATATTTAAGGTATTTCCTAGAACTTCATGTATATCTTGAGGTATCAGTAAATATTAACTACGTAATTAAAGGAGTATATTGCTTCAAGCGATAGTTAAGGAACGCTATTCGAACTCAACCCATAATTGAGAAAGTTGTTTGTAAGGAGTTATTCGTAACTGACCCAAAACTGTTGGATCTTACGGCCGGAATCGATCCAGACCGTCGAATAGCTTAAGTCAATTTACTGAGCTGTATTGTATAGTTAATTTTTATTTTTATTTTAGTTATCAGCTTATAAAACCTTGCCCAGCAACAGAATTGTTGATCTAGCGACGGAATATGTTGTATCTCTTCAGCATCGGAAAGTCTTGTAGTTGAAGAGCGACGGAAATTTCGTCGTTGATTAGCTACGGAAGTTTTCGACACTGATTAGCTACGGATTTTTCAAATCTAGCGACGAAGAATAGAAAATTCCAAAAATATGTTTTTTAGCGACGAAACTTTTCGTTTGTCTATAGCAACGGATCTCTCCATCGCTGATTAGCAACAGAATTCTGAAATTAGTGACGGAAGATAAGGAATATGCTGAAAAGATGTTTTTTAGCGACGGAAATAATTCCATCGCTAATTCGAAAATAGTCACGCCCCTCCGTCGCTATTTACCCAGATTCTAATAGGGAATGAGAAGGAAAACAAAGGGAACAAGCGTGTGTGCTGAATTTTGAGGGAGGGTGTGTGAGATCAAAATTGAAGGGAGAAGAAGTCGGCCGTAAAGGGCGTGAGAATTGATGGGAGAGCAAAGCAGGGTGGGTAAGGAAGAGGAGCGCCAGTAACGACGCAAGAGGAGGCAAGAAATGAAGATTCAGTCACGTCTTCAATCTCATAATTTCTTTTATTTTCTTTTCATTCCTTTCTTCCAAAATTTATTGTTTGGTTTGTAAGTTCGGATTTCCTCTTTATGTGGAATTTGGCTTTCCCCTATGAGAAATGTTGCACATCAATCTCTCACTCTCTCTCTTTAACTTCGATTTTAAATCATGATACATCGAGTTTGGAGTTGCGATTTTTCGATTTGGAACTGTGATGCATCACTATGTTAAACAATTAAAAATCATGCATCACGCAATTAACTTGATGGCATCGCAATGCATGAAGAGAAGCTTTATGCACGGGTCTTTGGTTTATTAAGGGCATACTCGTTCTTTGACACTAAAAGTGTTTTTTACCGGTTAATAAAAGTGTTGTATTATTTAGTGGTTATAAAATGGTGGGAGGGGACCGACCTAGTTTCCACCCTAAAAAAATAGGGTAAATACAGGCCGGTCCTTTTTTCAAAGTTTCAAACCCCTTCAGTACTCTTTTTTTTTTACAACCGCAAAATATTATTTTTCGAAATATTGTTCAAAAAATACCATTGTTTTCTTCAACAGCTCTGGAAAACACATTGGATTTGAAATCACCATTGTTTGGCAACGAAACGGGGATCCGGTCAGGTCGAGGGGGCAGCGCCCTCTCGTGGGGGTTCGGGGGCAACGCCCTCGAAAGGTAAACGAGTTTTATAAATCATTAACTACGAAATTTTAATGAAAATGTGTTGGGTTGAAGGATTTTCACAGTAGGGACGAATGCGAAAGAGGAGGAATAAGAAGGCTTACGACGGAGAAGAAGGAAAAAGAAAACTGAGGATATAGTACGATTTTGAATCGCGGTGCAATTAGATTAGGCAGTTAAACTATTGAATTGCAGTGTAAAAATTAATGCAATAAAAGTAATGAACTGCGGTGCAATTAGACTAGACAGTTAAACTATTGAACCGCGGAGCAAAAATTATTACAATAAAATTGATGAACTGCGGTGCAAAAATAATGACATCCATAGCGCGCCTACGGTTCATTAAGGGTATCGTAGTCATTTTGTCACCAAAATTGATTTTTTTCTGTTGAAAAAAAAACAAGGGTACTTTAGCGATTAAAATTTTCAAAAAGTGGACCGGCCCGCAATTTCCCCCCAAAAAAAATATCATGGCCCAGGTTTGTTTCAAACAAATCTTCAAGTCTTCAACCAAAACTTCAAGTTTTGATTCTTTTTTGGAAAAATTGCAGATCGGTCCCCTTTATGAATAATTTAATCGTTAAAGTATTATCTCTTTTTTTAATCGAAAAAAATCATTTTTTGACTGGAAAAGACTACTGTAAGTCCAGTTGGCAACTGACAAGGCTAGAGGGGGGGTGAATAGCTTTTATAAAACTTCGAGGGTAGTTTCGAAAAGCTTTATAAGTTTGTAGCGGAATTTGTAATTTTGTCAGTCAGCTGATATTGTGTCAGCTGGCTAATGTTTTAAAGAGGCTGAAGCTGATGAATATTAGTCAGTTGGATGACACAACTGTTTTTAAAATTTATTTTTAAAATAGATCACTGAATATAAAGGAGTTGAAGAACAATTTATTAAAACAATTAAGTAAACAATTTATGTAAGCAACTGGCTGACACTTAAGTAGATCAAAACTTCTTAAGTGTTAGATCAGTTTGTAAGAGTTGACAAAGAAATTGAAGTGGTTCACAGTAAAACTGCTACGTCCACTACCAAGTTGGTAAAACTTGGATTTTTGAAGTAAACTAATTTTATTAAAAATCTAAGTGATTTTTAATGGATCAGTGTACAACAAAATATCAGTGTTTATGAAGTATGATTGAATGACAATCAAACTCGTGAGACAAACTGACTGATTTCTAACGAATATGAAGTAAGTCACTCAGTGTTTGTCTAAACAATAAGTAGAAAGAAATTATTAGTGAAGAATATCTAGCAAAGGTTTAAGAAGGCTAAGGCAGAGAGGATTTCTTTGAGAGTATGAATGCTTCAGACTTCTATGTATTTCTTCAAGTGATTCCTGAGGGTATTTATAGATGATCTTGAAGAGCAACCCATTAGGAACACATTTGAATTTGAAATGTGTTAAGCAATACATACGTATCTTCTCACAAGATCACAGGGATCCTGTTAGAAAGATAACGTACAAGATATCTACCAAAATACAAAATAAGAAAGTGTCAGTACAAGGGAATGTTTAGACAAAGAAGGTAAAGAAGCTGACACTTTAAAACTATGGTCAGCTGTTCTGAGTGCCTGACAAAAATTATGCTGCAAGCTGACCAAAATAAAGTAACAATTTATAAGTTCTTGGCTGACAAGAAGTAGAATAATTTTAAGCAAATTTAATTTAAGGAAAGATTCAACAATCTCTTCCTATTTGCTTAAAGCCATTCATTTTAAAGCAGATAGCAATTAAAGAACTTATATTCCTGCAAAATAGATGTTAGTAGGCCAAGCAGATAACTTATAAAATAAAGTAGCAGGAAATTAAAACTAGGAAGAAATTAATTGTCTACTACTAGTAAAACTGATGTCTTAAAAAAGATTCAAAGTTTTGAGAGAGAGTTTAGTTCATTCAGCTGTTGATGTGGATCCTTTAGCGGGCTTTTCAGCTTGAGCAGCAACACTGACTGAGATGGCTTAAGACCAAGTCTTTGTTTGAGAATCTTGTTCTCAGCCAAGTATGCATCAGCTCTTGCTCTCTGTTTCTTCTCCTCCTAAATGGTTTGAAGCAAGGTAGCTTCAGCATTGAAGGTCCTGTTTGCCCATTCTTGCTGATAAAGAAGTATCGATCTCCAGTCATACATGTGAGCTTCCCTAGGTGCACCAGTAGCAATGGCAGCCTGGACTTCAGCTGTGATGATATGGAGAAGAAAAGCAACCTGTTGCTGAAGAGTGGCAAGTTGATTAATGTGATGTGTGAAGGATGCTTTCATTTGGAGATGATGAACATATAGCAAGTCCAACTTTGCTGAAGTAGATAGAGTGCCAAGTGGAGAAGGGTCAGCAGGCTCAAGGGCAGGTGTTTGAAAGAAGCCTGGAGCACTGGAGAAAAGCTGGAAGGTGTGGATGTCTGCATCCTCAGGGTCTGGAGGAAAAAAAGTGGACATAGGGTAAGCAGGAACTTGAGATGTGGGCTCTGGGTCAGGATCAGGTAGGACATCAAGGAAGATAATTTCCTTTCCAGTGGGGTGTTGAAAAGCTTTAGTGATGATTGTTTGTTGTCTCCTTGCCTTTCTGGAGGCCAATTGAAAGGGAGTGAGGAAAGACTCATCCACAGATGTAGACTTGGAGGAGTCAGATGAGGAGCCCATGGAAGATTCTCTAGCTGACTGATGATCAGAGTCATCAGCTGAAGAGTGATCTGACAGAGTTGTTCTTTGGTCATGGATGGGGCTGACTGACAAAGGAAGGGTGGAGTGAAGAGATAAGTCAGGTAAAATGATCATAGGAGAAGCTTGGTTTGGGTGAGCAGGTTGGTCAGTATCAATAATGGCAAGAAGGTCAAGAGTAGAAACCACAATATCAGCTGGAATGGAAGAGACCACAATATCAGTTGGAGGGATTGGAGTGGCTAACACATCAGTGGCTGATACAGGAATAACTGACACAACAGTGGCTGATGTAGGAATTTGTGCAGGGATGGGAGCAGAGACTGGAAGGATTGAAGATGAGGCTTCAACTGTTGGTACAAATGTGGGTACATGAATGGATTACAAGGTAGGAGTAAAAGTGGGTAAAGGTTTAGCTGGGATAGAAACAGATAAAATGGTTGAAGAAACAGCAAAATGAATAGCAGAGGGTACCACAATAGGGGCTGTAGGAATTGGCTCAAAGATTAGTGGAGCAGGATAACTGGAGAATGCATTAGGAAAGGCTGTGGATATAGAAGATCCTCCTTGCATGGAGGCCATCTGTCTGTGGAGTTCAATGTAGGCTTGGTTGGCTGTACTAGCAGCATCTTGTACATACTTGTTGGCTACTCTCTGGATTCTGGTCAGTTTGGCTAGATCCACTGAGGGTTGTTCCCAGTCTTGATGCAACAAATCATCTTCTGGCAGAGCAGGTCTTCCTACCATATATGGATCATTGTGGGGCAATGCAGGTAGTTCATGTACTTCGCTATATATGGTCCATGCTAGAAAAATGAGTTCATCTTGAACAAAATGATCATTTGACAGGTAGAACCTATTATATTCCATAGCAGAGGGGGAGGGTCAAAATATTTGCCATAGTTGGCCACTAGATCTTCTTGTGACAAATTTGGGATAACTGGATACAGAACATAAGGTCTCCTTTTCAAATTTTGGTCAATGTATTTGATTGGATTAACGGGGGGTTTTCATCTTTCTTCTCCTCGTGAAAAGAAAAAAGGAATTTGACAAAGTAAGGAAGGTGATCAATGGGGATTTGAGGGAATATGGACAGGATTTTCCTGATAGTAAGAGTGTCTGGGATGGAAGGTGAGATTCCTAATAGGAGGGAAAATTTTGATGGGAGCAGTGTTTAGGGATCGAGGATTTGAGGGAGGAGAATCAGGTGTAGGATCAATGACAGGAATGTCTGGGGTTGGAGAAAAAGGAACAAAGTTACCTGGATTAAGGTCAGGATTTCTTTTTTGTCTTTTAGGTGCATTTTCTTCAGCTAGTGTCAGTCTTCTTCGTCTTGTCCTTCTGGGTGCAGGAATAGGAGAGATGTCAGTTGCTTTGCACATCAACTGACTGACCAATGTTAGTTGGCTGATCACCTACAGCTGGCTGACCAATTTATGCTGACTGACCATCTTCTGGCTGACCAGTTTCAGCTTGTTGACCAACTGTGGCTGGTTGACTAGTAGATATGCCAGTGAGAGCTGGGGTCCTGGTCCTTCGAGGTCTACGGCATGTTTGAGCTGTGGAGATTTCCTGACCAAAGCGGCTGGATACATTAGCTCGCTTGATGTCTGCAGCCATATACCTTTTTATTCTCACAGGCTCTAAATCTCCAATGGTCATAAGACGATGCTGAAGAACTGGAAGAGACCTAAGGAATTGATTGATGATAAGATGATGTGTAAGCCTTGGGTTGCCATAAGCCATATTCTCCTTGTATTTGGCTATGTTGGTCTTCACATATTCAACTATCACAGCTCCCCAGTTAATTTCAAAGTTCTCTACAATAGCCTCCATGAGAAATAGCTGAGACTCTGTTATCTTATCATGTCCACCAGATTTGATAAGAAGGCACTTGTCCAGTATTGTTGCAAGAGCATAGTGAAGAGGAGCAAACCTATTTTTGTGCCTGTTAAAGGCAAGCTCAATTGGAACTTCTCCTCTCATAGTTATCCAACCTGCTTGTTGAGCATCTGACAAGCCAGGAAAAGCAACTGTAATTGTTTCTGAGTCAAAGACAATGGGGACTCCTCTGATTGTTCCAGAAAGCGAGAAGGAGTCAGCGGGATTTTCCTCCATAGACATGAAGAATTCTTTAGGCAACTGGCAAGTAAAAGTTCTAATGTTGAAGGAGAAAAGAGGAATCAACCCAAAAGCTGTCAGAAGATGCACAAGTTCGAGCCCTAGGGGTTCAATGTTGAGAGACAACACGTCCAAGAGACATCCTAAAGCCGTGTTGTTAGCCATTTCCTGAAATAAACATAGAAAGATAAGGTTTAAAATAGAGGTATGATAAAGAAAGAAAAGGGAAGGGGAAGAGAGAAACTATACAAGATAAGGTTAGGGTTAGGGTTTTGAAGGAAAGAAGGTTTGAAGAAGAAGAAGATTTAGAAGAGGAGAGTGAAGAGTAGATACTGTTGAAGTGAAGAATGAGTATATATATATATATACACATATATATAAGAGGGGTTTTATAAGTACAAATGCTTATAAAGGTTGAGTAAGTGGGTTTTAAAAGCGAAGATATGGCATGTAGTGAAAAAGTACACAGGATTTTGGTTTTTGAGATAAAAAGGTGATTTATGACAGAAGGTTATTTTCACAATGATAAGCCATTTTTGTGCAAGCACGTCACTTCAACCGCCAGTGTTGGTGGGATAGTGGAAAGGTTGTTTTGGCTTCTCAAGGAAGCTTCGCAAGTCCCAAGACAAAATTAAAAGACGGGAAATAAATGAAGGAATTTATGAATATTTAAATTTAAACTGAATCTTAGCTGAGATACGATCAGCTTTGATTTAGGGATTAAAAGCTACCCGAACAGTGACTAAAAATGTCAGTCACTGAGTTGTCAGCTAAGAGATAGATAAAAAGAATGTCAGTTATTTGACTTTTGACAACTGTGAGATGTCAGCTGGGGGATGTTAGCTGATGACTGAATGATGTCAGCTGAGGGTTTATCCAGAAGCTTAGTCCCAAACAGATACATGAGTCAATGGTTGTCAGCTAATGGCTGACAATATTTATCAGCTAGATGAGACTTGGTTGACAAATCAAAAGTCAAAGCTGATTTTCTTTTTCAACTGCTCTATTTATCCTGCAAAGATTAGTGATACATAATATCTTTCTATGACATAATGAGCATTCCTAATTCACCTCTTAGAAATTCACATCTATCAAATTTTAGAGCTTTTGTAAATATGTCAGCTAATTGAAATTCTGTAGAAATATATTCTAGCAGAACATTACCTTTTTCAACATGATCTTTTAAGAAGTGATATCTTATGTCTATATGCTTGGTTTTAGAATGCATAACAGGATTTTTTGAAACAGAAATAGTTGAAGTATTATCACAATAAATAGGACAAGTTCCCATTAGCATTTCATAGTCCAATAGCTGTTGTTTCATCCAAAGAATTTGTGAACAGTAACTGCCAACAGCAATGTATTCAGGTTCTGTAGTTGAAGTAGAGACTGATGCCTACTTTTTGCATGCCCAAGATATCAGTTTGTTACCAAGAAACTGACATGTTCCACTGGTGCTTTTTCTGTTAACTCTACAAGCTGCAAGGTCAGCATCTGAGTATCCAATTAAGTTAAAAGAAGAGTCTCTTGGATACCAAATACCAAAATTTTCAGTATCAATCAAGTATCTGATAATTCTTTTTGCAGCAATCATATGAGATTCTTTTGGATTAGCTTGAAACCGAGCACATATACACACAGCAAACATAATGTCTGGTCTACTAGAAGTTAAGTAAAGGAGAGATCCAACTATACCTCTGTACTCAGTTGTATTAACTGGTTTACCTTTTTTCATCAGTGACCAAATGACATTCAACTCCCATTGGAGTGTTTGCTGAATTTGCTTCTTGTAAGTTATATTTCTTGATCAGCTCTCTTTTGTATTTTGATTGATGGATAAAAATTCCTTCTTCAGTTTGCTTAAATTGCAAACCTAGGAAGTAAGTGAGTTCTCCCATCATGCTCATCTCAAATTTTCTTTTCATAAGATTTTCAAATCTTTTACACAAGACATCATTAGTAGGGCCAAAAATAATATCATAAACATAAATTTGAACTAGTAAGATATTACCTTTGTGCTTTAATGAGAAAAGAGTGGTGTCAATTTTACCTCTTTGAAACCCTTTTTTCATAAGGAATTTTGATAGAGTTTCATACCATGCTCTTGGAGCTTGTTCGAGACCATAAAGAGTCTTTCTTAGCTTGTATACATGGTCCTTCTTTTTTGATATTAAGAAATCCAGGAGGTTGTTCAACAAAAACTTGTTCTTGTAGATCACCATTTAGGAATGCACTCTTTACATCCATTTGATAGACCTTGAAATCCTTGAAAGTTGCATAGGCAAGAAATAATCTGATCATAGCTTCCAGTCTGGCAACAAGAGCAAAAGTCTGATCATAGGCAATACCCTCCTCCTGTCTATAGCCTTGGGCTACCAACCTTGCTTTGTTCCTAGTAACATTTCCATCTTCATCCAACTTGTTCCTAAACACCCATTTAGTTCCAATCACTTGTTGATCTGAGGGTCTTGGAACAAGTTCCCAAACTTGACATCTTTCAAACTGATTTAATTCTTCTTTCACGGCCTCAATCCATTGGGGATCCTCCAATGCTTCATCAATCTTTTTAGGTTCAATGGAGGAGACAAAAGCATGTGAATCAAGAGTTTCATTTCTGTAACTGCTTCTTGTCCTTAGACCAGCAAATGGATCTCCAATGATGTTTGAAATTGAATGATGTCTAGCTTCCCTAATTTCTCTAAGGAGATTTGGAAGGGGTTCAGTTGATAAAGGTGAAGAAAAAGAAGTGTCAGCTGACTGAAGAATTTCAATATGAAATGTGTCAGCTGACTGGTCAGCTATAACAGTATTTGATACAGATTTAGATTGTCACCGGTTGAAGTTGCCGACTTCAAGCTCATTCTGAATTTCTAAGGTTACAGCTGGAGGAATGGAAGATGAATTATTATTCTGAGTTGAGCTACCATTGTTTCCTGTCTCAAAAATCTCAAAATTGTTAGTGACATCATGAGTCTCAGCAGACTCAAGTAAATTGAATTCATCAAAAGTTATATGCATAGACTCAACAATTATTTGAGTTTTTCTATTATACACTCTATAGGCTCTATTGTGTTTGGCATAACCAACAAAAATGCCTTCATCAGCTTTTTCATCAATTTTACATCTGTGGTCACTACCATTGTAGTGAATGAAGCATTTGCACCCAAAAATTATAAAGTAAGCAATGTTGGGTGTTCTTCCTCTCCATAATTCATATGGAGTCTTTCTATGAAACTTGTTTATGATAGATCTGTTTTGAGTAAAGCAAGTTGTGTTCACAGCTTCTGCCCAAAAATACTTTGGCAGCTTTGTTTCAGCTAGCATTGTTTTACCTGCTTCAATCAGTGTCATGTTCTTCCTTTCAGCTACACCATTTTGCTGAGGTGTTCTGACTACTGAGAAATTATGATCAATACCATGATCATCACAGTACGTATCCATGCCAAGGTTCTTGAATTCTGTACCATTGTCTGATCTCACACTTATGATTTCACACTCTTTTTGAGTTTGAAGATTTATGAATAGTGTAGTGAGAATGCCATAAGTTTCATCCTTGGATTACATCATTTCAACCCATGTATACCTTGAGTAATCATCTACAACAACCAGAGTATACATGTTTCCTCCTAAACTTGCAGTTGTAATAGGACCAAATAAATCTATGTGAAGGAGTTCAAGAATTCTTTTGGTTGAAAGACATGGGTTGGGTTTGAAAGAAGCTTTTGTTATTTTTCCCAAAATGCATGCATCACATTTTTTGTCAGAAGGGAAGTTTATGGATGACATACCTTTCACTAAGTCTCCTTTTGAAAGTTTGGAAAGATATTTAAAATTCAAATGTGAAAGTCATTTGTGCCAAAGCCATGAAGTTTTTGAAGAATTATTTGCTACTAAACATATTTGAGTATTATTATTTAAAGCAAGTAAGTCAACAGCAAAAACATTTCTTTTTCTAGAACCAGTAAGTAGTAAGTAAAACTTCATTTGTGATGCAGTTTTTGATAAAACAGTGAGTAGTGGAGAAAGTGCAGCTCATACCTTTGTCACAGAATTGTGAAATGCTTAGAAGATTGTGTTTCAAACCTTGTACTAAAGAGACATTTTCAATTCTTATAGATCCTCTAATAGTGGATCCATAACCTATGGTCTTCCCTTTTAAGTTGTCTCCATGGATGACAGAAGGTCCTTTGGCTGGGATAATGTCAGTAAGAAGTTCAGCTGACCTAGTCATATGTCTAGAGCATCCACTGTCTAATATCCATATGTCAGTTAATTGATCATCTGTCATTAAGCATTCCTGAAATATGAATATTTAAATCATGGTACCCTTTATACTTTTTGGTCCAAAGGGTTAGTTTTCTTTGATAGCCAAATTTGCCTAAAATTAGACATCTTGACTTTGTCAGTAGGTTTAAATCTAAACAAGCATTCATGAGACTTATGACCAAAAATAGAGCAAATATTGCATTTGTGATAACCAGGCTTATCAGTCATTTTAGGTGAATTCTTTGATTCATTTTGACTCAGCTTAGAGATCTTAGCAGCAACAAAATTGATTGGCTTGAACTTGTTAGTTGTTTTTCTTCTGATTCCTCCGCTTTTGTCAGTTGGTTGACATTTTGTTGTAGCTGTTGACACTTTTTTGAGAGTTATGAATACAAGTGTCATTGTTTAGCTTATCCTTTTTGTTGATGGACTTCTTAGGCTGATTCACATTTTTGGGATATTTAAAAGGTACAACATTATAAACGAATCCCTTATTCTTTTTTAGAAGAATCTTAGGTTCACCATTTAACTGTCTGATTTCATAATTTTCATTATCTTTTGAATATCCAAGACCATGTTGGTCTTCATGATTTTTCTGTTGACTGATGATGGTTTCAACAGCAGCTTTTGACTTTGAGTAAGTATCAACAACATTGGTCAGTCAAAGATTCCTTTCTACAAGGTTAGCAATCTGGGCATATGAGATTTTTGCTTGAATCTCATGTTTTTCATTGATGTTTTTAAGTTGTAGCAATTCTTTTTGTTGTACTTTGTAAAGCTCATTGATCTTTTGAAGCTCACAGTTTTCATCAGAAATTCTTTTGAAATCACCAGATAAAGAAATATTAATTCTTTTAAGTGTTTCAAACTTGAAATACATTTCTTGCATATGTTCCAGTAGATCATCAACACTTGTGTCAGTAGCCTTCTTCTCTTGCCTTTTTGACATATTGCTTATTTTGATGTCAGCAGTCCGTGGAGAGGTTGACTTGATTTTTCTTTCTGGCTGACTTAAGATTCCTTGTCCATAAAAACCATTTCCCATTTTCTTAACCACAAACTGATCAGGTTTGATGACCTTTGTCAGCTTGGGGTTTTTAATAGGTGATCTTGGCAGCTCATTATCAGACTTATTTGAATATTTTGGACTTGGAAAATCATTTTTTGAATCATGCATAGTTGATTCTGCAACAAGACATAGATTTGCTTCTATCAGCAGATTCATCTTCAGAATCTGTCTCGATCCATGTTGCAAGATTTTGATCTTCAGCAACCAAACCCTTTTATTTTTCAAAGTTTCTGGGAGCTCTTTTGTAATACTCATTTTTTGTAGAAGGGCAGTTTGAGGCAAAGTGACCTGGTTTTCTACAATTGAAACACAACAACTTTTCTTTCTCATCCTTGTCTTCATTTCCTTTGAAGTAAGGTTTTTGAAAGTTTGAAGAAGAAGGTCTTTGAGAGCTTGAGGAAGGTTTTTGAAAATTTAAGGAAGATTTTTGAAAGCTTACAGAAGTTTTTTGAAAGTTCTTTTTAAAAGATTTAAACTTTCTAAATTTTCTAGCAAAAGCAATAAATTCATCTTTTTCAAAGTCATCGTCTGACAAAGATGTAGAAGTTTTAGGTGTCTCTTCTTCAGCTTGCAAAAAGATACATTAAAAAAAAATCAATTTCTTGAGTTTTGAGAACTTCCTTTTCATAAATTTTTAGACTTGCCCTTTATGATTGTGACCTTAACATGCCATCTACTTCCTAAGCTACTAAGAAAATGCATATTCAAATCTTTCATGCTATAAACTTTACCAAGAGAAGAGCATCTATTACTTACCTCGAGAAATCTATCGTAAGCATTCTTCAATGATTCTTTTGGGTCCTTTTTGAAGGCATCAAACTCTTATATACAGTTATAAAGTTTGTTGTCCTTGGTGTTTTGGTCTCCTTTGACGTATTCAACAAGAGCATCCCAAATTTCTTTTGGCAGTAACACAGTCATATATTTGTTTGTAGTTTTCATCAGTAACAACACTTGATAGAATGTGTACAGCTCTAGCATCCAGTCCGCCAATAATTTTATCTTCCTCAGTCAACTCAGATTGAGGCTTGAGGACATATTCTTCAATAGCAGGAGCAAGAGGATTTATGGTATCATCATCTGCAGTAGAAGATTTGCCAACTTTAGTATTGATTTTCATTGGTTGCATATGACCACCTCTTACACATTCCATCAATTGTTTATCTATATTGTTCATATATCTTGTAATTATTTCTTTCCAAATATCAAAGTGATCTTCATCAAAAATAGGTACTTGAGTAACATTGTTTGATTGAAAAGCTTTTATGGTTGCCATGATCAAGCTTTCAAGTTATTAGACTTGGGAAAAAAATAATTTTTCAAAAAGTAAAGCTCTGATACCAATTGTAAGTCCAGTTGGCAACTGACAAGGCTAGAGGGGGGGGGGTGAATAGCCTTTTTAAAACTTCGAGGGTAGTTTCGAAAAGCTTTATAAGTTTGCAGCGGAATTTGTAATTTTGTCAGTCAGCTGATAATGTGTCTGATGTTTTAAAGAGGCTGAAGCTGATGAATATTGGTGGATGACACAACTGTTTTTTAAAAATTTATTTTTAAAATAGATCACTGAATATAGAGAAGGAGCTGAAGAACAATTTATCAAAACAATTAAGTAAACAATTTACGTAAGTAACTGGCTGGCACTTAAGTAGATCAAAACTTCTTAAGTGTTAAATCAGTTTGTAAGAGCTGACAGAGAAATTGAAGTGGTTCACAGTAAAACTGCTACGTCCACTACTAAGTTGGTCAAACTTGGATTTTTGAAATGCACTAATGTTATTAAAAATCTAAGTGATCTCTAATCGATCAGTGTACAACAAAAGACCAGTATTTATGGAGTATGATTGAATAACAATCAAACTCGTGAGACAAACTGACTGATTTCTAAAGAATATGAAGTAAGTCACTCGGTGTTTGTCTAAACAATAACTAGAAAGAAATTATCAGTGAAAAATATCTAGCTAAGGTTTAAGAAGGCTAAGGCAGAGAGGATTTCTTTGAGAGTATGAATGCTTTAGACTTCTATGTATTTCTTCAAGTGATTCCTGAGGGTATTTATAGATGATCTTGAAGAGCAGCCCGTTAGGAACACATTTGAATTTGAAATGTGTTAAGTAATACATACGTATCTTCTCACAAGATCGTAGGGATCCTGTTAGAAAGATAACGTACAAGATATCTACCAAAACACAAAATAAGAAAGTGTCAGTACAAATGAATGTTTAGACAAAGAAGGTAAAGAAGCTGACACTTTAAAACTATGGTCAGCTGTTCTGAGTGACTGACAAAAATTATGCTACAAGCTGACCAAAATAAAGTAACAATTTATAAGTTCTTGGCTGACAAGAAGTAGAATGATTTTAAGCAAATTTAATTTAAGGTAAGATTCAACAACTACATTACTCTTAATGAACGTGAGACGTGTGTAACAGATTACTAGCTTTGAATCATTGTTTATAGTCGTATATATCGCGGTGTAAAACCTATGCTTCAAATTTAATTTATACCACTTTATATAATAACTGTGAACCGCGACATATAAAAAGCTAAACCGCGATACAAATGTCTATTACAAAACAATACATATCTATTATAAACTTAATTAATGTAAAAACTGAGTGAATAATTTAACATTCATTTTTGTATCGTGGTTCGTAGTTTTTATATATCGCGATTCAAATATATATTTCAAATTTATTTTTTTTCGTGATATATAAAAAACTGAACCACGATACAAATATAAAACCACTTCAATTTTTCTATTAAAACTTAAATAATGTAAAAACTAACGAATGTTAATTGGTATGAACACTGCTCAACAGAGAATAAACTACCACAAAGAACAAATGTCTATTACAAAGCAATACATATCTATTACAAACACATCTTCTTCTTCAAATATGTCTGCCTAGACTCACACATGTGTTTCATAACATCAATAGCTCCCTTCGTATGATTTATTTCCAATTCCAGTTGTTGTTTATCATCAAGTTCCTTCTCAAGCTTTGTGATTATCTGATAAAGTTCTTCTAAAGCTTGAGAAATAACTTGATGATAAATAACAGTTGGAAGTATATATGAATGTAGTGCCAAAGCTTTGGATCTAGAACCAAAGCTTGTTTTGAAACGAAAAAGAGAAGGAACAACACAATACATGTAACGAAATAAGGTAATTAATGACGAAATAAGGAAGAAGAGGGGTGGTTGTTTATCTGTAATTAATTCGGACTCTTGATATATGTGCTTGGTAGTTTGTTTTCTTTAATGCATGCTCTTGGTATTCTTAATCACAAAAAGGAACATATGTGCACCGCGCCGCGATATATCGTAAAAAATATTTTACCATAAAAATATATAAAATTAATATATAGTTTGCACCGCAATATATAATTATGTGAACCGCAGTACAAACATATGTGCAACGCGCCTCATGCTCATTAAGGGTATCGCAATCTTTTCGCGTCCAAAAGTGACTTTTTTCTGTTAAAAAAAGAAATGGTACTTTAGCGATTAGAAACTTCAAAAAGTAGACCGGCTGAATTTCGCCCATCATTTTTATTTCTTTGCAAATTCATACTTTTCTTTCTTCTTTTTGGCCAATCTTCAACCATTTTTTTCCCATATATATAAAAAAATCAAGAAGATACTCAAAACAAAAACTAATAATTCTTTTTTTTTTCTTCAGATTTCAAGTAGATATTCAAAAGGAAAATTTCCATTTTTTCAAAACCTAAAACAACTCAAAAACATATTTTTTTAGGGAGTAAGTCTCCTGTAATTCGGTTTTACAAATCTTAAATTCTTAATCTGTAAAACGAAGCTGTCCATGTTAAATGAGACAAATATTCTGAAATTGCAGCGCCACCCCTTAGATTTTATAAATAAAACTATGTCACTTTTTGACCTTAAATTTGTAAGTCATTATGTATGAAAGTGTGTCACTTGTGCTTTTAAATGTGTCACCTTTAGTCTCTCAATGTGTAAGTTATTTAAATATATACTCCATCTGTTTCGGGTGAATATTCCACTATTTCATTTTCGGATGTTTCACTTAAAGAGTATTTTCAAAAATGAAGGCACAAAAGTGTCATTTTATTACTAATGTACTACTAAAAATGTCATTTTCTTAAAAATATTGACTTTCAAACAGGGACTCTTTACCCGGATCAGAAGGAGTATATTTTTAAAGATTTTCAAGAATATGTTCATAGACATAACTCAAGTAAACATATTTCAGTATTTTGTCCAACTCATTAATTTGGTTTAGAAAAAGCTAATAAGAAAGACATTAAAGTCTCGTTTGGTGTAGCGTTTTGAAAACATATTTTTTTTTTCAAAACACATCATTACGCAGTTTTTTTTTATAAACACGTTTGGGAAACCATTTCAAAATATTACTTTCATAAACATAGTAGTTGTAAGAAATGATGCAGCATTCTAAAATCTTTGTTTTTTAGAAACATTCCAAATTGAAGTGTTTCTAAACGCAACACATTTTTAAAACGCTGCATTTAAACACTTTAAAAGATAAAACACTTCATTTTTGCCAATGGTTTGATCAAAACGCTCCACCAAACAATCTCTAAGTCATTATGTTTTACATCTTTTCAAACATAACCTATGGTTTGAGGGCGTTTTCTATAATTTACCCTTTGTCAAAAGAAATAATATATGATGATCAAAATTAAAAATATCTTCATTTTTTAGCAAATGTTGATATATAAACTTTCACCTCTCCATCTAAAGAGCTCATGTTTGAAAATCAAATTATTAAGAAATATGCAACTATCATTAAAATTGGTCATAATTACAAAAATATTTAAAAATAACAATATGTTGATAGCAATTGTGAGGACAAAGTTGAACTGTTATCAAAATGATAAACATAATTTTTAGAAAGTAAATTCTTAAAGTGAAATATCTTAAAATAATGTGATGATCTCTTTGACTGAACCGAGGGAGTGTGTGTGTGTGTGTGTGTGTGTGTGTGTGTGTGTATGATGTATCCAAAAATGTTTGCATACACTGGGCTTTGAAGTTTGAATATCTGGAAATCTGGCTTTCAATTTATCCTTTCTTGAAGGCCCAAACCTGTAAAAGAATCAACAATCACCGTGAACTAGGCAGGGGCTTTCCTTGCAAATGCACTCTGGTGTGGAAATCAACAAACACTTAATTGAGATAACAATTTGACAAAGTTTCAACCTATAAGAATGTGCATACCTTTTCCTTTTGAACGAGGAAGGTTTATATAGGGCCAGTCTTCAAGGCTAGAAGTTGAACATTGAAAGCAGGGGCATGAAAGGTGGGCACATGTAGGGCCACGTCCGGAATATAGGGGCAGGTTTTCCGGTAATGGAACCACCACTGAGGTGTCTGGCCCAAAAGGCACAAGCATTGGCCATGTGCCTAGCACGCCGTATCCATGGTCACGAACGAATCACGTGCAGCCGAGCCCGAGCTCAATCCATAAGTGAGCAGGGAAGGAACTCTGGTCGCCCAGATATAACGAGCAAGTAGCTCCCCCTCTGAAGTCTGGGGGCAAGTGTATAGCGAGCAGGCAGAGAGGGTTGGTCGAGCGCGCTCATCCTTTTCAGTTACTTGGTAACGGTCGTCTTGAATGTGGGGAGTTAATGTCGGGAAACCGAAACCCGCCCCCATGTTCCGAACGTGACCCTACACGTGCCCACCTTTCATGTCATTGCTTTCAATGTTCAACTTCCAGCCCTGAAGGATGGCCCTATATAAACCTTCCTCCTTCAGAAGGAAGAGGTATGCACATTTTTATAGGCTGAAACTCTGTCAAATTGCTATCTCAATTGAGTGTTTGTTGATTTCCACACTAGAGTGCATTTGCAGGGAAATCCCCTGCCTAGTTCACGGTGATTGTTGATTCTTTTACAGGTTTGGGCCTTCGAGATAAGGATAGATTGAAAGTCAGATATCCAGATATTCAAACTTCAAAGCCCAGTGTATCCAAACATTTTTGGATACATCATACTACACACACACACACACACACACACACACACACTCCCTCAGTTCGGTCAAAGAGATCATCATATTATTTTAAGATATTTCACTTTAAGAATTTACTTTCTAAAAATTATGTTTATCATTTCCATAACATTTCAACTTTGCCCTCACAATTGCTATCAACATATTGTTATATTTAAATATTTTTGTAATTATGACAAACTTTAATAATAGTTGCATATTTCTTAATAATTTGATTTTCAAACATGAACTTTTTAGATGGAACGATGAAAGTTTATATATTAACATTTGCTAAAAAATGAAGATATTTTTAATTTTTATCGTCATATATTATTTCTTTTGACAAAGGGTAAATTATAGAAAACTCAATTGTGTGTTTGCTGATTTCCACACCGGAGTACATTTGCAGGGAAAGTCATTGTCTAGTTCACGGTGATTGTTGATTCTTTGACAGGTTTGAACCTTTAAGACAAGGATAGATTTAAAGGCAGATATCCAGATATTCAAAGCCCAATGTATCCGAACATTTTTGGATACATAATTTTTAGAAAGTAAATTCTTAAAGTGAAATATCTTAAAATAATATGATGATCTATTTGACCGAACCGAGGGAGTGTGTGTGTGTGTGTGTGTGTGTATGCCATTTTTGAAGAACGTTAAATTATTTTGTAGGTGAAATTGCGTGTCGTTCCCTTTTTATAAGTTTTAACCGTTGAAGTCCCCTTAGTCTTTTATAACCAATAAAAGACATTTTTAGGGGTGAAAAGACGACTAAGTCATTACTGCGCCCGAGGCGCTAAGGATCAATTTGTGTATCACGATGCAAGAATATGATTAGTGATGCATACATTCCAGATGTAAAATTTGGATTCCCATACTTTGTGCACTCGTGTTCGATTCATTCACGATACCGTTGTCTTTTCGCCACAAAAATGTATTTTTCCAGTTAAAAAAACATGATGGACTGGAGTGGTTGTAAATTTCGAAAAAGGGATCGGCTTGAATTTCCTTTTTTAAAAAAAAATTATGAACTAAAGTGGTTGAAAATCTAAAAAAGTTGATCGACCCAAATATTCCCAATTAGGTTCTTGACCGTGGTGGATGGGGGTGAACAAAAGTTTTTTCAAAACGAATTGGATCAAACCAATAAAATTTGGACATAACCAATTTATTGGTTTGGTGTTGGTTTTGAATTTTTGTAGAACCAGATAATTGGTTTGGTCCCAATTTTGATACAAATACATCGATTCTAGAACCAGACCAAACCAATAGTAAACAAGTTTTTTGATTCATAAAATACCAAAGTATAATGGATATGTGATGGTTTGAAAGATTTTTTAGTTGGGACGAATGCAGAGAAGGATGTGGAAGAAGAAGGCTTACGATGGAGTAGATTAAAGAAGAACGTGGAGGACGTAAACTGGTTTTTTATGCTATTGTATCGCGGTGCAAAAGTGAATTAGATAATATTTGTGCACCACGGTTCAAAGTTTTATTTCCTAATCTATTTTTGCACCGTAATTCATAAAAATCATTGCATTATTTGTGCATCGCGGTTCAAAGTTTAATTTCCTAATCTATTTTTGCACCGCGATTCATATATTTCATTACATTAATTTTGCATCGTGATTCATAAATTTCATTGTATTAATATTTGCATCGCGGTTCAAAGTTTAATTTCCTAGTTTATTTTTAAACCGCGATTCATAAATTTAATTGCATTAATTTTTTGCACTGCGGTTCAATAGTTTAATTGCAACGCGATGCAAAAAATAATGACATCCGTACCGCACATACGATTCATTAAGGGTATCATAGCCATTTTGCCACAAAAAGTAACTTTTTCCAGTTGAAAAAAATAGAGAGTACTGTAGTGATTAAAAACTTCAAAAAGTGGATCGACCCGCAATTTTTTCAAAATTTTAAGAACCAAAATATTGGTTTGATTAATGATTCTTTATTTTTTTATTAGCAAAAACTAGATCGAACCGAAACATGATCACTCTGCTTTGAGGAGTGGAGAGGTTTTGGTTCAATCTATCTATTAACTATTACTAAAATAGAAATTGTTGCTGACATGTGGAAACTTTATGTTGATTGACTGCCACGTGTCAACTTTATGTAAAATGAGAAAAGATTTTTATTTTTATTTTTATTTTGTCAAGTCAAGCTTAATTTAAAACTAGATTTTATCATGTTTAATTTATACAAGTTTAACTTGACTCAAACTCTTGAATTCTCATTCATTTTCATATCCCCTACTATTTATTTATACACGTTATTTACGACACAATTTTATGTTAAAATCTTTTTATTTTAATCTATATCTATTAATTATTAATTGAGTAAAACATCAATCGGCGATGTAGAATCTTTTTTACACAAGCGGTCCTTGGATCATGACACATGCTAATCACAATATTATCTTGATTTATTTATATTTTGGTTGCCCACGTGTCGTGTTCTAAAAATCGTTTGTATAAAATAGATTCTACACTAACTGTGGATGAAAAATCATTTTTTTCTTAATTACTACTAATAGAAGCCACGTCTGTCATATGATGACTTTCTGTTGAAATGATCAATTTCTTCTAAAAATTACTAATTAATCTATATCTATTATTTTTTATTTTTTTATTTTCAAGTTCTTTTTTTACATAAAATTCAGATGCAAATCTTTCGATTACTCATTCATATGATCAATTTCAATATTTACCTAATTTTAGTTTTGTTCAAAATATTCTAATTGAAAATTTTAATTACATATAACAAGTTTGGAAAATCATCTTATAATAACCAAATTTTACATAAAAAATTATTGAAATCGTGCATCGCATGGATACTAACTAGTTAACTATTACTAAAATAGAATCTTGACACATGGTGACTTTCCGTGAAATCCTAAGAGTTTTATAAGAATTTTGTGTTTCCACGTGTCATCTTCTTGTGAAATGGTAAATGTTTTTTTACTTTAATTAAATGCTAAGTTTTACGTGTAAAAGTTTTAAGAATTTTTTTTTTGCCAAAATTGATTAGTTTAAGATAGATTTTATCATAACCCCCCAAATCAGTTAGTTTAAGATAAATGTTTTTTTTGCCAAATATTGTTTAATTTAAAACTATATTCTATCTTATTTAATTTGACTGAAACTCTTAAATTTTCATCTCTTTTCATCTCCCTGCAATTTGTTTTATATAAGTTATTCACAAGACAATTTTATGTTAATTTTTTTCTTCTATTAATCTTTTAATCTATATGTAATAATCATTAATTATTAGTTACTACTAGCATCGTCCCAAAGTAAATGACGTTTTAGAAATTTGCACACAAACTAATAAAGCTTATAAAAAGACTGATCTACTCTTATTTGAGTACATTTATTGAAAATTGACAAGATTTGATTGATTTTATCCCCTTTTACCTTAAATCTACTCTTATTTGAGTACATTTATTGTTGACAAGTTGCATGATTGATTTTTCTTTCCTTTTAATGCAACATTTAATTAGATAGTAATTAATATGGGTAATTTTGGTAAAATATGGATGATTTTTTCTTTAAGTCCTATAACATCATATATTTTGGAACTTTTTTTTTTTTCTCTAAAACGTTATTTATTTTGGGACGGAGGGAATCTATAACTATTACTAAAACACAAACTGCTATTGCCACATGTCAGTTTTCCGTGAAATAGATGTCACGTGTCAATTTTATATAGAATAAGACAAGATTTTGTTTTTGTTTTTGCCAATCATAGTTTAATTTAAAATCAAATTTTATCATATTTAATTTATACAAGTTTAACTTGACTAAGACTCTTCAATTTTCATTTCTTTATACTATTTTATTTATACAATTTATTTACGGGATAATTTTATGTTAATTATTTCTTCTATTAATCCATATCTATTAATTATTATTTGAGTAATATTTTCATCAACTGGCGATGTAAAAAGATTCAACACCGCAGGTGGATAAAAATTTAATATTAATTACTACCAACAAAAGTCACTGTTGTCACATTACGACTGCAGTTAAAATGATCAATTTCACCAGAAAATTTACTAAATAATCTATATCTATTAATTATTAATTAACAATTATTTCATTTGTTAATTTATTTTTTCTACAGAAAATTCATATATAAATCTTTCAATTACCCATTTGAATGATCAATTTCAATCTATTTTATTACTAAAATAGAATTTCTGCTACCACATGACAACTTTCGGTGAAATAAATGTCACATGTCAACTTTTTGTAAAGTAAGAAAATATTTTGTTTTTGGCAAATATAGCATAATTTAAAACTATACTTTATTTCTTTTAATTTATACAAGTTTAATTTGGTTAAACTTTTCGATTTTCATCAATTTTCATTTCCCTACTATATTATTTATACAAGTTATTTATGAGACATGTTTAAGTTAACTTTTTTTTCTATTAATTATTAATTGATAAAGTTTTCATCAATTGATGGTGTAGATTTTTTTTACATAATCAGCATTTTAATCATGACACATGTCAATCACAACCTTTGTCTTGATTTAGTTAGATTTAGTTGCCCAAGTTTCATGTTCAAAAATTCATTTGTGTGAAAAAGATTCCACACAGCTGGTGGGTGAAAGTTTGATTCTTATTAATTACTACGTACTAACAGATGTTACTGCTGCCACATGACGACTTTCTTTTGATCAATTTCACCAAAAAATTACTAATTAATCTATATTTCATTAATTATTAATTACTTTATTTCTTAAGTTTTTTTTTTCTACACAAAATTCCTACGTAAATCTTTCCAATTATCTATTCATTGACCAATTTCAATATTTACGTTATTTTTGTTCAAAGTATTCTATTTTAAAATTTGAATTACTTATAAAAAGTTTAGAAATTTATTTTATTATTAATTAAATAGCTTTTGCAAAGAAAAATATTATTCAAACCGTGCATAAACTAGTAGTATACTAAAAAAAGCCATTGTTGCCACGTGACGTCTTTCTATCAAAATGACAAATTTCAACAAATAATAACTAATTAATTTATATATATTAATTATTAATTACTTTATTTTTAAGTTTATTTTTCTACGAAAAATTTATACACAAATCTTTCAATTACCCATTCATACGATCGATTTCAGTATTGACCTTATTTGACTTTTGTTGAAAGTATTCTAATGAATTTTTTTAATTCTTTATAACAAGTTTAGAAATCATCTTATTATAAAAAAAAATTTGCATAAAAAATTTAAAACTGCACATCACATGGGTACTAACTATCTATTAATCTATTAATAAATATTAAAACATAAACCGCTTTAGCCACAATGCAACTTTCTCTTTCTGTAAAATGACTATAACGTGTCAACTTTGTGTAACATGATTTTTTTTGTCAAATATAGTTTAATTTAAAATAAAATTTTATCCTATTTAATTTATACAAGTTCAACTTGATTGAAACCCTTCAATTCTTATCATTTTTCATTTCCCTAATATTTGATTTATACAATTTATTCATACAACAATTTTATGTTATTTTTTTCTTCTATTAATATAAATCTATTAATTATTACTTATAGAATCCACGTGACAACTTTATGTTAAAATGATCAATTTCAATATAAAATTACTAATTAATCGATATCTATTAGCTATCAATTTTTTATATTTTAAATTCCTTTTTTTCGTATGCAATTTTTTCAATTACACATTCATATAATCAAGTTCAATATTTACTTTTTTAAAAAAGTATTCTAATTAATTTTTTTAAATTATTTATTATAAATTTAGAAAATCATATTATTATAAATATTTTTTTTTCTTAAATAATATTAAAACCGTGAACGTGAATTACGCGGGTGTTAAACTAGTCTCAAAGTCAAAATCAAAGCCTTAGCCGTTTGCGGAAACGACACGTTTGTGTTGGTTTTCGTTTTCGAACCGCGTGGTGACTAATACGACGACGTTTTCCTTCTGACTTCGCTAGGCTGTTGAAGAATCTGTTTAATCCATTGCGCGAAAACCAATTCGATTAAATTCCCAAATCCTAACGATTCGAATTTCTCATATACTTTGAACGTCGAAATTTTACTTCGGCAATTACACAGAAAGATTTTCTGAACAATTTTCAGGTAAGAGTAATCGACGATCTCTCCGCTCAGGGCTTTAGGTTTAGCTTGATTCATACTACTGCTCAGTTATTTTTTGAAATTTAAAGGTCTTATTTACAATTTTGATTGATTGATTTTTTTCGTTAATTTTTGACGCATTACAATGTGTTTGAATTACATGTTAGTGAATTTAGTTTTTGTGTTGGGGACATGAAGTTTGAATTGTTGTAGTAGTTTGAAATTTGAATTGTTGTAGTAGTTCATTACATTGTATCTTAAAATGCATGAAATGGAGGGGCCATTCTAGCATACCAAAAGAGCAGGAAATTGTTTGAGGTTAAAGTCTGTCCAGGTTCACGAGGGTTATTGGGGATTTACATTTTGTCCTAACAAGTTACAAACTTCATAAGGACCTGTCTTTTTTATCCATTTGTTCTCCTATGCGAAAGCTCTTGGCTGGCCCAAATAAGCTCTAGTATGGTTCGGCACATTGTCCACAATAAGAAGTTTCGTTATCCCTCTTAAAGTAGGAAATGGTTCTACTTCTCAAAAAAAGAGAGTTGGTAATGGTTCTACTGTTAGTTTATGGAAAGATAAGTGGTGCTGGGAATTGGAATTGTGGAGGGCCTTTACTACTCTTTTTAGTATTACTAATGATAAAGACTCCAAGGTCAGTACAGTTAACCATTTTGAGAATGGCAAATTCGTTTGGAATCCTGTTTTTAGAAGGAATTTTCAGGATTGGGAAGTGGAGTCCTTTGTCCAGTTCTCTGAGATTATTTACTCGCAGAGCATCGACAGGGGTATTGAAGACAAGGGAATTTGGGGGAGATCAAAGAACAAAATATTTTCTGTCAGATCTTTTTTTTTGGGTTGTAATGCTGGGTCTTTTTCCCTTGGAAAGCTATTGGAAGACTAAGTTCCGGGAAGAGTTGTCTTTTTTTGTGTGGGAGGTGTGGGAGGCTGTGAACGAAGTTATCCTCACTGCAAATAACCTAAGGAGGCGAGGCAAAGTGTCAGTGAATTGGTGTTTCATGTGCAAAGGGGAGCAGTGAGAGTGTAAATCATCTATTGATTCACTGTTCGTTGGAGTTTGATTTTCAGCCACTTTAATCTTTCTTGGGTGGTGCCTGGTACAACCAAGTAGTTATTTCTATGTTGGTCTTTGTACAAGCGCAGGAGAAGGGGCTTCATTTGGGAATCTATCCCTTTGGGAGTGTGCTGGGTTATTTGGAAGGAGAGTAATAGAAGAGCTTTCGAGAATGAGGAAAGGCCTCTCTCTGTTTTGAAGAACGATATTCTTCAATTGTTGTTTTTTGGGTGCACAGACTTAGTTAGGCTTGAGGGCAATTCTTTGGTAGAGTTTGTGGTTAATATTTGCAGCTTATAATCTTTTGAGTATACTCCTAGTGTACCCAGGATGCTACATCAATTTTGTTGCTCTTTGTCTATAATACATATTTACTTGTCCAAAAAAAAAGTGTTATGGAAGCCCTTTACTTGAAGGTTGCTTGTATGTTTGATTGCTTCTCTCTTTCTCTCTCTCAACAAGGTATATATGCAAAGAACATTGTAGTACATTGATAAATAAGATGGCTAGTTATTTAGAAGACATACTGGGTGTGATTGGGGATTTCATTTATTTTTGTTGTTGTTGACCCCGAGTGATTGTGACCAAGGCTGAGGTGAGTTTTATTTTTTTTTGGGAAGCACCTGAATAACAAGGTGGATTTTCTGTATAGATGTAAATGTCATTGAGCTTGTGTTGTGGTCTTGTTGACATAGCATGTATCTATCACTTTCTTAAGTAGTATCATGAATAGTCGTGGGTAACTGGGTATATTATCTTTCTCTGGTTCTGTTAGTTGCATTCTTTTTACCCATGACGTGTTCTTTATCTCTCTTCTTTACTCTTCATACCTGACATTAGAATTTTGTTTTCAGTGTGTGCCAGTAGTCAGTCTCCTTAATGGATGAGACAAAGTCCGACGTTGAAGAATCAAGACCGCTTCTGGTAATATCATGTCTCTTATATTTTCCCATCTCTAGCTTTTTCCTTGACAGTACTTTAGAAACATCAGAGAGACCAGGGATCGGTGACCCTCTTTTTGTTTTTATGGTTATGGGGATCTCACCATGAGGTGCTATGTTCTTTTCAGTCCTGCAATCATTAAAGGGGCAGAAAACCTTATTCTTATAAGGGAGAAATTAGGATTTGGAACAAAAATACCCATTGTTCTTTTAGAATTCTGCAATGATTATAGATGGAGAACTCTCATTTTTATATTGGAAAAATTAGGATTTAGAACCTAAAAAACTATTAGTTTAGAAGACTAAGTTGATCTTGCACCATTTGGTTTCATACGGCTGATATATCACTTCTTTATGCTGTTACTTTTGATCGATTAGACCCTTCCCAGGCTTTGCAATGGCGGGGAGGGTTATGCACATTGTTTAGAGGATCATGATTCCCTTCACTAGAAAATACCTAAACAGCTGTCTTTTTGTCAGGCAAACAACAATTCCCTGAGAAACGACCGATTTATTCCCCCCTTATTTACCTCTGTACCAGCTTTGAATGATGCCGCTTCTTATCTTGCCGAGACAACTTCATACCTGACTCGCTGTTTCCCTGATTTTTCTGGTGAGCTTCTTCTTTCTTTCTTTTTTAGGAACTTTGTTCTGTTACATGTGTTTTTACTTGGAAGGGGTGGAACACTACTGTTTTAGAAATATCTGGTTCACAACTGCATTCATACTGATAAATCATACTATGATTTGAAATGAGCTTCTAGCCTCTCCTTGTGAGAACTAAAACATTGTTGTTCAGAAAAAGTTAATAAATGAGATTTGACGCTTTCCTAATTGTTTGGTGGTGCGGAGATAGGTAGATTGTTGATTTTTTTTTTTTTGATAAGAGATGAAGATTGGGTTAATAGGAGAAATAGATACGAGAGAGGGATGTGAAGTGTAACGATTCGACCCGGACCCCAACGAGGAATCTCGAGTCGGTTTGCTTGGAACTAGCACAAAAAGTGAACAAGCACTTGCTAAACAATGGTGCAAGTCGAACAATCGAGCTAACAAGCTCTAAACAAGAATGTGAAGCCGTACTAGAAATACAGATCAACAAAAATCGGATATGTGGAAGCATTAATGGAGTGAATCCCCGAGCTATTAAGCTCGAAACAAAACCCAGAAGAACCAAGAGAGACGATTATCTCACGAGGGGAAAACAAAACTCACGTGTTGCAACATTGCAGACACGAAACAAAACCATCGGCAACCCTCGGCCGGCGAAATAGGAAGGACCCAACCTGAAACAATAACCATTCAGCGGCTAATACATGCCGGAGGGAAAACCAACAAAAAGAAATAACAACCTCACATCTAAATGTGCTGGAGACAGCAACAACTACTAAATGTCCCGAAGCTACTGCGTGCCCGGGAGACAATTGAATAGATAAGACAACTTAAGTACATAAGCTCAACCTAACATGTCGGCTACAGGAGATAATACAACATACCCACATATTCTACGTGAGTAAAGTCTATATAACTTTACACAACGTTGTCCTCTCAAGAATAAAATAACAAATATAACAATAATAGTATAATGTGAAACGGAGCTCCACGAGCTACAACTCGAAGAAAATGACACGAACCACACGACCTCAACTCCATCTACCGATCCACCGTGCATTGTTAAAGTCACAAACTAATCGACCTCAACCTCAACGCAGCTAGCAAATAACTGCACACTAAGAAACAATGTACGGAGTGAGTCATAATGACCAAGTACGTTACTACAAATAACAATATAACATGATAATACACACAGTTATAATTAATCATGGCATCATGTTAATACAGTAAAAACCCGTGAATATGTATCGTATAACTTTAGATAATCCACACCTTTACCAAAATGTCGAAATAACAAACCAAATGAATTAGGATATGCCTCTCATAATATTATCATGTATATATATATATATATCAATCAAGTATCTCAAATAATACACACTCAAGACGAACATAGTCACTTAGATCTCATGTTCCATTTAACACTTTGTTGTTACATAAGTGCTCATAGTAAGCCATATAAGGGATAGAGAAGATATCAAATATGTGACGTGTTGTTCCAGCAATCACAAATGTTAAACTGGGACGACAATTGTTGATGGTGTATGACGTATCCGGTACGGCGATACATAGAAATCACAAATCACATTATTCATGAAGGCGATGCATCGTCCTACCATCAACGTAAAAACTTAGGTAAGTGGACTTATATGCAATGCACAAGTAGATGTTTACTTACCATGAAACCAAATAGGGATTAAGCGAACTTGTCCAATGTTAATTAGGTATATAACTCTATTAATATTCCTACGATTATGCATATTGTTGCTATAGCCACCTAAATCACATACGAAGCTCATAACGAGTCTCTAAATCACAAGTGTCAAATATGTACAATTAAATCAACCAAAGCTCCAAAAGTTAGTAAACCTAGTCAAATTGATTCTAAATGTCGTAGGATCTCACTACGATTCTTATAAGGTTCAGTTGTCCTTTAAGCACGACTATGTTGAGTCTTTACTACAATTTCATCAAAATAGGATATTAATGCTATATTGGGGGGTTGAGGATACTAATTCTTCCAATATTCATAACATCTCATGTATTTATTTTGTTAATAGTCTTACTATAGATTAGTTGACTGTGTATGCTTATAGTTTGTAAAAAGGACGCGTCTCTTGCTTAGACGCTTTGGTTTATAATACTTTACTTATCAAAAAAAGAGGATATTAATGTTATATGCATTTCTAGCTCTTTTCCATATTCTCATTTGAGGTATAGCTAGGTTCTTGTCTCATTTAGGAACCCTATTTCAGAAGAGATGGTCTCCTGTAAGACGGTCTTACGGATCCTTTTCGTAAGACGGAATCTATCCAGGTTAAATAGGGCAAAATTTAGAAATCTCCATGCAACCCCTTAGTTATTGAAAATTACAGCTCCACCCTCATGTATATATATACAGAGTGTCACTTTTTACTTTTAACAGTGTGTAGTATAAAATGTGTTATTTTTGGCGTTAGAAGTGTCACTTTGCATTTTTAATGAAAATTATAATTTTTTTCTTACAAAAAGTGTTACTTTTTGGGCTTAAATATTACTTTTAGCTTTAAATGTGTTACTTTTGATTTGAAAAGTGTCTCATTTTTTATAAATGAAAACCATTACTTTTGGCATTAAAGTGTCACTTTATAGCATTAAAAGTGTCACTTTTTAGCATTAAATGTGTTACTTTTGACCCTAGGAGTGTCATTTTGCCTTATAAATAAAAATCGTCGGTTTTTTTTGATAAGTAATAAAAAAATCTTTGATTTTTATGATAAAAATTGTCGTTATTGACTTTAAAAGTGTTACTTTTTAGCATTGAAAGTGTCACATTTTAGTATTAAATAAATGTGTCACGTTTTAGAATTAAATGTGTCATTTTTGGTAGTCACCGTTAGTTTTAAAGTGACAATTTTTAGTATTAACAGTGTCACTTTTTAGTATTAAGAGTGTTATTTTGTATTTTAATGAGAATTATAATAAATTTTCCTTTATAGTGTCACATTTAACCTTAAAATGTGTCACTTTTGTCTTTTAAATGTGTCACGTTTGGCTTTAAATATGTCACTTGGCATTTCGTCAAAGTCCGTTAGGTTCCGTCAAGCATCCCAAGGCAAATGAGGCTAACGGAGCTGACAGAGGATTAAACTGCAAGGTGTGGGAAACATAAGAATTTCAGCGGCAAACCTTGAAAGTACAGGAGCACCGGAGCAAAATGAGAAACTTCTCATTAATGAGCAATAAAATAAAATTTTATCCCATGGCTTGAGGGACTCGAAGCGAAACCTCTGCCCATATCTTTACCATCAACTATGGGCCATTTGGACTGAATTGTTTTTATGATTTTTAGTAACATCTTGTTTATTTATTATAACCCGCGAATTTCTAAATGGGGTTCCGTCTTACGGACTACAAAGTTTTTGCCAATTCAGAAATCACTAAATCAAGTATCATTTAATATCAATTTAAGTTCACAATTTCATTTATTAGCAAAATTCAAGTTCAACACAAGTTGACTAATCAAATATCATTGAAACCTTGAGGCATTCAAGAAGACTTACTTCAAGTAAAGATACACAACATGCTTTGTAAGTCATATTATAAAATACGCATAGATGTTTATTTTTAGCATGATCCCCAGTTAAGTCAATAACTTAACAAATAACCCATCACATATTCTCCTAGACTATCAAAGTAGTCTAGGATCGTCGAATACCAACATTATACTTACCACGAAACTCTCTAGAATAATAAATCATTCTATAGTCTCAAACTCGTTAAAGCCCATGTAAATTCATAAACCCATCAAGTTCACGTTAATGAAATCGCATCTTAGATACAATCCACTTTTCTACAAGAGCATCTAAATAGTCTCTACGTGGAGATCGAGGATACGTTCTACAATATCCTAGAATGGTAAATCATTCTCTAAGCCGAATCAACCCTACTCTACTTGATATTCATACACCGAAAGATACCCATTCTAACACCGGAATTATTCAAGCATGTATAACGTATTCGAGTACTAAGACTCTACAATCCCAAGCCAAAGGAATTACATCATAGTTATAATTCTTTCTATGCATGGAGATTCCCATAGTAGTCTTTATAAATCAAATACCAAGGTGTATGCTTCTAAAGTCATACAAATCACAATCCCACAATCAAGTTCCCCAAATCACCACAACCTTCATAATAGGCATGATAATACCCTTTAATGAGACTATGTACTATCGTGCACGCAAAGCGACTCTAACGAGTCCGCATTCTCTCGTAACACCAAAATATACTAAATCTGATAACTAGCGATAAATTCGTGCTAACGTCATTCAAGGACTTCAATTAGAGTCCTAAACCATTATACATCACATAATTGCTAATTCCGGTCTCACCCGACCAATATCGAGATCCCACAATTGAGACCCGACGAACTCGAAAAGTTATAGGAATTCATCCAGGGTTCAAAATATCACTTTCAATATATAATAGACTCCATTAAATCAAATTGCCAACCTTTACTTTCTAGGTCAAAGTACCAATTCGGGATTTATGGTTCATCCGGGTTTCTAAACACATTAGCAAATAATTTCAATCACTAACTACTCCAAAAAACCCAACGAATCCTCACAAATCCAACCCCACATGTACACTCACCAAAACCCCACATAAACACATCATTTAGACATGTAACAACAACAGATCATAGGGAATAAACCTCTAACATTCTAGCATCAAAATAGGCTAGAGAGAGGAAGAAGGAAGTTTAGTAATGTACCTATTTTGGCCAATAAACACGAAAGAAAACGATAACAAACCGAGGGTAATCGTTCTCCTCGTCGAGGGCTTCGCGATGGTGGTCTCGGCTCGCCGATCGAATGGTATGAGCTTCGGGAATCGTAGAAACACACACTAATCTCACACACACTCACACACAGTCTCTCTCTCTCTCTCTAATTCAAGGTTGAATGAGGAAGGAGATGGGAGATATTGATGTTAAGTGCTGATTGGGGTGATGAAGGACAAGTTTGCCCACCCATGAGTGGATACAAGTCTCCAGGGTGAGGGTTTCAGGGGTAGGATAGAAAAATCGCTTAAATATATCAACCCAGCAAATTCTGCTCGATAACCCACGCACTCGCGTTGGCCTTCATGATGCGACCGCGTCTAAGCATTACCAGAATTGCCACAATGCTGCCAAATGCGCGGTAGCCTTCTCCTATGCAACGCGACCGCGTTCCCTTCTGAACAAAAACACTCCAAACAAGGTCTAGATTGACCCCCAAGGCTATCCCAACAAACAAGGATGATCCTATGATCAAAACAAAGCCGAAATGAGTCGAAACGGTCGCCGAAACAACCCAAATGAGGATGGACATCAAAGACGCCCAACAATGACAATCAAAGCGAGGTTGAAAGGGTATACGCACATGATCTAAGACATGTTAAAGGTCTAAACAATAGACTCACACATAGGTACGAGGTTGAACACCGCCTATGTGCAACGAAACCACGAAAGATGGGATGTGGACGTCACTCGAACTCAACCAATCAAACGAAGATGAAAGCGTTGCAACGCTCATCACAAACACACATCCAACTAAAGGATACTTCTATCATGAAGTAGATCACCTCTAATCACTCGAATGACGATTGTGCAAAGATCTAAGGTTCAACCGAGGTCATGAACAAGTCTACGCAAGTTACCCCTCAACCGAGTTGGGTTTCATTCAACGTCGAGTTACGACTTGCAACTCTAGCAAGTTAACGGGTACAAATCAATCAACTCAAGGGTATCGGCTATATCCTAGCCTATCCAAACACTGAGAGTCTTGCACGATAAGTCTATCGTGCGGGCAAGAGGCACACGGAGTTGCCGAGTATTACATGAAGTCTGTCAAATAAAACAAAACAGAATTACAACTAAATAGGAAGACAAAACTAGTATAAAAAAACCAAGCATTCCATTCCAGCTGCAAATCCGTATCCAAAGCCCAATGAGATGCCATGTAAGCCACTATCCAAAGACGAAGACAGCTTCTGGTCTCAGAACATTCTGGTCCTCCCCTACTTGAAATTTACTAAATTTTAAGATCTAACTTCTTTTAAATCTGCTTTCAACGAGACTTCTTGTGGGTTACTTGACTATACATACATTGATATCTTTTGCGTTGGCCTTTTAGTATTATATACTATATAGAAATAGTTTTGAAGACCTTTATTGGTTTCGGTACTTGAGAATAGTGATTCGTCTGTACTGAAGTTCATGGAATGTTGTTACATTTGGTAAGGATTTGGAATAGCTACCTTGTGTCATCTATGAATGATTTTATGAGTGCCGCTGTGGTGTTTCTGAGATGAAGATCTGTGTGTTGGGAAGGTGAAGGAGTGGTTGCTATCTTTACTTTTTGCATTCTGTGGTCAATATATTGCAAGTATTTTGAACTGCTTTCCTGCAGTATAGCTGTGGACACAACATTTCATGTGTTACAAGTTTGATTGTTTGTTGGGAAGGCCATAGAGTTCTGTTGTGATTTTTAAGATGCCTTTGTCAGGTGGAGCTAGGTAGGTTTTGTATACTTCTTATGTTCTGTGATACATTCATATATCTATCATAGAGTTATTTTTAGTTCATGAATGCATATTTATCTTTTTCCAAGTATTTGTTTATGTATTCTCAAATGTCTGGTCTCTTTTTTCTCTTTCTTGTGTTTGTGGGATACATCTTCACATCTTTATCATCTTTATACAAAGCTTTTGTGATCTATGTTCAAAGTTAAGTATCTTTGTTGGACAACTCAATTTTGGATAACTTATCCATGTAAAAAATTTCCCTCTTTACAGTGGAAAGTGGTTCGAGAGACTCTATTGGACAGGAAATGGTAGCGTTAACTTCTGAGGGACTTACAGGATCTTCGGGAAGCGATGATGCATCTTTAAGAGGATGCTTGTCTGCAGTTACAGGACCATCCAGTACTGCTATTAACCCTCCAGTTATTCACGATGGAATAACACGGAGTTCTGCTGAAGATTCATCTCAAAATCCTTGCTCACTTGTACAATCATCACAGGCCAGCCCAAATGGGATATCCATTTTTCAAGGGTATTGATCATATATAGTAGAGTTTCTGTGCTGATTAGATTCAAAATTTCAACTCATCATTGTCCTCGGATCCTTTTCTCCAAGATTACGTTTCCCATATAAGAAATTTTTCCTAGATGAATATTTCAGTTTCAGTTGGTACATGGATTGTCTGTCGTAATCAGGGGCAGATCCACAAAGAGGGGCTCTAGCCCCCCGCTAATTTTGAGAAAGTTTGAGTTTGTAAATTCCAAAATTAACACCATCATTTTGTAAACTTTGGCCTCCTTTCTTTGAGAAAATTGTGCACTACTTTGTCAATTTGCCAGTCATTCAGAGTACATGAAAAAAGCTGAGTACCATTACCCTTGTCCATAAGCAAATCAATGAATTTGAAGTTTATTTGCCTTAAGAGTGAGTATCACTTCGAGTTCAAAATTTGGTTTTCCATACAAATTTGTGAATACACTTTTATACCATGACTCAACATTTCAACATAGTGTAAATTCCCCCCTCCCCCCCAAAAAAAAAATAAAAAATAAATAAATCTTATCAAAAAATAAAATAAATAAATGACCTAAGATATCTTTCCACTTTGTCTTGCAATATGACAACTCTCGGTTCTATTCCTGGCTCCATTTACCATATTACCATGATTAGTAGATTAACATATATCATCTGTAGCTCCCTCAATTGAGATTTTTCTTTTAGTAAAAGAAGTTACTTAGGCTATATGCAAGTAATTATTCTGTTGTTTCAAAATTTTTTTTTTTTTTGGGGGGAACGGCTTATTCATGGCCACTGAACCCTTTTATCTTTTGTTTTGTTTGTTTGTTTGTTTTTTTTCTTTTGAATTTTGTCGATTCTCCTCCACTCATCATCTCGGACATCTCTTTTTCAGTTGCATGAATGTGTGCATGATTTCCAGTAGCCACCTGCCACTAATATCATGATAACCAGGCTGCTCTTTACAGTAGTGATTTTGTATATTCTTAAGTGTAAAATTCAGTATCCAATAGGAATAACCCTTGTTGAGGGTTACACCTGGCCTTTGGGAGAGTGTACACACCACCCCTTTCCCTTTCAAAGTACTGATGGAAAGATATGCATCTACTATTTGATATGTTGTCTCCAATAATTCTTACTTACACATGGTTCGAACATGGCGAGCAGTCACTGCTAGGTGCCTTAGTGAGACGTTAGAAGGTGGAATTTAGTTGAGGCCTTCACTCCCCCACCCCCCCAGGGGTGATAAGAGTTTACTTTATTGAGTTTGAATCTGTATTGTGACTTGCGAATCATGAGGCCTCTTTTGTAGTGATATCGTGTTTGAGAATGTCAATGATGTTTCACAGGTCATAATGAAAATGGTTAAGGTTTTAGTAGATGGATTTTTAAATATATATGTATATGTGTGTGTGTGTATAAATATTATTGATGATAATCGGATATAACTCGTGTGGAGGTCTCCTTTCAGCCTTATTGAGCGGGTTCGGAGGACTGTTCATGGCTCGGCCGATGACATTGGATGGCTACAACGCGCTACAGACATGCCACCAGTTGAAGATGGAACTGAGAGGTTTACTGAAATACTTGATGACATCAGGTATGAGGTGCCATTTTTCCTTATATTAGATGACACTTATCTAGCTTGGTTATAAAAATTGATTTTGTTGCTTCTCCTTAAATCAGGCATGGACTACACATGTTACCAAAATCGATGGTTTATTTGTTGGTTCCAGGTAACAAAGAATACATGCATCTTATACATTAATGAACTAATGGTGATTTCAGTATTAATTTGGGCGTAAAGATGACTAAAACACTTCTTTGTTCCTTTGGTGTGATTTAGCTCCCTGAAGCATGCACCAATGGTCTCCAAGTCAAGTTCTGAATGATATATTAATACCCTTGACCCTTGTAACATTTAACTAACTCCTCGTGTTTCCAAATATACCCTTAAAATTAAAGGGTTTTTTCTCTATTAGAAAAGTCTAAATATTTTATGAACTTTGATAATATCTATTTCCCTTCCAAACCGGATCAAGACTCACTTGGCTTGGCTTTTTATAATTGATAGAGGAACAGGAAGATAGCTTTTAATTGTTGTATGCTCTTACATTTGAGAATTGTGGTTAAATATATAGGCTGATCGAGTTTGTTCAATTATTTCTGTGCAGGTCTTTTTAGCAACCATGGACCACTGTATTTTATAAATACAAAGAGAAGTTTCTCAAAAATGGGATTGGTGTGTCATATTGCCAAGATCCATAGCGAGGTATGTTTGATTGTTCCAACTTCTATGCAACTTCATGCGCCCTATGTTTTGTACTGTACTGAACATCAAATATCCAGGGTTCAGTTGAAAAAAATGCCAAAGAGATAAAGGAGTACATTGAGGAAATACATTGGGGTTCTAAGAAGCCTGTCTTGCTTCTGGGGCATAGTAAAGGAGGCATTGATGCTGCTGCTGCTTTATCCATATATTGGCCAGATTTGAAAGACAAGGTTGCTGGGTTGGCATTAGTTCAGAGTCCCTATGGAGGTAGCCCAATAGCTTCAGATATCTTGAGAGAAGGGCAGCTTGGGGATTATGTTAATATGCGGAAAGTCTTGGAGATTTTGATCTGTAAAGTGGTTAAGGTATGTCAGCTAATGTGTACTAGTTTTCTCTTTATTCTTGGATTTTATTTCTTTTTATAGGTGTACTGCCATTCTGTTGTTTGTTATTATATGTTTATTCCTGCACCTAGTTTTCTATGAAACTACTCCCTCCATTCTGCTTTAAGTGCCTAACTTTTCTGTTTTGAAACAATTTCATTTAAAGAGTCTTGATTAAAAATTTTATTTCTTAAATTATGGATTCTCGTCACTATATGATAATATTCGTCTTAAAATCAAGATAACTGCCTTAGTTCTTAGTGTTAAGGGTATTTATGACAAATCAGTTTTATGCTTATAGAACTTTGACCTCAAAAGTAGACGCATTGAGCGGAATGGAGGGAGTGTGTAAACATGACATACAGATAATCTAACTTTTACAGCTGTTTTTGAAGGGTGACATGCAAGCTCTAGAAGATTTAACTTACGAGAAGAGGAAATATTTCTTGAAGAAACACCACTTACCTAAGGAACTACCTGTTGTTTCATTCCGTACAGAAGCCAGCGTCTCTCCTGCAGTTTTGGCCACATTATCCCGTGTTGCTCATGCTGAGCTTCCCGTGTTTGCTCCTTTATCAGGTGACCAAACTGCTACTGTACTCCCGGTGGTAATGCCTCTTGGTGCTGCAATGGCTGCGTCTGCTCATTTGCTTCAGACAAGATATGGTGAGAAGAGTGATGGGCTTGTGACCTGCCGTGATGCAGAGGTCCCGGGGTCGGTTGTGGTACGTCCAAAGCGTAAATTGGATCATGCATGGATGGTCTATTCATCATTGAATGACGACCCATCAGAAGCAGATGCATCTCAAGTATGTGAGGCTCTTCTAACCTTGCTTATGGAAGTTGAACAGAGAAAAAGAGATGAACTTGGCATTGAAGTTGGACAGGGAACGATGAGACATGAACTTGGTAAGAAAGATGATTGAGGCAAACAATGTTTTTTCCGTTTTCTTTTCATTTAGCTCTTGGGATTAGTGCCGTTGTTTGTATTCACATTACGGTCGCAGTTTATCTTTCCATATCTACTGAGAAAGAAAGTTGCTTCTGTGGTTCTTGCAGCAGTGACATTTTTTGAAAAATGTATAGCTTTATGATCATGTACAAAGCACATGATCATGTTTTGCATATAAATGAGGAATTGGTCTAATGTGTTTTTGTCATTGGTGCTTTTGACTGATTCTGTTTAAAGTATAGGGACTAACGTTGGGCACCAAAAGTAGGCAAAAACTTGGGTAAGACGGTCTTACGAATATTTTTGTAAAACAAGTCCTCTTTACCTGATTAAAGAGACCAATCGTGTGTTGCTGGGTTAAGCTGTGAGAGAGTGAGAATCTTTCTTACCAATTAAGATCCATAAGATTGTATTACAAATTAAGATCCGTAAGACAATCTCTCAGGAGACTTACCCCCAAAAGTATTGTGTGACTTGTTAACTTAATAGCTCTTTATTCGCACGATTGTGAACATCATCTTGTAAAACAAAGCTACAAAATTATAAATGAGAAAGAAAATATTCAAACTCATCCATTAATTTATGGTATGTGCAATGCGACTCTACTCCCTTGCAAATAACTCAAAATCTATAATATATATGGGGAGCTCTATTTGGACCCCCAAATCATATTAGTATACCCCTTAAACCCAAACTTTCTATGTTACCCTTCATCCAAACACACCACATCCATCATCGCCTCCCACTACATCCTCTAACTCTACCCCCTCCCATCCATCTGTTTTCTCTCCCCCAGCATCCCAGCCAGCCCCGATCTTCGGCCAGTCCAGTCTCCTCCTTTCTCTACAACAGTCCTGTCTCCTCCCTTTCTATGTTCAATCCATGTCCATTCATTCTTCCTCGTCTCCTACTCATTTTTTTAAATTCAACCCAAGGGTTGTTCGACCATGGTTGACCGAACAATCTTGTGGTAGAATAACACAAGGTTGTTCGGTTGGAACAACCCTTGAATTGAATCGAAAAAAAAAGAGAAAGAGAGGGAATATTAGTGTTGCTGAAAACGAAAACAAAAAAAGGAAAGAAAAAAAAGTTGTATTCGCTAGAGGAGGACGTGAGAAAGAAAGAAAAAATGATGAAGAGAGAAGGGGGAATATTGTAGGAGGTTGTATGGGGTCAACCAAAAAGAAAAAAAATAAAGAAGGGAAGAGACATAATGGTAGGGGAATAATGGAAAAGGACGCAGTGGGAGGGAGAAGGCGATGATGGAAAGGGTGTGTTTGGATGGAGGAGAGTAAAATAGGAAGTTTTGAGTTATTTGGGGATCCAAATAATGCTCAACAATATATATGTGGAGATGATGATCCCAGAATTATTGATGAACACTCGACCTCTCTTCGGTTGATTTACTTTGTCTTGAGTAAATTCAACAATAACATCCACACGTAATCTCCTATAGTAGGAGACACTTCTTGTGATTTCCCTGCAAGAATTGAAAAGGATGATCCCAAAATTATTGATAAAGGTCATATCTCTAGCTAGGATGACTGAGATGCATCAATCTTTCAGTTTCAAAAACTTCTAATTGACATTCCAGAGGTGTCAATCCTGGATTTTCTTTTCTAATTTATTCCATCATATATGTGAATACATTATGGATCTATGGCTGAGCAGAGGGCTGATGATTAGTTTGGTTAAAAACCTTCAAATAATTTGAAACTACTGATTCTATCTTCCCAGTACTTGATTTTGTATCAAACTTCTCCCACCATTTGCAGTGGAAAGTCCTTTGGAGAACATGGATTTTCAAAGAGTCGAATGAGAAAATAATATCCTATTTCCAAATTCAAGTTATTTGAAACTCTGTAAAAAAACCACATAGTATTTCTCTCAAGATCCTCTGTTGTTTTGCCTGTTAACTTAGGGTGATAATGATACCAACCGATAAGTAATTCAGATATTGATTTTGGAAGAATATCCAAATCTGGACCACATTTCTCCCACCAGTGTAAAAACCATGTATGGAATCCTCCTTCGAGGATTTTTGGATTAATCACAAAAATCCATGTATGCTTTCTGATAGGGTTTTGGTAATAAAATGCATAAAACCATGCATTAATATAATCCCAATAATTATACTTTATTGTTTTATTAACCAATAGCGTTTTAGGTTTTGATGGATCTAAAAGACTATTGATATGGATGAAGCACTTTAAGTATAAAGCACTTAGAATGAGTCCTTACTAGAGATCTTCCCCAGATTCTGGATTGTGGAGAAAATGTTCAAACTGAACAGAATTAGTTTCTTCTAAAATTGCTTCGTAAATATAACGAAGCTTCCCTTGTGGAGCGACATAATTCTGGTTACCTAGATATCTATCATTGAGAACTCAAAGCTCTTCCTTCCATTGTAAGTCTGTAAAAGACAAATCAATAAATAATATGTTCTAGATGTTGCTTTTGAAGATAAGGAACTGAAACATATTTTTCTTTATCTTTTCCTTCCCCAGGTGGGTTGGATTTTCCGCTCCGAGACGGGTTAGATTTCTTTGATCCTTCACTAGAGGTGGAAGGAATTTTAGGATATTGAGATATGTATTTTGCCCCTTTTGAGGTGATCCATCTGTTAAATGGCTGCATCCTGCAAAAATTCTCTAGTTAAAAAATCAAGTAAAGAATTATCAATACCTTTAAAATATTCAATTTAAATCAAATATTGATTAATTCTGATTGCGAAAATCTGTTGTGAAACAATATTTTTTACATCTTTTTGAATGATGTATTTTGCAGTACTACAATCAATTACGATTAAGAATTGTTGGTTTAATAAATCATCTTGAAATTCGAAAATACATTTTACTATAGAAAGCATTTCTTTTTTTATGGTAACATAATTTTCTAAGCGTTCTTCCCGGAAGAAAATATTAATAATTAATCTTTCTCATTACTCGAATTCTTTTGTTTAAAATAGTAAAATACCTCTATATCCAATATTAGAGGCGTCAATTTCTACTATTTTATACCAATTAGGTTGAGCAAAACAAATAAATGACAATTGTTTTACGTGTAGTTTGATTATTTGAATCACTTTAGTATGTTCTCGAGGCCAATGACTAGGATTGTTCTTTAATCTAGTGTAATAAAATAGCACTATCAAGTGCAATATTTTTATAATAATCAGTAATATAGTTAAGACTTCCAAGAAATCTTTGTAGCCGATTTTTATCTTTAATCTCGTCGGGAAATTTAGAAGTAAATTCTATACTCCTATCAATGGGTATTGTTTTACCATGGGATAGATTAAATCCCAAAAAATTGATGCCAGTTTGAAATAATTTTATTTTTAGATAAGATATCGAACTAATCCATTTCTTTTTATAACATCTTTTAATATTTTCAAATGTTTGAAGTGTTGATCAATGTTATTGAAAATACTAATTTATCATCAATATAAACAATACAAAATTCTGAATAAGGTATACAAATCTCATTCATTATATTTTAAAATTCTAAAGAAGCATTTTTTTTAAAGTCAAAAGACATAACATTCCATTCATAAAGTTATTGTAAATGCAGTTTTATATTTATCTTTTTCATTAATTTGAATATGCAGTAGCCTGACTTCAGATCAAATTTAGAATAAATGACTGCCATATGTAGTGTGTCTAATAAATCTTTTTTATTAGTTATAGGATCCCTAATCCATTTTAATGCTTCATTAAGAGGTTTATAATTAAACACCAATCTGGGGACACCTCTTTCTTTTTCAGCATTTTTGTTTACATAAAAATCAGTACAACTCCAAGGAGAATGACATTTCCTTATTATTATTTTTAGTAAAAGAGGTTCAATCTCTTTTTTACAAAGTTCCCAATATTCAGAATTCAGTTGACTTTGACCTAGTCTTAGTCGGTATTTGATATTTTTTTTATATCAAAATCTTCCTTATAGGGAAGTGAAACAATATGCCTTTTTCTTTCCCCAAAAACATTAGGAATGTCACTGCAGACCTCTTTCTCATACTGGTGTTGTAATTCTTTAATTTTATTTTGAATGTCATAAGAATTTAATTTTTCTTTTATACTTAAACTATTCACTTCTTCTTTTAAAAGTTTAAATGTTTTACTTTGAAGAAAGTAAATCTTTTAATTCATTAATAACCTTTGTTTCAGGGTTTTAATAAATTCAACAATTAATTCTTGATTTTTAATAGTTGTATAAATATATGTTTTTTCAATCTTGTGTAAAGGCATGATTGTATTTAAAAGGGTGTTCCTAGGAATATTCTTAACAAGTAAGAAAGTGGAGGGAATATGAGTTGCTTGGCCCAAAAGGCCGAAGTATTGGTCACGTGCCCAGCACGCCGTCTCCATGGTCACGAGCAAATCATGTGCACTCATCGAAGCCCGAGCTCAGCTCATAAGCGAGCAGGGACAGATCTTTGGTCGCCCAGGCATAACAAGCAAGCAGTCTCGTTGGAATATGCTTGTTGATAAGTAACTTATCTTCGTGCATATTCCGAATATTTTGATTTGTTTGTTCTCATTACCGTGTGTCATAACAAGTGACTAAAAGGTCTGCGTATCGGTTAGTATGACAACTTGTTTGACATCACATAGGTCTTAAATTAGGAATGTCCTGATCTAGTCCTACCTTCTTAATGATGATTAACAGACTGGCGATTTATATGCACCAGCACTAGTAGACTTGCTGTAGCGTCAAAGGTCTTCAGAAGATTTGTTACCAGCAGACTTGTCATATGCGCAAAAGAACATCTTGAAGACTCGCCACCAGCAGACATGCTATGGTTTGAATGTTCATACTGTAACCAGTAACCAGCAATCCTCTCTTGCAGAAGACTTACTCATCGGGATTGAACATCTCACCAGCAGACTTGGATCTGCACGTGCTACAAAGAGACAAGACTGCAGTAGATCAAGAAAAGACAAAAATATTCAAGCCTTAAAAGTCACTCAAATCTTTACGAATCCCGACGTCCGTGATGCTGCAAGCTATTCTCTCTCGCTCACGTGGTTTGGAAAAGTCAAAAGAATGTACTTTATTCGACAGACCACCTGACAGTGCATTATGATTCAAACCCACTTTTCAAAGACTTATCAATACAGTCTGACGGGCAACAATTCCAGGCTCTGCAGGACAAAGCTTTTACCCAACAGTCAAAGATCCTGTGAACAACATCTCTATCCGACTGTCTTCAACAACGACATTATTTCAAACGGATAGAAAATCCATCTTCATCTCTTAACGATCATATTGACACGGGTCTATAAAAGAAATCCCCCTTCTTAAAATATATCAGAGATCGGATCAACAAAGTGATTCGAAGACATCTGCAACAAGAACCAGTTCGACAAAGCTGTGAGATCTACAAGAGATCGTCTTCACCAACGAATCTCAAATCTCCACAGAAGATTACAGTGAACAAAACTAGACCTTAGCAAAACACACTATGTGGATTGCTAAGAAGAAAGGAATTGGAGAAGAAGAGAGAGATCAGAAACTTCGATAGACAGAGATCAGTGTCTTGGTCAAGAACCCAGTTCTTGATTTGAGCTCTTCATCCTTCTTCGAAGAACTCAGCCTCTGACAAGAGCTTCAGGATTTTATTCCTAAAGTTAGAGGTCAAACTCTTGGATCGATTTGAAGATAGATTTCAGATGGTGCCCAAGGAAGATGAAGAGCTGTCTGTAAATATTGCAATCATATTTTCAGATTTGTATTCCTATACAAATGCTATTGATTGTACAATATTCAATCATCATAGGAAGTCGAGTGCTCTACACTCAGTTGTTCAGATATTCTTTATCTGAACAACCTTGAAAATTGTCTTCTCATATCTGTTTCTCATTGTCGTCTTCTATTGCTCTCTTTACTTAAGAAATTTGTCTATGAATAATTAAGTAAAGATTAAGGCTTGGAATGACGAGGACAAAATTTTTACATAGAGAGTCTAGGTTAATGTATTATGTAATTTATCCTTGAATAAATTCAGAAGTTCTTTCAAATGATTTATCTTTCTTTATTCAACCTTTACTTCTCTATGAGTTTTTATAAATTGATTAATCCTTTGAAAAGCTAATCTCTCATGACTTCCTAAATCTGCATTTGAAAGAAGGATTAAATGTGTTGTTGTTCTGAACATATAATCGTGTACAACCACTTAAGACTTCTATCTAAATCTAAGCCTTACTATTTACGTTGATTAAACTCTTTCAAACAGGCTTTTGATTTACTTGCAGTCCACCAGCAAAGTTCATTACTCTGCTGAGAGCAAGTCTGTTGTTCTTTGTTACCAGCAGACATGCTTGATATACTGATTGTCCATGCCTTTAAAACCTACACTTTATGAATACAAAAAGAAAAGTTTTAAACTGACATAATAGGCTATTCACCCCCATTTAGCCTATTTGAGCAATCATTGTGGACCAACAAGTCTCCTGCTTGAAGTCAGGGGGCCAAGAGTATAGCGAGCATGCAGAGAGGTCTATGTGAGCATGCTCATCCCGTTCAGTTACTTGGTAACGACCGTCTTGAATGTGGGGAGTTAATGCCGGGAAACCCGCCCCCCACGTTCTGGACGTGGCCCTGAACATGCCAACCTTCCACTCCCCTACTTTCAATGTTTGGCTCCCAACTTTGAAGGTTGGCCCTATATAAACCTTCCTTTTTCAAGGGGAAGAGGTACGCTCACTAATTCACAGGCAAAAACTCTTTCAAAATATATACGTGCTTGCTGGTTTTCTGATTATCACACCAAAGTGCGTTCGCAGGGAAAGCTTATGCCTAGTTCACGGTTATTGTTGCTTTCTTGATAGGTTTGGGCCTCAAAGTTACGGATATATTGAAAGCTAGATATCCAATAATTCAAGCACAGTGTATTTAACCAATTTGGATACATCAGAATACAAATTGTTTTATTACAAATGTAAGAATCAGTTATTTTGTATTCTATTCACACATTACTGCCATTAGTAGAGGTTAGGGACTTGAATGTTTTTCAAAATATTTAGTAGGGACTAAACCTTCTTGAATACAATATATATCGGCTCCACTATCCACAAGAGCCACAACTTTGTTAATAACATACTAATCTTTTATTACAATGGATATATAAGCATACCATTTTTTATAGGTGACTTGATTTAATAAATTAAGAAAATCCTTTGAGGGGTTTTCTTCAAATTTGTTCATCTGAGTAATATCTTTAGACTCTTTTTTATCATCTTTGGTAGAATTAATAGTAAGGTAATCTACTTGTCTACCTTGAAACCCTACTAATTGTTTAACTTCTCTTATTTCTTTTTTGAGATTATTAATATATTTTTTAAAGATCATTGACATTGTTTTTGATGATCTTCTTTCTCCACTCTTTTAAAGACTTCTTGTAAAGAATAAAAATTAATAACCCTTTTCATTTTGGAAGAGGAATTGGAGATTTCTTTTGAACGATCTTCCTTATTAATTAAGAATCTTATTAATCTTTCTTTTAATTTTGAATCTGTAATGTTGTCTAATAATCCAATTTTTTTTATTGATCATTGGTTAAAACATTTAAACATAAGCCATTCATTTTAGCTATTGCTTTCCAGTAATTAGTATTTTTGGAACATTGTCCCTTACAACTATGTTCATCTGTATCAGAGGAGGATGAACTAGAGTTAATATTGTTTAATTCTTCACTATCCAACAATTCTTCTGAACTAGAGTTGATATGGCTTGATGCTATTATTTTCACTGCTTTAGTTAAGCACTAGGTTATTACCCGTGCGTTGCACGGTTGATTTAATATTGTTTCTAAAACTTAATTTTGTAGATAGAACCAGCAATTAAGTTATTCGAATGAACCAACAACAACAAAATGTTCATATAATTAATAAATTAAAAAAATCGTGAGATCACACCGAATCATCAAACTGAAAATTTATGCGAATCACAAAATCGAATAAATATTCTTACGGAGGGGAGGGGAAGTACCATGAAGACAGACTCGTAAAGGAGGTGTTTGATGGAGTGGAAGTATTTTGCAGTGGTTGTTTGTAATTTTGGTGAAACATGTTTAATCACATTAAATAAAATCTATTTTAAATTGACTGAGTTTTGGTAAAAAAAAATAAAAATTAAAAACTTCTACCAACCGAAACTTGTTTAAATCAAATGTGATAAAATATATTCGGTACAAACCGATTTTGGCATCAAAAAATGGTAAAAAAAATTACCATGAGAATTGAAGAGTTTTAATCAACTGAAACACGTCTAAATCAAATGTGAAAAAATCTATCCGCAAAAGTTTTTTTATCATAAAAATTTGGAGTCATAATCAAATGAAACGCTTTAAAATCAAATGTGATCAAATCTATCTGGTATTAACCGATTTTAATAGCAAAAAAATGTTAAAAAAACAAAAAACTTTTACCATGTATAAAGGAGGCACCAGTTTCAAAATCTATCTCGTTTTGATTTTTGGCAGCAAAAAATCGACTTTATATATGTATATATAGTACCGTATGCACAGCTTTAATAAATTTTTTTTTTGCAAAAGTTGTTTATAATAAGATGGATTTTTAAACTTGTAATAAATAATTAAATATTTTTTAATTAGAATAATTTGAAAGAAACGAAAAATAAGGTAAATATTAAAAATTGATCATATGAATATGTAATTGAAATATGAAAATCTATGAGAATTGATAACATCTATAAAAAAACACTTTTACCATGAAAAATTTGAGTCCTAATCAAATGAAACGAGTCTAAATCAAATGTGATAAAATATATCTCGTACTAACCGATTTTGGCAGCAAAAAAAAAAAATAACTTTTACAATATATAAAGGAGGTACATGTTTTAAAATATATCCGGTTTTAATTTTCAGCACACAAAAAAAAAGAATTTTTGTTTACAACTTCACAAGAATTTGTCACATTAAAGCACATAAATCCTTTAAAACTTTAAGCATTCAACAAAAAGTCACCATGTGGCAGCTGCGACTTCTGTTTTAATAATAGTTAAAAGATAAATGATAGATTATTAATTAAATGATTACTAAGTATAGATTAGTATAAAAAATAACATAAAATCATCCCATGGATAATTTGTATAAATTAAATAGTAGGAAAATGAAAAGAGATGAAAATTGAAGAGGTTCAGTCAAATTAAATTTGTATAAATTGCATATGACAAAATCTAGTTTAATTAAGCGATATTTGAAAAAAATAAAAACAAAATCCTAAATCTCTATCATAAATTTACTCGTTAAACTATATCCTAAATCTATCTTATCAAATTAGTTTTAGGATTTTTATCTTATCTAATTAGATTTATGATTTTTATCTTAAACTAATCAATTTTGAAAAAAGAAAAAAACTTACCATTTCGAAGGTGACGTGTGGCAGCACCAAATTCTTTTAAAACTTTTAACTTTAAACAGAAAATTGTCATATGATAGTAGCGGCTTTTGTTTTAGTAATATTTATAGATTAGTTTTGTAATTGAATCTTAATGCTTTCATCCAGATTTAATTCTTCTAATTTATTTTTAGTGTAACATTTCTTAGCAAAATGTCCATACTTTCCACATTTAAAACATGTTTTTGGATTTTGTTTTCTTCTTGGTCTAGAGGTGTACTTTTTCCTTTTATAATAATCTTTTTTTTATTATTGTAACTATTCTTAAAATAATCTTTTCTTTTGTGTCTTTTTGTTTTAGAATATATTTTGGATTTTCTATTTTGCTTAGGATAACTAACTTTTGTATCATAAGCAAATTGATGACAAAATTCACCAATTTCATGTTTACCAGTTAAGTTTTACTTTTTTTTAATAGATATTGAAGTTTCATATATATCATTACAAATAATTAATCCTACTTGGGTACAAGTACCAATTATATTATCATATGTAATATAATTATAAAGGATGATATTACCATCACTTTGGTCTTTTAATCTTTGTCATACCTTTTTTGCAAAAAGAGGAGGTAATCCATAAATAAAGTTTACCTTCCAATATTCAGCATTGGCATCTTCTCTTTACATTACTTTAGCACTAAAAACATCTTTATACCATCAAAAACGAGTAAGAGATGTGCATATTAAATTTTGCAATAATTCATGATTTCTTTAATTTCTTTATGGAGCTAAACTTATAATATGGTGAATTATAGTTTGAATCAGGGTATAGTTGTTTCTCATATGTATCTTGATTTACATTTGTTCATTCATTACATTATGTTCTATACTTAGTGGATAAATGAGCTGCGTACCTGTTAGTCCCAAAGGGCACAATAATAAGCTAGAAGGGGGGGGGTTGAATAGCTTATTAAACACTTAAAACTTTTCGTATGGATTCCTAAAACAAGCACTTGCAATCTATCAAAAAGATTGAAGTAGCGGATGTCTTGCAAGGAAGACAGACTAAGTCTGCTGGTGAAGCACTACCGGTAGACTTAGCTGGTTACTCACGTTTGCTGCTTAAGGAGTAAGTTAACAGATATGAAAACAGTATAAAGCAGTAAGTAAAGAACACAAGTATTTTGAGATGGTTCGCACTATAAAGAGTGCTACGTCCACCACCAAGGCAGTCAACCTTGGATTTAAATGTGCACTATGTTTTCCACTAGTTCTATTACAGAAATGTCTAATGGATCGTGTACAAAATATTTTACTTGTGTTTGGGGTTGGGGAAATTGAATATCTGGAAAAACAAAATAAGAAAAATAGTAGTAAAAACAATAATAAGAAGCAAATGATTAACAGTTGATGCAGATCTTCTTATTGTTGTTAAGGACTTCTTTGATTAGTTAATGATCTCTTGAATGCACTGAGTATAAAGCTTGATGTTATTGGATCGATTCAGAGCATTTTTTTCTTCAGTTTTTAATGGTAGTATTTATAGCTGGGCATTCTTGAGATCGTTGGAGAAGACGAAGTGAGTAACAGCTCTATTAGGTTGAATTCATTAAATGTCTGGAGCTGTTTGTTGATTTCGTCTTCAACTGATGCTAAGCAGGGAATGGCAAAGAGTTGTTTGCAGTAATGAGCAGGTGAGCGATTAGAGTTGCAGACCTGCAATAGTTGGTACAGTCTGTATGTGTCAGTCTGTGCACCTACTTTGTCACTTTTCAGGAGACGAAAGTCTTCATGTTTTTTCAGAAGGACGTGTCCGAAAAGTCAAGCACTGATCTGGAGATGATTTAAATTCAAATTCAAACTGAATTAGGCTGAATTATAATAATCCACCAAAGCTTGATGTATTGAAGATTTGGATATGTCATGCAGTCCGAGTGCAGACAAGGTCTGCCGCTGGAGGCTGCTTGAAGTCTTCCGGTGAAGCCTTCCACTGAACCTGTGAAGTTTATAAAAACTATTCTAAGGCAAAGTTGTATACTTAGTTGCCACGCTAACTGGTACGCAGCCCATTTAGCCATTAAATATAGAACCTAATGTAATGAATGAACAAATACAAATCAAGATACACATGAGAAACAACAATCTCCTCCTATTTGCATCTGGTCATCATTACATACATGTGAGGGCTATGAAAACTTAAAGAAAGATAAAAACATGCTAGACATATGAATTTTGGTTTTAAAATAGCAGACATGCTTCTATCAAAGAAAGTGCCTCAAGTGTATAACTAATCTAAGTGCTTACAAATAGAAGAGATGAAGGAACAACACAAGGATTAGAAATAAATAGTTCAAATAAATTTAAACTGGATGTTTTAAATTCTAAGCAGGTATATGAATTTAAATAGCAAGAATTTAAACAGTAGACTGTTTTTTAAAAGAATAAGCTTCTGTATTTCAAACGAGAAGTTTAATTCTATAGAGTTTTCAAAAACAAGATAGGTGCAAAGGATAGGGATAGAAAGATATGAGCTACCACGACCTTTTTCCCTTTCCTTTGGCTGCTCTGTCAGCTGCCTTTCTTTCGCGGTACTGACGCTCAAGTTTTTTTAACTCTTCTTGTGTATTCTTCATCAGCGGAGGTTGGTTGTCTGGTGGAGCGAGAATGGTAGTCGAGTTCTTCACGTAGTCTGTTGTTCTCCTCCATCAGAGTTTGGTTCATAGACCTTAGTTGTCTCTCCTCCGTGATGGCCAGATCACGTCCACGATCAGTATTGATACGATCATGTGATGAATTGAGAGCGAGATCGTTGAGCTCTAAAACAGGAGGGTGTCCGTGACCCAGGTGAAGGGTTATGTTGTGGAAGAGCTGATAGAAGAGAGTAGAGCAAAGTCTGGCGCACTTGGTGCATTGAGCTTCCATGTTGATCTTGAGATCAGTAGATTCGTGCCTCATTTCTCCAAACTTGGTCCACACATCCTCTTGAAATTGGTGAAGGATGGCGGTATTTCTGACGATAGCCTTGGACATTGCAGTTGCAAGCTCTGCAGCAGCTGTGGAGATACTGGTAAGCTCTCCCAGCCTGTTGTAAATGGCGTCCAGGCGGCTAAGGATTTTTGAGTTGGCCGATTGGGATGGAGAAGGGTCGAGGCCTATATGAATGTGATCAATGCCGGCAGACGAGGCGGCGTCGGTAGAGCTGACAGGATGGAAGGGCTGCTAGAGATGTGTAGTGTTGGAGGTTGAAGTTGAGTCGCGTGTAGGGAAGGTGTGAGTAGAAGATGAATTAGATGAAGGAGGGGAGGGGGAGGGTCAAGTTCAATATCAGTGGCGGAGTTATCGCTGATAATTGAAGGTGTTGGGAGTGGGTCGGTAGAGAACTAGATGGAGGAAGCGGGATAGAAAAGGGATTTTGGTTTTATTGGGGTAGGTTGTGTAGAGGGTTTGGGGAAGAGTTCTGCTACCAACGAAAGTTTAAATAAGAACTTCGTTGCAGTAGAGTCTAAGGTTGGTTGAAATTTGGCGGTAGAGGTGTTGGCTTGGTTTCGTTTGGATGGTGTAATTGGGTTGGTTGAATTTCGAGGGGGTGAAGATGGGGTAGAAGGGTTTGGAGAGTAATTGAAGAGGGAAGGAGGGGCTGGGGAGTGTGATCTCGTAGGCTCCTCCTGAGTTATTGGCTCCTCCTGAGGGATAGGCTCCTCTAAAGGGGTTGATTCCCTCTTAGTTGATGACTCGGTAGGATTAGGTTGAGAAGGGGTAGAAGGTTGGGTGTCAGCAGACTTCCTTCGCTGCCTTAGCTGCTGGACAGGAAATCCAGCTGCTTCATCGGTAGTGGTGATAGGGTCTGCTGGTGGCTTGGTCGGTAGGCCTTTACGCAATCGCATGTGTTTAGGCTTGGGTGAAGGTAAAGGTTGATCAGATGATGCTTTGCGTTTTGGAGTTTGGGATGGATTGGGAGTGGAGGGTGTTGGTTCAGGGTTGGACGACTGGGGAGACGATGGTTGTCCAGCAGCAGTAGAGGAGCTGCCAGCAGACTTGTCAATCCTACTAGCCTTGAGTTCCTTGCGAATCCATTTGGCCTGAAGCTCGTCTAGTTCCACTTCCTGCCTGGCCTTTTGGCAGTATCAGCCTTGGTATTGGCAACGATATCAGCCAAGATTTCTGCTTCATCTGGCGAGAAACCAGTCGCCTTCTTGGCTTTAGCAGCCTATCTTCTTTTTAACATGAGATTTGCCTCATCAGCTAAGTCTCTGACCACTTGTAGTATGTCATGGTCAACAGCAGAGGTTGGCTTCTTGGAAGCTCATTTGCCTGTACGAGCAGCTTTTCTGGCTGCATCATACGCGTCCATATTGAAGCGCGTAACCATCATAGGCGAGGGTGTGGCTACCTTTTCAGCAGCAATATTTGGTAGCCCTCGTTGCTGCCGCATCTTGTTCTCGTACTCAATGTACTTGTTAAAGAAGGTAGCCGTCATCTGCTTGTCCTTGAACACTTTTGTGAGCTTATCTTTGGTAATGGTAGAGTTGATTTCTTGTGTATACCTTAGCAGGGAGTTGATGAGCCGTACAAAGGGCATCTTGCAGTATGAACTGTGCTTCACGTTGGCAATGTAGTCTCTCAGCTCGTTGAAGATGATGACGTCGTAGTTGAGGTGATTCCTCTAGTAAATGGCGCTTGTAAGATTGAGCTGTTGGGTTGTGAAGTTGTCATGCGCTCCATTCTTGAACAGAAGAGATTTGTCCAGCAGATGACTGGAACATTAGACATCCAAGGGAAAGACATTCCTCGGCATTTTGCCTTGAGGTTCCCTTGGAGTATTGGTTCCCTCATTGCTTCCCAGGCTCTGTTAGCCTCAGCAATGGATATCTCAATGTCTCTGCCATAGTAAACACCAATGATTTTGGATATCACCCGGGCAGATAGAGAGAAGGGACGTCCACGAATCCATCCACGAATTACAGAAGGAGTCTGTGGATTTATCTCCATGCGCTGGTAGAATTCCTCAGCGAGAAGATTGTTGTAGTCTTCGGCGTGGAGACAGAAGAGGGGTAGAATCCCAGACTCGTTCATGTCGTTGCACATCTTAGCCTCGGTGACGAATGTCCGAACAGTATTCAAGTCAATGCACATGCCTGGAAGGTACATTTTTGGGTCCAGCTCCATAATAATGTCGTGAGGGGGAGGATAGAGAGGAAACCCAGGGAGGTTGACGGAAGGGTCAGGGTGAATGACACTTTTCGGGTCAAACACCTTCTTCTTGCCGGTATTCGACTTTGCAGATGATTTCACCTACGAAAGTCATTTTCATAAATTAGGGCTTTTCTCGAAACATAACAAACAACCAAAGATTCCATTTTTAAGAAATAAAATAAATTTTCAGAAAAAAATAATAATTGAAACCCTTGAATGTTTGGACAGTTAAAAACAGAGAAACATTAACAGATGATTCTCAGAAAAATGAGTATTCAAAGTATAGAGAGCACTATTTGTTTCAAGGTTTTGAAATAACAACAATGGGGGAAACCATCAAGATACGCAAAGCGTATTTTCAGATTCCTCAATAATATGACTCAAAATAAGAAATTTTAAGCATAATAACAAAGAGAGTAAACTAATGAATGTCGAAAATCTTACCATTGTTGCTGTAGGAAAAGTAAAAGCGAGAAGAATCGAAGAAAGCGAAGCAGTTGCAGAGGGTGAATAAGGGTTTGAATAGAGAGAGAAAATCTAAGAGAGAGAGGGTTTGTGATAGTTTTGAAAAAGGCGTTTCAAAATCTAATTAAAGGACAAGAAAAGTTATTTTTAGCGAAAATGCCTTGGATGATTGACAAATGTCTATCAAAAGGCTTTTAACTTTTAGATATTTTCAAAAAGTGGTATAAAGTGACTTTTAAACCCCTTAGCCTTTTTAGAAAACCTTTTACCCTTAATAGGCTTATAATTTGAGGTACTAACCTGGACTTTGACGTAGTTGAGCTATATCATTTAACAAAGTTAGTAACAATTAAGTCTGCCAGTATGAAAGAAAGCTTGTAAAAAATTAAATTTTAAGCTGTAGGATCAATCATACCAAGATTTCTCCTTAAATAAGCAAACCTGGTAGCATCCAGTGGCTTGATGAGAATATCAGCCTATTGATGTTCAGTTGGAACGTATTCCAAACTGATGTTACTTTTTTCCACATGATCTTTGAGGAAATGATGACGGATATCAATATGTTTTGTCTTTGAGTGCATCACTGGATTCTTTGAGACTGAAATTGCAGAAGTGTTGTCACACAAAATGGGACAATTTGTAGTCTTGATGTTGTAATCCACGAGTTGCTGCTTCATCCAAAGTAGTTGAGAGCAACAACTGCTGGCAGCAAAGAATGTATTCTCGCCTCGGGTTGAGTTTGCAACTGATCCTTGCTTCTTGCATGACCATGAGACAAGTCTATTTCCAAAAAATTGACAAGTCCCACTGGTGCTTCTTCTGCTAACTTTGCAGGCTGCATAGTCTGCATCTGAGTACCCAACTAGATTGAAGTTGTTCCGTTTTGAATATCAGATACCCATATTTGTAGTGGTTGAAACATATCTAATGATACGTTTTGTAGCAAGCAAATGTGATTCCTTTGGATCTGCCTGAAATCTAGCACAAACACAAACAGCAAACATTATATCAGGTCTACTGGCAGTACGGTAAAGAAGTGAACTTATGATTCCTCGATACTTGGTCATGTTCTCTTGCTTTCCCTTCTCATCTTTGTCAAGATGCCAGTCGGTAAACATTGGAGTCTTGAATCCTTTAGCTGAATCAAGACCAAATTTCTTGATAAGTTCTTTTGCATATTTGGATTGGCTAATGAAGATCTCGTCTGAAGTCTGTTGAATCTGAAGTCCTAGAAAGTAGGTGAGTTTTCCCATCATGCTCATCTCGAACTTGCTTTGCATCAGCTTCTCGAATCTCTTGCACAGGCTTTGATGTGTTGATCCAAAGATAATGTCGTCCACATTGATTTGTACCAGAAGAGAATGACCTTTGTGCTTGAGGATGAACAAAGTTGTGTCTGTTCTTCCTCTCACGAATCCTTGTTCAATTAAAAACTTGGGTAGAGTTTCATACCGAGCTCTGGGAGCTTGTTTGAGGCCATATAGTGCTTTCTTGAGTCGGTATACTTGATTCTGCTTGTATTGGATGACAAAACCTGGGGGTTATTCAACATATACTGTTTCTTGAAGATCCCCATTGAGAAAGACACTCTTTACATCCATCTGATATACTTTGAAGTTCATGAACGACGAATAGGCTAGAAAGAGTCTGATTGCCTCTAATCTGGCGACATGAGTCAATTCATTCTTCTTGTCGGTATCCTTGAGCAACCAGTCTAGCTTTGTTTCTGGTGACATTTCCATCTTCATCTCTCTTGTTTCTGAATACCCACTTGGTGCCTATGACTGGATGGCCAGTAGGTCTTTGAACTAAGCTCCACACTTTGCATCTTTCAAACTGGTTCTGCTCCTCTTGCATAGCTTCAATCCAGTAATGGTCTTCGATGGCTTCATGAATCTTCTTTGGCTTGAGCTCAGATACGAATGTGAAGGCAAACATAGTCTCATTTCGAAAATTACTTCTCGTACGAACTCCTGAGTTGAGATGACCAATGATTTGAGAGATGGGGTGATCTCGTGTTTCAATAACAGCTGGAAGAAGATCGCTTCTTGTGAATTCTTCCCTTAACGAATCTAGAGAAGGTAGAGAAGGGGATTTACCAAAATCAGGTTCGGAAGAGATAGAATCTCCAATACCTTCATTTTCTGGTGAACAAGAAAGGTGAGTGATCTGCAAAGGTGTTTGGGGTAGAACAAAAGAGATGGGTTCAGGGTCAACAGAAGGGTTGAAAGAGGTACAAGCAGAGTTGAAGTCTGCTGGTGCTGGATTAGCAAAACTAGATGAGTCTGCAGTTGGAGGATTCTGGGGTGAAGTAGAAGTAGAGTCTCTATTTGTACCTGTCTCAACATCATCAGAATCATCAGCAACATTTGGAGCCTTTTGAGGCTCTAAAAAATCATATTCATCAAAAGTAACATGCACAGATTCTATAATTTTTAAAGAAGTTTTGTTGAATATGCGAAATGTTTTTGAATAATTGGAATAGCCCAGAAAAATTCCTTCGTTTGATTTTGAATCAAATTTGCCTCTATATTCTCTTCCATTATATAGAACAAAACATTTACAACCGATGATTTTGAAAAATCCAATATTTGAGGCTCTTCCTCTCTATATTTCATATGGGGTTTTATTATGAAATTTGTTTACTAGGGATCGATTTTGGGTAAAACATGCAGATTAATAGCTTCTGCCCAGAAGTATTTTGGAAGTCTAGCTTCTGTAAGCATAGTTCTTGCTGCTTCAATGAGTGTTCTATTCTTTTGTTTAGCTAGACCATTTTGTTGAGGAGTTCCGGCAGCAGAGAAGTTGTGGCCGATCCGTGGTCATCACAATATCTTTCAACACCGTTGTTCTTGAATTTGGTGTCGTTGTCTGATCTGATGTCACCTATGTCTTCAAGCTTTTGAGTTTGAAGTCTTCTGAAAACAACGGTGACTAGATCATATGTCTCATCTTTTGAAGTCATTGTCTCGATCCATGTGAATTTAGAGTAGTCATCAACTACTACAAGTGTATACTTGTTTGCTAGAAATATTGACTATAGTGATTGGTTCAAAGAGATCCATGTGCAAAAGTTGAAGTGGTCTGGAGGATGACATAACTGATTTGCTTTTGAAGGAAGACTTGGAGAGTTTTCCTAACTGGCAAGCTTTGCAACTTCTGTCGTGGTCGGCAGACACCATAGGTAGACCTTTGACAAACCCATCTTTAGAGAGCTTGGAGAGGTACTTGAAGTTGAGGTGACTGAGACGCTTGTGCCAAAGCCAACTGTTGTCACGAATGTTGTTTGCAACTAGGCAAAGGCTGGAGGATCTCCCTAGAAGGTTTAAGTCCACGACATAGACGTTTCCTTATCTATTGCCGGTTAGTAATGTTGAGCAGGATTCACAATCTTTGATGAGACATTGGTTTGAGGAGAATAGGCAGATAAGACCTTTATCGCAGAATTGGGATATGCTCAGAAAATTATGCTTTAAGCCAATCACTAGAGAAACTTTGTTGATGGAGAGACTTCCTCTAGTGATTGAGCCATACCCAAACGTTTTCCCTCTTGCATTGTCACCGAAAATCACCGTAGGACCTTTAGCTTCAGCTATATCTGAGAGTAGACTTCCGTTCCATGTCATGTGCCTTGAACAACCACTGTCGAGGTACCAGATGTCCTTGTCTTCTGAATCTATAGTCATGAAGCAGACCTGAGAAAGTCAAAGGAACAAGGTCCCATTTATTTTCTTTTGGGTCTTGAGGATTAGCAACCTTTTGGGACCCATACCTGCCTAACCTTGAGAGAACTAGGTCTCTCAGATTTTGGTGTGAACCTTAGCAGGCATTCTGGGGCCAGATGGCCTAAACAATTACAAGAATGACATAGATGAAAGTTCCGTGGAGGACAGTGCTTAGCTTTAGCTGTAGAGTGCTTGTGACCTTCCTTCTTCCCAACAGCAGTCTTGGGTTCAACTAGCTTGTTGACAGTAGGCTTAATTGGTTTCTGTTGAATCTTCCTTGATTTGTTACTAGCAGACTTAGCCTTGGCTGGTCTGTTGTTAACTGTTTTAGGAGGATTTGGCAAAATTCCTTTAAGTCTATTGTCATTTAACTTGGGTGCCTTAGCCATTTCATATACAAACTTGATGGGTACCAGCAGAAATTTTGTAGGTCTACCGCCAGCAAACTTTGCTTTAGCAGAATTGCTATCGGCAGACTTTGATTTCTCTACCGTTCCTTTTACAAGCTTCTCATTAGAAGCAGTATCTTTGGCTTTCCCTTTATTTTTTATTATTTTTTTTAAGGAAACAGGAACGGCACCCTGCAAAATTTTATAAATAAGGAAAAGAAATACAAACAAGAGGGGGACAAACCAGCCTGACCCTTATAAATGGGGGGGCAAAGGAGCCTAACCTCAAACAAATGAAAGTACAAAAAGATGAGCATAACTTAAGACTAACTCTTCCTTCTAAAATTATAAAGACCCAACCGATCATGCATAAGAGCTTGACTGACAGCATTAGGGAGATCTGAGACCAAGTTATAACTTCTAAAACCTCTGTGATCGTGCGCAGCAGCCGCAAGCCTATCAGCAACAAAATTTTGTTCTCTAAATACATGAGTAATAGAGTAATTACCAAGATATGAAAAACAGTCCCGAAGTTCATACTCATACTTCCACGGAGCACTGTGCTTTCGATTTAAAACCATGACTGCAACCATAGAATCAGATTCCACAATCACATTACCAATGTTCAGATTACGACATAATCGAAGCCCATCACGCAAAGCTTTTTATTTCAGCACTAGTATTAGTACCAAGCTCATAGAAAGCTGAGAAGGCAGTCACCAAAGAACCTTGATGATCACGCAAAATGCCACCACCAGAATGATATCCTTGCATAGCCGAGCCATCAGTGTTAAGTTTATAGAAACCAACCGGAGGAGGAGACCAACAAACCCAACAACCCTTCCTGAAGGTAGGACTAATAACAGGAAGACCAAGACGCTCCATACCCACTTTAGCCATGATAGAGATAGAAGATTTGGGCCGAAAGACTGAGAACATATCACGAAGATGACCTTTAACACGATCAATGATCCTACCCGATTGCATCGGTTGAGAGTCATAAAGAGCACTACACCGAGCCTTCCATATTTCCCAGCAAGAGAATAAAAATATACCCACACAGCATGCGCCAAACTGATTACGGGAAGAACTATCTCTACATATGGTCCACTTGTATAGCCAAGTCCATGTTTACCCTTGTTCCCGAAGGTCTGTTTGGAGAAGGAAGTATCATCAGCAGTCTCAGAGGATTCACCTTTCTCCGTGATAGAAGAGCATGCAATGCTGGGCTCATCATTATAGCCTAAGCCTAATTTATCTCCACTTGGCTTTTGACTAGAGAGGATTCCTTCAAAGGTTTCCTTAGAGCTGTTCCAGGAGTCAATTGTCTTTTGCAAGGCAATTTTCTCCAAGTCTAGCCCTTTGATGTGCTCAGTTAGGCAATCAACTTTGTCATAAAAGAAATTTGTTTTCTCCTTTTAGCTTGATACTCTCTTGTTGACAGCTATTGAGAGTTTGAATCTCAGCTGTCAGCACAGATTTCTCAGCAGCAAGCTTTTCAAAGTTCTTTGCGCGTTTTGCATAGGCTACTCTGAAAGAGTTGAACTCCTCAAGCATTTCTTGATTATCCTTGAGCAGTTTTTCTTTACTGAAGTTTTCACAGTTGATCTCACCCTTTACGAAGGGACTAGGTGAGATTTCGACTTCATGTTAAGTCATAGGTGGGACTTGATTCATGAGCTATTAAGCATATATTGGCTCGCTCACAATCGTCCTCATCCTCTTCTGAATCTGTCTAGTGAGCTAGTTATGATGTTGATGGCTTTACTATCTAGCTCCACTAGATTTCTATCGTCCCCAGTCCATTCCGATTCTTCTTTTGATACTTCAGCAGGATTTTAGTAATGGATGCCAGAAGATTTGCCTTCATTGGTACATGACGTCCTGCTAGTACACACTTCCATAACCTGTTGTCAACAAAATTCATAAAATGCATTATCTTATCCTTCCAAACATCGAAATGGCCTTTGTCCAATATTGAGACGTGGCTCGCATTTGACGTAGGTAGCATGTAGTGTGTTGTGCCATTGGATCGTGTCTCTCAAGAGTTTAATCTTGGAAAAACTAGTTTTCATGGAGTTATGCTCTGATACCAATTGTTAGTCCCAAAGGGCACAATAATAAGCTAGAAGAGGGGGGGTTGAATAGCTTATTAAACACTTAAAACTTTTCATATTGATTCCTAAAACAAGCGCTTGCAATCTATGAAAAAGATTGAAGTAGCGGAAGTCTTGCAAGGAAGACAGACTAAGTCTGCTGGTGAAGCACTACCGGTAGATTTAGTTGGTTACTCACGTTTGCTGCTTAAGGAGTAAGTTGACAGATATGAAAACAGTGCAAAGGAGTAAGTAAAGAACACACGTATTTTGAGATGGTTCGCACTATAAAGAATGCTACGTCCACCACCAAGGCAGTCAACCTTGGATTTAAATGTGCACTATGTTTTCTACTAGTTCTATTATAGAAATGTCTAATGGATCGTGTACAAAATATTTGACTTGTGTTTGGGGTTGGGGAAATTGAATATCTGGAAAAACAAAATAAGAAGAATAGTAGTAAGAACAACAATAAGAAGCAAATGATTAACAATTGATGCAGATCTTCTTGTTGTTGTTGAGGACTTCTTTGATCGGTTAATGATCTCTTGAATGCACTTAGTATAAAGCTTGATGTTGTTGGATCGATTCAGAGCATTTTTTCTTCAGTCTTTAATGGCAGTATTTATAGCTCGGCATTCTTGAGATTGTTGGAGAAGACGAAGTGAGTAACAGCTCTATTAGGTTGAATGCATTAAATGCCTGGAGTTATTTGTTGAGTTCGTCTTCAACTGATGCTGAGCAGGGAATGGCAAAGAGTTGTTTGCAGCAACGAGCAGGTGAGCGATCAGAGTTGCAGACCTGCAATAGTTGGTATAGTCTATATGTGTCAGTCTGTGCACCTGCTCTGTCACTTTTCAGGAGACGAAAGTCTTCATGCTTTTTCGGAAAAGCTGGAGGGACGTGTCCGAGAAGTCAAGCGCTGATCTGGAGATGATTTAAATTCAAATTCAAACTGAATTAGGCTGAATTAAAATAATCCACCAAAGCTTGATGTATTAAAGATTTGGACACATCATGCAGTCTGAGTGCAGACAAGGTGCCGCTGGAGGCTGCTTGAAGTCTTCCGGTGAAGTATTCCGTTGAACCTATGAAGTCTATAAAAACTATTCTAAGGCAAAGTTGTATACTTAGTTGCCACGCTAACTGGTACGCAGCCTATTTAGCCACTAAGTATAGAATCTAATGTAATGAATGAACAAATGCAAATCAAGATACACATGAGAAACAAAAGTACCAGTTAGCGTAGCAACTGTGTATAGAACTTTGCCTTAGAATAGTTTTTAGACTTCACAGGTTTAGGCAGAAGACTTCGGCTGAAGGCTTCACCAGCAGACTTCTCAAGCAGCCTCTAGCGACAGAACTTGTTTGCACTCGGACAACATAACGTGTCCAGGTCTTCCGGATATCAAGCTTAAGTTGATTATTTAATTCAGCTTTATTTAGTTTGAATTTGAATTAATCCATCTTCAAATCAGCGCTTGACTTCTTTGACACGCCCCTCAAGCTTTTCCGAACGAGCATGAAGACTTTCACCTCCTGAATGTGGCAGAGCAGGTGCACAGTCTGACACAAACGGACTGTACCAACTACAGCAGGTCTGCAACTCTGTTTGTCGCCTTCCTACCAGTTGATATACCTACTACCTACTCCTCTCCATTCCTTGATCAGTCTTAGATGGAAGATGAAGTCAACAAAATAGCTCCAAGCATTTAATGCAATTAACCTAATAGAGTTGTTTCTCACTTCGTCTTCTCCAACGGTCTCAAGGATGCCCAGCTATAAATACTGCCATTAAAGACTGAAGAAAACAAGATACTCTGAATCTATCCAACAACATCAAGCTTCATACTCATTGCATTCAAGAGATCATAAACTGATCAACGAAGTCCTCAACAACAACAAGAAGATCTGCATCAACTCTTAATCATTTACTTCTTATTGTTGTACTCTTTACTATTCTTCTGCACCTTGAATATTCTGTTTCTCCAGATATTCAATTCCCCCACCCCCAAACACAAGTCAAATATTTTGTACACGATCCATTGGATATTTTTGTAATAGAATTAGTGGAAAATATAGTGCACATTTAAATCCAAGGTTGGCTGTCTTGGTGGTGGACGTAGCACTCTTTATAGTGTGAACCATCTCAAAATACTTGTGTTCCTTACTTACTGTTTTATACTGTCTTCATTGTATTTACTTATTCCCTTGAGCAGCAAACTTAAGTAATCAGCTAAGTCTACCGGTAGAGTTTCATCTGCAGACTTAGTCTGTCCTCCTTACAAGTCTTCCGCTACTTCAATATTTTTAATAGATTTCACGTGCTTTTTCTAGGAATTATTATGAAAAGTTTTAAGTGTTTAATAAGCTATTCACCCTCCCCCCCCCCCTTCTAGCTTATTATTGTGCCCTTTGCGACTAACATATAGACAGCCACCTCTTCATTGGCTTCTGTCCCTTCCATTTTTATTGTTTTAAATATTTATAGTTTTTGTTCAAGACTGAGAGCATTGTCTCACCAACCTTTTAATGTTCCTACAAATCCTGCTGCAGTAAATTTTGCAGAATTAGAGTTAGTATTTTTTGCTGCCTTGCAAACAGTAGCATACATGAACATTTTATGAATTACTTCATAAATTTTGTATTATGATAAACCACCTATATTCCATTCATAGATAGTTTTCCATTCTAGGAGTTTTGCTGTTGGAAAACATCCTCTTCAAAAAGAAGATCTTGTGGAGTAGGTCTTTGATAATAAAAATTTAGACCTGGAGGGTCATAAGTTATTTTGTAAAATTATGTCTCAAAGGTACTGATATTAAAAAGTTCTTCATTTTGAAGATAAGTTTCTTCAAAATTACTATTGTCTTCATTTAGGACATTTATACTAAATCCTTTTAATTAAAAACTCTCTCTTCCGTCCCCTAGGGTTTTCTTTCTCCCGTGCTATGGCTGCGGCTCCGGCCGTGGCTCCGGCCATGGATGAGCCTCCTCCTCTCTCTCCATCTTCAAAAAAATCTTTCGCCTCAGTTCTTACTCAAAGTAAAACTCCAGAGATCCCTCTTATTCCCCCATCCTCTTACAAAGGGGAACCCATTCTTCGTTTAACACAAGAGATTGTTTCTGCCCTCTCCCAACCTTTCCAACTGACTCTAGTCGGTAAGTTCTCCCATGGTCGCCCTACTATGGATACCATGCGTAAGGAATTCCTTACCTTTGGCCTTAAATCTTCTGTTACTTTGGGACATCTTGATTCCAAACACGTGCTTATCCGGGCAACTCACGAAGCCGATTTTCAGCGTTTGTGGATTAAAGACCAGTGGTTCGTTGGACAATATCCCATGAGAGTCTTTAAATGGACTCACGATTTCCGCCCAGAGATTGAAAGTCCCATAGTTCCTGTTTGGTTTTCTTTACCGAACCTTCCTATCTACCTTTTTAACAAACAAACCCTATTCTCTATGGCCAGCATGATTGGGAAACCGCTCACCATTGATAACCCTACCACCAACCTGCTTCGTCCTAGCGTGGCTCGAGTATGCATCGAAGTCAATCTCACTAAACACATCCCTTCCAGAATTTGGATAGATAGTGGAATCCCTTCGTCTGAAGGATTTTGGCAGACGGTTGAAGCTGAACGTCTACCTTCCTACTGCACCTTTTGTCATCGACTTGGGCATGATGGGGATTCATGCAAAGTCTATTTAAAGCATCTCAATAAAGGTAAGGCTGCTGCTCCTTCTGGGCCAGAATCAAAAAATCCCAAGCAAGCTCCAAAATCTAATGTGCGATGGCAACCTAAAGAGCCCACGGTCAAGTCTGATGGCATTGAAGGTAACCATAAAGATGGTAGTCTGGCAGAAGAGACAAGCCCTAATACTAAGGCTCCTTCTATGGCCACTAGCCCTAACGTTGACCTGAATGCATCTAAAGCACCCAATAACAATGCTGATCCCCATTCTGATACCGACAATTCATCTGTTGAATTAGACGATTTGATTGATGGCTCTAGTGGTGTGGAAAAGGTTCACCAAGCCCCAAACCCTATTGATGTTAATGATATTAATGATTTGGATAATTTGGCTGAAGATTTAGATAATATGCTTGATAATAATGATACTCCCAATTCAACAGATTCTGCCGCCAATTCTGGACTAGATATAAGGGAATCTGGAAGGCCCGAAGTTGTTATCCCCCAGGATCCTCCTCTCACTTCTCCTAATAAATTTGATGTGCTCGAAGTTATTGATGAAGAGGGTGAATTTGTTCAATCCAATTTGGATGCTCTAAACCTTGAACCGGGGGTTAATTTTAATCGTAAAGTTTCAGTTGCTCAGTCTGATCAGCTCACCAGATCAAAGACCAAACGTATGGATCCCTCCAATTCAGTTTCCCATGGATATTAAGGCCCTTTTTTTGGAATGCCCGGGGTATTGGGAATGATGCTACTATTTCCCGAATCAAACAGTTAGCTCGTTCCCATAATATTTCTATTGTTGCTGGTTTTGAACCAATGATTTGCATGGATCGCATTCAACACATTTCTCGTCGCCTTCAGTTTCGGTATTATTTTTCTAACTCTTCTAGTTCAATCTGGATTTTTGTTAAATCTTCCTTCACTTGCTCTTTAGTCCATGATTCTTCTCAACAGCTTACTGTTCAGCTTAAACATTCCTCATGGCCCTCATTTGCTCTTTTTACCGGGGTTTATGCAAAGTGCACCTCTATGGACAGACAGGTTCTATGGAATGATTTAATTGCTTTAAATGGCCAGTTTCCTAATTCTCCATGGATAGTCGGCGGAGATTTTAATATTATTCTTCATCCTGAAGAAAAGTTCTGTGGTTTGGCTTGGGATCAATCTAGCTCCTTGGATTTTCATGCTTGTCTAGCTGCTACTGGTTTGATTGATCTTGGTTACACAGGTTCTTCTTTTACTTGGTGGAACAAGAAAGAGGGCAATGCCACCATTTATGAACGCATTGATAGAATCCTTTCTAACTCTCAGTGGCTGGATACTTTTTCTTCTTCAACAGTCGAGCATTTCAACCGTACTTGCTCCGATCATAGTCCTTTGCTTCTCCGTTTATCTAAATCTGGGATTCTCAAGCCTTCTGCTTTCAGATTTTTAAACATTTGGACCAGCCATGCCTCTTTTTTAGATGTTGTGAAGACTGCGTGGACAACTAATTGTTCAGCCCGCCCTATGAATAATTTTTCTTATAAATTGAAGCGTACAAAGCAAGCTTTACGTATATGGAATAGAGAGGTATTTGGAAACATTTTTTCTGCAGTAAAAGAGGCTGAAGAAGTTGCCCTTGAGCATGAACTGTATTTTGAGCTTAATCCTTCCAATGAAAATCGCGCCAATATGATGCATGCTCAGGCTTCTCTAAAATTGGCTCTTTCTCGGGAGGAAGGTTTTTGGCGTCAAAAATCCAAAATTAAGTGGTTTAAAGAGGGGGATGGAAATTCCAAATTATTTCATGCTTCGGTTCGCCAAGCTCACAGAAGACTTCTCAATCACTCAATCTCTAGCCTTAATGGTGATCTGCTGGATACTGAAGATGCTATTAAAAATGGAGCTATTGAATATTTTTGTTCTCAACTTCAAGTTGCCTCTCCTCCTATGCCGAGGGACCTTGAAATGATTCCCAGACCGGTTATTGGAGAGTGGAATCAAAACCTTATTTCTCCTCCTTCCATTGATGAAATCTGGTCTACAATCTCTAGTCTAAGTGGTGAAAGTGCAGCTGGTCCGGACGGGTTCACTGGCCATTTTTCTACACTACTTGGGACATCATAAAACTAGACCTTCATGCAGCCATTCTGGAGTTTTTTGGTGGTTTTTCTCTTCCCCGATCGTGGTCTAGTACCCTCCTTTCTACCATCCCTAAAATTGATTTTCCTTCCACATTTAAGGACCTCCGCCCTATCAGCTTGTGTAACTTCTGCAACAAAATTATTTCCAAACTTCTTGCCTCCCGTCTTGCCAAGATTTTGCCTTATATTATTTCTCCTAATCAAGGTGCTTTTACTCAAGGTAGGGTTATTCAAGATAATGTCTTGCTTGCTTAGGAGTTGGTTTCTTTTTGGGTAAGAAAGTGGCCGGTTCCAATGTGATTATGAAATTGGACATGGCTAAGGCGTTTGATAAAGTTTCTTGGGTCTTACTCATTCAAGTTCTTCGAAAATTTGGCTTTCATGAAGTCTTCATTGATCTGATATGGAGATTGATATCTGATAATTGGTTTTCAATTCTTATTAATGGTGAAGCAGTGGGGTTTTTTCAGTCCAAGTGTGGTCTTAGGCAGGGTGACCCTCTATCCCCAAGCCTTTTTATTATTGCTTCGGAGGTTCTAAGTCGTGGCCTAAATATGTTACATGCTGAGAATCTTTCTGTCTGTTATTCTACTTTGAGTGGTTGTCCTCAAATTTCTCATCTCTCCTTTGCGGATGACATCATATTTTTTTGTAACGGAAGTCGCTGATCCCTTCAGAAGCATTCGAATTTCCTTGCTCATTATTCTGCTATTTCGGGACAACTCATTAATTGTGAAAAGAGCCAAATCTTTGTGAACCCCTCTCTCTCCATTTCTCATAGTGCTAGTATTGCAGCTTATTATGGATTTCGTTTAGGCTCTCTTCCTATATCTTACTTGGGCTATCCTCTTTATTTTGGCAGACGGAATAAGAGACTCTTTGAATCTATAGCGTTCAAGCTGCAACAAAAGGTGGCCTCTTGGACAGGTTCTTTTCTTAATCAAGCAGGTAGAGCTACACTCATTAATCATGTGCTTCATTCGATTACGACCTATCTTCTTGCCTCTCTTGAACCCCTTGTGGCTGTTATTAAAATGCTAGAGCAATTTTTTGCCAATTTCTTTTGGAGCAATGTTGATGGTAAAGCTAAATCTCACTGGATTTCTTGGAGAACCTGTTGTTTGCCTAAGCAATCGGGCGGTGCTGGCATCAGTTCTCTTTACACTTTGGTCAAAGCTTTTTCTGTCAAGCTGTGGTGGCGGCTTTGCACTGTGAAAAATCTCTGGACTGATTTTCTTCGAGCTAGATATTGTTCTTCATCCCATGCGACTTTATCTTCAAATCGAGGCTCCCATATTTGGCAACGTCTCCAACGAATTAAACCTGTGGCTGAACCTTGTATTGGTTGGATCATGGGTTCTAGATCTATTTCCATTTGGCACGACAAATGGCTACCAAACCAATGCCTTTCGAAACCTCAAGATTGTTCCATCGAAACAGTTCAGAGCTTTTTGATGCTGATGGGAATCTTCTTCCTATAGCCTTCTCCACGCTTCCTCAATCTGCTTTACAGTCTATCTTTCGTCAACCTATGGCGTTAGTGGATCAGCCTGATATCCCTTTCTGGAGTTGTACTTCCTCGGGTAAATTCTCCCTAAGTTCTGTTAAGGCTCTTGTCTCTCCTGCTAGAGCTTCTCAAATGTCTTCTAAGTTTGTATGGCATAAATTTCTTCCTGCGCGTATAAGTATATTCCTTTGGCGTTTATTCATGGGTCGGCTTCCCATTGACGAAGGCCTCCTTAAAAAAGGTTTTTATCTTGCCTCGAGGTGTGTTTGCTGCGTCAATCACGGTATTGAATCCTTTCAACATCTGTTCCTTCACGAGAAGTTGCTAATTATGTATGGAATGCTTTTACTCCCCATGGTATTATTATTAGTGGAGCTTCTGTTCAACAGCGCTGCTTGATAAATTGGTGTAAGGCTAAATCATCAATTCTTATTCTGCTTCTTTCTCTTATTTTATGGAATATATGGAAATTTCGAAATGGGGTGATTCTTGATGGCTCTCTCAAGTCTCATAATCAGATTATGAATGCAGTGGACTCTAATCTTAACTTCATTCTATCAGCTTGGAATTTTTTTGGGCTTAGGCAAAGCAAGGGGCTTACTTTCTCTTTTGCTATCTGAAAACAAGTTACTGTTCGAGCTATTTCTTGGTCTAAACCTCCGCTTGGTTCTCTTAAACTTAATTCTGATGGAGCATGTCGTGGTAATCCTGGTCTCAGTGGTGGCGGGGGTGTGATTAGAAATTCTGAAGGGGATGTCATCCATGCTTATTATTCCTTTTATGGTGAGGCTACTAATAACGAGGCTGAGATTCGAGCCCTTTTCCAAGGCCTTTGTTGGCTCGATAACAATGGTCATTGTGGTGCGGTAGTTGAGATTGATTCCAAGATTATCTGTGATTTGATTAATAAAAAGCATAACATCCCGTGGAATCTGGCCTATTTTGTTCGTGCTATTAGATTGTTGAAGAATGCTCTTAATTTTTCGGTTCACTACTGTTTTAGGGAGGCTAATTTTGTTGCTGATGGCTTGGCTAACTTGGCTGTGGACAAGGGTCGGGACTTCTGTTCTTCATCGTTGTCAGACTTTCCTCGCACCATCAAAAGTAATGTTCTTCTTGATCCTCAAGGCACCGCTAGGATTCGTGTTTCTTAATTTTTTCATTTGTTTTTGCTTCCTTGTAATTTCCCTTTTTTGAGGTAAGGCTCCTTTGTCCCCCCGTTCAAAGGGTAAGGCTGGTTGTCCCCCTTAAGTTTGTATTTTCTCTATTTCTTTAATAAAATCTCGCAGGTGTCGCCCTGCTTCCATTTTAAAAAAAATTCCTTTTAATTGTTTTATTAAGTTGTCCATGAAATACTTTTTTGTATTCAAATGAAAATCCTTTACAAGAATTGGAAGTTCTATATTTACATAATAGACTGGTTTAGTACCAAAAGTATTTGAGTGGCATTAGTCAAATACGGCCATTTGACCCGGTTGATGAACATATATGCCTTTGACCATAAACTGCTTGGTCGACCACTGGTCGACCAGATAAACCAGTTGGTCGACCAAGTGGTTTTACACTGGTTTATTGATAAACCAGTTGTCGACCACTGGTCGACCAGATGAACCAGTTGGTCGACCAAGTGGTTTTACACTTGTTTATTGATAAACCAGTTGTCGCCCAAGTGGTTTATCAATAAACCACTGTAAACCACTTGGTCGACCAAGTGGTCGGTCTGTCGACCACACTGTCGACTAGTGATTTCGGATGTTAAGGGGGTACATTTTTACTGGTTTACTGATAAACCAGTCGTGGTTTATCAGTGGTTTATCGATAAACCAGGTCATAAAAGAGTTTTTTTTTAAGTAAGACTACAAATGACCAAGTCATCTTTGACTTGACCATTTTTGTAAATACCCCAATATTTGGTTCCGGTTTAGTATTTGATATATTAGATTCTACTTTATTTTTGGAATTAATACTATCTTCATTTCTATTTAATTGGTCACCAATAGTTTGAAAATGTAGGTTAGTCCAATTATTTTGTTTAACAACTAGATAAGATTCTTCTTTAATTGATAGAGAGGAGACAATATAAGGTTCAACTTCTAATGTGTTGATCCTTATGTTTATGTTCTAGATTTTCAGGAGGATGGACCTCTGTTTTAACTATTCCTAACTTATTAATACAATTCTTAGTATAAGAGCTTAGGATTTGAATCATTTGTTGTTTTGGGTACCACTCATGGAACCATCTCTTAAAGTAAACAATATCTTGATTAAACTCAAGATTATCATAATATATACTAGATTTTGTGATCGTGTCTATGACACGGTATCCGTATGGAGATGATCAGTCTATGAAGTGAGTATGATACGAATAAATTAATCTATGTTTGAGATTTTGTAAGAGTTGGATCAATGTACACTGCACAAAGCAAAGACGGCATCCCAAAAACTAAAGAAAAACACATTTTATTGGCTGTAAAATTTTGTAACTCAATCTAAAAAGAGTATAATTAAACATTCAAAAGCATTCTCTCACACACACCAACCCAACACCTGTTAATTGAAATAAACTTAAAAATGAAAATCACAGACAAAAATCATAAAATAAATTGAATGAGACGGGTGAACTAACAAAAGACTATTCGAAATCGAAATCACAATATTTCATACTAATAAGGGAAAGTTAGCACAAATTTTTTTAAAAGAAAGAAATTAAAAATACAAAGATTTTAAAAAACTAAATCTAGGCCGGACAAAAATTAAATTGAGATTTCAGTTGATTACGATAAAAATCAATTAATAAACTACAAACTAAATATTTGTAAAATAGAAAATCTAGGCTGCACAAAAATAAAAACATAAATTAGAGATAATTAGAGATAGTCAATGAGAAGAAACTGGATAATTAAGACGATAAGATCTCAGTAAAACAATAAATGTCTAGTAATAACGTAAAATAGTAAATCTTAGTTAGGACACTTGCTTTAATTACGACAGTAAAATCTCAGTAATTAACTATTGCTAGAATTAAATGTTGTACATACGCTTGTGAAATTAAGATATAATCATGACCAGTAGTTATGTTTGGTAAAAATGAATCATGGCCAGTAGTTGACTTTTCAGAAAAACTGAGTTAAATTATAATATAGATTTTTAATGATTTTTTGTTCTTCTTGCTTGAAAACATTAAATAACCAATCCTTAAATCCCTTATACTCAGAAAGTTGGAATTTTCAGTTAATGCTAAGTCTAAGAGTAGAATTGGGTGTAATATCCATTTAAGCCCACATATGAACGGATGCTTCCTCCGTTGGTTTTTTATTATTATAAATTCTTTGAGGAATTCGAAAATCTGATATTCTTATACCTTGTATTTTTTCTATGTTAGTAGAAGACATAATTGGTCTTGTCTCAGTAAGTATGCTGGAAGGTTTATGTTTTAAAGACTTAGATCAAGTAGACATAGAAAGTCTACTTGTATTCTCTAATGAAAAGATAACCTCAACATCACCATCATCTTTTTGAATTATCTGATAAATACTATTGTCTAGCATTGGTTTAGGAGGAACTATTTCTACTAAATTCCACTAGTTTGGAAAGTTGATCTCATTCCAAGTTATTTGTTTTGAATGGCTATATTAGTGGTTGTATTGTTACTTTCTACAACACTTATTTTTTCTAGGTTACTCCTCAAAATAGCATTAGGACACATAGTATTCATAACCTTATAATGTATTCTATAAATAACATTAATGATTTCTATTCCAGGCATAAAAGTATAACCCGAAGTTTGCATATTAAGCACAACAACTTCATATAAATTTCTATCTATTAAAGATAAACTCACATTTGAAAAAAAAAAAACATTAAAATAGACTGATCCATGACATAGACTAGTATGAATTATTCCCATAAGTGAAGGAAGAAAATCAAAGCACCTAGCATCTCTAATACAAGCTAAAATAGAAGCATTTAGTCTTGCTAAAGTTGAAAGTTTAAAAGCAATTTGAATACAACCGACGTGCATGTAATTATATTTTTCAAGATAAGAAGAAATATCTCGAGGATTCAAAAGTTGTAACTTTAAAATGTTATCTTCAATGCTAACAAATTGTTCTAAAGTTTTGATTTTTTTCAACAAGAAAAATCAAAAGATCCAATTGAATAAATATTTTTTGGTTCAATGGAAGGAATAGTTCATTGATTTAACATTTGATCTTGAGAAAGCTTACTTATTTCTGCATTATTTATTTTAACAGTTAGTGTATTTTGTTTTTTAAACATTTTTCTTGAAGAATATATCTCATAAGAAATAATAAAGTAAATAGATAATAGTAAGTTAAAACTTCTTTAAATAACTTAATTTAAACAAAAGATTTTTGTTATATAAAATGATCTTATATATTCTGGTCAACGAGTAATTACAGGTTATAGTCCTAACTCTCCTTGGGATTTACAGACATCTAAACCTAACACAACTAACGGAATTGATTAAGATCATTGGAATAAATAAAAATATAAAGTTTAATTTGTAAGTTATAAATTTCCATATTTAACTGACTATTATAAATACTCCACTACATTCTTATGGGATATATTAGCAATTTAGCCTGTCATGGCTCTCATACCAAATATATATATATATATATATATATATATATATATATATATATATATATATATATATATATATATAATATGGCGATGGTAGATTTTTTCCTCCAAAATTTCACTTTTGAATTATTAACTTTTCAGTTACCATTTCACTATTTCTCTCTCATATCTTTTTTGGTTATATTTCTCTTTCTCTCTCATGTCTTCTCCTTATTTTCTCTTACATCACCACCATCTCCTCTCTTTTAATTATTTTAAAACCTTTTTCTCTCTTTAAACATAAAAAATAGTAACTAAAATAAAAATAATAGTTTCGGAGTTAAGAAAACAAAAATATAAGAGGTTAGTAAAGTAAAAATAATTTATGGAACAAGCCACTATAAAAATAAAAGTTACAGAATCAAAAATAAAAATAATTTAATTTGAAGGTTAGTAAAATAAAATAATTTACAACACAAAAGTTTAAAACAAATTCTTAAAAATATATATGTATAACAAAAATACATTAGTAAAATAAAAATATTTGATGGAACAAAAATAATAGTTACATAGTCAATAAAAACAAAAATAATTTAAATTGAGGTTACTAAAATAATAAAAATAATTTACGGAACAAAATTTTAAAACAAATACTTAAAAATAGCTATGGAAAACAAAAATACATTAGTGAATAATTGCACTATCCGATGTAAGACTGTGTTTCAAGTTCCAGAAAAGACAATTTACATTGCTGGTATCATATGCAATGACAATTAACAAGTGTCAAAGTCAATAATTGCACGTAGGTCTCTGTAAGGGTAAAATAGGCATGACCTATTTTGGTCTTGTTTTCACCTTTCTTGGTCAAAATATGATTTTTGATAAGTTTGTGTTAATTTAGGACTTAATATATTTTATTAGATTTAGTTTAGTTATTTTTGGTAGCATAATCTTTTTCTAGATTTCGGCTACATTATTTTTGGTAACAAAATCCTTTATTAGATTATGGTTCATCATCTTTGGTAACAAAATCTTAGCATAAATCCTTGTCAATCCAAGATTCTTGACCACTTTCATATTTGGTAATAAAATCTCATTAGATTGGTAAGTTGTTGATTTTTTCCTTAATAACTAATCATTTTCCTTGTAGTAGACGGACTGTTTTTGGGTGTGTGTAGGAGACGCATAACTATATATTCAGGAGCAAGGATTCGTGGTTCTTGTAGAGCTCCAGAAAGAGAACAAAAACCATAGAAGGCGTGAGCGTAATCGAGGTGTTTAAAGCGGTTTTCAATCCCGAAGTGGCGATTCGATCTTTGTCAATGCATTACATTGGCAGACACATTGAAGTTCTGAAACTGTTTTTGCCTTCCTGTTTTGTTTAAAGGAAGTTGATTTTGTTTCTTCCCACGTTTTGTTTAACTTGTTTATGTGGGGTTTTTGTTCTCCAAGATTCATTGTCTTGTGAGAATATTTTTGTGTGATTTCACATAGTTTTTGTAAAACAATTCATTGTTTTTAGTGAAATCTTTGTGGCCTTGAGGCTAGATCCACAAGTATTAACTTGTAGATTGTTTGGTAAACTTTTGTGATTAATTTCGTGCTTTTGTATTAAGTCTTCCGCTGTTTTTGTTATTTTTCTGTTTATTGTGACTTCCATTGTAGCTTTTTCACAAGCTACATTGGAAACTGCATTAGGCAGTTTGGAGAATCCTAACTACTTGCGTTCTTTCAGTCTCTATTTGAAAAAAACAGTATTAGGCATGGACAGTTATATGTCGTAGTTTCTAGAGTAACAAATTATTTTGGTTTGAAGATATTGATATGCGGTGAAGATGAAAAACCAACTAATAAGACAATAAATGGTGTGTATAAGGAATTTTTTTAGAATCTACAATGATTAGTGATATACTTATGTGTAATTGTTAATAAATCGATCCTCCTTTTTTTCTCTATGTATGATTTAGTTTTAAAAAACTAGTTTTTATAGGATCAAAGACAATTGCTTTATAGACCAAAATTCTAATAGGAACCCAGACAATTGCTTTATAGACCAAATTCTAATAGAAAGAAAGGCAATTGCTTTATAGACTATAGGCTAATAGATATGCTTTATAGACTATAGACTAATTGTACTAATATATATCGAGAAAACATTCCAATTTGTCTTAACAGTTATACTCCCTCCGTCCCTAAATAATCGCCCTAGTTGACCCGGCGCACAGTTTAAGAAAAAAACAATTGACTTGATTATTTATATTGGTTTAATGTGTAGTTTCCTTTAAAGCCCATGTGTATGTGACCCATAATTAAAGTAGGGTGAAAAGGTAAGGGTAAAGTGGTAAAAGTGATGTTCTAAAAAAGTAAGTTTCAAAATGGACAATTATTTTGGGACAGACGAAAAAGGAAAGAATGGACGATAATTTAGGGATGAAGGGAGTAGTACTCAAGAAAAATACCCATGGGATCGCCATGTGGCATAATGTGGAAAGAGAGAAAATTAAGAGATCTTGTGAGTGAGTGCTTGGGAAGAAAAGGAATATTAAAAAAGAATAAAAATAATGTTACATCTCGAATTGATTGATTTTTAGAAATATGATTTTTAGGTGTTCTGAAATATGATATGCAAAGTAAAAAGAAGTACACGGGGAAAACGTGGTCTTTATAAGGAAAAAACAAAAACAAAAACAAAATGATGTGTATATTTTGGATCCGCCTCAATGGCGTTTTAGGTCTCGTTTAATGGTCCACTGTATTTTGCATGATGTTCGAAGGATTGGCCCGTGCAACGGGCTGATCCCATTCCCTCAGGTATAAATAACCCCATCTAGTTGATAGAATGGGGGTTATCTCTCTTTTTATGATTCAGAATCACACATACACATGTGACATGGGGGTTACGCATCCTCTTTGTTATATACAGTGTATTGATAAACACGTCAGAGGGTTTTTGACGGGGGCCCTCCCCACCAACTCAGTGTTTCGTTTTACAGATTATTGCCAGATATCCACTACCGACAACAACATGACCGCCGAACGGCAACTCCGGCGACCCACGTCCACTGCTACCTTCGGCACCCCCGGTATGATGTTTTTTTGTACGCATCAGTTGGTTCCGTTGCCGGGAAACGACTTCATTGACTCCGTCAGTTGACAGAGCTCCGTTCTAAGGTTGTCAAAATTTCATTGATAAACACAAACATACATATTGTCCATGTGAACTAGGCAAAGGCAACGAGACGAGAACATCAAAGTGAAACCGCCATTAGATGCGCCCTGAGAAAACGAAGCCAATGGTGTAAAATTCTTCGCCATCGGACTCCCACAGCAGCCACACATGCCTCATAAAGCTGTTGGAGGTGGTAATAAGCGGTTACGCGCTGGCAGAGCTTCGGCAAGAAGATCTTCGCCACCCCCGAATCTGACTAAACGACCAACACAACCTAGAACTGCATCTTGCAGAGGCAAGTCCTCCGCCGCCGTAGAAATCGTGGCCAACATAATTGTCATGCTCTCCCATGTGCCACCAGAAGTTGTCGACCTCATTACCATTTTTCCATTGCACGCCAGCCAACTGACTCAGTTGTGCATGGAAGTCAGAGTGTGCCACTGAATCACTTCATGTCACTTTCGTGGGTGATGGCGTTCATGATGTCACTATAAGCATTATAAGGTGTTATATTCCAATCTTGCCCTTAAGTTTCTTGTTGACTCATATGTGGCTATTTAAATTTTGAAATTGAAACCGCCACAACCACACTTGGCTGACGCCATGAAACCACTCCCACGTCAATTGGGCTTTGCACATTGGTAATTTTGGATGTAATATTAACACATGCATTCTAACAAATGCTATTATGCAGTACATGTTAGTACATCTAGGATACTATATGTTATTGGCCAATAGGGTTGGCCTTGATTGGTGCAATTTTAGAACCTATGTCATCTTTAGTCAGAATGAGCTACCCTCTTTATGTTGTATCTCTGTTGTGTAATCCCACTGGCCCAAATAATCTTTCTCAACAGTACCGTCCAAGGTGCAACTAAAATTTGCAAATACTTTGTGTATACAACACAAGTAAGAATAATGTCATATTATTTGACACACAATTAGTGGTTATATGATTGTGTTTGGTAAAAAAAACAATTAGATAAAGCAAGTTCGTGGATAATTTAGAAAATATGTTAATACCAATTTGACGCATGTTATTTAATTTTGTAGACGCAAGTTATATACATGCAATGACTCACGACGAAGCGTAATTGTCTATGATATTATCTCGAGTAAAAAAATGTAATCCCGGTAAAATATGTATTACGATGATATACAATTGATTTTCATAATTATGGGGTGAGAGATACATAATTGATTATTTAATTTTTGGATAATTACTCATAACATTTACTATTTAGCATAAAGTAAATTGAATGTGCTTAAATCACCCATTATGACATGCAATATATGATATTATGAGAAACATTCAAGTCTTATAAAATTGCATTAAATGTTCAATATGTCTAGAGATATTTACTCAATAGACATTGGGTACGAGATAACATGATTTATTTGTTTATAAATCAAGGTAATGATATTACGTCATTTTTTTTCGTGTTGCATAGAAATGTGATTACTTGCTTGCTCGCATAAGTTAAATGCACAAAACAACCCCCATTTTTATTTAAGGGGGAAATATGTTTGATTTGCAAATGATGCTCCTAAGGTTTTAGGAGTAAAAGTCCATGTCAACAAAACCTAGGCTTTCCCCAACAGCTCCACCGTGCTCGAGCACACTACGAGCCTTAACAAGCAGTACATAATGAGCATATCATATGTCGGCCTCTGCCGAAGAGCCAACAGTACTGACCAACGATACTTCTCGACTTCAAGATAAACCCTCGCATTCGAGAAGTAGGGGGCTACAACAAGGAAACTAAAGCATGATATGCTCCTTTCCGAGAAGTTGATTTGAGAGCTTAAGGTTTGGCTCGTACCCAAGCCTTGAGCGTGTTTGAGACCTTAGGTTTGGCTTGTACCCAAGCCTTGAGCATGTTTGAAAGCTTAAGGTTTGGCTTGTACCTAAGTCTTGGGCGTGTTTGAGAACTTAAGGTTTGGCTTGTACCCAAGCCTAAAGCGTGTTTGAGAGCTTAAGCTTTGGCTTGTACCCAACAGGCTAAACCCATTTCCTCATGTATTAATAACCCCCTCTAGTTGATGGATTGTGGACTCTCTCTCTCTCTCTCTCTTTTTCTGATTCAGAATCACACGCACTGATAGATGTGTTTTATACGCATATATGAGGTACTTATTCAGCTTAGAAATAACGATTCCACAAGGCTTTTGGTGATTGATATGTGTTTTGGAGCTTAATTGTGAGTTTCAGGGTTTTAGATGAAATTAAGGAATTCTTGAAGGTTTAAAGTGAAGAATTGAAGAAGGGTGCAAAGTGCAAAGTCAGAAGAGAAGAAGGACAAAAAAGGCCAGAAGACCTTGCGGTCGCATGCCCAGAGAACCTTTCCCCTGTAAGGTTCCCAGTCTGTCTACTCTGAGGAATTCAAGACCTTGTGGTCGCATGCCTCTAGCACCTTGTGACCGCAAGCCGTCGACTTCACTAAAGACGAGATTTTCAGCCTTAACCTAATTCTAGCCTTGTAACTACTAGTATAAATACAAACCATGTAGCCCTAAGTCATATGTTTGAATTAGCATTAATATACAATTTTTGTTAGTTTGTATTCATAGTTTAAAGAGATCGTTCGTGCTTCCATTCATCCACTCGATTAGTTCATCATTGATGATGAACTAATCACTCATATCTAGGAATTGAAGGTAACTTGTATCGAATCTTTTGCTCTATATTAATTTATTGTTCAATCAAGTCTTGTTGATCACAGAGTCTATCAATCTCTTTGCTATTTGGCTTTTTCCTAATTAATGGTATCACAATAGTTTAAAGACCCAGGGGTGCGGATAACTACAAGACCGTGTGCATATGTCGTATATTGGCCCTCCTCTGTGATAAATTAAACCTATCGACGCATAAAAGTGATAAGTTAGGTTTAGGTTCTTATGTTCTTGATCTTCAGGTATATCCTCAGTTGAATTATTGGATGGACACTGAAATATAATTCAACTTAGTGACACTAAGATTGCAAATCGTGAACCATAGCGTACCACTCTTTTCTTTCGTGAACGAACCCAAGACATATTGATTGATATATTAGACAAAAGAGCATTAGAGTAAATACAAGTGAATCCTAACTCCTAGATTCCCCTCCATAATCAGATCTTCATAAATTGTGTGTTGCCTGCTGCTAAATAACTGTTGCCCTCAGATTAATCGATTACTAGTAGAATAAATTAGTTTAGTTAAATTAGATATAATTGATCAAACAACCCCCCTTAGTTATAATTGTTACATGTTTGCTTGCCTTAATTGCTTCTTGTCTCTGTTGTTCGACCCTTGCTTTTCAATCATTATACTTTATATTGATTCGTACACTTACGGGGTAAAAAATAAGACATCACACATACATGGGGTCTACACGTCCTCTTTGTTATATACAATGTATGTATTGATAAACACGTCGGAGGGTTTTTTGGCAGGGGCCCTCCCCGCCAACTCACGATGTTTCGTTTTACAGATTATAGCCAGATATCCATTACCGACGACAACATTACCGTCGGACAGCAACTCCGGCGACCCACGTCCACCGCTACCTTCGGCACCCCCGGTATGATGTTTTTTTGGACGCATCACAAAATAAAATTATGGGGCCATTAATATTAATTTCAACATTCAATTTCTTGTGGTGAGACCCTTTAAAAATTTGTAAAATGAGTTAACTATTGTTAAAAAAAAAAAAAGGTTTGTGAATAGATGAGTTTTTGCTTTTGATGTGATAGCTAATAGAACTTACAGAAAATTATGAAAAAATTATTGAAAATTTATCCACTAGAGACACCTCTAATAAGTACCTAATTTTGTGCACAATATAATGTGTCATTTTATGTGGCTTTTTTATGGGCTCAATAGTGAGCTAAGAAGTTAAACCAACCATATAACATATAGACGACATATTATTTTGTGAACAAAATTAAGTACTCATTAGATGAAACTCATATTGCTCCTTACAGAAGACTGAAGAGAAACTAGGAAAACAAACCAAAGGTCTGGATTTTAAGACTAGAAAATCGATGAGCGAGTGAAAAGAATGTTTATGAAAGTATACTTAGTTAACAAGGACATTAAGTTTAAGTTGGATTACAATGGAACACTATTTGAAAGAAAATTTAGTCCGATCAAAATTTTAACAATTTGTTTTATACTATTTTATTTTCTAGTATCTTACAAAACAAAAGGCTTAATGTTTGTATGTTTTTAGCCATAATTTATTAGTAAAAATTACATAATAAAACAAATGTTTAATTAATTATTTGGTCCTTCGACTTGTCTGGAATCTTTTGTTTGGTCCTACATGTTGCATTTTATTGTTAGATTCCCTCCTTTTCCCGTTAACGTTTAAATTTCTGTCAAATATTTTTGAAAATGGCCAAAGTACCCTTACCTGGGCAAAATGCTAAACAATACATCACGTTGTTCATCCCTGTGTCATCTAATCAGAACCCCCTCCTTCATGAGTTTTCTATTATCTCTCTCTCCCACTTTCCCTTCCAAACCCTCAACTTTTTCTCTCTTAAACCACTCCACTCTCTTTCTTTCTCTAAAACCCCAATTCTAAACCCTTCTTTTCTCTAAAATTCTAAACCATTTCATTTAAATCCAAATGTTCGGAAGCTGGCGCCAGATGTTGTTTTTCTCAATGAAGCCTTTTTTTGTTATTTATGATGACTACCATCGTTTCAGCCAATGGGGTATATCAACTGGGTGAATCACATCATTCAACAGTATAATGGCCCACCAATAAATGAGTGTAGGATTTGTTTCGAGTTGGATAAGAGTTTGAGAAGTGCTAGTTTGCTATATCCAAAAGAGTGCAGAGGATTGAGGTGGACTTGTTAGAATATGGCGCGATTCTTCGCCAACCTTCGTGTTGATATACTTTTTTTTGCATAAACTTTTGCATAAAAGCAAAGGTTTGAATCCATGTACATTTCTTGGGTTTAAGTTTCTTAAATCTCTCTCCTTGAAGTGTGTAAATATGGGTGAAGAAGCTCTGAATAAAGTTTTATCAGATTGTCCCATTCTTCAATTATTATCTGTTCATGGCTCGGGAGATTTGGTAAATGCAAGAGTTACTAGTAAGCCTCTCATGTTGAAGTACTTGGAAATAATTTTTTTTGTTTGGGTATGGAAACCATTGAGATCTCACATGCAAACCTTGTGTCATTCAATTATTTGGGTCCGACAATAAATTTGATTCTTAAGAACTTTCCAATGCTTGATGAGATTTCCATTAGTAAGGGACATTCCGGGTTCGAGAACAATGTGTTTGGTCAAATCTCATGGTGTCTTTCATAACTTGAGGTTCTTACACTGGACATCTATCAACCAAAGGTTAGTGTTGATCAGTTCTGATTTTTCCCTCTTTTACCTTGTTGTTACTATTGTTGTTGGTGGTGAATATCAACCCTTTCTCTCTCTTCTCGCAAACAAAAGCCCCAAATTGGTTCTTTGTTCCGTGCTCCTCTCTCTCCCATTGAAGGTCTTCGAGGGACTAAGATGATGGGCCTCGTTATTTCATTGCAAAAATGACTTTTAAGGGTATTTTGGACTTTTCTAGGCATAATTAGACGACAATTGTAACGTTAACAGGAAGAGGGAAGAATCTAACCACAAAACGCAACATGTAGGACCAAACAAACAATTTGGAACAAGTCGAAGGACCAAATAATTATTTAAACATAAATAAAAATAAGGGAAATATACATTCCCTTCCTTCCCAACCCCCAAAGTCTCCACCCATATAAAAAATATCACTTAGACCTTCATGTTAAAATTCTTCTCTAAGGCCGAACGTTTCAAATGATAGAGAAATCGAGCATGTTCACCTCACGCAATAGATATTTGAGTCGTTGACCACACCTTTTGCTTTTGGGACCCTTAAGTTTCATTTGTTTCACGGAAAATAACTTTCGGAAAATTATTTATTTCATTTTTAGGTGTTTGGTAAATCTTTTGAAAATATACCGAAAATCATTTTCGGGTGTTTGACAAACACACATAAAATGTTTTGAAAAACAATATATGAATAAATACAAAATGTATATTCTAATATTAATACCCATATTGAATATAAAATAGTGTTGAACTTTAAGTAATTTTTCTTTAGTAACCCTCAATTTATCATTAGTGGTGTCAAATCAATAAGGTCCATCTTTTTTTCAATCTCACAAATACAAATAAAAAATTGATTATTGATATTAAAAAAAACGTTTTAAAACAGAAAATAGATAATGTTTGGGACGTCCCTAAATAATATAGTGAATACTAATTTAGGACGTAGTGAGTATTAATTAAAATTATAGTTTATAAATAATGTGCACAAATTCCATTTATATTTCTAAATAATTAATTTGTTGAGTGAAATATTGAGCGTGTGTATAAATATGTGTAGTTGTGGAAGGGGTGGAAAGGTGTTTGAATATTTGGAAAATGATTTATGAAAAATGAATTCGTAAGTCATTTTCTTGTAAAGAAGGCTTCATTTTCCGTTGATTTGGAAAAGCTTTTACGTTGACTGCATATTCCTAAAGTTTCCAAACACCATAAAATGAGAAAAACATTTTCCGAAAGTCATTTTTCGTGAAACAAACGGAACCTTCATTTTCTTGTGTGTGTGTATATATGTATGTATATATGTATATGTGTTGTAAATAATCCCACAAATATAAATATCATGTTTTAGGAAAATATACAACAATAACATACAACTCATATTTTTTTTTACATAATTTTACCTTTTTCTTTGAGGAGTGAGTGAAATAAATTCACCTTGGAGATACTATATAATAAAATGACAATACCACGAACATGAAGTATATCAATTGAGGCGCGAACAATGTTGCTCTCGTTAAGACTGTTCCCACCCCTATTGGGTATATCTCCCAAGTGCAATTGTGAGAACCCAAAATCTTACGTGTATAACATGCTTACTAGGTCTACTTGTCATGCTAGAGACATGCTTAACATGTATAATTTTGTTCCTCTCCTTTGGTTGAGCCATAGTTGTCTTGTAAGATTTCTATGTCTTAAATGTTCTTGTTTTGGCTGCTATGAGTCGTGCCTTTGTTTTATGGACTTTCCTGAGTCGATATGAGACTTAGTATCATTACTATATGTTTCTTGGTACTTGTCATGTTCATCGGTTGCTTCGTAAAGTGATAGGGATTACTAAAGACTTACTTGATCTTTCGGAAACTTAGGATTGCACATATGTCTTCCTTTGCCTTGTTTCGTGTCTGTGAGACTCGTGAGATGTTAGTTTGAGTCTTAGACCATGTATACTAGTCCTTAACATGCTTAAAAGTGCTTACCTATGCTTGTAGTATCTTTGTTTAGTTCGTGTTTGAACGGTTGATGATCATTAGCTGTTTATGTTGTTCCCGACATTCGTTCCCTTCATTTTGTCGTGTCTCGAGAGAGGTTAGATTGTATTTTGAGTGTTGATTTGTTCCCTTTTAATTACTTGGGTTGTTTGGGGTTCATTCTAGGCCAAATCTTAGGCCTTTTTGATCTGGAGACCTTGCGGACGCAAGGTGGTTTAGGCTTGCCCTCGCATGGAGGGCAGAAACTTGGGAGGTGCATTCTGGTGACCTTGTGGGGGCAAGGTATAGGTTGAGCATGGGTTTTAATGGCATAAACAGTTAACGTGTTGAGCATGTCTGCTGGTAGTACTAAATAGCAGACTTGCTCTTAGCAGAGTTGTCAACCCTGGTGGTGAACTGTCTGAAAATCAAAAGCCTGTTTCGAAGAGTTTAAGCAGCGGAAATAGAAAGGCTTAGATTTAGAGAAGTCTTAAGTGGCTGTACACGAATATATGATCAGAACAACAACACACTTAATCCTTTTTTCCAAATGCTGAATGAAGGAATCATTAGAGAATAGCTTTTCAAAGAATAAATCATTTTATAAAAGCTCATAGAGAGATAAAGACTGAAATGTAAATTATATGAAAGAACATCTGAATTTATTCGAGGATAAATTACAGATTACACCAGTCTAGACACTCTATGTACAGTTTATGTCCTTTTCCTTTCAAGCCATAATCTTTACTTAATTATTCATAGATGAATCTTTAAGCAAAGAGGGCAATAGGAGACTAGAACGATAAACTAATATGAGAAGAGAATTTTCAAGGTCGTTCAAATAAAAATTATCTGAACGATTGAGTGCAAAGCACTCGACCTTCCATGATGAGTGATTATTGCATAATCGACAGCATTTGTATATGAATACAAATCTGAAGATATGAATGCAATATCTACAGACAGCTCTTCATCTTCCTTGGGTACCATCTTGAAATCTATCTATAGAACGATCCAAGAGCTTGACCTTTAGCTTTAGGAATGTGCTCCTGAAGCATAGCTCAAGGTAGAGTTCCTCGAAGAAGGGTGAAGAACTCTAATAAAGAGTTTAGTTCTTGACCAAGATAATGATCTCTGTCTTTTGAAATTTATGATCTCTCTCTCTCTCTCTCTCTCTCTCTTCTTCTTCAAGCTTTTCTTCCTAACAATCCACAAAGAGTGTTTTGCTAAGGTCTGGGTAAGTTTACTGCAATCTTCTGTGAAGATCTGAAATTCGTTGGTGAAGACAATCTCTTGTAGATCTTACAGCTTCTTTGAAGTTCTTGTTGCATGTGTCTTTTCAACATGCACTATTCTCTCTCTCGTTTGAAGAAGATGGTAGATTTCTTATATATACCAGATAGCTTTGATCGTTGAGATCTGTTGATAGATTTTGTATCCGTTTAATGATTTGTCTTTGAGAACTGATGGATAAAGATGTTGTTCAATAGATCTTTATCTGTTGGATAAAAGACTTCATTCTTTAGATCTTTGAACTATTACCCTGTCAGACTGAATGATAAGTCGCTGAAGGATAAGTCTGATTCATTGATGCACTGTCAGGTGATCTGTCCGATAAAGTAGATTCTTTTGACTGTTTCAGACCACGTGACTTGGAAGGCGAGAAAGTCTTGCAGTGTCAGGCTTCATAAAGATTTGAATGATACTGAAGCTCAACGTATTTGTCTTGTTTCGGTCTGCTGCAATCTTGTCTCCTTGTAGCATGTGCAGAACCTAGTCTGCTGGTGAGAAGTTCAATTCTGATGTATGAGTCCTTTGTAGAAAAAAAAATGTTGGTTATGCTGTGAACATTCAAACCATGGCAAGTTTGCTGGTGGCAGGTCTTCAAGGTATTCTGCGATGCACATGATGGGTTTGCTTGTAATGAGTCCTTTGAGAAACTTTGTCACTGTAGCACGTCTGCTAGTGACGAGTCTTCAAAGTGTCCTTTAGTGCACATGACAAGTCTGCTGGTGACGAGTCTGCTGAAGACTTTTGACGCTACCGCAAGTCTGTTGTTGCTAGTGCATATGAAGTGCTGGTCTGTTTGGTCATCATGTAGGAAGGTAGGACTTGATCAGGTTGCACATAATCTAAGACCTATGTGATGTCACACTAGTTGCCACATTAATCGGTACGCAAACCTTTTAGCCACTAGAGATGACTCACTGTAATGGAAGCAAGTAAATCAACATATATAGAATATGCAAGGTGATAAGTAAATTATCAAGAAGCATATTCCAACAATCTCATCATATTTGCTTGGAACCATTACAAGATAACATATACAAAGCAATAAAGCATTTATCAAGACATAGTAATAGCATGCCCACAATAAATAATCATTTTATCTCAAGGCATGTCCTATGTTGATAATTACATAAGTGATGGCTTTTGTATAGTCTACTATTGCTATTACAGACTCGATAAATCAAAGTACTGAACAGGTAAAGCAATAGTAAAAACAATTTAGATCGCTTAGAGTATTTGAAAGATGTTTGAACATGATCTAAAAGGTTTTAGGGTTCTTACTTGCACATAGATTTTTATATATTGAAAGAATGTTTTGGCAAGCAAGAGTAGTAAATCCTTAAGTAAGCATATGTTATAGAAGGTTTTTTAGTAAGGATTTACTTGTAATTCCTTTTGAAAAATTTTATGATTCTGTTGAAGGGAAGATTCAACAGAGAAATTTTTGTTTGAAAGTTCTTCAATAAGGATTGCTCGTGAGCAATTAAAAAAAATTATGGTTCTGTTGAAGGAAAGACTCAACAGAGAATTTTTGTTTCGAGCACATTTTTGACAGAAGTGCCACAAAGGCATGATTCACACATAATCATCTTAGGGTGAATTTTTCACATTATTTGTGTCTGTGTCTTCCTTTGATTCTCCTCCAAAGGAAGTGTGAATTTCTCAAAATTTTCCTCCTCTTTAAGTAAGTAATGATACCCGTGCGTTATTATATATTTTTAATTAAATTATACTCGTAAATTATAATCAAGCAAAATGAAAACAAAAACAAAACTAAAAGAATAGATTATTTCAATGAATAGCCAAATATCATCTTTGATTCATTTGATTAAAGATTATTATGAATGCAAAGAAATATATGTTCAATTGTTTAACAATAATAAAAAAATAAATTGGAATAACTACTTTATAAAAACTAAATAATATTAAAATGAAAATACAAAAAATGTGTATCGTGATGTATTGATTTTCTTCGTCGATTTGGATTCACGATGCATCAATTTAAATCACGATGCATCGTTATTAATTGAAATAGACCAATTTGAATGAGGCATCATTTAAAATCGCGATGCACATGAAATGAGAATGACAATTACCTCCTTAATGGTTGCAAGCGAAATAGGAGACTAGAGAAGAATATAAATGAAAAGAGATGTGAAAAATTGACTCATGAATTTTAAAATTGTACTGATTTAAGCTGTTTATGGCTCATTTCAATATCAATAATCAATAACAATTAAAAAGAAAATTTAATCTCTTGACTTTGTTACTCCGCCACACTCACCAATAATAAAACGACATTTTTAAAGTATATATATATATATATATATATATATATATATATATATATATAAAATATTAAAAACTCTTGTTTTGGGTCTCACTACCTCTTGTCATGATATCTATTCCAAAGAAACAAACTATTAACCCAACTTATGAAACCAACTTTTTAGAAAATACCAAAATACAACCTAGTTGGAATCCCGAAGCTACCAGACTAGAATCTAAAGTATATTCTCTATTATGTTCTTGTTATTGAAGTATTTGCTAAATTTATTTATTTCAAATCGATATATTTTTTAGAAACTAATTAATCAATTGTGTTTTAGATGAACTTTTGAATAAAAATTTTGAATATGATGAAATTGACAACAAAATTTCAAATCTATATATTTTTGTTGGTCGATATATTTAATATTAATAATTAGTATTTGTAATTTTGTTCAATATTTCTTTTAAGAACTTTGATCCGATAATATAGACAAAAGAATATTAATATATTATATTTAGTTATAATGAGTTGTGATTTTTGTGATTTCGTTGAAAGTATTTGTTTTAATAATTTTCAATCTTCATGGATATATATATATATATATATATATATATATATTTATTTATTTATTTATTTCTATATTAGATGAGAATTAATTGTGAGTATTTGTGATTCACTTCAATGAATTTCTTGTCTTGATTTTTTGAAGTTTATTTGGCAACAATGCAAGGTTGTAAAATAGCGATGATTACCTAGGCATACTTTCTAATGCAGAGACCATTCGACTGTCTTCGCAGGATAGATTGGCATATGAGAGAGAAGACAACTTCCGACCAGTTGATAGTATGGGAATCTAGAACTGCAATGATGAAGTTTCGAAGTCTTCTTGTGTCATTTCTTGAGCCTGCTTCATGGAATAGAAGACAACGACTCCGAATTTCACCAACACAATACATGTCGAAGGAATAGTTGTTGATGTCCCATGTACTGTAGTCATCTCGAGGATGGTATCCGGTTCGTAGAAGCCATGATTCATTGAAGATCAAATCATCGAGAGCATTAGGTCCAGTAGAAGGAAGATGAAAGACGAGAGACAAGCTCTCGGCACTGAGGACGACATCTGTACCTCGAATGCGGCCAGAGAAATGATTACCATCTCTTGCCAATATCATCCTAGAGTAGAATTCATCAACTAACTTAAGGCTGTAGAATTCTTCACGAAATGAAAAGATCTTGACTAGTCCAGCGCTGTAGAGAAGATCGATAATCTTTCCTCCAATAGAGTTGTCGATAATGAATTGTTCTTCTTGAATCGTATGACCTAGAATATACGAATGATAGGCTATTCTGGTCACGAATGATGATTCTTGTGGAACAAATCGACTAGAGATGCTCGAAGAGGATGAAGCGGCCATGAGAATTTTTCTGATTATAAAAGAAGTATACTGGTAGTGGATGAGATACCAATTGACGATATCAGATCAGTCAATTGCTAGGAAGTCTCAGTCAGGAAGAATTAAGAATAAGTATTTTTCGGAGGATTTAAAAAGGATGAATGTACGTACCAAGAATCTTTGATTGGTTGTCCATTGAATAGCTGTAATGACAAGAATATAATGAAACGAGGCAATCAAGTTACTTAGCTATAGAATTTGAATGGACAGTTATCTTGGAAAGGCGGTGATTCATGGTTTTGATATTAAGTCATTCTTGGGAATGTTTTCGATACAGATTGTGACTTAAATTGAGATATCTTAATATCCAGATGTTGGATACTAATGATGGTAGAGAGTACTGGATGAAAAGATGAGAATTTGTGTTGACATTAATGACTTTTTGAAAAGTAATACGAGTTTAAAATACGAACCTTTGAAGAATTGTGATATGTCTCTGAGATTCTAAAATTTTCAGAAGATTTACGAGGCATTCTGAATCATCTACAATCATCGGCAATCTCTCGAATCTTTAGAAGTTTTTAGTATTTAAAATCAATTTTTGAAGAAGTATTTCAAAAAATGTAGAATATGTTTTTCAAAACAGTAAAGAATTTTGTGTTCTGTGTTTCTAAAAGATAATTTGTACGGGGCTTTCTGAATCATCTACACAATCCTCAACAATCTCCCAAATTTCTTTTAAGAACTTAGAACAGTAAAATACATTTTTGGAATTGAAACCAATTATGAAAACATTTCTGGAATTGATATCGAATGTTTGAAATACTATCTGTTGTAAAGCATTTTGAAAATCAATCAGTAATTGCAAAGGTTATTTTAAGCCATAGATATCTTCACAAAGAGAAGAACAGTAGAGATTGAAAGCTGTTGTTAAGAGATTGTGAACTGCAGAAATGGAAGTATGTTGTTCACTTTTGACCAGTTGAGATTGAAGTCTGCTGTTTCAACTGATAACCTTAAAGATGTATGTAGCAGTAATGAAAGTTTGCTGATACTAGTTGATAACTGTAGATGGAAAGAAAGGTAAATTATTAAGAACTTTTCTACCGATATCACTTCTTGGATGTGCGTGATTATCCGTCTTTTTGAACACACAGAAGAGGATAGCAAAGAATTTGCTATTGTGTTAATTAATAAGTACTGTGTTTAAGAAGGATGGAAGTCTACCGATATTGAAGTTAAAGAGATGATCAATAGACTACAGATTGCTGATATCAAAGGTTATGATTAGGATTGAATGTTGATCAGCAATGATTGAGGTATACATGTTTGAATTGAAGACGGTGTAGAGCCACAGATTTCTTCAAGAACAACCGACTTCTAACAGCAACAGGGGTTGATGAAGAAGAAAGAGGTGAGAGAAAAAATAGGTGAGAGAAGTTCTGGCTCGGCTTGGGCTCATCTGGCACAGATGCTGAAACAGAAGTAGAGTGAGTTGAATACTTCTTCCTTTAGGGAGCAGCAGTAGTGTCAGCAGCAACAACATCATCAGCGCTTGAAGAAGACTTCTTCTTCTTCATTGCAGTCGGCTCCTCCTCACTAGTAGAGTGCTTGTTTTTGATCTGTTGGAGTGAGAGCAGGTTTTGTAGACGTGTCTTTGAATAGAAGCCTCGTTAGTGGACTTGATTGAAGCAGCCTTCTGAAGTAGCTTCCTTCTTAAACTTCTTATCTAGCTCATTTGTCATGAAGGTTATCCACTATTGTGTTAGGTATGATCTTTGAGAATTACCAGTGGAGCAGGATTGAGAGCAAGGGTCAGAAGTAGAGAGGAAGTTCTTACTTTTCTTGCATTTCATTCCGTAGCTTGAGGTGGCTGAGAATGAAGGTTGATCAGCAGGAATATAGTCTACTGAAACAAGATGTATCTTATGGGCTTAGCAGACATGGGGTTTGCTGAATAAGGATGGAACAGCAGACATTGAGATCTGCTGATACTAATTGAATGAACAACATTTCAGCAAACTTATCCTTTTGGATTGCCTTGGTTTCTGAAAGGATGAACCATAGGCTTCATCGCCAAGGATTAACTGATGACTATGCTTCTTTACAATAGAATCCCGATTGAATGATAAGAGCATTTAGAAGCAAAACGGAAGACAACAACCATTTCAGTTAGAGCACTTTGAATCACAAAGAAGCAAGTAGCTTATTCTTAGTTTGGTTGAAGATACTGAGGTAGAAGAATGTATATTGCTTCAAGGTCAACAACTAAGATAATGACTAACCTTTTTAAGAGAAGGAAGTCATTTGTTCAAGATAAAGGGAAGAAATATTTTCTAGCAGAGTTTGTCTTTGAACAAAGGAAACAGCAGAAAAGTGAAGAAGTTAAAGAAGCTGCTAGTTCCTTAGAAGATTATCCTTCCAACAGCAGATGTAAAGTCTACTGTTGAAGCTAATGAGACATAAAATTTAGATGGGAATGAAGATTTACCAGAACATCATGGGTTAAGGTGAGATCTTCAAGGCCTGAGAAAGGAGTTGCAAGTTGAGCAGTCCTTTCTAAGAAATCCAAAACTGAAGTTATCCATATTCCAACACTAATTCTTCTGATGAGATTTCTATCAGTAATCATTGAAGTTTTTACTCGAAATCAAGTTGATTTGCTGATTTGAAATTAATTTTTAGTTTGATAAGGACGATAGCACGAATCAACATAGTCTTTTGAGCGCCAAAAGTTTTGATAAAGAACTTAAAGTCTTCTGTGCTTTCTGAATCAAATCAAAATAGAAGATTAGATTTATAAGACTATTATTAAAAAATAGATCCTGGGATAGTTTCATCATAATTATTATGGGAATTCTTATAGTTAAGGATTGGTTTGCCGTTGGGTTAACAGCAGAGTTATATTTGCTGTTGTGAATTCGGAACGGAAGATATTATTTAGTGTTTAGGTACCGAAGTCTTAAGCAAACATAATATTTCATGCTATCAAAGAATATTCATACAAAAGCAGATAGACATGAAGTAAAGTTGATTTGAACAAGTTCTCATTTAGATCAAAATATACTTGAATACAAAGAGGATCTAAAGATTACAAAATTCAATACAACTTCCGGTGACTTAACTACTCCTATTAAACAACTAATCTAAACACCTGATACATTTCTAAAGATAAGAATGTTACAAGGAGATGTCTATGAAGACCATTGACCCAGATCCGTTTAACCGATTGGCAAACTGAGTACAGGTCCAGATCAAGGGACTCAAAGTGAGCCAAGGAGAGAACGGGACTCATCCTTTTCTCCTCTTTAGCAGGTTTTCTCTATCCGAGGTACGCTGCATAAACATCTTCTAGACGAGAAGAAGGATCTTCTAAACGAGAAGGAGCATTCAAATGTGAACAAGGATAGGGAGAAACGGGAGATATATGCTAAATGATATTGTTGAGAAAAATCTTCATACAAGAGGAATCCTCGAAACTAACCAAACAACTTTTGGTGGATAGGAAGAGTAATTCCAAGTTGTTGAGAGAGAAACTTGATCTAGTGTTAAGAATTCTCCTAAGTAACATTTTGGAAGGAAGGGATATTGTATCAGTGTCTATCATAGTGTTTGGGGGGTAGTTTGCGAGTGATAGAGATGGGGAAAAGGATATCTCCATAAATACTCGATGAGGCAAGACAATGGACCGGTTAATGAAATGAATTCATTAGGTATGAGGAGTCCAGTCAACTACTCTCATTTAAAGTTACATCGGGTAAAGTAAGAGATAGTTGAACTTCCTAGATATCCGGTAGAGTATTCTCCTTGAAAGCTTAAAAGATTTTGAAAAGATTGAACAACTTTCTTGAGAAGATAAAAAAGTTTTTATAAAGACAACTTTTCAGTAAACATATTTGACAAAACAACTTTTTCAAAGAAAATTGATTTTGACAAAAGTAACTTTTCAGAATGTCTTGAATAATAAGCTCCTACCGAGTTTCTATGAAATTTGTCTTTTACTTCAAGAATTAGTCAATTTCAAAAAGTTTAACCTCAACCTTTGTAGAAATTGCAAAGATACCCATGTAGTTTGCGTATTATCTACTAAGGTGAAAACTCCTATAAGTCAGCATACAGAACTGAGCTTATGAAGTACTGAGCAACAAGAATGTTCGACAAAGAAGATGGTTTGAAGATGACACATTCAAAGTAGATCAAAGATAAGATAAATTACCTTGATAAGAAAGCATCAAACCATATGAGCAATGGAAATCATGCTTAACAGAATGGAATAAAAACAAGGAGCAAAGTATGATAAGCAATTACTCAAACTTTATATTTGCGGAAAATAACAGAGAAGAACAGAGCATGCAAATATAAGGTTGTGCAGTGTTGATATATTCATGATCATGATTAGCAGGGAATCATAAGCAGATGTCAATCATATATCATAACCCAGAAAGCAGAAGTTTTGACTGAGGTAAATGAATAGAGTTCGGTTCGTCAGTCAAGCATAGCACTTTATGTTTGCTAGAAAGATAATAAAATTGCTTTGATGATCTTGAGAGATTGTGTATTCCTAAATGAGAATCAAATATATCATTAGCAACATTTTATGAGCTTTTGAAAGCTCCAGAAAAATCTAGATACTAGAACAAGTATTTTAAGAGAATCCAAGAGAATGAGAAGAAAGACTGGATCTTGAATTTCTTATTCTCCCTTGATCTTATGTGCAAAAAGAAAAATTTAAAAACATAAGGTAGAAGCACTAGACAAGGGATGTACCTATGATGACAGTCATGTTTGGATCAGGATAGATATTCTTCAGAAGATGCCTTTTGGAATCTGAGTTAATAAGTATGTAGTGGATGTTGTCTAAAGAATAGATTTCATTTGCAACAACTTGTGAGATCTTTGATTCATATTTCCCTTTTTTTTAAAAAATTCTTTGAAATATAGGCTAAGTTCCTAGAAACTAAATAGCATATAACAGAGGGATCAATCAATGTTTCATGATATAAAGTTTTTGACTCTTAACCTTTTTCAAGAGAATAAATAGGAATCATTTTAAAATTCTTTTGCAGTGAAGTTCCAAAATTTTTAACTAGGAAAATTTCTCTCTAGAAGGTGTTGGATTGGTTACAATCGTTAGCCTTATGTCAAGAGAGTGCGAATCAGAAATCCTATTAATTGATGCATCCATCGGAGTGTTATACATATGAGGAATAGTTATTCATAGTGCCAATTGATATGTATATCTGTCATACGAATAAATATCCCATAATCATCATGGTAATTTTCTATCTCATAAAATTTTTGAAAACAAAATAATTTCTCAAGATAAGTACGTTTTTCAAAAATTTATCTCAAATGAAATCCTTGTCAAAAGTTTTTAAAGATCAAGACAAAATTTTCTTTTGATATGCATTTGGGATGAGCATTCGAGGATCAAACTCTCAAGTGGTTAGTCCTGACATATAGATTAAAGAGCTTCGCTCTTATACCAATTGTTGGTCCACAATGATGCTCAAATAGGCTAGAGGGGGGTGAATAGCCTATGATGCCATTTTAAAACTTTTTTTTGGTAACAGTTAAAGCATGGGTTTTAATGGCATAGACAATTAACGTGTTGAGCATGTCTGCTGGTAGTACTAAACAACAGACTTGCTCTTAGCAGAGTTGTCAACCCTGCTGGTGAACTGTCTGAAAATCAAAAGCCTGTTACGAAGAGTTTAAGCAGCGGAAATAGAAAGGCTTAGATTTAGAGAAGTCTTAAGTGGATGTACACGAATATATGATTAGAATAACAACACACTTGATCATTTTTTCAAATGTTGAATTAAGGAATCATTAGAGAATAGCTTTTCAAAGAATAAATCATTTTATAAAAGCTCATAAAAAGATAAAGACTGAAAGGTAAATTATATGAAAGAACATCTGAATTTATTCAAGGATAAATTGCAAATTACATCAATCTAGACACTCTATGTACATTTTATGTCCTCTTCCTTTCAAGCCATAATCTTTACTTAATTATTCATAGATGAATCTTTAAGCAGAGAGGGCAATATGAGACTAGAACGAGAAACTAATATGAGAAGAGAATTTTCAAGGTCGTTCAGATAAAAATTATATGAATGATTGAGTGCAAAGCACTCGACCTTCCATGATGAGTGATTATTGCACAATCGATAGCATTTGTATAAGAATATAAATCTGAAGACATGAATGCAATATCTACAGACATCTCTTCATCTTCCTCGGGTACCATCTTGAAATCTATCTATAGAACGATCCAAGAGCTTGACCTTTAGCTTTAGGAATGTGATCCTGAAGCATAGCTAAAGGCAGAGTTCCTCGAAGAAGGGTGAAGAAGTCTAATCAAGAGTTTGGTTCTTGACCAAGATAATGATCTCTATCTTTTGAAATTTCTGATCTCTCTCCCTCTTCTTCTTCTTCGAGCTTTTCTTTCTAACAATCCACAGAGAGTGTTTTGCTAAGGTCTAGGTAAGTTTACTGCAATCTTCTGTGAAGATCTGAGATTCGTTGGTGAAGACAATCTCTTGTAGATCTTACAGCTTCTTTGAAGTTCTTGTTGCAGGTGTCTTTTCAACACGTGCTATTCTCTCTCTCATTTGAAGAAGATGGTAGATTTCTTATATATACCATAGAGCTTTGATCGTTGAGATCTGTTGATAGATTTTGTATCCGTTTAATGATTTGTCTTTGAGAACTGATGGATAAAGATGTTGTTCAATATATCTTTATATGTTGGATAAAAGACTTCATTCTTTAGATATTTGAACTATTACCCTGTCAGACTGAATGATAAGTCGCTGAAGGATAAGTCTGATTCATTGATGCACTGTCAGGTGATCTGTCCGATAAAGTAGATTCTTTTGACTGTGTCAGACCACGTGACTTGGAAGGCGAGAAAGTCTTGCAGTGTCAGACTTCATAAAGATTTGAATGATACTGAAGCTCAACGTATTTGTCTTGTTTCGGTCTGCTGCAATCTTGTCTCCTTGTAGCATGTGCAGAACCAAGTCTGCTGGTGAGAAGTTCAATTCTGATGTATGAGTCCTCTGTAGAAAAAAACTATTGGTTATGCTGTGAACATTCAAACCATGGCAAGTTTGCTGGTGGCAGGTCTTCAAGGTATTCTGCGATGCACATGATGGGTCTGCTGGTAATGATTCCTTTGAATTTAATGTTTATGTCACCTTTTCCACTTTTACATTAAAGTAAAAGTTTTGACTTCAGTTGGTTGCTTAAAAAAACTTAAGACAAACCAGCTGACCAAATCAAGCATCAACTTCTTCGATTTGCTACAATAACTTCCATCAGTTGCTACTGTAATTATCAGTACCGTGCCATAATTATAGTAACTTGAGCTGTTACAGCTTTCTGCTTGCAGCTATTGAACAGTCCAAATAGAGTAGCCTTCTAGAGTGTAACACATAGTCTACTAACAAATAAGTTTATAGGCAATCTATTAAGATTTAAGTAATGGGTACAAGAAAATCCAATAAAAGGGAATATGCACAAAATGATTTTAAATAATTAAGCATGTTAATATTCCCAACAGTTCTATCAAGGATGCTCTTGTAGCTAAGACGTCCTCGATCCCACCATAAGTGCTATAGAAACCATTAAGAAGTCAAGTAAGACTTCAACCTGCATAATCGCTACAAGATCACATGCACTTACACCATAGGGATGGACGTAACTTTTATAGTGCATCACAAACCCCTATATGATTATTTGATCCTTTAACTTGGTTATTAGGATCGCCAGTCCCCAAGAGGGATATCTTCATAGGTGACTTTAAACATTATTTTGGGCTTTAGTCTCATCCCCCTCGATGTACTTCAAACCTTTGCCTGTAGCTAAAGAATTTTATTTTTCAATTGTATGAACAAAAGTTTGGATATCAAGCATGTACACCAGTAGTGCTCTAAAATAGGTGGTTTATGTATTTTCATGTTTTTCGATATGCCCACATATCATCACCATCCGGTTATCCAAACACCTCTTAGCAAGCGGTATATATATATCTCAAAATATGCACATTTATGCACCAATTGTGATATGTATCATGACCATGCTATAGTTGAGGTCTTAACATCCACGTATATCAGTACATCTATCATTTTAGGTGTCCACACCAATAATCACATGTCATATCTCGATAAACCTGCATCATTTTCATCGGTCATTATCAGTGACAAACTGCAATGATAATGAAAAAGCTTCGTGGTAATAACCACACATATTGCATGGAGCTTCCCTTTTTTCCTCAACTACAAAGATTCATCACAAGTTTCTAAGAGTTTACCTCTTTATCCAAACTAAAGAAATATTTCATAACCTCACGGGCTTAGTTTTCCATGAAACTGACAAAGGTTGCTCCAAAAGAAAAGTTTGGTGTGAATAATCCAAAAATCCAAGGAATCTAAAATCTAAAAAGAATTCAATGCAATTTAAAGTTTACCTTTTGGCTTTGCATCGATCAAATCTCATGTAAAAATAATATTTGTTCTTATATTGGTGGTCGAACTTATTAGAAGACTTGAAACTTGTGAAAATACATGATTTTCTTTTTTCTAAATAACTTCATACCTCAACAAATAAATAAGGTCCGTGAAGAGTTTTTCAAATGCTAAGAATAGCAATTTGCTAATGAGTTAGAATTGCTAATAGTATTGTATCGTATGTACAACGTGCAATTGGGAACTCATCATGTACACAATTCAATAGTATGTATTCCCACCAAACTCGTCTCAAACTTCACATTTCACTAGTGTTGCCAACCTCCTTAACACTAGTCAAGTTACAAATAAGTGGTCTTAGACCTAAGAACCACAATGTTGATGATTGAGTCTACTCTACAAACTTTCTTCCAAAATATCATGAGGTTTTCATTTTACAAAGCTATTTAGTTTTATATGAATTCCTAAATTCAAATTCTCATGGGCTAAATAAAAACTAAATGTTGAAGAAAATATCTAATAAACATAAGGTCAAATACCAAAAGCCTCAATCCTAAGTTTAATATTCAAGAGGTAGTAAAGAACCACACGTGATATGAAACCTTATGAGAATAGATTCAAAAGCCTATTCTTTTAAATTTTTGAATTAAAAAACATAAATTATTCTTTAGCTTTTCTTTTTCATCAATCAATTTTTTTCTTGTTTCTAAAGTTACTTTTTAGGAAAGCCTTTCTACCATTTTACTTTTGTTTTTTTCTTCCTACTTTAATTATGAGGCACATGCATATTATTGTTTCTAACTTATTGTTCTGCTTTCATTTTTCGTCCGTCCCCCAAAAAGTTATATTGTTCATAAAATTTTCTCTTTAGAAAAATAATTTTACCATTTTACCCTTATTTTTTCTTCAAACTTTAATTATGAGACACATGTATGTGAGCTTAAAGAAAACTGCATATTATACAAATATTAATAATCAAGTCAATTGTTTTTACTTAATTCGTGTGTCTAGATAAACATGACAATAATATAGGGACGCAAAGAGTATACCAATATTAAATTAACATTTCATTTTACTTTTTTTTTGAATTCTTTTTAATTCAAACATGACAATAAACATTTTTATCATTTTACCCTTACTTCATTTTTCTTCTGGTCAAAAGAGCGATGTGGTTGTTTTTAATTTCATTTTAATTCTTTTTGTTTTATAAAAAATCTAAATTTATTCTAAAAAGTTAATTAAATTTTGTAAATTTACATTAGTACTTTCCTCTTCATTTAGGTGGACAAGGTTGGCTGAATAACGTGAAGAGCAAAAGAGATGAAAATAACATTGCTAAGTAAAGATGAACATGAGGAAAAAAGAAAGAAGGTTTATCAGTTACATAAAAAAAAATACTAAGAAGAGAAATAAAAGAAATTAATCAAACACCCTTTTACATGATATGTACTTGCCTACTTAGGTTAACTTTTTTGACTTCCATCGTGACAAAAGTGAATGTGATTTGTGAGTGCGGCAAATTTTAACACGAAGGGTTCTAAGTGAAATAAATTTTAATAGGGGTGGTTTTGTGGGACATTGTGGATGCTTTAGGGGGATAAACGTATGAGTGGCGCTATTCAGACCCACCTTCCCTATAAGTTGACCCCCCCTGATATACATATTTTGGATCCGCCTCAATAGCGTTTGGGCCTCGTTTAATGGCTCACTGTATTTTACATGATGTCCGAAGGATTGGGCCAGGCCCATGCACAACGAAATAACCCCCTCTAGTTCATAGAGTGGGGGCTCTCTCTATCTATCTTTTTCTGAAGGAGAACCACACACTTGGGGGCTATGCGCCCTTTTTTTCATACTCAATGTACTGATAAACATGTCGAAGGGTTTTTGGCGGGGGCCCTCCCCCGCCGACCCACGGTGTTTCTTTTGCAGACAATATAACCAGATATCCACCACCGATGACGAGATGGCCACCGGACGACAACTCCGGCTAACCCACGTCCACTGCTACCTTTGGCACCCCCGGTATGATACTTTTTTGGATGCATCAGTTGGTTCCGATGCCAGGAAAGAATTTTCTTTTTGTTCGAGGTAGGGTTCAAGGGTCACTAGATTCTGCCATGGAAGACACGGCCAAAGTTAATACCATGTCTTCATTGGGTGTGGAATGGGCAGAGAAGGAAGGCCCAAAACAGAAATGCAACATCACCATTGGATGCGCTTCTGTTGGACAAAAAAGATCCCACCGAAAGTGCCTCCATCTGAAATTCCACGCCCTGCCATAAGCCACTAGAGACGTGCTGCTCCGTTACTCGCCGGTAGTGCGCCGACCAAACGAATCTGACTTTTTCGAGCACCAAACACAAAAAACGAACGGAAGGCAGAACCATTATGGTGCTCTGTGGGCTGTATTTTGTTCAATCTCGGTTAGCACAAATGGAAGGCAGAACCATGTTGTACTTGGCAATCTAGTTGACCGATTTATTGGTTGGGCATTGTCGTTACATAGCAGGGTCAGTGTTGTAGATGGGCCAATGGAACTCGCATTGGAAGGTCTCCAGAAGTTTCTTAGTATTAGAGATATTGAAGCAACTGACAGATATGCATTGCCAACTCTTAAAGGCTGCCTAGAACTTCTTGAGGATGAGAAAACCGTCCTTGGAATCCCGCGTTATAATCGTCGTTCCTTCATACGCTACCAAAGTGAATTTTTGTGCATGGAGTTCAGACCTGACTGAATCACATTACGTCACTGTCAGGGGTGATGTCGGCCAAGACATCACTATCAGCAGTACTATTAGGTGTTATATTCCAATCTTGCCCTTACATTTTTTGTTGATTTACGCCAAAATTGAAACCACTCACGCAATGAAACCACGATCATTATCGCTGCTTATGGTTACGATGCTTGTTGCTTACACAATTAAGGGTGTTTTACTATCATTGTAACTATTACGATGATATACAATTGACTATCATAGTTATGGGGCGAAAGATCCATAATTGATTATTTAATTTTGGAATAATTACTCATGACATTTATTATTTAGCATAAAGTAAATAAAATATGATTAAGTCACCAATTATGACATGCACTATATGATATTATGAGGAGCATTCATGTTATATATAAATTGCATTAAATACGTCCAATGTACCTTGAATTATTGACTTAATTGAAATTGTGCACGAGATAACATGATTTATTTGCTTATGAATCAAAATAATGATATTATGTCATTTTTTGGTCGTGTTGTGTAGAATTGATTACTTTCTTGCTCGCATAAGTTAAATGCACAAAACAAACCCCAATTTTATTAAATGGAGAAATATTTTTGATTTGCAAATGATGTACATAAGGCTTCAGGTATGAAGTCCATGTCAACAGATCCTAGGCTTTCCCCAACAGCTCTATCGTGCTCGAGTACACTACGAGCTTTAACAAGCAATAACTATTCAGAGATCTGAGCGACCAGAATGAGCATACTATATGTCGGCCTCTGCCTGAGAACCAACAGTACTGATTAGCGATACTTCTCAACTTCAAGATAAACCCTCGCATTCAAGAAGTGGGGGCTACACCAAGGAAGATCAAGCATGATACGTTCCTTCCTGGGAGCTACTATGTACTTTGTGCCCGAGCACGCTACTATTGTGCCTGAGCCACATTATCATATTTTGCTTTATGTACGCATGCGCTCTCTGTTTGCCACTCAATTATCAGTACGCTATTATTGTGCTCAAGCCACACTATCAGATTTTGCTCTATGTACGCATGTGCTCTTTGCTTGCCGTTCAGTTATCTCGATTATACTATTTTTCACAAGTAGGAGGTATCTCTGCTTGTGAAAAAGGGTTGGTGTTCAAGCATGTTATCTCGATTATACTCTTTTTCACGAGTAAGAGGTATCTCTGCTCGTGAAAAGGGTTGGTGTTCGAGCCTGTTATCTCGATTATTCTCTTTTTCACTAATAAGAGGTATCTCTGCTCGTGAAAAAGGGTTGGTGTTCGAGCATGTTATCTCGATTATTCTCTTTTTCACGAGTAAGAGGTATCCCTGCTCGTGAAAAAAAGGGTTGATGTTCGAGCCTGTTATCTCGATTATTCTCTTTTTCATGAGTAAGAGGTATCTCTGCTCGTGAAAAGGGTTGGTGTTCGAGCCTGTTATCTCGATTATTCTCTTTTTCACTAGTAAGATGTATCTCTACTCGTGAAAAGGGTTGGTGTTCGAGCTTGTTATCTCTATTATTCTCTTTTTCACGAGTAAAAGGTATCCCTGCTCATGAAAAAAAAGGGTTGGTGTTCGAGCCTGTTATCTCGATTATTCTATTTTTCACGAGTAAGAGGTATCTCTGCTCGTGAAAAAGGGTTGGTGTTCGAGCATGTTATATCGATAATTTTTTTTACATGAGTAAGAGGTATCTCTGCTCGTGAAAAATGGTTGGTGTTCGAGCCTGTTATCTCGATTATTCTCTTTTTCACGAGTAAAAGGTATCTCTGCTCGTGAAAAAAGGTTGGTGTTCGAGCCTCTCGATTATACTATTTTTCACGAGAAAGAGGTATCTCTGCTCGTGAAAAAGGGTTGGTGTTCGAGTTTACTCGCGGTTGAGTTGTACATCGCGCCTACATGCGCTTCTGCTCGCTAGTTTTTCAAAGGTAGTTCTGTTCGCATAGTCGAGTATTGGGACTTGACCTTGGGCCAAGTGGCGCTATGCTCGCTATATAAAGACCTATACAATCAAGTTATAAAGCATACTGGTTAATTAAAATATACAATGGCGGTCAAAAACGACTAAAGTCGTGATTCATTTCGGCATTTCCATTATCTTGTTTGCCAATGTGAAAGTGACTATGCCCCGGTCGTCCTGAGAAATTAAAGAAAATCATGAGCGAATAGTACTCCTTACCTTCGAGATGAATCTTGAAGAATAATGAGTAGAGGGCTAATGATGTGCATATTTTGGATCCGCCTCAATAGCTTTTGGGCCTCGTTTAATGGTCCACTGTATTTTACATGATGTCCGAAGGATTGGACCGGGCCCATGTGCAACGAGCTAAATCCATTCCCTCAGGTATAAATAACCCCCTCTAGTTCATAGAGTGGGGGATCTTTTTATCTCTCTTTTTCTGAGGGAGAACCATGCACTTGGGGGCTACCCGCCCTTTCTTTCATACTCAGTGTACTGATAAACACGCCGGAGGGTTTTTGGTGGGGGCCCTCCCCGCCGACTCACGGTGTTTCTTTTACAGACAATATAACCAGATATCCACCACCGACGATGAGATGACCGCCAGACGGCAACTCCGGCAACCCACGTCCACCGCTACCTTCGGCACCCCCGGTATGATGCTTTTTTGGATGCATCAAGTATACCTTTCAGAAGTGACCTCATCGACGGCCCTTTTCTTCTTCGTTGGTGCTTTGGCATTCATTTTGGTCGGGGAAGGAGGTTTGGCGTGGCTACTCGTTTGTTCGGAGGTAGGAATGGCTTGACTTACTTCTTCAGTCCGTCTTTGCCCGCCCCGTGTAGTGGGCACGAAAGGTACTTTCGGTGGGTGAACAGGGTTTCTCTTCGCCAGCTCGGCCTTGCGATCGGCTTTGGTTTTTTTTGAGCCTCAAGGAATTTCTTTAAATCATTAAGTCTTTTCATGGCTGAATATAATCAAAACAGGATGTCAAAAAAACAAAGAGGATAAAGCTCATGCGAGTCTAAAAACCAGGTAGAAAGTAAGAAAGCATTAAGAAAACATTAAACGACCATCATATGTTGGGGTACAACTCGTTTTTAGTAGCTGGCAGTTGAGACAGCCATCTGCAAACTTGAACTCGTGGCAGCCTCCCCAATAAGGATGGGGTTCTTCCTTGCCCATCTCTACGAGGGGTTCGATTGAAGGGACGGACCGAAAACGGATCCCGGCTTGGAGCAGATAAACATCACTTTGGGTCAAAGCTTCCCAGTCAAACACAAAATCCTGCCCGCCTTTATTTTCTTTCACACCCAGAACTTTCTTGATGTCAGAAAGCATTTTGTTTTCTCCAGATCGAAATTGGTCTCGGGTGTAAGTTGGAGCTTTTAGTGGTTCGAGATGGGAAGCAAAGGGCCAGCCGAACATGGATTCCACAAGTAAAATTTTTCTATCCTAAGCTTCAACCTTGTTTTGGCTATCACTTAGTAATTTGAAGAAGAGTGGGTTAGCGTGGCCAAAAATATGACGTGTTTTCAGGTCGATTTTAAAAAGATATAGTTTACAGAACAAGAACATGTCAGACTCGTAACCTAATAGTCTGCAAGCGACAGTGTATGCGACCATAAATCTGATAGTGGTCAGAGTCAGCTCGCAGGGGAGCGCGTTGGTCATATTCAGGAATTCGCAGATAAAGGGATCTAAGGGCAGCCTAAGCCCGACCAGGAAAAAATCAAAATAAAAAACCATTTTGTCACCCTGGTCGGCGTGTTCTCTAGGTTCGATGTTCAAGTCAAAGGCTTTGATTTGGTAGTCTTTAGGATCAGTACCCAGCGAGTAGAACCATCCCTTGACATCCTCTTCACTTTTGAACTCGTCCCAAGTTACTTCCCAACCAGGTTCCTCCTCGATGGCAGTTTTCTTGTCTTTACATGGGACAACCTTTGTTTTAAGTACTTGGGGGAATGCTCGTGCTTGGAGAAGGCGACCCAGATCTCAAGTTCGCTTCAACCTTTTCCTTGCCAGTCTCGATCATGTCTTCTTGTTCGACGTCCTCGATCCTAGCATTTTCAGTTATCACCAGAGGTTCAAAGGGATCTGTCTTCTCTGAATCCGAGCTCCGAGACAGATGGTTAACAGATGCTGTGACACGGGTACTCGAGGCTTCAACAATTTGGATTTCTGAGATGGTTTGCTCGGAACTCTGCTCTTTAACCTCAAAGCTTTCTTCGGATTCCGTCAAGGCTCCATGACTGTAACTGTGGCCTTCAATTTCAGATCCACTTTCTTCACGGGAAGACATCCTATAGGTATCGAGGAAGAGACACGTCAATTCCTGCCTGGATAAACGTTATTGGTGGGCAGGTAAAACCCTCGATTAGGGTTCTGTAATTTGAACTAGTGAGTGAGCAGGGCACCAGTTGGGGGTTCCTCGATTCCTACCTATATGGGTGCGTGCGTGTGAAATCCGTGAAAAAGGAAGACCCATAGGTTCAAGAAGAGCAAGGGTCGTGGCGATCAAGGTAGCAGAAAGAGCAAGATAAAATGACAGAAAGCATTATATTTCTCAATGGGTGTCAGATGCCCGAGTTTTTGTCAGAAGGGTTTTCAGATCGTAACCAATTTATCATCATGTACCTAGCCAGCATCATCGAATCCCAAAATTAGAGTTCTAGCGGAAAGGGCAGAAAATAAAGTTTAGACAAAGAAATAGTTGGGGAATTACCTGGTAATTTCGAAGACTGAGCTAGATGAGGTATGAGGAACATTTGTTGTTGCACTTTCAGAGCTTATTCGTTGATTGCAGAGGGAAACCATAAGAATTCTTCGGGAATTTGAGTTTTGGGAAAAAGATGAAGCGTTAGGGTTTTTACGGTTTTATAGTCAAGGGGAAGCAGAAATAGGGGGAAATGGAGGGGGTTACGATCATCTGTGTAAGCGGCATAGGAAACGAGGAGTCGCATTAAATGACACCTCGGGAGAAGAGCGCGCGTGGAGGTTAGAAATTGCGAATGACGACATGTCCTTTCAGTACACACTTGACACCCCTTAGTTGTTACCCATTACCTTGGGACCTGACTTTGAGCAATAATTTATAGACAAAGTGACAAAGTTTTATAGCGCTTACGCTTTTAGAATGAGTCAAGATATTGTGCTTCTCGCTCCAAGCACAACTGCTCGCCAGACAAGAAGTAGGGGGGCCACTGAACTGCCTGACCAAAAGGCCCCGAGCATTGAACACGTGCCTAACACGTTGTACTTATAGCTACGAGCAGACTACATGCATGTCATAGCCTGAGCTCGACCCAGAAGCGAGCAGGGGAAGATCTCTGGTCACCCACACATAACGGGCATGCAGCCTATCCACTTGAAGCCTGGGGCCCAAGAGAATAGCAAGCATGTAGAGCGGTCAAAGCGAACACGTTTACCTTGCACGTCAACATGGTAACGATTGTCTTGAACGTGGGGAGTTACTGCCAAGAAACTCGTTCCCCCACTTTACGAACGTGGTTATAAATGTGCTCGCATTTTACTCCCTTACATTGAATGCATAGTTATTGGTCTTCATGCCTGGCTATATAAACCCCTCGAAATGGAGAGGGAAGGTACGTTGACATATACTCAGGCTAAAACTCTGTCAAATTGCTTACTCAACTAAGTGTTTGCTAATTCACACGCCGGAGCATATTTGCTGGGTAAGCCCCTGCCCAGTTCACGCTTTGTGTTTGCTTTCTTGACAGATTTGGGCCCTGAAGTTGTGGATATAATTGAAAGCCAGATATCCAAATTGCCAAGCCCAGTGCATCCAACTATTTTGGATACATCACCCCCAAAACCCAATCTTCCTATTTTACCCTCCCTAATCCAAACTCATCTCCCTCCTTTATCGCCTCTCCTTCCCCAAGCGCCATTGTGTCCTCCCCCTGCGCCTATAGCCACTGTGTCCTCCCTCCCCCATTGCAGTATACCCCTTCCATCACCACCTCCCTCCCATACATCACTGCCCAGCCAGTGAGCCTTAATCTCCGACCACAGTCATGTCTTCGGCCGCCTCCCTTTTTCCACGTCTCCTCATTCTTTTTTAAAAAATAAAATCAATTCAAGCGTTGTTCGACCATGGTCGACCGAACAACCTTGTGGCCGAACAACACAATGTTGTTCAATCGACCATGACCGAACATCACAAGGTTGTTCGGTTGACCATGGTTGAACAACTTGAGTTAAATTGAAAAAAAAGAAAGAAGACGAGGAAAGAAGGGAGGTAGGGACGCGTGTCCACTGGAGGAGGAAGATAAAATGGAAGAGACGTAGTGGGAGATGGGAGGAAGACGAAATGGGTGGAGGAAAAAGGGAATATGAGGCGGTGGGTGGGGAAGAATACGCAGCGGGTTGGGGGAGGGAAGAATAGAAGAATATGCTGATGGATGGGGGAGGGAAAAAGGTGGAACATCGAGGGAAAAAGGAAGAAGATGCTAGGTGGGAAGAAGGAGAGAGGACGAAGGAGGAAGATAGTGGGAGGGAGGGAGAGTGTTTGGATTTGGGAGGGTAAAATAGGAAGACTGTGTTTTGGGTGGGGGTCAACTTATAGGGATGGTTGGTTTGAATAGTGCCACCCTAAACGTATTTTAGCCTACATGTGTGCACGCACACACACATATGTATGTATAATAATTTCAAGCCTTTGAACCATTATTAATTTCCCTAAAATAGTTAGAATCGCTCGCTTTATGTAAAATGCTTACCGATAAATATCATGAATTCCTAACTATGTAGGAAAGATAGATATAACTTTTGTTGGAATTCATTCACGATAAAGTCAGATTCTAACTAACATTTGTTCAATTCAACTACAACCATCTTCATGTAATAGATATAATCTCGATTTGCAAGTTGATGAAGGTAAGATTTCAACGAACATTAACTCCACACCCAACTACGATCATTAGACATCTGCATTTGCCTTTTCTATGATTGAAGTAGAGCCTCAAGGGGTGTGATGCTCATTTTCGTAGTTCAGGGGGTTAACACGGAACATTAAAGTGCTAATTTGATTTGCAACTTAAGTTACCTACAAAATCTACAGCTACAACAACGGCCGTAACCATTACTAACAACCAATGAGACCTTAGTCAAACAGTAGACTTAAACCTCTAACCCATCAGATTCCACCATTGATTCATCCACGTACCTGCCACGACACATGATCACGCCCCTTTGTAGCAATGGCACGTACACATTTTTCAAAGACTAATCTACCCCCACGATATTTCCCAAATTCCCCTTCCCACTTTTATCACCCGCAACCTCCATCTCTCTCCCATATTCGAGCTCTAGAGAGAGAGAGAGAGAGCATACACATATCAGACGACTTTGTCAGTTTTTAGAGAGAGAAATTGAGGCGAGTGAAAGAAACACACACATAAAGAAAGTTCTTGAATTTATATAGAAAACACTTACAATCACAACGAACCTTGGGGTTTTTTTCACTAGTAGAGTTAGGGTTTGGGAACGATACATTATTCTGTATTTTTATGAAATTCATAGTCATTTACTTATATAATCTCGTGATTTTGGTTTAGATTTTAGGGTTTTGGTAGATTGGAAACCAGGATTGTTGTTGTGGGGTGGGATATTACCCAATTTTAATGATTGGGATTTAGGGTTTATATGGTTGTTCACAAATGGGGAGTACAGGTGAACCGGACCGTAAACGGCGTCACTTCAGCTCCATCTCCTCGCCTACTGCTGCTGCCAAGAAACAACCCTTTGCTCCTTTATCAGAAGATAAAAAGGTGATATATTTCTCTTTCTGCGGTTTTTATTTAAAGAAATTTTACTGTCTTAGGAATATGTGCAATAATTGTTATAGATTCTTTACTGTGTGAGCTTATATATTTTGTGATCTAGGTTTTTTCATATTATTAAGGAACTACATGCATAAGTGGTCTGCTTGATAAATGTGTTTCTGCTGTTACAAAATTGTATTTTGATTAGGTTAGATGTTTGATAGCTGTGTGTACATGAATGCTGCTTCAGTTTGTCAGGTTTTCATTTTTTGGTTTATGCTCGATGAGATTGCATGAATATTCCATCTGGATTTCATCATTCATGCTAAGAACCTTCTTCATATTGTATTTTATAGCTTATGCAAATTGTTTTGTGTTTTTGCATTGGGAGTGCAAAATTTATGTAAGGATCGCAGGCCTCACAAGTCACAGCCCCTCACCTTACTTTTTCCTCTCCACTGCTCGAGCCCTTTTAACTGTTAGTTCATTTCCTGTTAAGGTGATTTATTCATGCCAAATGCCAATCAAAATGTGAAGAATTTTAGAAGTAGTTCCTGGTCATGACAGCAGAAAGGTATAGAGTTGTGTTTGAGATTTTGGTAGATTGTCTTGAGGAGTAAATTCAAGAGGTGGAACACGCTCCGTAATTTGATAACTGAGTGCGTAAGGTTCAACCCTCTCGAAGATAGTGGAGCCATTGTTGCAGGGTGCGGAGAAAACGCCCGAATTAAGATGCACAGCATCTTACCTGATTTTTATGCTAGGCACTTGGCAGGGGAGCAATTATGCTTAGCTCTTATCAGAGTCTGAGCAACAACATAATTACATTGGGGATATAGACTGGTGTTTCTACTGCTGTCACATGAGTGTTTGGGGTACCATCTAACTTCCCGACTGTAGAGCGTAGTTATAGTAGCAAGCAGGTGGCTCCACCTCATATCTACTTTACCTGGCCAAACTAGGGGGGTGAGATAAGCTGTGTCTCATTATATATAAGACTGACTATTAGGGTCAAAGTTGTAACACCTGCTTCCAACTTGCTTGAAGCAATTTGCATGGATTCCCATAGCTCTCCAAAGAATTTCTGCTATGTATATAGGGTATTCACAGTTATATTACTATATATCTTATCTGGACCTTATTGCTAATCTACATAGCCTCTTTACCTGCAATGGTTGACAAACCAGATGAGGAATTGCCTGCACCACCTCGTTGACATTCGGTAGGTGATGATTCAGACGAACATCTGGCAGTAGTGGTAGAAGACGAAGTCTCATTAGGATCAGATAATTGGTAAGCGAGCTGTGTTGCGAGAGGATTGGCGGACAGTTTTGAGTGTGCTTATATATTTATGTGTGTGTGTGTGTATATATATATATTTATTTATTGAGGGGGTGGGTGGTACGTATAGCAAGTGATGTAAAGTTCAAAATGTTGTTTGGGATTTGTTGTGCTGCTAGATTCCTTGCTAAGAACCGTGGATAGAATAGTCAATGCATGCACCCCCTTTCCTCTTCCCGTTTTGTCCTTCATTGGAGCCAATCTACGTGATATCTGAGTTTGGATGAGATTGGTTTAAATTACCAGTGGTTCCTTCCATTTACTTTACAGCTATGTTTTACATTTTCTAATTTCTTACTTTATATGTCTTGATTTGTAACGATTGATTCTATCTTTCAATGGGAAATAAACACAAAGTATGTTAAAAATAAGTTATACAGGTTGTTCTTCAACACAGAAGTTGTGGTGTGGGTAAATATTGAATTTTAGTGGTCAACAGAATAATGGAAATTGCATTAGGGAAAAAGTAAAGAAAACTTGTTTATCATTTACTTTTTATTAAAAATAACCTGGTTTGTCAATGTGTTATTTTTCCTTAAGATCTGTTATGTAACTTCTTTGCTAGGTGACAATGCCTTTTATTATGGTTTTCTGGCTGCTAAAATTTGCTCTAGAAATTTTGTGTGGCTAAATCACTTGTTATCTCTGGTTATGCATTGTGGATTGTTCCCACAATCCAGATTTGCTAGTTTTCTATCAGCATGACCAAATGCAAACATAAGTAATAATAAATTCGGATTCAACTGTTGTTCACACACCTAATAGATCAATGATTGAATTTGAATACAAATTTTCATTTGGTAACTAGGAGAAGCGTTGCCAAGTTTATATCCTACACAATCATGAATTTTCTATTTGATACACGACTGTGATATAAACATCTAAATAATTGCGTTGGACTTTTTTTTTTTTGATAGGAAAGTGTGACCCCTTGTTGGTATGAGGATTGAAACCAAGCACCTCAAGGTCTTTGCCTGTGTGCCCTTGCCATCTCTCCCACCCCGTGGGGTCAATAATGGCGTTAGACTTTATTGTTTGTTTATAGCTTCATGAGATACTTCTGATACATCTAGGTCGTTCTATCTATTAACCACCTTGGAAAATTAGATTACAGTCATGCATACCAATGTTGAATGAAATGGGTAGATACATAAACCATTCACCTTATAGTCTAGAATAATGGTAGAAAAAACTAGAGATTGTTTCTTGTTTCAAAATACCTGAGCTTGTCAAACTTTTAGAAATAGTTTTTTTAGCTTGGTTGGGTATATATTTTTTTCCTTTTTGGCTTGCACCTGTGATATTTAATTGGTGTATATGCTTAGCTAGAGTGACTAAGTTCCTTTCATCTTCTTTTAAGGCATATTATTTCTTTTCTGTCCAACTTTACTTTCGTTAAACATTTATTTTTCCCACATTTTGTTTTCTGCAATGGTACAGCTTGACACCGCAGTACTTAAATTTCAAAACCAAAAGCTTGTCCAAAAGTTGGAAGCTCAAAAGGCTGAATGTGTTGCTCTCGAGAATAAATGCAGTCAATTGAGAGAGAAACAACTGCCTTATGATAACACTTTAGCTGTGGTCAATCAGTCTTGGGAAGGGGTAGTTATCTTTCTTCCCACACTTGCTATTTCTCTCTTCATTTCCATGTTAATTCTTTTCTCAATTTGTAAATTGAATTTTGCCTGACAGAAACTTTAAATTCATTTATCCACTAGGTGGTTGATGACCTAGAATCATGTTCCATCCGCCCAAAGACCTTGCTGAACCGTGGGCGGGAAGTTAAGCATCATCTGACTTCTGAGGGTGAGGATGTTTTCACTTTTCCGCTGTTTGGTACCTAGACATAAGTACCTGCGTAAGCTTATCATTGCTCATTTAACATTTGTTTATCCTTCCCATCTCGTTTTAGTTGTTTTCAGCCTTCAGATTGGTTAATCACTTTTTGTAGTGTTTAGGCCATGCCAAGTGCATTGTGCTTGGTATGTGACTCTGGCGCGTTCATTTACTGTTTTTATGAGGTCGATTGACAAATTTATGTTCTTTCCTTTCTGATATTTGTGTTTGTGTGTGTAATATCTGCTGAGATGTTGTATGTTAGGTGATACCATTTGTATGACATAAATCTAGGCGTGGTATGAGGTTGGTATTGGATGGATCCGTTGTCCTTTCACGGGCTCTTTTAATTTAATATATGATTTCAGCTTCTGAAAGTACCTAAGTAAGCACTGATGGAAGAAACTGAATGACTGAACTGTGCCTTCTCTTGCTGCGAGTTTTTATGCCTCTTCTGTATTTTGTTTATTGCATATTGAAAGGGTTCTTCCTCCAAGGCCTGTAAACGGACCCTGATTGGATGGTAATGACAAATTGAATACATGTTGGTGAATAATGAATAAATTCCATAATATCGAATTATTCATTCGATAACTAATTCCTTGATCCGGTTCCAGATATTATAGTACTAATAGTAGTTGAATTAAGGAAAACTGGAGATGCAGCAGAGTAGTCCCTAAATTGTTTTAGCAAGCATATTTGGACCCAATAATGGGACAATAACAAATTTTCAGATCAATGGAATTGAAATCCAAATAACTTGTCCAAATTTCCAAATCCAAAATATCTATGAAATCTCCCTTTCTATTGAAAAGAATTCAAATACCCTCTAAGAGGAAATTGTTTATCAATAGTTTTTGGGCTGATAGGACAATAGAAATTTACGAACAACAGAATTTATGTTGAGCTCTTAGATATTACATTAATGTCATGCAATATTTTGTGCATAATTGCAAGATATATACTATAGAACATAGTTGTTACTATTGCACAATACATGATATGTATCAAAATCATACCATTTAGATACGTATTGGTACCTCGTATCACAAAGTCTCCTATATCGTCGCGCATCGCCCGAAATTGCATATCATACAATATTTGTTGATTTCTTTAGGGGGTGCGTTTGTAATATTTTTTGATCTATTTTTACAAGTCACATCTCACGGCACTGTTCTCTGCTTCACTCCGTCGACTCGTTTTCTCAAGAAACCCTCTCTCATCTTCTCATAGAAAACCCTTCTCGCCTCTTCTCAAGGAAACCCTTCTTCCCTTAGCTGCTTTGTTAATCCAAGATGGCATTATCCATTATTGATCCTTCATAAAAAAATGAAAAAAACCCTAGAGCAAATTTGTGAGTTGTGAAGAGTGAACTGACTGAAGAGTGAAGACAATTGAAATTTGAACTTTGAAGTATCATCAGATTTTGGATTCTCTCTCCTCAAAAGGTATAAGAGATTTGCCTAGTAGTTTTCTATTAGTTTATTTTATTACTTAATTTGACCAAGAAGTGTAAATCAGGGGCCATACTTGTTTATTTGTTTTGACTTTTGATTACTCTGTTTTAGTGTTTTACATTATCTTTTTATAAATTATTTCAAGTTTTCATTACTTTTCTCCGGATGTAAAATCTTTTCCATCTTAATTTTGCCAATTTTTTTCCAAAATTCCTACAAGTCACAGTTTTTTTATGTACTTATAGTTGATGGCTTGCTCCCCTTTTTCTTGGGATAGTTTATTAAGTTTAAAGTTAAATGGTTTGGGAAACTATTTTTATTAATTTGTTACTTAATATTTTTTTTATTAACATACATATATATATATATATTATTGTATATATATTAACATATATATATATATATATATTGTATATACATATATATATATATATATATATATATATATGAGGATGGTTTTAATGGTTACTTTCTCTCACTAACCATCGATGGGTTACTATTATATTGTTTATTGTCCCTTGGATCAAAAATCAAAGGTTGAGATTCATTGGGTGGTTGGAAAATGCAATTAATTCACCTCTAAAGAATACAAACCATTGATGCAATAAATGAAATCTTAGCCTTTGATTTTTGATCAAAAGGATATTATTAATAGTAACCATCAATGGTTAGTACCATTGAAAACTCGAAGGCTAAGATTTCATTTATTGCATCAATGGTTTCAATTCTTTTGAGGTGAATTAATTGCGTTATCCGACTACCCAATGAATTTCAACTTTTGATTTTTGATCCAAGGGACAATATAATAGTAACCATCAATGGTTAGTGAGAGAAAGTAACCATTAAAACCACCCCCTATATATATATTATATAGAAGTTGATTTTGCAGACAATGTCCTTTTGGTGTCTTGAGTTGATTGGGCAGGGTGGCAATCCTTTTGTAGAATTTGTGGATAATATCTCTTTCGTAAAGTGATTGGCTTGTATACTTCTTGTGTACATGGGACACTTCACCTGTTTTGTCGCTTTTAATATTATCTACACTTATCTATATATATATATATATATATATATATATTACGAAACGCAATGCATATCCCGATACGTATCAAAGAGATAGAATTCCGATATGCTATACGTATCCCGTTTTGACAACTATGCTATAGAACATATTGCCTCCGTCTAATATATATTGGCAACATTTCCTTTCTTAGCTGTCTCTAAGTTTTTGTCTATCTGGAAATTCATTGAGCATTAATTTCTCATTTATCCACTCAACCAAGTTGAGTATCCACAAGATAAACCAATTATTAAATAGAAGTCAAGTTTATTAATACAAGTAATTAATTAGTGGTATAATTGGAAAGCTAAATATAGGAAATGAATATGGATGCACTTATAAGAAATCTTAACCTGAGCTTTTGTATGAGGGGACAATATATATGAGAAAGAGGGAGTATGTTATTGACTAGATTGTATGCCCGTGCCTATGGCATGGCGTTAGTACGGGAGCAGATTATTGGAGGCCCGTGTTTAACGTATCCTAAATAAAATCCAACAAAAATATTGAGAAATAAGAGTGGGGGCGTTGGAGAAAGAGAGAGACGGGTAGTTGCACAACTGCCTTCGCACATGGCACACGTGAAGGTAGGTTTTAAGGTAGATTTCAGTAAAAAAATAAATCTCAACCTTTAGATAGCTTTAGTCAATTGCGCATGTGTGAGTATGAGCTCTATTGTATTTCAGATTGTATAATTTATATGAGCAAATCAAATCATTAACAGGTTGGATATACTATATCCATTTGGCTGCTGATGCCTCCTCAAGTAAATGGAACTTATATGCTAATATCATCTTTAAGCTGCAAATCTTTTTTGTCAGTCTATAGTTTCTCCCTTCTTCTGTTGGGATCCCTTGTCGCTCCTGAATAAAATTTTATTTCGCTTCAATTCCATCAAAATAGTCAAGATGCTTTGATGAAGACTGAATCATGACCAAGATGATGGAAATTCCATTTCCAAATCGACATGTTAAGTGACCTACTCATAGAAACTCATGACACATTGTCCATAAATGCTTCCATCTTGGTCTTATCGCACTTGGACCATAAGCTGCTGTTTTATTTTCATTTATTCAGTTTACCATGCATTGTGCTTGTCTTTAAGCGTGGATAAATTTTTGATAACATGTGTATGTATCCACATCCTCTCTCTGTATCCTCTTGGTTGAAGTGTACTTTCTTATGCATTATGTTAGGGATGAGTTTGGAGTTAATTGCTTGTTGATCTCGACCTTGAGTATTACATTCTTTTAACATAGACTTCACTTGCATCACATTTACTTTCTGACACGTTCTTCTAAACTGCCTCTCAGATGGTTCTTCATCCCCCCGTGAGGATGTTTTCCTGAGTCGTCTCTTAGAAACAGGGGCAACTGAAAGTAGTTGTGGGAGTAGCATTCCAAATCAGATGCAAGAAGATCGAGACTCAAAAGATCACAAGACAGAAAATGTATTACGAAATATTATATCCATGATTGATGGTATTTGGCTTTTGAAGGATGAATTATATGCTACAGTTATGCAGTCGCAACCAGGAGATGGTACGCTGATGGAACTTATGTACTTGCAATACCTGTTACTTCCCTTGTCGTTTCTCTTCTCTCTCAAAAAATAGTTTCTAATTTTCTTTATGTAGGCTCATGCAGGCAAGGGATATCTGGTGATTTAGAGAGAGAAGTAAAGAACCTAAGATTGGCAATAGGTGATATTCATTTGAAGCACAGATCTTTGGGAAGGGAATTGCAGATCCATCGAGATATTGATGCAAAAAATAAAGCTGAGCTTAAACGCCTGAAAGGTAATGTTGCATCCCTTATTAATTTTCCCTGTGATTTCCGCCCTCCCAGTTCACTAGCTTTTCGGGCCTGCATCTGAGAAGTGATCATGAGTTAAGCAATTGGTCAGCTGTCTTAGTCCTATTTTTGGAGGTTATTTGAAATGATTGGTTGCTTCCATTGCTCCTATTGCATCTTTTATAGTTTTGATAGGCTTAGACATGAGATGGGATCCCAGACCTTGTTGGAGTACAGCGTTAGTAACCTACGTGTCAATTTGAGTAGAATGTGTCTCTAGGTTATGGTTTGTACAATGGAGCCATAGGTTTACTTACTACTAGCCCTAGAAAGAAAACAAGCTAAATTCTTGGCAGATAATTTCCACCCTCCCACTTACCCCCAAACAGCACACTCCAAAAGAGAAAAAAAAAGGAACAAAAAAAATTCAAATGCAGATGATTCTTTATTATGAGTGTGGTGCACATAGTTTACTTCACAGCATTTGTATGTCCTGAAGTGTAAAGTTTATTCCAGTGTGCATGTACATGCCATGTATAGGAGTTGATAGCTTTTTTTTTTGATAAGTAAAAGTATTATATACGAATAGCATCAAAGTAGGTGACGCGGCCTATGTACAATAAACAGAAGATACAAGAGATCTCAAGCTACATTAGCTGGAGGGAATTCCCTATCACTTCTAGATAGTGAGTAGGAGTCTGGGAAGGGTCCACTGACTCAGGGCACCAAGAAGAAATAGTGCGCAGCCAAGTATCTTTAAGCTTCTCTAAAGACCCTTCCTCGTTATCAAAAGCCCTTCTATTCCTTTCCTTCCAAATGACCCAACAAGCCGCCAATGGAGTAACCTCCCATAGAGAATTTTTCCTGCTTCTTTTGTATAGAGACCAGCTCAAGAATAAATCCAAAACTGATCTAAGCATAGCCCAGGCAATTCCAAACCGGCCAAAAATCGAATTCCATAAATCCGTCGCCATGGGGCAATGAATCAGCAAATGATCCACGCTTTCATCGCTCCTTTTACACATGTAACACCAGTTAACATAGATCTTGCGCCGCTTCCTCAGATTATCCCCGGTTAAGATGGCTCCATGACAAGCCTCCCAAGCAAAGAAGCCTACGCGACTGGGAGCTTTAGTCTTCCACTGCAACTTCCAAGGGAAAATGCTGTTTCTTGCATTCAGCAACCGGGAGTAGACGGACTTGACTGAGAACACTCTTCCTCAGTTACCCTCCCACCTAACTGCATCCTCACCATTTCTTCCCACTTGTTGCTTATAAACCATATCGAAGAATTCCACACAAGAATCTATTTCCCAGTCCTGTAAGCATCTACGGAACGTAGGGTTCCAGACCACGGTATCCCCCTGAACTTGAAGAAGCGAGCTTACCAAACAGTCCATAGTTTACAAACCCATAGTTTTTAGTTAGTGTACGCGATGCACAATTGTGTAGTGATGAAATTCATTTGAAATCATTCTTCCTTGCTTCATATAGTTATGGTCTGTTAGATTCCTGTTCCTAAGAAAGCACCATCTCTGCCATCATTAGATGGTAACCTGGAGCCTGGAGGGCTAAAAAGTTGTGGTGAACTTGTTTTTTTTGCCCCTGTGTTTGGATATTTCATACCGAACATTGTGTTTCTTGTCTAAAGGTTTAGTAATGGTAGCTAGCCTTAGTGTAGACAATGTGGTGCAAGTTCAAATCTTCCCAACAACAAGTTACATAACAATTTATATTTTACTTATCATAAAAAACGGTTTAGTAAAGGTATGAGAGTTTGACGATGATGGTTTGGTTGTTCCTTGAAAGGTGAATTTGAGTCTACTCTTGCGGAACTTGAAGAAAGTAACAGAAATTTGGCCACTCTAAAAGCCGAGAGGGATGCAGCGAGGGGAGCTATTTTTCCAGTTCTCCTTGGAAATAAGCATGTTTCTAGTGACAGGGCAAGAGATAAACAAAAAGATTTGCATGATATGGAGTCTGCGCTCAAGGATTTAGAGGTATTTGTTAACATTTTGTTACTCCTTTGGTTAGAATGATAATATGATAATCATATTACGTGATTTGCGGTCTTGAACAGGATCAAGCGTCTTCTAGACAGCTAGAACTCAATCGTTTACATAAAGAAAGGATAGAAATATTGAAGCAGTTATCCAGTTTACAGGTTGATTTTCGGATTCTGTTTTTACAGTTTGAGCTTATCATGGATACTTGTATGTGCCATCTCCAGGATGTTTATCTGTTTTATATTTATATATTATTCACATTTTTTCTTAATTTGGATGTTTACTTGATAGAACACTTTAAAGAATTTCAAGTCTATATCCTCCTCCCAAGCCTATATATTGGTGAGAGATCAGATCTCCAAGGCTAAAGAAGATATAGTCCAGTATCAAGCCCTATTTGAGAAATTGCAGGTTGTAGCTGGTCGGTAGTTTCATTGATGCCTTTGTCCTATTATTTGAGACTTTCTTCTTCCAATGCTAACCATTCTTCTTCATCGATATTTTAGATTGAGAAAGATAACCTTACGTGGCGGGAAAAAGAAGGCAGTTTTAACACTGATATTGCTGATGTTTGCAATCAATCTTCTGCTGTTACTGGCTATAGACTAACTGAGCTGGAAAGGCAGATACAGAAACAAGTTGATGGAAGAAATTTGATTGAAACAAAACTCGAAGAAGCATCAAGAGAACCTGGTATATAGTGTTATTGGTGTCATTCAATCTGCCTCAGCTTTCTTGCTTGAAACTAATTCCTGCAATCTTGCTTTTATGGCATCTTAATTTCAGGAAGGAAAGATATTATCGCAGAGTTTAAAGCGCTGGTATCATCATTTCCGGATGACATGGGTAGAATGCAGAGTCAACTAAGTAAATATAAGGAGGCTGCTTCCGATGTTCATTCCTTGCGGGCTGATGTTCAATCTCTTTCCAATGTCCTAGATAGGAAGGTGGGTGCCCTAGATAATATGCTTTCATATCTTTTACATAGTTGAATAGGTCAAACTTAAAACTGTTTTATGTACAGGCTAAAGAATTGGAAACTTTATCTGGTAGATCAGCTGATCAAGTTGCTGAAATGAAGAAATTAAGAGCTATGGTATGTATAATTAACTATTGTTAAGAATGTGATATTATTTAATGCAGGTTTTGGCTACCGGAGCCAGAGTGTTAGTTTTGGCCTTCTGAGCATTGCTTGCATGTGATTTTAAAATTAACTGATGTTTGTTATCTTCCTACTTGATTTGGTAACATTTGGCGCATGAATTTCTCTGCTGGTTATTCATCTGATTGCTGTCAGTATTTGTTATGTAGGGTCATATTTGGGATGCGATATCTTTAGATTGTACATCAGCCTTGCAGGGAATTCTGTAACCAAATTCGGGGGGTCACATTGCTTATGCATTCTTTGATTTATAATTTCTTTTTCCTTCCTGCGGGAGGAGTCTGTGGACAAGAAAAAAGGATCCAGGTTATTTTTGAAGCTCTGCTTCATAGCTTTCCCATCATCCTATGTACATGGGCTTCAATGTTGTGTTCTTACTATTCGCAAGTTAAACATACATGTGAGGTAACGAGCTTGCAAATGGAAAGCGGATCAAATTTACTCTGCTTTTAGGAACCACAGTTTAAGTTAAGTTGGTAATAGGGACTAGGCACTTTTGGTGATATGCTGTCTGATTGGGTTGGGGTTACTGATTGATAGGTGCTGCAATTCCCCAGTAAATACTTTTAGTCCTGACAAAGGAGACCCTGTTCGCTTTGTTAGTTTGTTTTGTGGTTTTCACTCTCTCATTGGTCCCACAAACTCACTCTCTCTCTCTCTCTCTCCCTCCCTCTCTCTCTCCTTTTTTGATTCAATCATCACAAAACCACAATCTTCTGTGTAACTGGACAAAGTAAAGCTATCTGATGGTGATTGAACAGTTCTATGTTCTTCCACGTTTTCTTTTTGAAGGTTTTTCTCTATATATTCCAGGCTTACTCTTGGACAGAGTAGGTCGGAGTCTCGTAGGCACTACTGGCACTGAATTTCCCATGTTTGTATCCTTTTTTAGAAGTTATTAGTTTGTCCTGTTTTAGAAATCCAAAGGCATGTTGTGTATACTATCATATTTGTGTAACTGGACAGTTTCAATTTGTTCTACCGTTTTCCGTCAAAGGTCTTTCCTGAGGCTTACTCCTGACTGGGGTATGTCGTAGACAGTACTGGCGCTGAATTTCCCATGTCTAGATTGTTTTCCAAAGTTCTTAGATTTGTCCTGTCTTTTGAATCTGCACATTTTCTCAGTACTGCTGGGAAGTAAAATAATCTACTGTAGTCCTCGATTGTTATGAATTGATGTTTTCAGGTTGACCCCTGAATCACATCCCCCAAAATAAAGCTTCCACTGTATGTGAAGTTGTGAACTGTTCTATAGCTGTTGATTATAGTAATTGAGGATGAGATAGAATTACAGTCCTTTGAATGTTGGTTGAAGAACTCATTAAAGCTCTTTATTTTGCTTAAAGAGTACGTGAAGACCTCTGATGAAAAGTCAATTTGCTTCCATTAACAAAGCATCAGCTTATCAACTTGCAGTGTTCTCTCATTTAACGGTTTATAGCTCTTGGTTTTTTTAGTCCTTGTCTTCAGGATATCATGTTTTCCTTATCTCACGCTTCTCTGGTTGGTCAAAGTGCGTTTTATGATTACTTTTATGATAGTACTACACTTGTTGACCTATAGTAAAACAGAATTTATGATCTTATAGGTTTTTCCCCTTCCATGTTCTCCTTGTCACAAGCCTATCTTTTTCCGTATCATTGTGGTGGCTTGTTTGAGTTGTTAGGGAGGTTGTTCTGACTGAAGTGCAGAAATGACAAGGATTGGTTCATATCATGAAATGGGTACAAAAACGTGATGTGCCATATGGTCCTACACATGGAGTGCTAGGGGTAGCTCTATGTAGATGCTATGGCTACTGGGGCTTTGTGTTCAATCTGTTTAAAGTGGAGTGGGTTATGCTCAATTCAGTGAAGGAATTGATGGGAGCGTGGTCCCTCTATAAACGAAAACGGAGAAACCACTTATGGGAGGCTGCTCCTTTGGCGATATGCTGGATTATTTGGTTGGAAAGAAATGCCAGAATTTTTGAGAACATGGAGAGATCCTTAGAGAAGATCAAGGAGCTTATTCTACAGCTCTGTCTTTTTGGTGCCATGAGTCGTTTCTATTTGGTACCAACCCTTTTGTAGAGTTTGTGGATAGCTTAGTATGTAATTAATTTTCTTCGTGTATACTCCCCGTGTATAGTGTACAGATGACGTGTCACCTGTTTTGACGCTAGCATATTTTTAATACTTTCTTACTTATAATTATTTATTCAGTTAATCTTAAGATAATCATGTGGACAATTGTGAAGTTTGAACATCTTACATTAGTCTGATCTACTAGTAATAGTGCTTCTTGAGGAGAAACTAGAAAACTGTTTCGGATTGCCCAGTTGGTGTTTTGAAGAGAAATTGTATCATGCTTTGAAATGGTCCTTCAAACACACATTTGGCTTTGGAAGAAGCGTATTCTGAAAGGCCTTACTATTTTAGTTTTTACACTATGGTATTGTTAATCTATTTGGTTCAATACTTCGTATTGACCAATGTCTTTGTAACTACTGTTTTTTCCTTCCCTGCATCCCCTTTTCTTTACCTGACAATGTAACAGTTGATTTCTGTGAGTGAATTTCTCTCGAAGTTGTAGAATATGAATTACTTGAATAATCTATCTTAAGACTGTTTATCTTGGTGCAGATCTGTGAACTGGAGGAGAGTGAAACTGAATTAAAGCTATTTTTGGAAATGTACCGACGTGAAACCACTGATTCCAGGTTGAACCATGTATACAAGTTTCATTTCGTTCATAGCACTCTTCTGGAAATGAACTTCACTACTCTTGCTTACTTATAGTAGAGGAGTTACGGTACTTTGCATATTAGATTACTTACCGGCTTTGATCAATCTTGCTTTTTAATTTTTTTTTTATATAAAGATTGTCCAACTATTTTTGTCCGTCTTCAACATTGGGTTGAAGGGCGGTCAACATAAGATTTATTATAATCCTCCTGTTCCTAAATAATTGTCCTGCTTTCCTCTTGTTCATTTAAAAAAAAATTATCTTGTTTCCAAACTTTCCTTTTAGTAAAACACTTTACCCCTTTACCCTTATTTTTTCTTCCTTATTTAATTATAGTCACATGTACGAGGGCTTTAAAGGAAACGACATATTATACCATTATTTATAATAGTGTTAATTAGTTTTTCTTAATTTGTGTGCATAGTCAAACAAGACGATTATTTAGGAGCAGAGGGAGTATGTATTTGTGCTAGTATGTCCTAAAGTTTTTATATATAGAGGGTATTCTTTAACATACCTGTTTAAATTTTTTATCTTCCATTTTCCTTCGTACCTCTATCCTCCGGACCCCCCTCACCATCCTTCACCCCAACATTTACCCAGTTGAGAGATCGCTGCTTATAAGGAAATTTCATCGCCCTTGACTGTGCATACTGTTAAATTGACTCACATTTTCGTTTAACCCTTCCCATCTCCGAAGTATAACCATGGTTCTCCATAGCCATATTTCTTTGAAAGGTTAGTACCAAATTGAAAAGTTGATCCTTCGAGTTTATTGATAGTGGCATGATGCAAAATTGCAAAGCAATAGAGTTGAGCATAGAATTTTCTTATTTTGTTGATTTTAGGTGGAGGCTTTGCAACTCGAAACCTAAAATATTAATCAAGAAGATCAATAATTTACTATTGTTCGAAGGGGAAGGAAGCTTACGGGTTAATTGAGATTCATTTGTGCATTTAAGATGGAGTTGCAATGACAAATTATGACTACGGGTTAATTGAGATTCATTTGTGCATTTAAGATGGAGTTGCAATGACAAATTATGACTTTCAGTAATAATTTGTGGTGCGTTATGTTGAGCATAGAATTGTGGTTGCATGTGCAAAAGCAATGGAGTGTAAATCACTTGTTATTGCATTGTCCGGTGGCTCGTTCTTTATGGAATGTGGTTCTGGGGCTTTTTGGGATTTTATGGGTGATGCCCAATTCTGTTCGGGGGATGCTTTTGAGTTGGTCGCAGTACAATTGTAGGAGGAGGAATATTCTTTGGAATGCTGTTCCGTTGGGTGTTTGGTGGACCTTTTGGAATGAGAGGAATAGAAGAATCTTTGATAATATTGAGGGTTCGATGGACCACTTGAGAGGCTGTCTTCTACGTGCTTTGTTTATGTGGTGTATCATTCTCTCGGTCCTTCTTTTGTGGATAATGTGAACAGCTTTAGTATCGAGTAGTTTGTATACCCTTAGTGTACAAAGGACACACCACCTGATTTGATACTCTTTTTATTTTTACACTTTACCTATAAAAATAATAATAATTTGTGGTGCGTCAATGCTTACGTTTAGGGAAACAACCTCTTTCAAACTAGTATTTTTCAATGGAATCTACTGCTTTTTGTTGACTTCTTGTGCTCAAGCAAGCTTGATAGGGATTTTGTGTAGATGTAGTGAATATCTTTCATATCGGCTAGTGTGTATATTTTGTGTAGTTTTTCTTCTATGTAAAGGACGTGTCACCTATTTTGACGCTCTTCTTTTTATATACTTTACCTTTATAAAAAAAAGCTTGATAGGGATTTTGCGCTATTTGGTAAAATCATCCGCTGGAGCTTGTTGGAAGGGGAATAATGACACAGCTTAGTGTGGTTTATTAATTTACATAAAAATGTTGTTGAGTAAACTGCAATGCAAGGGCTCTTCAGTTTTATGAGTTTGAATAATGACACAGCTTAGTGTGGTTTATTAATTTACATAAAAATGTTGTTGAGTAAACTGCAATGCAAGGGCTCTTCAGTTTTATGAGTTTGATTCTTGACATCATGTTGGAAGATCAGATTGGACCGGCATATGTATGCTAGAAGAGATTAAATGGATATAGAGATTTCTGCTAGGATGTTGTTGAAATCTCTTGGTGAATTTGATATAGGGTTTTCTTTAGTTCTTTCACTGAAGCTTTCTTCATAATCTGTAAGCTAATTTTTTTAACACTTGTTTCCTTTTCTCCAAGGACTGCTTGGCTGCTGGATTAGTCATTTCCAGCTACTTTTTCTTTCTATTAACTCTAAACTCTGAAGGTGACTGGAATGTTTCAGTCCGTACCGCTTTAACTAGGGGCTTACGATGACCTTTTCTGTTCCCATTTTTTCTGCACAATTTATATGTTATATGATCTTAGTAAATTGTTTTCTTCTACTAGGTGTTCATTTTGATTTTTCACCGGTATGGTTTAGTGGTCTAGTGGTCGGTATTGATTGAGTTCGTGATGAAATTATTATGTCCCTATTATCGGATAATTTTGTTTTCTTCAAGATTAGGAATATTCTTTCCAGTGGGATTTGCAGCATGAGTAAATTTACAAGAGCAGGTTGCTAGTAGTGACCATGGCTACAAGGATGTAGGCTGTTAATTTGGTCAATGTAGGGAGTCTGATTGGTCTGAGGTTAATCCGATGTATTCTAGGTGGCTCTTTGGCCGATAAGTACATGCCAGGTAGCTCTCCAGGATTAACTCATGATGTTTGCGGTGGCTGATTGGTGTCCGGTTTTTTTGCACGGAGAGACTTCTGGCGGCAAGTGTTAGGCTTGGATGAGGTTTTGGGGCCTTGGGCTGGGCATGGGAGGTGACTCTGTGTTTATCTTGTATTGTAGTCGTGTCTAGTTTCTTGTCTTTTCTTTCAGGTCTTTTCTTTTGTATGTCTCTAGTGGTAGTTTTGGTATCGGAGTGTCCTCGTCGTCCAGTATAGGAATGGCCAATTGCTCAATAGCGATTGTCCCCTGCCTTATTTTCTTTTTTCTTGTCTACTCATTCTGTTTCATGTCTGTAATGGTGGATTTCTGTGTCTTGGTTGCGTCTTTTTTTGAGTGCAGATTTCTAATCCTCTGTTTTTTCTTCCATCTAGAAATGTTCTTTTTCTATCAAAAAAGAAGAGCGTATGGTGTTCACGTATGAGGATTTTGACATCTTTTCTTGAGACTAGGTTTTGAATATAACCGGTCTGTTTTCTTAACTATTCAACTTTTTTCCTTACCATGACCTTACTTTTTACTTTACAATAATAATAATCATTTTTTTTGGGGCGGTGGTTCTGTTGAAGTACACTATATGAAAAAAATGAGCTAGACTGAAATAATAATGTGCTTAAGGCAGAAACATAAATCCTTATTTAAACAATTAGCATTTGTGTAGCCTGAGTATGGTTCCAACTTCAATTTTGATGGCAATAAAAAGCTAAAATGGCTTACTACCGATCCCTTTCATATTTATATTTGTACGGGATGTGTTAGAAATACAAAAAACTGAACATGCACATTGTGTACAATTGGAATCGTCTTGGCGCTAATTTACAATTTAGAAGATCTGATATTGGGTGAAATTGTCTTCTTTGCAGAGCTGTTCTTATTGATTTGATTTATGGTTGAAACTGATTGATTCCTCAACACTAGGCTACTCATTTGTATGTTTCCATTATTGAATCATTCTGTTATCTTTAAGTTTAGGTATATTTTTACTTCTGGGATTTGCAGAATGAGTACATCAACGAAGAGAAGGCTTCTAGAGATTATGGTGTTCGTATCTGGGAATGTTAGGTTATTTCCTTCCTTGATAGTAGGCTTTGAAATTAGCTTATGAGTGTGTTTGGCATGGTGGTTTTTAGGTTAGTTTTGGGTTTTGGGTTTTGAAAGACCAAAGAGAGAGAAAGTCAAACACTCAAAAACCAAAAACCAGTCTCTAAATCTTGCAAGGAGAACAAACCCCGTCTATTTTTAACTGTTAACATTCCCTTCTTCCACACTTCACATTCCTTGGTCATTTAAATTCATCAGGAGGAAACATTTTTATCTACTGCTATATGTTGTTGCAAATCATAATATTTGGTTCATTTTCCCATAATATTTACTTGTCCCAAAGTGAGTGTAATTACCTGAGCGAGTTCAGTTTTTAACATTTACTATGGTGCTCACTGAATTGAAGACTGTGACTGCAGAGATCTTCTGGAAGCTAGGAATTCTGAGTATAAGGCTTGGGCTCATGTTCAGAGCCTGAATTCTACACTTGATGAGCACAACTTGGAATTACGTGTGAAGACGGCAATTGAAGCTGAGGCCATTTCCCAGCAGAGATTGGCTGCGGCAGAAGCTGAGATTGCTGACTTGAGACAGAGGCTTGAAAATTCTAGAAGGTTATTATTTATTTATCTCTTTTTGACAAAAAGCACATTGTATAAATGTGCCATGGGGGCATAACCCCATGTAAACTATTAAAGCAAAACACTATACTCTGCATATCATATTTGATGTCAATATTTCTCTGTGAGGAGTAGAAGGGTTCTCAGGGATCTGGCCTTTTCTTTTCATCATTGAGGGGTATGTTGGTGTTTTAGCTTTGGGGGTTTAATATGTGTAGCTGTTATAACTATTGTGCTATTTGTTTTGTTTCCTTTTTCCCTTCCAGTTTCCTTTGTCCTCTTCATTTTATAAACACTGCCAATTACAAGTTTCTGGCACCATTTGTTGTAGTATATTGCACGCTCTTCTTGTTAAGAATCAATTTGCACTCTGCAGATGGATTGAATACCCTAAGGATGAATGTAGTTATTCTATGCTGATATGCCTTTTTCTTTTTTGATAATGCTGATATGCCTTCTTGAGATTAATATTAACAGAAGTTTAGGTTGATATTGACCCTAGTTTCGCTCTAAATGGTCCCAAAATGTTTTATTATAGGAATCTACTGCTGTGTTAGCAGCATAGAAGCTATTTACCATTCTAAGTCCCCTTTTTGCGCAAAAAAAATTCACTTTGGAAGAAGGTTGTGTTGAGCAAATATGGAGTTGGGGACCATGTGTGGAATCCAATTGAGGTTCACTCTTCTTATGGGGTGGGGGTGTGGAAAGGTATCAGAAGGAAGTGGGATATTATCAAGAGATACATAGCTTTTGATGCGGGTATTTGCAACTTAGTTAGATTTTGGAGCGACAATTGGTGTGGGGGTACGGAGCTTCGGAGGGATTTTCCGTTGTTATATAGCCTTGCTACACATAAGGAGGAAACAGTCAGTTCTGTGTTACATTTCAATGGAGAAAGTGCTACTTGGAACCCCACTTTTAGAAGGAACTTTCAAGATTGGGAGTTGGACTCTCTTGGGTGTCTCTTCGAGTTGCTTTATAGACAAAAAGTGGATAGACATATAGAAGATCTAGTTGTGTGGGAAGGAGGGAAGTGTAAGGTTTTCTCAGTTAAATCCTTTTATCAGATGATCTCAAGTAGCACTGTTTCGTTCCCGTGGAAGAGTGTGTTGAAGACTAAGGCCCCTACAAGGGTGGGTGTTTTTATTTGGGAAGCTGTAAATGAAGCCCTGTTAACATCCGACAACCTCCAGCGTCATGGCAAAATTTTAGTCAAGCTTGTGTAAAAGTTGGGGAAAGTTTCAACAATTTATTGCTGCATTGCCCTTTTACGTGGTAAAATTTTAGTTAACAGGTGGTGCTTGTATACAAGTGATTGGGAAAGTGTCAATCATTTATTGCTGCATTGCCCTTTTACCAGGAAGTGTGGGACTATGTGTTTAATTGTTTCAGGTGGTGTGGGTGATACCTAATTTCGTGAAAGAGATGATGAGATGTTGGTCCCTGTATAAATGGAGAAGGATGAATTTTTTATGGGAGGTGGCCCCATTGGTGATTTACTGGACTATATGGTTGGAAAGGAATGCTATAGTTTTTGAGAATGCGGAGAGAAGCGTAGAGAAGATCAAGGAGATTATTATTCGTACTATGCTCTTTTGGTGCCATGAGTCGATTTCTTTTGATGCAAACCATTTTGTAGAGTTTGTGGATAACATAACATAATGTAATTATTACTGTTGTATAGAGGACGCGCCACCTGCTTTGACGCTCTCATATTTATAACATTCTCTTACTTAACAAAAAAAGTCCCCATTGCCCTATTTGTGTGGAAAATGTAATGCATTAGGCATTCTTTACACTGCAGCCAGATATGTTTTTTTTTTTGTCCAAGTGGTTCTATCTACAAAGAAGTTGCTACAAGTTGCATGATAGTGTAATAGATATTACTGCATTGTCTTGATTTTCTTACATGGAATGCGACGATACAAAATAAACTTTTGTCCACTCTTTGCAGAGAAAAGACCAAACTCTCAGATGTCCTGAAATCTAAGCATGAGGAAAATGAAGCCTACCTCTCTGAAATTGAGGTATTTATGTGACATCTTTGAGAAATTACCTAAATGTAATGTATGAACTAGCCTAATTTCGTGTTTTATATGTTTCAGACAATTGGGCAGGCCTACGATGACATGCAAACCCAAAATCAACATCTTTTGCAACAAATTACTGAGAGAGATGATTATAACATCAAGGTACTTTCTGTAGGATCATCATGGGTTTGAATTTTTCTTTCTCTTTCCTATGCGCTTACTGTCTAATGGGAATTGCATTAAATGAATTGTGCATAGGATCGTTGAAAATATATATTTTGCAATACTAACTCTGAAGTAATTATTTTAAAAAGGGATTTATATTAGAATTTAGTAAGTGTCGATCTATATTTTTAGCCTATGTTTAGCTGCGTGTAAAACTTTGCATGAGCTGAATGGTTTATTCTTTTGCTCTCTTTCTCCATATATTTGTGGTTTCCTTCTCTATATGACTGTTGAAACCCCTGAGAAAATAGGACACAGTGCATAGAAGTTAGAACACATGAAATGTACGAAAATTTAGCAGCATGGAACAATTGCACATATCTTTTCTTCTATGTGGGCCTCTGATTCCCAAAAAAAGGATGATTATCTTTTGAAGCTTGCTATGAGTTCTATGTGTCCAAAGTACTTCAGGGTAACTATGCTTCTATTCTATCATTCGCCATTAGTAAAAGGCTAGAATGTCATTAGTAAATATTATATATTATTATTTTTTGGTTTCCATGTATATTTTAGTGTGGATGTATTATTAGGTTTGTTGGCACCTGTACTTATTGGGCATGAATGAAATGTAGCACTATGTGGATTTGTGGGCATGATTGTTCCCTTGCATGTTTGTGCAACTTCTTCCTTCTTTTTACCTCCATTGCAACACGAGTCCTCGAACATTATCCTGCACCTAGTCTTCTGCACTTGAGATGATTCATGATTGATTACTTTAAAATGTGGAGCGTGACTCCTACTGTTGCAAGTGTCAAGTATGCATTTCTTGTGTTACTTTGTTTTTTATGGCTTCCTTTGGTGGAAAGTGCTTTAAGGGATGCTGTTTCCTGTTTTAGCTTGTCTTGGAAGGAGTGTGTGCAAGACAACTGAGGGATACTCTTCTCATGGATAAACAAAATGTTGAGCGGGATATTCATCAGACGAATGCATTGATTGACTTTTATGAAATGAAAGCTGCAAAAATTGAAGATCAGGTATTCGTAATTATCATTTGAAATCAAGGGTAATGATATTTGTGCTCTAAAATCACATGTTACACTTTTTCCGTCTTACATTGAGGGAAGCAACTTGTATTTCCGAAGTAGTTATCATTGCCAAAATCACCTAATCAGCCTTGTGTTGGGAGGGAAATTCATTGGGCAACTTGTACTTTCAGTTAAAATTATGCTCAGATCAAGTTCAGAAACTTTCTGAAGATAGGATTCAGAGCTCAGTTAGTTTAGAAGTCACACAGAAGAGATTGCTGGATGTAAGAAAATCATCTCAGCAACTAAGAGATTCGTTGGAGGAGTCACAGACAAAGCTTAACAAAAATCGAGCTGGTCTTGCAGGGTGTCAGATAGAATTAGAGAAAGAGAGGTAACAGAAAAAAACGTCCCTGTTGTTTCTCATATACTGCAAAAAACTGGCATGAATTCATCTATTTTTTATTTATTTTTTCTTTTTAATTAGGTTTGAGAAGAAAAGAGTGGAAGAGGAATTGGAAATTGCGAGGAGGAAGGCTTCACGTCTAAGGTCACAGTTAGATGGGTCATCCTTTGTTGAAAAGCTTCAGCAGGAGCTCAAAGAATACAAGGAAATACTTAAATGCAGTATTTGCTTTGACAGGCCAAAAGAGGTAAGTGGTTGTTGATTTTAGTCTTTTCACAGTATTTTGCATTTGTAACGTAAGCAGCAGATGGTACGATTTGAACCATTCTTTTCATTTGGCCTTCTGGGATGCATGCATATAGGAACAGAATCCTGTGAATATCTGATGGACACGACTCACGAGTAGAGATGCCTTGATATATGTCAAATGATTTACTCTAGCAAATTACATAAGTATCAAGTAAATGGAGTGAACAATTAAAAATTATTGGTGTTTATCTCTGAAATTGCATGTTAGTTTGTTTCTTAGGTTTGAAATTGTTTCTCAAAAGCACCATTCGGGAATGATTCCCGTATTAGAGATCACAATGACTGTAGTTTGTGCTGTTAACAATTCAACTAGAATTCTCCAGCTAGCTGCTCATTAGATCAACCTTCTCTTTAGACACTAGGCTCTAGGCTCTCATTCTATTTCTGTTCTTTTTAAAAATGCAGATGACGGAAACTTATGGGTTTTCTCAGGGGTTTATGGTCCGTTTTCTGTAGTTTAGCGTGAAGTTTTATGGAACGAGTTAAAGTTAGTCTGTCAAAAATGGTGTGTTCCATGGTGCGTGTGTGTGGGGGGGGGGGACTTTAACTCGATTCGATTTCCCAACGCTTTTCCCTATGAACGCTTCGGGACTCAAGGTTTCTCTCAAGCCATGGATAATTTTAATGATTTCATTAATGGGATTTAATTATGGTGGATTTGCCTTTAGAAGGGAATGGTTTCACTTGGTTTAGAGGTGGGGAAAGTCAGCAATGTTTGAGAATTGACAGGTTCCTTCTATCTCCGGAATGGGTAGATCAGATGGGTGACTTTTCCCAACGTACTCTCCTGAAGGTAGCCTCTGATCATGTCCGTATTCTGCTGGAAAGTGATGGGTTCCATAGGAGGAAATCCCCGTTTAGATTTGAAAATATGTGGCTTGAAGAGCCTGAATATATGGAGTGGGTGAAACTAAAATGGGACTCATACGAGGTTGAAGGGAAACCGTGTGTCAGAATTGCCAGAAAATTATAGTTGCTTAAGGTGGATCTCAGAGTGTGGAACGGGGAGATTTTTGGGAAGATTGAATCGAGAATAAAAGTGGTTATGGACGAAGTCAGCAGATTAGATCTTTGGAGAGTGAGGGTAGGTTGGGGGTTGATGAAGACAGAAGCAGGGTAGAGTTAGAGTAGAGTTAAATCTGGAAATTAAGAGACTTTTGTTAAGCGAAGAAATCAGTTGGAGGCAGAAATCTAGAATCTTGTGGCTGCGGGAAGGAGACAAGAATACCAGATTTTTCCACCAGATGGCTAAGGTTCACAACAATTTCAATAAAATAAAAAGATCGATGGTTAATGGTACTGTGACGGAAGGCCACAACCTTATAAAGACGGGCTGTAGAGTTTTATAGGGAGCTTTATTCGAAGAATGAAGGATGGAAGCTAAATCTGGATGGAGTTGCTTTTAAATCTCTTCCGACTGAGGATAAAGAGCAGCTGGAGCAGGATTTCAGTGAGGAAGAGGTAGTAACAGCTTTGAGAGGTTTAAAAGGGGACAAAGCCCCAGGCCCTGACGGCTTCTCATTAGCTTTCTTCGAGCGTTGCTGGGAGGTGGTTAAGGTAGACATTATGGAGGTGTTTCATTCCTTTTTCATCGAGGATAGCTTCGAGAAAAGCCTTAATGCCTCTTTTATAGCCCTCATTCCAAAGAAGAAAGGAGTGGAAGATCTTAAAGACTTTAGACCGATCAGTCTTATCGGAGGTATTTACAAGCTGATTGCAAAGGTTTTATCAAATCGTCTTAGGAGAGTTATTGGAGAGGTGGTTTCATATTCACAACATGCGTTTGTGGGGAACAGACAAATCTTAGATGCTGCTCTGATAGCTAATGAGGTTGTTGATACTAGGAGGAGTGGGGTTCTGGTGTGCTCTGCATAGTTGAAAAATGCGGAAGGCGAGAGGTCAAAATTTGAGGCGAGAGGCGAGGAGCAAAAAAAGCGCAAAAAGGCGCTCACGGAACAAATATTACGGAAAAATTAACTTAACAAATCTCAATAAAACATGTCATGAGTGATGAAACTAAGTTAACAACGTAATAATATAATATTAATATAATAATTTTTTTAAGAAACATAAAGTGTGAAAACTGAAAAGTGAAAAAACTGACGATAATATTTTTTTAAGAAACAGTATCAGCCCAAAAAAAATTAGCAGTTAGTATTCCCAAAAAAAAATTGGAAGATAATAAATTGAGTAACAGTATACCCAAATTGTTAAATTCATAAATTTTTAAACAGTAACCGAGTAACATCACAATACGCAAACTAACAAAAAATCGAAATGGAAGTTGAACAGAAGAAGAAGAACGAAGAACAGAAGAAGTCGAAGTGTCGAACAGAAGAAACCTGGAAGAAATGAGAAATCTGGAAGGAGTCGTCTTCGAAGTTTTCGTCTTCGTCAGGTGATCAGGTCAGACCTCAGCCCCTTGTCTTCGTGTCTTTGACTCTTCGTTGAAATCGAATACGCGATGAAGTCGTGCCTTTGTCTTCGTCAGGCTAGGGGTTTTTTATACCCTGTATGCTACTGTGTCGTTTTGTTAAAAAAAACCCAAACCCTAGTCTACACTGTTCGCCGAGCGTCTCCATCGCCTTTTGGTCAACTTTTGACTTCGAAAAAGTCACAAAAGTCTATGAAAATAGAAGAAAGTCGCTCACTGCCTGGAATCGAACAAACCGGTCGATGAACCCTCGACTCCTTACGCATTGCGCCTCAGGCGCAAGAAGCGCTCGCCTTTTTCAACTATGGTGCTCTGTAAATTGGACATTGAGAAGGCCTTTGACCATCTAGATTGGGACTTCTTGCTGTATCTCCTTTCTAGGATGGGTTTTGGGCATAAATGGGCAAGATGGGTATATTTTTGCATTTCAACAGTGAAGTTCTGGTTAATGGCGATGGGGAATCAGCAGGTTTCTTCCAAGCTCAAGAGGTCTCCTTCAAGGGGATCCACTTTCCCCCCTTCTGTTCATTGTAGTGATGGAAGCTCTGAGCTGTCTGCTTGGCAAGGCAGTGGATGGAGGTTTTATTCAGGGGTTCAAGGCAGGAAGAGAGAGTGCCAAATCCTTCAGTGACTCATTTACTGTTTGCAGACGTGTTTTGTGAGCCGGAAAGATCTCAACTAGGCTACTTGCGGTTGGTTCTTTATTTTTTCAGGCGGTGTCGGGGCAGAAAATTAACATTTCGAAGTGTGAAATTATCCCTGTGGGTGTGGTGGACAACTTGGAAAATCTTTCTTCTTTCTTTGGTTGCGAAGCAGGAAGCCTTCCAGCCACATCTCTGGGTCTTCCTCGGGTCATTGAGCGCTTCGAAAAAAAGGTTGGCAGGGTGGAAGAGACTCTATCTGTCAACGGGTGGCATGATGACTTTAATTAAAAGAACTCTTTCAAACGTCCCTACCTACTTCATGTCTCTTTTAGTGATTTCTGCATCAGTGGTCAAGAGAATTGAAAAATTGGAGAGGGACTTCTTATGGGAGGGAGGCAACGAGGAGAGAAAATATCACCTTGTACACTGGACCTCTGTTTGTTCAAGTATTCAGAGTGGAGGTTTGGGCATTAAAGCTTTAAGGAAGTTTAATAGTGCCCTGATGGGTAAATGGTTGTGGAGATACATTACGGAGAGAGAGGCTTTGTGGAGGTTAACAGTGACCGTAAATTTGGGCAAGGAAGTCAATCGTGGTTCCCTTCGATCATCAGATGCTCTTATGGATCCAGCGTGTGGATAGGGATCTCTAAAGGTTGGGGGGACGTCCATCGTGGCATTCTCTTCGAAGTAGGGGATGGGGATAATGTAAGGTTCTGTAAGGATAAATGGTGTGGGGATACTTCCCTCCAACAAGAGTTTCCTAGGCTTTATAATCTTGTGATTAACCGAGAGGCAATGGTGAGCGAGATGTTCGAGAACCTTGATGGTAGGGATATATGGGTCCCTTCGTTTGGAAGAAATTTACAAGACTGGAAGGTAGGTGATGTGGCAAGATTTCTTGAGAAGCTCTATGCCATAAAGAGACAAGGGCCTCCTGAAGATAGGGTGGTATGGGTGAGATCGAAGAGCAGGAAGTTCACTGTTAAGTCATTTTATTCAGCTTTATGTGGTCTGGACAGAATTTCCTTCCCTTGGAAAGTCTTTTGGAAATCGAAAGCTCCCAGCAATGTGGCTTTTTTTACGGAGGCTTCAATGGAGGCCATCCTTATGGGGGATAATCTGAGTGCTAGAAGCAAGGTTTACATCAACCGGTGCTACATGTGTAAAGAAGATGAGGAGACGACTAATCACCTTTTGCTGCACTTGTCTGTAGCAAGAGAGGTATGTTGTCATTTCTTTCTCTTAGCAGGCATTTCTAGGGTTATGCCAAGATCGGTTGTTGAGCTCCTCCGTGGTTGGTCGCTGTATAAGAGAAGGAGGAATGTGGTCTGGGATACAACTCCGTTGCCAATTTGGTAGAGCATTTGGAAGGGAGAGGAATCAAAGAGCTTTCGATAATGTGGAAGCTGATCAGATAAGCTAAAAAAGAATGTCTTTCAGCTCCTCCGTTTGTGGTGCTCGGAGACCTCTTTGCATGAATGGAACCTTTTCGTGTACAGGGTTACACCTCTCTTTTTGGCGTCGTAATTAATACAACCTTTATTTATCAAAAAAAAAAAAAGCAGGGCTTTTGATAATGTAGAAAGTAGCCTAGATAGGATGAAGGACTTGGTTCTACAATTCTTATAGTTTTGGGATAAGTGTACCATTAGTCCCTGAACTTTGGCCAAGCACATCATTAGTTCCCAAACTTTCTAAAGTTTCACCACTGACCTAAGTAAGCCTTTTTTGCTCATCGGAGGTCCCTAGCCCTAACGTTGTTTGTTTGTTTCCATTAGGTGAACATGTGCCACTCACATGCACAAAATAAGGGAGTTATGTGTAACATCATCAAAATAAGGGGGTAATGTGAAAATTTTAAATCCAAAAGAAATTTTTAAAAATAAAACCCAAATTCTATTATATAAACAGGTTCCAGATTCATTGCTGTTAGCCTGTTTCGTCCGTCCATGGCTCTGTTTCGCGGTGGTTGCCGCCGCCGCTAAACCTCTCAACCGAGTCGATTTCGCGGTACCCACGGGGCTCTCCGGCCTCTTTAACGTATTATGATAATTTGCTCTCCTGGGGGACTCGAGCGGCGCTAGTGGCGGCTCCTTACAGGCCGCTCGACGAGTTCGTAGATTGCAAGGCCGGGTGGAATTGGAATTGGGATTGGGGTCGACACCCGCAACCACCGTTGGTGGTTTCTCCTCTTCAAGCATGGAAATTTTCATTCTGTCGGCGGCGACGCGAAGATCGAGCATGACCTTCTCGTGAACCGCCTCGATTCCGTCATCGCTGTTGCTCAACGACGATTTGGGATGGGGAGAAGATCTGCTATGGTGGGTGGTGAGTTGTTGTGTTCCGGGCGGGGACGGAGGTTGACGTCTGATCCCGGATTGGGATTGGGATGGGTGTCGTCGATTTTCATGCAACGGAGGTAGCGTTGGTTGCCCCAACGCAACGCGGGTAACGGTGAAGTTGTGAAAAGACGTGATCTCTCGGTGGCAACGCCATAAATTCGTGAGCTCGCTTATTTCTTTCTTCCCACCACCAACCTAAAACTCACCAATTAACTTTCTTTCTATTCTAGAAAAAGAAAGTTAGACGGAGAGAGGTGGGGAATGGTGGAGCTCAAGAACAACAGCAATGGCGAAATTCAAAGACTTTGTAATCGTTGTTGGAGTGAAAGGAGAGAGAGAGAGAGAGAGAGAGATTTTGAAATTGGGGGCGTGGGTTTTCAAAAGCATGGAAGGGAATGAGAAGGAAAAGAAAGGGAGAGATTGAGAATTGTTGTTGACTAGATCGTGGTTGAGGAGGTCGGAATTAGGGTTGGGGTTCGGCCAGGGAGGGGAGAAGGCGGAGAGGACGAAACAACAATGAATCTGAACCTCATGTTTATGTAATAGAATTTGGGTTTTATTTTTAAAAATTTCTTTTGGATTTAAAAATTTCACATTACCCCCCCTATTTTGATGATGTTACACATAACTCCCTTATTTTGTGCATGTGAGTGGCACATGTTCACTTAACGGAAATAAACAAACGGTGTTAGGGTTATGGACCTCCGATGAGCAAAAAAGACCTACTTAGGTCAGTGGTGAAACTTTTGAAAGTTTGGGGACTAATGATGTGCTTGGCCAAAGTTCAGGGACTAATGGTACACTTATCCCTATAGTTTTGGTGTAGTGAACCCACTTGCTGGGGTTCTATTCGTTTGTGGATAGCATAACTATGGTTTAGCACCTTTTGTGCTTCTGGGGTGTCAATCCGAGCCGCCAAGTCACCAAGCAAAGTCAAACCAAATGGTTTGGTTTGGTTTTTGTTTTTGAGAAATTGTGGTTCGGTTCGGCTCACGATTTGACTTGTCGTGTCGAGTTGAGTTGAACCGAACCAAACCATTTCGAGCCGAACCACCAAGTCGAACCATGAATTTGACCCAAATCAACAATCTTTTAGAATTTGACCTTTAGTATTCTTAAACTATATACTTCTACTTATAAAAAAAATATATTCTTAAACTATATAAATAGAAAGACTAGTTGGTTTCGAAATCCTTTGTATTTCCACTTAGTCACTCTCAGTTGCCATTCAAATACTCCTATCTTTGTCGTCCTCTCTAGTTTCCTCTACTCTCTCGTCCTCTTCTAATTGTCTCATGGACAAGATATGATCAACTTCTACTATTTCCCCAGCTAAAGTGTTGTGTGTTGAGTGTTGAGTGTTTATATTTGAATCTCTCTCTCTGTCTCCCACACACAAATAATTTGAAGTTTGGCTTCTATTTTTTTAGGCAATAAGTACGTTTATCAAGTATTCATGTTTTCTTTCTTTTTTTTTTTTCCTGGGAGTTAAGGGGAATCTAAAAATGGTTTGGTTTGGTTCGGCTCAAGACTTTAAATGGTTCCACTTAAATTTGGGAGATTGCTTGAAGACATCTAAATATTATGTATTCACATTATGTTTAAACTTTTGGTATTTTCTTTAATTTTTTTTCAATAATTATTTTTGGTTTACTTAAATGTTGAAATCCCATATTTTTCTTTTTGAAAACAAGCCGAACCATGAACCCGAACCACTAAATCGGGTCGAACCAAGCCGAAACATCATGGTTTGGTTCGGTTCGGCTTAAAACTTTAAACGATTTAACTCGATTTATTTTTTAAAAAATCCATGACATGCGGTTCAACTCGTATTTAGTTCCAAGCCAAACCATTTGCACCCCTAGGGCCCTAGTGCTCGTACACATCACCTATTTTCAGGTGTGGATCTAGGATTTTGAAATCACGTGGGCTTGATATATTTAAAAAATATTGTGAACAGTAATATCTGTGAAAAATACTTTTTTTAACATCATAAAAATCATCATTTTTTTAGAGAACCAATATTCAAATATTTTTAGATGAAAATAAACTAAATTTAAAAGAAAAAAAAACAATATATACCATTTACATCAAACACAAAAAAAACTACATTTTGAAATATTTTAAAGATAACAGCTATATGGATCATTGTCTACATTTGAGACCAAAATGTCTACAAAATACATAGATCTAAAAATAGCTACTACAAACTTAGCATGCAAATATCACATTTTTTTTCATATAATCAAAGTCTATTAATTTAATTATTTAGAGAGTTTAACCACAAGAGAGAAAATATGCTACAAGAAATTTGTAGAAACGGGTGAAATGAATGACTTATTTGGATCAATTTCAGTGGTGTAAAGCTCCGGCTAGATCAATTTGATATGCAATTGCATTAATTTGATTAACAATTACTAGCAAATTTTACCAACGACTGCCAAGAGCGAGGGGAGAGTAATTGATGGAAATAGAGTGAGTATGGAGTCAATTGTTATGTGAGGTTGGAGAATTAAGTGGTGCGTGAGTTTGGGTAGTTGGGTGGTATGTGATTTTGAGATTTATAAAAATTGTTTTTTTTTGTGTGTGCGTGTGCACCGAAGCTTGAGGTGGGCTGGACCCCTACTCATGCCCTACTTAGATCTGCCTTAGCCTATTTTGATGCTCGTTTATACTATTTTTACTTATCAATTTTTTTTACCAAAACACATCGTGACGTGTCCTTTGTACACTAGGAGTATACTCGATCGGAATAATCAAAAGAAAGCTATTAACAAATTCCACGAAAGAGCAGCTTCTTGAAGGAGTAACCACTATCTCTGAACACCAAGAATACAAAGTACAGAGAGTGTCTTTCGACTCGCCCATAGTTCCTTCCTTATTATCAAAAGCCCTTCTGTTTCGTTCCCTATAGACCAGCAAACATCCAAAGGAGCTGCCTCCTAAAGATTATATTATCACACAAAAGTAAAGGACTACCTGGATAATCTAATAGCATAATAACAAAATTTTCTGATACGATAAATATTCAACTAATGACTTATAATGCTGGACATATGACTGTGAAGTACTGATACAGGTGCGGGATACGTGTGTGATACAGTGCGGGTACAAGGATACATCAAAATCAGTAATATACTATGGATAGGTCTTTTGTTTTGTAACAAAATTCTCCAGACCCTTCGTTTTTGGTGCTTAGAAGCTGATCCTGGATCAGGGGATGCTTTTGTATATACAATGGATAGGTCTTTTGTTTTATAATCCTTGTCTTGTATACCCCGTGTATAAGGACGCGCCACCTTTTTTGGCGCCTCATATATAATACTCTTTACTTATATAAAAAAAGGATATTGTAATTTTTCATATACGAAATAAAATGTGTTATATTCATCACTGGAGAATCATGTAGACAAGTACGTCGTACCGAAATATTTCTTATCACTTCTCACACGTCATCATGGTAACAAGAAATATTTTTCTATGATATACTTGTGTACATGATTCTTAGGCGGAGAGAAAATATGCTTTCGAAGAATATATTTCAGTTTTAAGAGCTATTGAAAATTCAATTAGCAATACATTCAAGGAACAAAGAATCTAAAACAAATGGACGGAGAGATAAAGAGCATTGCTAAGAAATTATAGCTGAAAAGAAAGGGGATTAGCCCTTTAGCAGCATTTCTAAGAAAAAATGCTTGAAAATGGAAATGAAAATGAAAAGGCAGAGATTTATGTGAATCTCGTACCCCAAGATCTTACTAGATGGTTTGGATGTTGAATGACACCGCGGCTAGACTTCCTCGAGATAACGGACCTTAGTATTATGAATGACACCAAATTTTGAATAATTCTATTTTTTTACAATACATAAAGCAACCCATTAATGGGTTGAAAAGAAACCTAAAGCTTGTAGGAAAAGAAACCTAAGTATTGGATGTGTGCCCCAAATTTCTGATCTTTCCTGAATTTGCACTCTGACCCCTCCAGCTTCCCAAACAGCTTCCAAAACTTGTCAGATAGACCCCTGAACTTGTAGACACACTTCTAAGGCTAGTCGAGATCATATCAAAGATGGAGAGATATTAAACAGAAAGAAATATTGTACCAAAAAAAAGAAAAAAAAGATAGAAAGATAAAATAATGTTTGACTGCGCATGCAAATATCATTCTATCCTCACAAGATTTTGTGGTCTTATCCTTTGGGAAATTATCTAGTGTATCTTAGTAGAATAATGACTGAACAACTTATGTAATTTGCAAAAAGCCCTTGCTTTAAAGAATGAAAAACTATAGTTTTTACCATGGCATATTTAATGAGTAAACATGCTGTATCCTTTGTATCTGAGCTATATTGCTGATGTTTCCAAGCAGAAAAATAAATGTGCAGTGTTAATATCTGGATTCGTATAAAATGTATCCAACATGCACCCAGCCGTTTGGCCTTGTATCCGTATCCTAATTGTATCCAATACTGCTACGGAGGCCAGTTTGGTGTATCAGTGCTTCATAGACATGATAATACTATGGCCAAACCCAGTTTAACGCTAAATGTAACTGTTTGGAAATGGAGGTCTAACTATCTCGTGTCCCTCTGCTTTCTTCGTGTTTTCGACCTGCATGTGGTAGGGGTTGAATCCCGGTAGACTTTGAGCCCTTGTGTGATATATCAAGTCCTCGTAGTGGTTGAAGCAAATAAACCAAGATGTTCACATCTTCTTAGTTGGATCAATTCATCTGTGAGAAATGCAACTAATATGGGGACTAGTCTGTTAGTTTACAACATCATACTACCTCGTGGCAGGAACTTAACAGTCGTTTTCTCAAGATTCGTCTTCACTCATTGTTGTTATTTGTTAAGGCCAACGTCATGGGTGCATGCCTAGGCTCAAAGCACTGCCTAGGCACTCTTTCATTACTTTCGTCCCTTTTCTACTACTGGATGTTTTTTTTAGTATGGAACATATACGTGTACAGTTGATTCATTTAAGGTTTTATATAGTCCACAAAAGGAGAGAGAGCCTCAAGGTTGCATTTTCATACGTGCTAACTTGGGCGGATGAATAAGGATTTCTGATGCAGATGATGAATTTTTATCCAATGATATTCTACTACCTAAAACATGAGATTAGACGATGTATAAGAGCAAACTACCTGCACTTATAAATGAGGATGTGTAGAGGATAATGAAAGTTTTGAGATCTAACCCATATTATGTAGAAAATGGTTCTGCATTGTTGGAGTAAATCTTTAACTTTGATTTTGTCATTACCTGAATATCTTGTCTTTCATGTTTGTGTATATTTTGATTTCCTTGGGTTTTTGTCCAGTGTGCGCTTTACTTCACTCGGGTGTGTACTTGTCTTGCATCTAGGCTCTGAGAAACCTTTTTGTGCATATAATGATCATGTTGCAATGTGAGTTCTTTCATTCCTTGGTTGGACCTCGAATCAAACATTTTCCGAACAACACCACATTGAATCATTTTGGTTTGAGGGATTCTTATTCTTGGTTCTTCAACGTCCTTGCTGCTTCTATGACTGGGAGGTTATGGAATTTGTGGCTTCTTGATACTATTTCTTTGTAGTTTAGCAGATTGTCGGCCTTGAAATTCAGAGGTCCCTTGTTCCTTCTCGTGCAGATCCGTAGGTTGTCATTTGGCTCAAATACTGGATTTCTTCTCTAGTTTTTGGTTTTCCTCCCTTCTATCTATCAAGGAGTTCAGTTAATGGGCTTTATCACCTGGCATGTGATGTGCAGGATCAATTGAGTAGAGGAGGTGTTTCTCACCTAGGCCTGTTGCTTTGTGGTGAGTGTCAAGCAGAATTGGTTCCTTCTACAATTAAGTGTCTTTTTGAGTCCTCTATGTATTTGGACAGCGAAGAATGCCATAAAATTGCTGGAGGCTATTACTACACGCCTCTTCCTGTTTAGCAATAGGACTTCTTCGGGGGACTATTCTTTTAGACGTTTCTCGTGTTTTACATGGCTTCTTGGGGGGGATGCTTAGAAGTGAGTTACTTTTTAAATAGAATTTGAAAATTATATTTAAGGAAACAAAAGGAAAAAATTGCAGAATTCTGATACACTTGCATTGGGAATCTTGCACTCACCTGGAAAGTCTTTTGTGTTTCTTTCTCTCAACCTTGAAATTGAAGCACAAATCTATCAATGTCAACAGATAGTTGGTTTAAATCTATCAATGTCAACAGATAGTTGGTTTGTTTGATTGATTAGTTTATCTTGTGTCTTTGACAATCATCGCGTGCCATCTGTTTTGTGCACAACACAACTCCATTCCAAGCTACTCACCTTTTGTCCCAATCACTTGGGGTCAACTACATGAATCCCCTTTTCAGCATATTCTGTGCGAACTGATTCAAGAGCATAGTCGTCAAAGGTGAAAGGCGAGAGGTCCATTTTTGAGGCGAGAGGCAAGGCGCTCATGGAAACAATATCAAGAAAAAATAAATAAAAAGTATATAGCTTAACAAATCTTAACAAAAACAAACATAATATATGAAACTAAGTTCTAACATAATATCAATAACACAATTAGGAAAAATAGTGTGTATATATATATATATATATATATATATATGTTTATTTGATTGTAACAAATTCCAAAACATGTATAAATGAGATTAATATATAAATTAAAGACTCCTAAACATGAATAAAAAAAAGTATGAAAACTGAACATTTTAATAAATAGACAACATAAAACAGATTATCAATATTAAAAAATCACAAATCCCAAAATAAAAATAAGATAAAATTAAATGTCAAATAAATAATAAATAAATAAATAAATAATGGGGATAAACTGGACAGTAGATATAGCACATTCTTCTTTTCAGTTCAGTTCCTTATCGCTTGAAACTCCCCAATCCAAAAACCAAGCAAGAGACTAGCATATATAGCCGCCGGCGAACAGGTCTGTGAAGGTCCAGCAAAAAACTCCGGAGACGGCGCGTGACGCTGATTCGGGTGACGGCGAAGGCACTGACTGGTTCGCCTAGTTAAGGTGATAGCAGATCTGGACTTAGATTGGGTGAACAGTGGAGATCCGAGGCTAGATCTGGAATGAAAACTTTCCGACTACCTCGCCTCGAGTCGCCTATACTACTTCGGGCACTGGACCCTCGCCTGAGGCGAGAGAGGCGACCGCCTTTGACAACTATGCTCGAGAGGCTTTACGTGTATTATTCTTAATATTCGTCGACCTTGTTGATTTGGGACACATGCAATGACGAGTTTATGTTAGTTTTTGTCTCTCCTCCATAGTTGTCAAAGGCGAGCACTTGAGGCACGAGGCGAGGCGAGGCTGTAGCGCCTTATGTGTTCGAGGCGAGGCGATGTGCGTGAGGTGAGGAAAAGGCGACGCCTTTGGCGCCTTTTTGAAAGGCGAGAGGCGTCAAAAAGGCGTGAAAGGCGCTCACTTCAGTTTGATAACTTAAAAAAATATTTTTAAAACTATTTTTGTCCCTTTTTTTGTATGTTTTAGAATTCATTCAAAAAATAAATAAAAGGTGGACTTGTCAAGATAGCACAATTTGGTCCGACATTTGTGTCCGCATGAAGGCAAATTGGATCTTGATTCGCACCCCCCCTGCGGGCGCGGGAGGGATAATTAAATAGAATAAGACCAAAAATAGCTTGAAACTCCCCAATCCAAAAACCAAGCAAGAGACTAGCATATATAGCCGCCGGCGAACATGTCTGTGGTCCAGCAAAAAACTCCGGCGACGGCGCGTGACGCTGATTCGGGTGACAGCGAAGGCACTGACTGGTTCGCCTAGTTAAGGTGATAGCAGATCTGGACTTAGATTGGGTGAACAGTGGAGATCCGAGGCTAGATCTGGAATGAAAACTTTCCGACTACCTCGCCTGAGGCGAGAGGCGACCGCCTTTGACAACTATGCTCGAGAGGCTTTACGTGTATTATTCTTAATATTCGTCGACCTTGTTGATTTGGGACACATGCAATGACGAGTTTATGTTAGTTTGTCTTCTCCTCCATAGTTGTCAAAGGCGAGTGCCTGAGGCGCGAGGAGAGGCTGTAGCGCCTTATGTGATCGAGGCGAGGCGATGTGCGTGAGGTGAGGAAAAGGCGAGAGGCGGCGAAAAGGCGTGAAAGGCACTCACTTCAGTTTGCGAACTTAAAAAAAATATTTTTGAAACTATTTTTGTCCCTTTTTTTGTATGTTTTAGAATTCAAAAAATAAATAAAAGGTGGCCTTGTCAAGATAGCACAATTTGGTCCGACATTCGTGCCGCATGAAGGCAAATTGGATCTTGATTCGCACCTCCCCCCCCCATGCGGGTGCGGGAGGGATAATTCTTTCTATACAAGCTTACCTAACACAAAGGATCCTTTGTATATAAACCATTCAAACATTTCATATTTTTCCAATGTGGGATAATCCACTTCCAATGTCATACTTTAAACCTCATTAACTTATTCATCCGAAATCTTAGGTCTAAATATAGTATTCTTATGTTTTTTTGATAGGTAAGTATGAATCCGTGTTGGTATGAGGATTGGAACCAAGGACCTCAAGGTTACATAAATGACTCTAAAATAAATTAGTGCCTCAAAGCCCCAATTTACTTTACTTAAAAACACTAGTTTTCCAACACTTAGTTTCATGTATTATGCTCACTTATAACATGTTTTGTTGATATTTGTTAAGTTGTACTTATATTTATTTTTCCTTAGTATTTTTTCGGTGAGCGCCTTTTTGGTGCTTTTTAGCGCCTCGCCTCTCGCCTCAAATTTAGACCTATCGCCTTTTTGGCGCCTCTCGACTTTGGCAACTATGTTCTCCCCCCTCTTAACACGGTCATTGATATTGATATCATGGTGCATTTATTGTTCTACATATACTTATTCAAACTGTCTCAGGTGATGCTTTCTTGTTTAATCTGCTGTTGGGGCACTTAAGTGACTACTCATGACCGTTCCATTTTGAATTTAATCTTCTCTAGTTTTGTCCACTCGAGCATTCTCATTTTGGGTACTGAACCTTCATACCTCTGTATGCTATTATTCTGAGCGCTTATAAGTGTTTCATCTTGCAGGTTGTCATCACAAAATGTTACCACCTCTTTTGCAATATTTGTGTTCAAAAAATTATTGATTCTCGGCATCGCAAGTGTCCAATTTGTGCTGCAAGTTTTGGAGCTAATGATGTCAAACCAGTTTACATCTGACCTTACATTTGTCGAACTTGTATGTGTTCAAGAATCTAGTCAAGCAGCACCTGCTTGCAGTTGTATGCCATCGAGGTCAGACTAAAGCTCTGTCCCAGGATGAAGCATTGGCTGGGAATTCAAGTACTGTCGAATCATGGGCAAGTTGGGAATGGATTTGCAGGTTCTAGTTCTTAGGATTTTTTAAAATTATTTTTCCCTGCATAGTTTCTTGTTAGTCTAGTGTATTTGTGATGTTTTTTTCTTCATTTTATATACATGTCTAGCAACCGGATCTTTTCAATATATATTATTTTCAGATTATTGGAATGAATTCAGTGCTAGGCCTTGGGGCTGGGTGCTGGGGGGGACCATGTATTGAACCAAAATTTTTTGATCTTACTTCACCTCAAATAATCCTCTGGTACATTTAGTACGGGTATTTTACCCTTTTTTTTGTTGTTGGTAATATTGTACATGGGTTTCCGCATTTAGAAACATAGTGCAACACTAATTGATCTAGTGCACCTTCATAGAGTCAGGTGTACATGTTTTTAAGCAGCTCTTCTTCGTGCTTTCGAGTGAATGGTAGCCAGTTGATTTAAGAAAGAGTAATTGTCTCTGATGCTGTTTAGAAGGGAGGCAAGGTATTGAGCCTGTTATTACGTTTGTATTACTGTTTTTGTTCAGTGAAACTTCCTGGAAGTTGAAATAATTCAGTTGCTGTGTGGCAAGTGGCAACAGAAGTTGGTGCAAGTGGAGCTTGATCTAAAATGTGAGATATAGAAAGTAGAGTTCTGAGAACATATTCTGTCTTAGTGTAATGCATTTGAGTTGAGAAAGTTTTACTGTTAGTGTTTATGGTACTTGAATTTTGAGTTGGCTAGGAAAAAAGTGGGAGTTTGAAACCAGCAAAGTGAGGGACAGTTGTTTAGGATGGGTTTGCGTTGGGTGTAAATTGATTGCTTTTAGTCATTTGTTGTTTTAATGACTTGATAGCTCGTGACATGGATGGCCTTCAATGAAAGATGTGATGGAACCTACCTGAATGTGACCCTCTCATATGAATGATAATGTGGGGTAGACCATGTTTAGGGGTAAACCAAGTTCGTACATGGTGAAAGCAAAGCCAGGGAGAGCAATTGACTTTGACTCATTTCTCCCGTTGTTTGGTTCTTTCCTTGGATTCTTTAACCCTACTAATCTGAGTATTCAAGCTCATTAATGTATAGTGAAGTATAATACCAAAATATATACCAAGGTTGAAGGTGGCGAAAGGAAAGTGGAAATGGTTTCAATCCTAGCATAGCTATAAGTGAGCTTCAAAATGTAAAGAATCAGATCAGCTCGACATCTCTCCCAAACAAGCACATGGAGAATGTGGTGGGGTTGTGACACTGACAGAGAGTAGTTGCAATGCAATACTTTGTTGTTAACAAGAATAGATGGTACAAATGTTAACACGTTAGTAGTAGATAATTTGTGGTATGGTGCCATTTTCATTTTTCCGTGTGTCCAAGTGATCTTGTACCGTCTCACATGCTCCTCATACAAAACCTTACAACTCTTTAAGTCTCTAGGTGCCTTTTTTTTGGCCCTTTACTGTGATTGATAATGCCAGATTCTGTTTTATTTTTCATTTCTATACTTTATGAAACACGAGGCCAGCCACGTTTTATGATTTTAAGATGAAATACGGATATGCGCATGATTAAGAAAACGAAAACGAAACCATTTACTCATTATTTATGTATTGTTGGTACAAAAAATCAAATCAAAAGAAAAGAAGATGACATGGACGCGCATCCATCGTCTTAAAAAGCTTTAATTTTGGACATCTAACTGGTTGGTTGGGTTGAGAAGAAAATGTAGTAGACAGTAGTGGTGGTATAATGTATATGAAGGGGATGGGACCATATGGTACTTGGAATTGCAAGAAAAAGGCATGTCCATGCATGCTATATAGTCAAACATGAACAGAAATGCCAGCTTGTAAATCAATATTGGTGGGCATTGCATTTTCTTATCTGCAGTCCGCTCTCGTTGTAACACTTTGGTTTAAAACATGGATTAATATAATGTTTGGTCCCTGGACATGTCGAAAATAAATGTTTTGGTCCTCTGACAAAAAAATAATAGAATTTGGTCTCTGAACATGTATTTTTGGACCAATTTGCCCCCTCCCACCGTTAGAATTTGGTCCCGGGAGGCAAAAAATACATGTCCAAATGACCAAATTTCATTGTTTTTGTCAGGACCAAAACATTAATTTCGATTATTATTTAATTATTATTTAATTCAAACTTAAAACAATTACTTATGCAACTTTGTTCCATTTCATATTAAACATATGTAACAGATTTACACACATGATATTTGTAAACAAAATCAAAATCAAAACAGATTTAAAATGCATCGTCCATGCACTTCTTTAATATTTATATTTATATTTAAAGAAAAAGTTTTATCCGTTCTATCTAAAAAGTTCGCGTTTAAATAGTGTAGTAACTAAAAGATATATAAGTAGTATTATAAAATTTGTCATAATTATAAAATTATTTGCTCATAAGCAAAATGTATGGAGTGTCAAGTTGAAAAATTATAGAGAGACGGTAATAATAACTGTTGAAATAAGATTTTAAAATTAAACATCTCATAATAGATTAATTCTTTAATGGGAACGGAGGATGTATTAATTACTACTTTTTCAATTTTATTTGTTTCAAAATAATTGTTCCTTTTTTATATTTTGAAAAATTCTAATAATCATTAATATCCTTATTAACCGTGCAACGACTATGTTTATTGATTTGACTCTATTAAAGAGTACTATTGAGGGTATTATAGGAAAATCTCATAATATCGATTATTTTCTTTAAATCCCTGCAAGATTGATGAGGAACATTTATTTTGAAATAAAGAGGAAGAGAAGGCGACCACGTTGTGACATGGCAGTCACGTTATATTGATTAACGTGACCGCGTTTGTGCGACAGAACAATTTTTTTTTGTTTCCTTATTTAAGTCGGTTAAGAGTTTGATATTGCACCCCTATATATAATTGTAGGGGGTACTTTATGATGTGACATACTCTTATTGGTTGAACATTTTATGGGTCCTAGCACTCTAACCAATGAGAGTGTGCTACATCACAGAGTACTCATATTTTGGTGCAAAATGAGAGTGACCCAATCATTACCCATAATTGTAGTCCTAAAATATGTACAAGGTTGTCATTAATAAAATTTCAATAGTTAGTTGACTCCAATTATTTCTCTCTTTATTTTATTTGATTGATCTAGCTATACTCTGTGATTATTTGTTATTTGCTTCTGTTATGTACAATACATACACATGAATTTGAAGAATTTATTAAATTGAAAATCACACTTATATCCATATATAAACAATCATAGAAGGTGTGAAAACATAGGATTCTTGAATTGCTTGAGCTTTTTAGGATCTTTGTTGTCATAAACCTTTTAATTGTTTACATGTAATTACTTAACAATATTCTCTCACATGTTGTGTAGTGACTTTGATTCTCTCTATGAGCAACTCACAATCACAAAGGAACAAAAGAGAATATATACTTTCTTTTTTCCTTTAAAAGTAGGAAAATTGTTACATTCTCCCCCTCCCTTAATTTCCAACTGTATCTATTGGTCACTCTTAGGTCTACATCATACATAGTACCATGAATATATATATATATATATATATATATATATATATATGCAAGGTAAAATTGATTTAAAACCACTCATTGTATATACAATGCATTATGCATTTATGATGGTGACAAGCTAGGTTGCCAACACGACCAAGTGTACAACTACGACGTAGTACCAGCTTGAAAGAAGCTGGTCCAAACTTGATATTATATTGCCTAAATTGACAAATTGTAAAAAAAACTATAAATATATATTGTACAACTTTGAATTATGTTGGTAAAAACTTGGGATTGGTTAGTATATTGTATTGCCTAAGTTGATAGTAATTAATGTTGTTGGCATCCACGTAGGGAAATGAATTGGTGGAATTGTGATAATTATTTTTAGATTATTTGATTATGTTTAATCTTAATATCATTGAATGTTTAATGCTTGTTAATTAGGTTATATTAAAAAATAATCAAAAATCAAGGCATTTATGCCTTAATTGTAGTCTCCTTCTAGGCGCCTTAGACATTTAGGTGATGGTTTTGGCACCTGACGTTGCTTAACGATTTTTTAAACAAAAGTGTATTTTTTAAATATCTACAAAGTGTATTACTAAAATGTGTATAAAACAAATTCTTTAATTTATAACTTTTAAAAATTTTCAACTTACAAAAGTGTATTATTGTTAAAAAAATCTAATTGGGATTTTTTTTATGCCCGGCCTAAATTTATTGTTTAACTGAATCAATTATTGTTTTACTGAGATATTATAGGACTGAGATTTATTGTTTTATATTTATTGTTTTATAGTTATTTTTTACTGAGATATTACGATCATAATTATCTATTTCTTCTCCGCTAACGTGTGGTTATATCTAATGGGACTGAATTTTTTTTTATGTCCAACCTAGATTTTTTTTAAAAGAATCAATTTAATTTTTTCCCGCCTGATTTTTTTTTGTCCGGTCTAGATTTATTGTTTACAAATATTTAGTTTATAGTTTTTTAATTGATTGTTATCGTATTCAACTGAATCTCAATTTAATTTTTGTCCAATTTAGATTTAATTTTTTTTAAAGTTTGTTCGTAAGTTTTGTAATTTTAAATATTTGTATTTTAAATTCTTTCTTTTTGAATTTTTTTTTGCTAAATTTCCCTTATTGGTCTGAAATCTTTGTGATTTTGGTTTCGAAATAGTATGTTGTTAGTTCACTCTGTTTTATTCAATTTATTTTATGATTTTTGTTTGCTGACATTTTCATATTTAACTTTATTTTAATTAACATGTATAGGGTTGGTGTGTGTGTGTGTGTGAGAGAGAGAGAGTGTGTGTGTTTTTGGATGCTTAATTATACTTTTTTTAGATGGGTTACACAATTTCTTTAATTTTTGGGATATGATCCTTTACTAATTTTTTCGCATCATGCTCGTTTCATATATTAAATTATTAATCACGTCCATATTGACATTGTATCATAAACACGGATACAAAATATAGTATATTTGCAAAACATGAAAGATACACACCATGTTCAATTGTTCACAGAAAGAAGGGGGAGAAATTTTTAGACAAATGATGTTAGGCTTGCTACCGACCATGCAATCATATTATATGTAACCAAGGCACGTAATCGTAATAAAAAAAAAATAAGAGCATTCTCATTGTTCTATTTGAACAATTTCTTATTTTTTGGGAATTGTATTGAGTGGCCATTAGGTGCCACTAGAAAAGAGAAAATAATGTTCACTTCTTATTTAAGAACATGTCAATTAATAGGGAAATGAGAGAAAGTTGAGAGGACATCCACCACTATCTCGGGTGTGAGTGGGGGTGGGGGGGTTTGTTTTTATTTGATGATGTTAAATTTAATATTTTTTGTGTAAGAAGTTGTGTAAGTAGATTATACAATGAGAAGATATATTCTTAAGTGAGTAAGAAGATAAAAATGTGTAGGTGGTAGTGAGACCCAGTTAAAAAGTTGTATAAGAAATTGATGTTAAATTTAACATTGAGGATGCTCTAATGTATGATTAGAGATGGTAACATCTGAATATTGAGAAAGAATAGATAAACTAATTAATCAATCTTAAAAACATTGATTGACATATTATTAGATACTCCTTAGCAGCCAAATCTCATGAGACTTGTAAATTGTTTGTTGCAAGGAACATGTCTTCTACCAAAGTGTATGTTTTGTGTTTGGGGGTGACTGCCCTAGCCCCCCTTAACTTTAATCTTATGTTCATGTTGGGTTTTTAAGTTTGTTTCTTGTTTTTTTCAACCCAGACTAAAGTGGAGTATTACATTTTCCGAGAGGAAGAGTGGGCGCGGCGGGGTGGAGGCACCAAAATCGTAATGTCTCCTCCATATTTCAAGGATTTTTCTCTATAAAAGCACCAAAATCGTAATGTCTCCTCCATATTTCAAGGATTTTTCTCTATAAAATTGAACTGCATTTATTAATTCGACCACGGTTATATGATCTTACCGGGTCTCACAAAATAAATCATTTAGGGTCAAGAATGTAAGACACATAAACTTTGAGGGGGCCAAATGCAATTAGTCTTCTATTTATTTATTTTGATATTTAAGTAACTTGCCTATATTTGGACCAATATTTCTCAACTAGTTTTGTACTCCCTTTGTTCTGAGTAACAAGTTCACTATTTCATTTTATGATATTTCATTTAAAAATTTAATTTTTAAAAATTAAAGTATAAAAGTGTTATTTTATTACTTATGTACTATTAAAAGTTATAACAAAAATCTCGATGCTTAATTATTGTTAGGTTGGTGATTAGTAGGAATGCTTATTAAAATATAGAGATTTGAGTAAATTTGATATGACGATATAGATGTCAATACGAATATAAATACTTTTGATCTCATGGTATGTATGTCAAAATTGCTTTAAATGCCATCAGTTCAAGCTCATAGTATCAGACCTCAAGACTATGTATGTGATGAGCTGCATAATAGATCACCAAAAAAAAAACTACGGTAATAGTTTTATTCTTAGACAGTATGTGTTCATTTTATTTTTTAAAAAAAATTAAGAAAGCTGATTGTTAAAAATGTTAGTAATACATAGGTCTAACAATTACAACCAAAATCTGCAACTTAACCCATTCGACCGACCTGAATCTTGCTGGGCCCAACCCAAATCGTTAATTTTTTTGGATAGAAATGATTAACTCGTTTCAACCAAAAAATATTAACAAGTTGAGTTAATGGGTCGAACCCATTACCCATTTGCCCCGATAATTTTTTACTCCGAATGTATGGTTTTTGGAAGGAGAAATTCTGGTTAAGACGGGTCAACTTGTTACCCATTATAGCACGATTCATCTCAACTCACTTATATCCAAGCTCTAATGTGCTACCGCCCATTTCGACCTGTTATATATCTCAATCCAGCTAATTGCATAGCCTAATAGCACTTCTAGATAATTATACCTGTTGAGTAGTCCACCTTACTACACTGCAAATGGACATACGAGTTAATTATACCTGTTGACAAATGTGTCAATTTAATAACATCATTAAAAAGAACACTCATTTAAGTTAATTTTTGTGACGATAAAAATGTGTCAATACACCTGTCTGTAATGGCGTACGTCAAAGCATAAACCGTACGAGGGGCAGTCATTTTCTTCTTCCTAGGCTTTTTTAGTTTTACGAGAAATGATTTTTAGAAAATGATTTTTGTTTTATTTTTAAATGTTTGGTAAATTTTTTAAAATTATATCGAAAAATATTTTAAGATGTTTGACAAATATATGAAAAATATTATGAAAAATAATAAATGAATAAATACAAAAAATATATTATAATATTAACACACATATTGAATATAAAATAGTTAGTGACGGATCCAGGAATAATATTGACCGGTATCCAAAATTTTAACTACTCTCTCCGTCCCAAAATATATGACTTTTTGAGGCTTTTCACACAAATCAAGAAAACATATTATAAAGACTAAACTACCCATATTCAAATATTAACGAGATGTCATGATATTCTTACCCAAATAGCCAAACACGAGTTACGGAATCAATAAATATGAGTAGAATTGGAAAAAAAGGAAAAAGTTCCTTGAAAATTGCAAAATGTAATCTATTTTGAAACAAAAAAACTCTCCCAAAACGTCATATATTTTGGGACGGAGGGAGTATTACATAAAAAAAATAAAAATTACAATTGTCATTTACGCGTTTTCAATCTTTCATACGTTGAAAACGCATAATTATATCTCAATTACTAACATTCATTAACATGCTTTTTTCGATATAACATACAAGAAAATTATTTAAAAATTGATCGGACATTCGATTTCGTAAATCCATCTTAACAATATTCATTATAGAGAATTTGGGAGGGATCCAACGGAAAATTTTAGAGTGGTCCAATTGTTAAATATCACAAATCTACTCAAAATTTTTTTTTCTTGGGCGGTGCCCATGTACTACTAATGTGGATTTGCCACTGAAAATAGTGTTGAAATTTAAGTAATTTTCTTTTAATAACCCTCAATTTATCTTTAATGGTGTCAAATTAATAAAGTTCATCTTTTTTAAGCTCACAATTTTTTTTGATAATTGATAAGAAAAATTGTTTTTAAAAATAAAATAAATAATGTTTGAAACGTCCTTAAATAATAATATAATATATTCGACACTAATTTTAGGATATAGTGAATATTTTTAAAATTATAATTTATAAATAATGTGCACAAACTCTATTTATATTTCTAAACAATTTATTTGTTGAGTGAAATATTATGCGTGTATGTAAATATGTATAAATTTGAAAGGATGCGGAGGGATGCTCGAACATTCGAAAATGACTCACGGAAAATAAATCCGTAGGTCATTTTTTGGAAAAGAAAGCTTCATTTTCCGTTGACTCGGAAAAGCTTTTACGTTGACTATATTTTCCTAAGGTTACTAAACACCGAAAAATGAAGAAAACGTTTCCAAAAATTATTTTCCGTGAAACAAACGGAACCTAAATGTGCTTATTACCCTTCCAAAAATAAATTCTCTTCAAATTCCAAAACAACCATCATGGCCGATACCAAATATAATTAGGAAAAAACTTTGGTAAGACGGTCTTATGAATATATTTGTAAGACAGATCATCCATTGTATGTTGGTGAGTTGAGTTATAAGGAAGTTGAACTACGTCTTATGAATAAAGATCCATACGACGGTCTTATATGAGACTTACCCATATAATTATAAAAGGTAATCACCACTAACTTAATCATCTAATGATTCTAACACTAAAACTCGTATTAATATCATAAGTTCTAACTTGTAATATCATTACCTAATTTTATAATTATACGATATAAGTTACAAAACAGATTATAAATAACTCATTATACCTATGCTTGTTTGTGCGTGTGTGTGTGTGTCGACTCTATAGTACACGTAACGGTGTGTCCTCTTAATAACAAACAAAAATTAATAAAACAAAAAGACTTTAAGAATGTTATAATTACTCTTTTGAAAACTTTTTCCACTTTATTATAAGTCTAAAAATGATGAAATTTCCTCTAATTAAAAAACGGTCCATACACACTAAATGATCTTATTATATTAGTAAGAGATCAAATCATAATTTTAACTTTAATAAGAAATGGGACCCTTAGAAAGGATGGGTTATAAACGGGATCAATGACAAATTGTCACATTCCAAATTCGCTATAACTTTTTCCTCATTGGATTCATTATGAGCATTGTTATTAGCATGGCATGGCCCTTGATAGGGGCTTCCATTTCCACAATTGCATGCATGGGGCCAGGCCAGGCATGCATGTATAATGATATAAGGGTTAAGTGTATTATTAGTCTCTGAACTTTGATGAAATTCATCATCAGTCTCCCAATTTCAAAAGTGATCATTATTTACCAAAGATCACACTTTTTGTTTATCGTTAGTCTCTAGCCCTAACGTCGTTTGTCTATTATCGTTAAATGAACATGTGCCACTCACATGCACAAAACAGGGGGTCATGGATAACATCATCAAAATAAGGGGGTTAATTGAAAATTTCATACTCAGTTCATCTTCATCTTCTCCGACTATTTCAACAACACCCACCTTTCCATAGAATCAGAGAGATCTTACTTGAGATGAGGAATTAAGCTTTAAATTGAAAGACTTGGGATCAAATTTGCGCAAGGGAGAGAGAACCAAACCAAGATGGTGTCGTCTTCCTTGGATTTGATGCGAGAGAAGACCGAAGATGGGATTGCTTTGCCAGATTCAAACCAAGCCTTAATTAGACGCCAATTTCGAATGATATCTTCACAGAGAGGAGATGTACTGTAGAGATCCACTTACAAGGACGTCAACAAAATGGGCATTTATCCCCCGAGAATCACAAAGCAACTGACTAAGCTTATGTCTCAGTACATTAGGCACACTGTCAAGGGAAGTAATTGCATCGACATTTTTGGCAAGAAATGTCATACACAGATCTTGGAGCGAGGGAGCGACCAACTTCAAGCAATTGTGTTGATCCTTTATGGGCATCCATTTCACAGGGGTAGGGTTAGGGGTGAATAGAAGTTTTTCGGAACCGGACCGGACCGGACCAATGGAATCGGACCGGACCAGTCAAAAATGGATCGGACCAATACTTTGGATTGGTCCTGGATCTGAATTTTTACAGAACCAGACAATTGGGTTGGTCCCCGTTTCCAGAAACCAAAAACGCAGAACCGGACCGAACCGGACCAATGTGTATTTATTATTATTTTATTGTATTTAATATACTAATATAATATAATTAATATATATATATATATATATATATTTATATATATATATATATAAATTGATAAGAAGATAATAAAAGGGATACAACTTACAACCTAAAGAAAATATATAATAATTTGATTCAATATTCAACAAAGTTTCCTTATTTGATCAAAGAAAAGATAGGAGGGAAAACATTCTTCTTCCCTATTAATTAATTTCCTGCCTTTTTTTGTGATTCCAAACATTATTAGTTTGAAGGATTGTTACATGTAAATTAATTAAATTAATCATAAGGGGATTGGAGAGGAAGATGACTTGCAATAAATTTCCTTACAACTTTCTTTTTCGTTTCTCTTTATTAATTTGGAAGTAATGATTTTTACATTTAGTTTATTTTCACAAGAACAACGAACCCAACAAAATGTTGTATAAAGGAAGAACATGATTTGATTATTGATCATTGTTTTTTTAGAAAATCTAGTTATCCTCTTGATCAAAGATACGCATCGTATTGGTCTCTGGTTCTCGTACGTCTTCAATTGGTTCTGGACCGGACCAATGTATTGGTTCTCAGACATATTGGGTTGGTTCTGGTTCTATATTTTTTAAGAATCAGACTATTGGTCTGGTCTTGGTTCTCTTAGTTTTTCCAAAAAAGTGGACCGAACCGGACCAAGCTCACCCCTAGGTAGGGTCACTCTTGTCCAAACGTGAACTCTACTGCGCCATAGCATTTATTTCTCGGTCCTTGATAATTTTCATTGTTGTCGAGAATGGATCAGGACAATCTTCTATTTCCTCTTTCTTTTCCAATTGCAGAACTTCCATCTCAGCCTCGTCAACAACTAGGTTCTCATCTTCCGCTTGAAAAAGGAAATGAGTGAATCTTGATGCATTCTTTCTGGCTATATCTCGAAATCTTTCCATATGACTTGTTCTTGTAGTATTAACTCTTCCAGAATTCCCCAAAACCTAATTCCCATCTTGTCCTGCTAAGTCGCCTACAGGACTCTTGGCCCCAGGAACTTTGCTTTCAATCGATGTTTCGAATTTCTGTTCCAAATCAGACTCAATCTTAGCATCATGATTAGATGATAAACCAACCTCAACTGTTTTCCCTTTCCCCTTCTCATCTCACCACTTACTAGTCACCACTTGCGAAAGTGCAAGAGAGTTTGGCGGTTGCACCGCTACTGGAATTGGGAGATGAGAGGGGAGGTTGGTGGACGGGGAGGTTTCGGAGCTGGACATAGCAATGGGAGAGGTAAAATAGTCGATGTTGGTGGTGATGGGGAGGGCAGATGCATTCGAGAGGGGTGACGGCGAAGATGAAGATGAAATGTGTATGAAATTTTGAAACTGTCGGAAAAGATGAAAATGAACTGGGTATGAAATTTTCAATTGACCCCCTTATTTTGGTAATGTTATACATGATCCCTTGTTTTGTGTATGTGAGTGGCACATGCTCATTTAACGACAAACGACGTTAGGGATAGAGACTAACGATGAACAAAAAGTGTAATCTTTGGTCAATGGTGATCACTTTTGAAGTTGGAGGGACTGATGATGAGTTTTGGTCAAAGTTCATGGACTAATGATGCATTTAGCCCATGATATAATGTTACTATATTCAAGGCTTTAATGGAAGAATAAGTTTTCGATAAGACCAATTTACATATTTTAATTCGTAATACGAAATCTTTTTTTTTTAATAGTTTAACCAATTAACACACGATGTATCGAGTAAAAAAGATCAATCTTATAAAAAATATCCGTAAGATTGTTTTACTCAAACTTTTACCAAAAAGAAATATATCACATTAGTATATCAATATTAATACTATAAGGGGTGACCCAGTGATAGAATTCAGGCTTTATAAAATATGATTCTTTCTCATGACCAAAGGGGAAAGTCTAAAAAAATAGAATAAAATAGTGGATTTATTTTTCTTAATAAATGTGCGAGTTTAACATGATACTATTTTTAAGGAAGGGGAAGTACACAAGATTTGCTAGCTAGAGGGGGTCCGACATGTACGGGCTAGCAAGCTATGTTTATTAGAGGTTTCGATTACCTCTCTCCCTAATTTCTTTATAATATTATGAAGTGGAAGGACTTAAAATGAAACCTAATTATACCTTTTTATTCTTAATTTCAAACTGTAATTATTTTACTCTTACTAAATTCTAAATTATTATCCATTAAATCCACTGTAGTAATATTTAAGTAGATGTTAATAACATGACGTCAATATATCTGATTTCGTTAATTAAGATGATATTGACTAAATAGAAGATACGATTTTAAAAAAATATTATAGTTAAATGTCAATCGTTAAAATTTTTAAAATAATTTAATCTCAACCTCTAAATATCCCTAATCAATTACCTAACTGTTTTATAATATAAATTATTTTATATCGTCTAACTTTTGAGTGTTATTTTGAGTATATCTTTCATTTTATACTTTTCCAAAAAAAGTGTTTTACTTTCTAATATTTTCATTTTTGGAAAATACCTTTATCATTTTACTCTTAATTAATGGATGATCTCTTCTCGCCATGTGTATCTTTTTATGTTAATATTTGTAATAAAATCAATTATATTTACATGCCGTGTTAAGAAAACACTGTTTTAGTAATATATTTAGTAAACCACAAATTTAGTAATAGAACAAGTCTTCTGTGAGAACGTTTTACGAATCCTAATTCATAAGGTAGAGTCTCACTTTCTTACAATTCAACCTATTAAAACTCGTATAAGGGGTCGAATGAGGGGCATCCGTCGATGCTTGAGAAGGTTGATGCGGGCTATCAAAGTGGAGGATTTGATTCTTGCGAAAGGGAAGCCTACCCTTTATTATGCAGCCTATCATCTCACTATATATATATATATATATATATATATATATATGACCTGGTATCCTAACAAGAGATTATCCTGTGTTGTCTCCTTTCTTGCTATTGTGTAATTTGTGTCCCCATTATATTATAAATGTTTGCGAATGATGGATAATTAGACTTGTGTAAAAGAGATGGTACGTGATAGTGAGGTCAGTCTTCACCAAGTAATACTCCTATTTAGTGGTTAAAAAAGAGAAAAAAAATAATAAATAAATGATAAAAGAATAAAGATATGAATGTTTTTTAAAACTTTAATTAGCTTAATGACACTTAAAATATCAAAAAATAAACTTTCTTTAGTCAAATTTGATGGTTTTTTATTTAAAAAACTTTAGCTAAGAAGATGCTGTCACCTTCTTGGGTACTTTGATGTGTGTCCTCAGGTGAGTAGTAGGAATAATTTTATTTTTTTAATCAAAGTAGTAAGAAAAGTGATGTAAGCAAAGAAATATTCTGCAATGATCTTACCACATACAGAAGATTTTGCTAGCTAGCTATGAATATGATTGTGCTAAAGAGGAAGAAGTAATTGGGGCTTTGGGGCAACATATACTAGAGTATTTTTTCTCACTGTATTATATTATTGTTTAAGCAAATGGGTATATTATTATTTTTATACATTTAGCACCAACTGTGCATATTATAGGTGTTTTGTTTATTTATTTAACAAATTGTACCATTTGGGTATTCTTGGAGCAATGTGTGGTGATCAAGTTTTATCAAATGGGTACAAGTACTCAATTATAGAGGTACATGTGGGTCAATTATAAAGTTTATTGCACTCAAGACAAGGTTTGGTTTGGATCTTATACCATTTGATGCCAACACCTATATATCTGTACAATCATGTATAGAACCAAACCTTACCATCTATAATAATTTATCAAGCATAAGTCATTTTCTTGGAAAAGCACAAACTAGTTACATGTGGTAAATATACTAGGTTCAAAGCTAAAGAGTCCCTTATTTCATTTTATAACTATTGAGCTTAAAAGTGTTGTTTTTTTTGAAAAAATTGACTTTCAAACGGGGCTTAAGGAATATTTTGGAAGGGAAAACGCATGGAGTAGTAGTTTTGTTTGTGCATTTGGATTTGGTTGTAGAAACTAGTTTTTAGTGACTTCTTACCTGTAACCTGTTATACTTATTCAATGAAAGGAGAGGAGGTGGCCATGGACCATGGTAAGCGTGGGAAGGACGAAGGAGGAGGAGGTTGGAGACGGAGTGAACTCATGTGATGGTGATGGTGATTTATGATAAGTGATAACTGAGTTATTAACTACGGTCAGGTCAATACAGTAAAAGTTTAATGCATTAGAACCTATGCTTCTAATACGATTAATGCTAGAGCCACTCAATGAGCACTCAAATTTGTGCACCAAATGATGTGGTTTCCAATGTGTCATCTTATTTGGCATTTTATGAGTTCCACCATAAGTTAAAAAGTTATGTTAACAATATGACACATAAGATGCCACATCATTTGGTACCCAAAATTGATTGCTATTAGAGTGGCCCTAGCATTACCATTCTAATACTGCGGGTACCTTGTCCGGAATATTTACTGTTCCTATTCCCAAACTACGTACTTGTACTTGTGCCATATGCCAACAAGGGTAGTACCCTTTGCAGTTTATATTTGTACCTTGATTCAAAATTTGGTCTTGCCAAGAAAATATTACTTGGCCTGCGTCTTTCGAAATCACAACCAAATATAACAAAGATCAAACTCAAAATTGAATATATATACACACACATTTTGGTACTAGTATTTGAAATTAATTTACAGTGACAGTTGTAATAATTCATACATGTGGTAATTTTCAAGAGTTAGTAGGTAATTTGACATATATAAATTCACTTGCTATGCGCAGTACTCCCATTGAAACGGCTCCTCAAGCCGAAATCCTGAGTCGGCTCCAGCCAGCTGCCATGATGAAGCATAATAACAATATACATCACTTCTGTCCGTGCTGCTTAAAGAAAGATCAGGCAAGTCAAAGAAAGTGTCATCAGCCTCACTTGATGGAGAGTTCATCGATTCTTGGAAATTTCCTGATGACAAATTCGTGGAAGAGTGAGAGGTTGGTATCCCGGCTCGGCTTGCCGTGGCTCCATCTCCGCTGTTGGTTTGATCGGGAAATGTGGCTGCGGCGGCCTTGGCAGCGGCTTCTTGGATGTCCTTGGGTGAAGTGGTGGCGGGTTGTGGGAGTTCATGAGCCAATTCCGGGAAATTGAGATAAGCCGAGCGACCCTTTATTGCTAAAGCGGCTACATCGTGGGCTCGAGCCGCCATTTCAGCCGTGGGGAATGTCCCGAGCCATATTCTTGATTTTTTCCTCGGCTCTCGAATTTCAGACACCCATTTGCCCCAATTTCTCATTCGCACTCCTCGATACGTGGGGGGCTCTTCACGGTTGCCATTTCTACGCCGCTTACTTTGCTCGTTACCATTGTTTCCTTTTTGAGCCTTTTTCGAACCCTTTTGAGCCTTGCATTCCTTTGAAGGAGTTTTACTTTGGTTGGAAGTCTTTAGTAGGGATGAGGTGGAGGAGGAGGTGGTGCCGGTGCCGGTGGCGGCAATGATGGTAGAAGAAGAAGAGGAGGAGGAGGAGGAGGAAGTAGTGGTGGTGGAAGGAGAGAGAAAGTTGTGGTGAGCTAGATTTTCAAGGTTGATTTGGTCTTCCATGATAAAAAGAGGTGTGTGTGTGTGCGCGCTCTCATAAGTGGTAGTTAACACTTAGCTAGAAAAGAATGGGGGTCTGAATGGTTACATAAAATAGAGAAGGATATGGGCTTTTATGTTTCTTCCATTAAATGCCATTCATTTAAATAAAAGAAGAAAAAAAACAGGCAAAAAAACAAAATTAAAAATAAAGGTTTATGGGGACTTTTATTAGTCTACAGTTCATCTAATTTGTTACCCCATGTGTCCCCTTTCTTTCTTTAATGACCTATATATGCTTTGAAATCATCTTTTTAACTTCTCTCTCTCTCTCTCCATTGTATATATATACCTTGTTTGTTCTAATAGGATAATAGTTTACAATACTATATATATTTGTTTATTTATATATACTCTCCTTCTGTCGTTTACATTATGCCAAGATAAGTAAATGACACTGTTTATTGATAGGAAACCCTCTGATCATTTTTCATGTGAAATTTTGGCATCACTAGTCTTAGTGGTAGGCCTAACACAAATCCTAACCTCATCTAAAATAATGGATATCATCGCTAGAGAGAGTGGGGGGGGGTGTCTGCTTGCAGTGTGTGTTTTTGTGTGTGTTTTGCTAGGTTCAAAATGCAAAACCGGAATTATCATTGATTAATGTAGCTAGGGTACCCTAGATATTTAGCATTCATTTTGGGTTGGTAGGAATTTAGGTGAAGATGACCCCAATTATGTCTCAACCCCAAATAGTAACTATCTCCATTAATGATGCGTTTGTATTTTGGTTTTGGTGTACTCTGTGTGTGTGTGAGAGAGAGATCTAGAGAGAGAGAGAGAGAGTTCTGATGGTTAAACCTCTAAAAACACCTACGTAAAAAGATTTGTTATCAAGTGTGTGTGTGTGTGAATGTTACTACTTTGAAAACAACTAAAGGTTAACATGTATGTTGATGCGTGTGAAGGTTAAATCTCTAAAAACAACTAAAAGTTTGGTACTCAATTGCCAGACTTTTAATCTATCAATTCAAGTTGTCATAACTAGCGGTGATAATGACTGATACAACACGATAGTACGAATCATCATGATATGATTATAAAACACGATTACAGAGACAAATTAATGATACGATAAGACCAGCACGACACAAAACACGACACAAAATTGTTAATATATTCAAAATAATAGTTATTGTTATATTTATGATCAAACAAGATATATAACATCAAAACACGATAATAAGGCATGAACACGACACGTTAACATGAATTGCCACCCTTAGTCATAACTCCTATATTCTTAACTCAAAAGTTAACATAAAAAAAAACCTTTGTCACTTTGCTTCTTTTCCCCGTAATATAGTCCCTCGGCACAAAATTATTGTCTTCATTTTCTTTTTGGTTCATCTGATTTTTTATTTATTTTTATAATTTTCCTTTTTAGTTCACCACTTTTACCATTATACTCTTATTGTTTTCTTTGTACTTTAATTATGAACCACGTAAACATTAGCTTTAAAAGAAAGTTCACATCATCTCAATATTAATGCTCAATTACATTGTTTTATTTAATCTGTGTGTCGGGTCCAACAAAACAATAATTTTGAGATGAAGAGAGTATAATATATCTAATCCTAAATATGTATAATATGTAACTTCTTTTAAAGGTCACTTGTACACGCGACCATTATTGAAGTAACTAAGAAGAAAGAATAATCCTAAAATGAAAAGTTACAAACATGATAATCACTTTGAAACAAACGAAAAAGAAAAATAAGATAACTATTTAGTAACGGAAGGAATAATAACTTATTAACATTGGTAATATTTAATTCTTTTCGTAGGGGAATTATTTTGTAATGGAAAACTTGGGTAAGAGGATCTTAACGATATTTTTTGTAAGACAGATTCTCTTTATCTGATTCACCTTGTGTTGGTAGGTTAAACTGTGATGCGGGAGCAAGGGCTCGAAACTCCACCAACTTAGGAAATCATGAAGAAATGCATGTGAACAACAAAGGGAGGACAAGACAACCATGTACTAAGGAAGAAACCAATGTTGCAACAAGGATAAAAGATCAAGAGGCCATAAGTAGTGCCAAGGGGTTCAAGCCACAAGAGGAATGGGTGCATTGGATGGTTATAGGGCATGACTCAAGGGAGGTATGTATATATACTTGGAAAGGTGGCACGGGGTATGAAGCCATGCAAGGGCATGTATGCAAGGAGGGCAAGGTGTTGCTTGGAAGGGGGGGCGGCCTCCATAATGTAATGTGAACACATGGGTGATTAAATTAGGAAACAAAAATATGCTAATAGATTAGGTTTACTTACTTTCTAGATAGGAGTTAAATTAGGTAACATTGTCTAATTAAGTTTCTTTTATGATTAAGTTTAGGAGTTATTTTCTTAATAGAATTAGGATAATTTTTGTAAGCCTTTATAAGACATTTTAATTTATGGAATAAAGAAGATTATTTTGGTGTGAAAACATTGTGCAAAGAACGAGTACGTTCTTCTTCCGATTCTTCTTTCCAAGGTGAGTGAAGCCTTGATCGTTGAATCAAACAGATTTCTTTATAACGAGTGAGTGAAGCTCGTTTGGTAAAGCCGATCTATCCTCTTTGTCTATCTCTTTCTTCTTTTTTATTTCTCGTTGTGGCAGCCTTGTTCATTAAAGACGTGGGTTATTTTTGGGCAGATTATACCTTGTGTAATTCTTTAAACAAGGTTAAGGTTTTTCGGTTATTATTGAAAGGGAAAAGCTACAAGGAACAAACAAATTTTTGGGAGTAATTAGTGACGGGTTTGGGTTGTTTTGGGAGGCTCTGTGTTCGGCTAAGGGGCTGTCCAAAACAGTTGGACAATTTGTTATCTCAAGCAGATTTTCACGTAGTATCAAGTGGTATCAGAGCTAGCTTTTCGTGAATCCTTATTCACGAAGCAATCATGACAAATCAAGGAGATGGAGGACAACCACAAGAACATAATTATGGGCCAATAAATAATCTACGGAGGGATCGAGAATTCCGAGAATTACAACGTACGGTGGAAGCTCTTCGACTAGGGATGCAAGCAATGCTTCGAGTGAATCCACCATCCGATGAAGAAGAAGAGGGAAGAGTTAGGATTCGAACACATATGAAATCGGTAATTGTAACTATTAAATGCACAAATGGGTAGTTAGGTAATTGTAACTATTAAATGGTGTTACGTTTAGGTATTTAGGTATTACGTTTAGGCATTATGTACTTTTTATAAGATGAAATCAGTGAGCTATACTTTTTTGAATTTTAAGGGTGGGGATCCATAGGAGACATGGTCTAATTAAAAACCTCTTTAATCGGTGCATTGCACCACATTCGAAACCCCACCATGAACAGAAGAGCATTTCCAAAAGAACCCATAGTTGAACTTTCAACTTAGAAGTTAGAACCTTACCCAAATAACCTAACAAAAATTTAAATCATTTCCCCCATGCAAAGTTTTCGTCCTTTCCAGTTTATTAACTCATACTCTTCAGTTCTCAAGTCTCAAACATCAATGTCGATCCCAAAGCCAATCTCATTTCCTGCCCCCTTCTTTATCATCATCTTCTTCGTTTGTGTTTTTGTTTTTCATGTGATTTCTGCTTTCGTCGCCCCAATTCTAAAAGACCACACGACCCGTCAATACACAATCTTAATTTTCCTCAAAACCCCTCTCCAACCCACCAATTTACAACTTGACCTCGACACCTCCTTCAGCTGGGTCGACTGCACCAAAAATTACAACTTCACCACCTACCACTTACCACCATATCCCTTACGAAACCTCTCTCTGCAACGCACTCCATTTCGGCGCTTTCTTCAATACCCATGACGGCCCTCCCCGTCCCGACCATACCAACAACTTCTGCGCTCTCTTACCCGAGAACCCCGTCACTCGAAAACTCACCATGGACGATGCCCTGGTTGACTCAATCACTCTCCCCACCACCGCCGCTCCGGGTCCACTCGGCCTCGTCCCCGAGTTCATCTTATTCTGCTAAAAAACCTCCCTACTCAAAGGTCTTGCAAAGACGGTGACCGGTTTGGCCGGTTTAGCTGTCTTTTAGCACATGAAGGCTCCCACCCAGTCCACGTAGGCGGTCGCGTCGGACGTCCAATCACCTTCCCGTCACAAAACTATCAAGTTTTGGATGAAAGTATTTATTTGGAAAAAAAAAACTTAGGTTGAGGTTTTTCATACAAAAAAAAAACAAAAAAAAAACACATGGTTCAAAACAAAAAAATTAAATAGGTCAGAGTTTTTTTTACAATTAACCCTTTTATAAATGAGTGTGCATGTGAGTGTGTGTCTATATATATATATATATATATATATATATATATATATATATATATCGCTTTTGAACTTTTGGGGCCCAGTGCTCAAAAAAAAAAACCCCTTAAAAAATATAAAAATAAGATTTTTAGACTAACAATATTTTTTTTGACTTTTCGTCATTCATAGTATGAAAATGTATAACACCTGTAAACGTAAAATAAAAATAAGTATTAAAACATTATTGAAAACTATTATTCTCAATCGATTTAAACAATTTAAAACAAAAACGATATACTCCATCAATTATTATATTTTATTTATTTTTATTGACGATCGATATTTTCTTGGTAACATTTTTGTACTAAAAATTAAAGATAAAATAAAAAAGACAATCACTAATGAAATTAAGAACTAAACCAGCATAATCAATAAAAATGTGAGTCAACTAGCAAAAAATAAAATTTATTTTTGCTTGAAATATTGATAGACATACCCAATGATAATTATTATTGCACAAATATTTTTGTTTAAGCAATTTTAAATATTTTATGACTTGGATAAAAAAATTGATAGTCAATTAATTTTTTTATAAGTAAATTTAGCGGACATAAAATAAATGTTGGATTACTCTGGTGGATTCGTAGATAAACTCTATAATATGAGAGAAACGCCTTATCCGTTGGATCACAAAATAATTACGATAGTTTATATATATATATATATATATATATATATATATATATATATATATATATATATATATATATATATAATAATATATATATAATTAAGCTACTTGGAAGATGGATGGAAGGCTTTGTTGGGAAGCTAGGAATTACAAAGCAACAAGCGAAGCTGTGGCAGGAAATTAGCTGCGCAAAAAAGAGTGGACCCAAAATGAAATATTAAAAAAAAGGAAAAATTGTGGGGTTGGTTTATTTTTTAAAGTTTTAAATCGTTTGTCTTATGTTTTTTTAATAGGAAAAATATATTTTTGAGGGTAAAAAGACTGTGATATCCTTAATGAGCATACGACGTACGATTTTTGTACCGCAATTCATCAGTTTAATTACCTAGTCTATTTGTGAACCGCGATACATCAATGTTTGAACCGCGATTCATTAGTTTAATTGACTAGTCTATTTTTGCACCGCGATACATCAATGTTTGAACCACAATACATCAATGTTTGCAATGTGATACATTAATATAATATTTTTGTACCGCAATACAAAATCATTAAAAACTAAATCACGTAATCTACCTTATTCTTCCATCTCATCCATCGTAAACCATCTTCTTCCTCCTTCTCCTCCACCTTCGTCTCTATCGAAAAAATCACAACCCAGCATAAATCTATTACAGTTTCGTGTTTTATAAATAAAAAAAAAATTATTTACCTCGTTGAATTGTCGTCTATCCACTACATTATTAGTTACTGCATTAAATATTTGAACAAATATACATTTAATTACTTGCTCATATTAAGTTGACTAATAAATTTACTATTTCAATAACCTTAATTCTAACATTATTTTTTTAGTTCAAAACATCAACGTACAATTAGACTATTTTTATTAGTATTAAAAATATTTTGGGTGGATTAGGCGCCAGCGATTAGGAAGAACGGTGACGACTTTGCCACGAAAGATCTCCGGCGATTTCAATGGCGTTTACGCAGGGTACCCAGTTGTGCTCTGCTGCAGAGGGCGTGTGTGTGTGTAAAAAATCAATCTGATAAAATTATTGAATTGACAATAATTAAAATTATTGAATTGACAATTAACCTCTTTTACTCTTAAAAAAGTCAGTCATAAGAAACTTGTTAGTAAAAGTAATTTAGTCATATTGTAAAAAAGTGGACGAAAAATGTAACGGTAACAGTGAGAGTGAGAAATTAATTAAAAAAAACGAATTAAAGGACCACATGAATATGTTTTAGAACCCGAGAACCAAACTAATATTTTCACATGAAGACATTGACCAAAATATTAGTTAATTATTTTTATTATTTTTCGTATTTATAGATTTTGAAGGTACATGTTGTCGTTCGTTTTTTTTTGCTTTTCATTGATGGGTCAGGCTAACCACACCAAGATGTACTCTCTTTAAACCCTAAGTTAAAAAATTACAAAAATATCATTGTATAAAATGACAAAAGACACCCTTCTACTAAATACACCTCAATAATTTCTTTCTACACCCACTACTTAATTATAATAATGTCATTATATAAAATGTGAATATATTCTACTTACACCCCAAATATTCTAATTACACCCTCACTAAATTTTATACATGTTGAATCTCTTCCCTTCATTTTCATTTTTTTTACTTTCTCTCCTCTATCAAATTTCATACAAAAAATTTCTTTCAAATTCAAACCCTAAACATCACATGGTTGAAAAAATCTCATACATGGAGCCTAAAGAAATTATGTATACAAATAATATAAGTATTACTTCCACTTTTCTCGATTAAAATTTCATTTTTTACCGATTTTTTTGAATTTTTTGAACTGTTGTTCGTCTGTTTTGTGCGGCTCTGGTGTGTTACACATTGCTCTTACTGTGCACCACATGTCTGCCGCATAGTCCTCTTGCCGTGCACCACATGGCTGTCGCACAGTCCTTTTGCCGTGCACCACAAATCTCCCGCACACACCTCTTTCTGTGCACCAATCCATGGCTGCACACACCTCCTTCTATGCACCAAACCAGGCCGCACAACTCATTTTCAAATTTAACATAATACAAAATCTGGTCCAATCACTAATACAAAATCTAGTGCTCTCCCACCCCCTTCGAAGAATCCTCAACCTTGTCCTCCATTAGCCTAATATGAGTTTATATTTAATTTTTATTTTCTATGCTATGGAATCACGTGTTTGCTTTTCACCAAATGTTTATGTTTATGTTTAATTTTTATTTTCTATGCTATGGAATCACATTCCTCCTACTATGTACCAAATGTTTAATATTTTCGAAATCACGTGTTTGCTGGGTTGCTGAGGGTGATTGGGTGTTAATTGAGTGGATTGAAGTTGGTTGGTGAATTAAATAAGTGGGGTGTAGATAGAATTGTGGTGTAGAATACGATGAGTGGGGTAGGAAATTTTAAAGGGTAAAATATGAAGTTAAGTTGGGGTGTAAAAAGTAAAGTTAGAAAATTAGTTAAATAAATAAAGTGTAGATAGAATTGGGGTGTAGAGAGTAGATGTTGGTGTGTGGTTAGCCTAGCTCTTTATTGAATGCTTAATCAATTAAGCTTATGACTGAAGTGATATTGGATAAACAGAAAATTAATATAATTAGGACATTTTTTATTTACCAAATTTTAATAAAATTTGTAATATATTAATTACTCCATTCGTCCCTAAATTATCGTCCTCCTTTCCTTTTTCGTCCGTCCCAAAATAATTGTCCAGTTTTAAACTTACATTTTTAGAACATCACTTTTACCACTTTACCCTTACTTTTTCACTCTACTTTAATTATGGGCCACATACACATGAGCTTTAAAGGAAACTACACATTAAACCAATATAAATAATCAAGTCAATTGTTTTTTCTTAAACTATGCGTTGGGTCAACTAGGACGATTATTTATGAATGGAGGGAATATTAAGTTTAGGACTACATTATCTTGCATCAATTATATTATTTTTATAATAATAGAGTATCATGGAAAGTGGAATTGATTAAACGTATACCAAAGAAAAATATAAAAATAATATAAGAATAACTACCTTATTTGTTGAGAATTGAAAAACATTTTGGAAATCTTGTCTTTTTATTGAGAATTTAAAAGTAATTTGAAAATAAAACAGATACTCTATTTCAAATGACAAGTATAAAAAGGGTAATTATGTTCAAGATGTGATTATTTGATACTATAACAAATGATATAGAGGATAAGAGAATCACTAATGCAACAGTGACTTTGATCTTTTGTGACCGTTGGTAATTAACATTTTCAATCATATGTGACAATGTTTGTCTTTTCATTCACATTCAATCAAAACGGACCTTTCAAATGCAAATATGGATTTGATCTTATGTAACATGCATCACACCACTAAAATGAAATTTGATAGAAAAAGAAAGAAAAGAAAATGGAACAATCAATAAAAATTGTTTTTAATAGAAAAAATGTTTTTTTTGCTTTCTAAAAATGTATAAATCTTAGGTAGCATCAAATTTCCTTCATGTCCACATTAACATTTGTGATCATCTAAACAAAAGATGTAGTGGGAATAGTCTTGCTTTTGATACCACATGCATAGGAGTTTTAGAAAAATTATAATATACCATTATTTACAATAGAGTGAATTAGTTTAACTTACAATACAATTATTTATGAACAAAATGTAGATTAATATTTGTAAAAATTTTAAAAAGACAATCTTACTGTATTTTCTATAAAGCAGATCATATTTACCCAATTCAACACACGTGTTGATGAGTGAATTGTAAGAGGGCGCCGCCTCTACTTGTAAATTAAGATTCGTGGTACAATTTTAGAGTATGACCTGCTCATTGATATTTTAGGTGACGGTGGTAAGTCGAGTACATTACTAGTTGTGTATCCTACGCAGCGTTGATCTGATCTGATGTGTAGAAAATGTAGATGGGATATTCCAGCTTAAAGGTGTTTGTAAAGAAAATAAATTGTTTTTGTATCTATATTACAACATAACTCATTTTATACTGACGAGAATTGACTAAAACTAACTAGTGAATTAGATTTAATTAATCTTTTAACAATATTTATCTGAATATGCTACAAGCTTGCATCTATTACTTTCTGTCCAAAATGAATACCAATGAGGGACACTTCTAACCCTAAGGGTGACCCAGTAGAGTTGAGACTTTGCAAAATATGAGGTATCAGGTTCGATCTATTCCCATGCCTCCTAAGGGGAAAGTCGAAAAAAATGAGGAACACTTTCAACAATATTTTATTACAATACAAAGCTTAGAAATCATAACTGTTTTCATACTTCGAAAATATTTCATTTGTAATACTTCTAAACAAATTTTTTTCAATAAAATATATACAAAACAATCATTTTAAAATTGTTATTCTTCAAAGTCTACCTCAATTTGTCTAATCTAAGTGAGAATCTAACTTAATAAACAAAATACATCTCAGAAACCAACCAATTTTATATACTTTTAAATCCTTAAACTTCAATTCGGATTTAATAACAAATGAAAAATGAAAGCTGAATTTCGTTATCCGATCGACAAATTCATCTAATTACGGACACCATCTATCAAACCCTTAACAATAAAGATGAAGATTAAGAAGCCAAAGTGAATTTTACGTTCAAATTGTTTGAATATAAGCTTAATCACTGCTCCAAACCTTGTGTTCATACACAAATTCGTTCAATCACTAAAATTAATTACTTTAACCCCAAATACAATGTCCTAATAGAAGAAATGGTTTGTAATTTTAGATGGTGATAATAATAATAATATTACTAAATGTTAATAATATAAATTATTTTTTTGGTCCAATAACGTCACGTGACACCACAAAATCAACATGGATTCACAATTGGTTATGACGAGTCCGGATCCTCTATTCCAAAATTGTATTCCATCTCCTATTCCATTGTCGGATTCTTGTCACGTGTCAATAAGAAATCTTCACAAAAGGAAATATTGAGCTAGATTTCACGGATTTTTATTGTTATGGAAACACAATCAACTTAGTAATTGATTTTGTTTATTTACGATTGACACGTGGCAATAATCCGACAGTGAAATAGGAGATGAAATATAATTTTGGAATAAAGGATCCGGACTCAGTTATGACTAGTATCTATAGATGTGTGAAGACAATTATCCCTCTTTGTCCATTCCCCACAAAATCGACATGGATTCATCATTGGTTATGACACAAACTATAGCTAATAGAATATAAATTTCTAATTAAAATATTTATATTTTGAGTATACATTAATTCGACCGAGAGCGGGTATATAAACATTTGATGATACATGGGCTTGTGTGGCAGGTTGGTGACTCTTGGCCCCGATGCCCTGACAAGATGAGAAAGATACAAAAGAACGTCAACCTACTACTTAATCGGTCTTCAGTTGTGCTTAATTGAAATGATTATATTATATTTATATATAAATTCAAGTCCGTACTACTACCAGTTTTCAGTATTCACAAAATTACAAAGAATACAGAAGCAAAGCGAACCGACTTTATCTAGAAAATCCTAGTACGTACACGAGTCGGTGGTTCGCACGCACGTGCCACCAACTTAAACACAACCAAGCCTACAAAAGCCATGCTCCGATAGCCACAGAGGCCAACTAGCTACCCCTAGCTTCGTACCTTGCAAAACTTTTCATATTAACTTTTAGTAACTCACTTGATCACGCCATAAAGAAGGGATGACTATATTGGTGATCCACGTAATGGACTGGAGCTGACGTGTCCTGGAGTGATGTGCACATTGATGTATATGGGTACCAGATGTACGTACCAAAGTTGATAGGATATCTGGGCTTTGTGCTTGCTCTTGACCGTTGGTTACCTAAAAGAAAGACTACCGTTAAGGTGCTGGGGGTTTCCCAGCTATAGCCCTTAGGTGTGAGAGTCAGTAATCAGGGAGTATGGATGTCGGAGCTAGGGGTTCCCTTAAGCTTCCGATGATAATGTGTGTATCTTGTTTGGTCTTAATGCAATTGTATATATTTGGTCAAGTTAGTTTACCTTCCTTGCAAAGAAGGTCTCTTTTTATATTAGTGTCCCTTGTGAGATCATGATTGATGTAGGGGCTCTGGGGCATGGAGACATGTTGCTGGTCGACTGGCTAGCAGCTTCGTATTAGTTGATGGATAGCGTGTGATGCATCCATTGTGGGCGGTTGGTAAGCCGCTGTAACACATCGGCTTGCATGACTTGCTCGCATCCTGTTAAGAGGACATCTGTAAGCTATATACAGGATATATGCCAGGTCCTTCACATCAGAGAAGATTTGTCGGTCAAGCATAAATAGTCCTCGCCCGAGTGGTCAGACATTGCTTATATGTCGGGATGGTCTTTGATTATTACTGAGGATAAGGGTCGGTTAGTTGAGGGTCGACGATCATGGTCGGGCGATCATTGTCAGCTAGTTGATGGTCGTTAGACACGGTGGGACCTGCCCAAGTCCAATTGGAAGCCACGTGGTCGCACCACGTAAGAGGACCCGGGCCGGGTCCCTTCATCACTAAAAATAAAATAATATTTTTATACCATATTCTTTGAAAGTTGATTTTTTAAATGAAACATCTTAAAATAGAATAGTGGATTATTTGTCTGGAACGGATGAAGTAATAATCATTTCCATAATATTTCAACTTTATCTTCTACATTTGATAGATAAACATAATTTTCTTTGGGTGAAAGGGAAGAGAATATATATTGGTCAGGGAAGGTATGCATCTTATCTAGAGCTGGAAAATGTGTTCGACCCGGATCCGGTGGGATGGAAGTTTTTTGGACCGGTCCGGTCTGGCCCAAAATTTGATAGGTCTATCAAAATGTTAGCCGGGCTCGGTCTGTTGAAAGTCTATGGTTCGGCTCAGTCCAAAAGAAAATCAACCGACAACCATAAACATAAAAAGTAATAAAATTTACAATTTAAAGCCACTAGCAGTAGGACCATAAACATAAAGTAATAAAAACAAGCATAAGAGAAAAGTTCAATACAGTAGCACCAAATCTTGTAACACCAATTCAGAGTTGACTACTTAACAGTTAACATACATCAATGTGCCTACTTAAAAACATCTTCAATCATTAATGATTACTGATTTAATATCAATGTGAGTATGTGATATTGTAACTGTAAGGAGTACTAATTTTTAATACTCATGTCTAGTTACAAACTAATAAACTATAGTGTAACCAAGCTATATATCAAGCTTATTTAACCAAACTATATACCAAATTACCAAATTACTTTAAAAATTGAAATAGTTGATTTTAAAACTAAACTTATTACTTTAGCGAATAGCCTAGCCTGACTCCCTAACCCCAAGGTTGATCCCCAAGTCCCAATTCCCAAATGACAGACTGTACGGTCAATTGTTTTATCGCTTGACAAATGACAAAAGACGGACCCTTGTTGATTTGTTGTTGGGCCAGTCCGCCAGTTGGCATGTTTGTTGGATAATTGGATTTGAGTTTCTTCTATTGTAATTTTATATTGTTTTACTGTCTACAATATAATAAAAATAATTTTTGTTTTTCAAAATTTGACTGGTCTGGGCCGGCCCGACAAAACCCGGGTTTTTAAGCAGAGCCCGAATACAGGCCAAAAAGGCCCGTATTTGTTTTGATCGCCAATATCTGAAGCCCAACCAGTCAAAATTATACTAAATGGGCTGGGTCGGTCTGTGGGCCTAGTTTTTTTTACCGACTCTGCTTATATCTACAAGGATTAACGGTTGGTCGGTAGGAACCACGATCGATAGAAAATGAACATTGATGAGGTAAAATTGTTGTGCAATGGCCAAAACAATTGATAATAATAAAGATCGAGAACCAAGGAAGAAGAGAAGGGAGATTTGGGGTCCTCGAAAGAGATCAACTTGTGAAGTGGTTCTGGGTAAATAGATCCATTAAGATGTCTCACCAACTGAACTTGGAATCATAACATGAGATTTTTATACCTACTGATGCTGCACAATCTAGTCTTGGGCCGGTCCTTGCGGTTTATAGGATATCTGGGCTTAACTGAATGTGAGAACTCCTAAAACCCTGTCAAAAGAAGAAACACCTTAGATGGAATGCAAGGCAGGGCCTCGCGAAACCCCTCAGGTGTGAGAGTAAGTATTGAGCTTAGTTGAAAGCAAAATAACAGGGTTTCGGTGTATAGAATAAGTACGTACTTTCAAATGAGATTTTATGAAGTATATATAGCCTTTCGGGAGTAAGATCCTGTTAGGCTATGATCACGTAGATATTTTAGATTTGTAATACCATAAATGCGGGTTGACCGCGTAACTGAAGGAATCATGGCTAAAATCTTGGGATCAGCGAGGTTATCCCGAAATTAATACCGAGCTCAATCGGGCAGTCTTGCTCCCTGCTCGCTGAGTGATAGAGAAATTCCTGCTCGGGATAGATGTATGATGATCATCTCGCGGCTATCCTGCTCGGGTAAACTCTTTCTTGGTCTCTGTCATACACGTGACTGTCACGTGTTGGCGCCTGTGCTTGGCTCGTGACCAAAGTTTGGGTCGAGCTCATCAGTGGCCCTCTGCTCCCTGTTCGGCGAGTATTTATGCTCGGCGCAGGGAGCAATACACTTGTTTGATTTTATTGTGGCCGAAGTGAAGGGAGCTGCTTTGTTGGTGACAATTAGTGTATTGGCTTGCCGAAAAGACTTTTACGAGTGACAATCGATCATGATGAGTGCGTGTTTCGAGGCGAGCATTAATGGCGAGCTTGATCGGTGCTTCGCCGCCTTTGTTTGAATTCGTGGGCGCGTGATTTGGGCGCCTTTTTCCCAAAATTACGCCTATAAAAGGGGTAAAACCCTAACCCTTTTTCTTTTTTACTGCCTTCTAACCTTCAAATTCTCTGTCTCGTGTTCTTCTTTATTGGTTTCTCCCGTGGTATCGCTTTGAGTTGACAAGAAATTCATCTCTTGCCATTCTGGATCATTGCAATATTTCGGCTTCCGGCAAACTGATCCCCGTTCAACGCACAAGTAAGTTTTCTCCGGCCTTCATCCTTTTCTGTTTCTATGTAAATTCTTTTGAATTTTCGGTCTTTTCCTTTGTTCTTCGTGTTCATGGTTTTCTGGGTAGATTCATAGGACTTTCAGTTTAGGCTTGGGTAGTTTGAAGGGAGATCAAGGAAAAACTTCGAAGAATCATAAGTTTTCTGGGGATTAATCCAGATATTGCTCGATCTGTTGTAGGATGTCTTCCCCTCTTCGACTTTTTGATGACAGTTCTGATCATGAGCAAGAAGCTTATGATTATGACCATGGTGCTCAGGAGCATCATTCACCTGTAGATTCTTAGAGAACGGGGTCCGACGTGTTGATTTCAGAGAGGAGGAATACCCAAGAAGCAAGTAGTCACACTTTCCTTGAAAGGGTTGTGAATGATGTGACCACCGACCAGGACGAGGTGGACGAGGCGAGCTCGAGTGAGATGCCCAGCAACGAGGAAGTGGCTGGTCGACCTCGAGTGGGTAGGAGACCTCGCAACGAGGATTATTTTAATTTGAGCTCGCTTGCTCACTGGGAGTCTATGGACTCAGTTGTAGAGGTGGGGAACTGGTTTGACTCAATTGGGATTTCCAGGGATAATTACCGAGGGGTCCCTTATGAATCCGAGATGACTCCTGCCCAAATGAGGAGCAAGACCAAAAGAGTGGTCTTTTTCTATGATTTCTTTCGCGTCGGGATGCGTTTTCCGCTAGATCCTTTTGTTGTTGAGTTCTTGGGGAGACCAACGCGGATTCGTGTGATTCCGCTTACTACGATGCTTGATTCGATCGCTTTTTAGCGCGACTTGCCAGCGATGGGTTTGATTGGGTTTGAGCGGAGATGACCATACTCGAAAACTTTTCTGGCCACATGACAAGAGATCTAGATTATTGGCCGATCAAAAGCCGAGCCTCAAGTCGTTTAATCGAATTTCCCATAAAGTTGATGCCGGGACAAAAGGATTGTTGTGTAGTAATCCCTGTCAGTGGCCCTGTCCGACCCCATGACATGAAGCCTCCAACGATGATCGGTATGCCACTTTCACCGAGAGGATAGGTGTACGCTATGTCATGAGGAGCACCGGAGCGACCAGCGTGGTTGTTAATGGCCGATTGACCGAAGTCAATCGTGCGTGACGCATTTGATTTTACGCCGTCGATGTATCCCGCCTCCCAGGCGGAGCCTTCGATCGCTATAACACCGAACCAGCTCATCCGCTTGGGGACTTGCCATGACCACAAGTTCCCCAAATGAAGGCGAAGTTACGCGGCCTGTGAGATTGTACTCCCTCGATTTGATTTCGATGATGCCGGTATTTACCCTTTATT